>OY728120.1:2086286825-2087536825 GCA_963277665.1 Viscum album
TAATGTAATTATAACCAATTTACCATTGAATTTTATTATAAAAACATTTCAATATTTTAATGGTTTTTACTTTGAAAAAAAGTTTTCTCATTTTTTCAATGGGATTAATTTTAATTAATTAATGAAATTTATGAGTATGTAATTTTGAAAAAAGGATTTAATATTTTTAATCCATAAGTGAAAATTTATTAAATAGGAAACGTTTATTTATTAGATGACAAATGAATAGTAACTTTGGTAAATTTTATTACCATGGTTAAGGGTAAATTAATTAATTAAGAGTAAAAATAATATTTTATAATTACCCAAAAAACTTTCATAATATTATTGGATGGGTATTTTTCATCTCATATCTACAAAATGTCAATTAGGAGGCTATTTCTACCCTTTTGGATGAGAATATAACATTTATAATATTAAATTAAAAGTAAAATAAATCTTTTCATATTTTTCAGTTTATTAATTGTAATATTTTTAATACGGGGTTATATAAGGGATATGTTAGTATATAAATATTATTTAGAAATAAAATGTGTTCATATACATCTTCGTAAGTTATTTTTATTTTTTAGTGATAAAATTATCACATTAAATGGAGACACAATGATGATGTAGTAATTGTTTAATTAATAGTATAATCAAGTAAATGATATTAAAAATCATAAAATAAATATAATTTGATATAATAAATGTCATAAATGAATTTTCTAGATTAATTTCTAATTTTATTTATTATTTAAAAGATATTTTATGAATATATAATTTTTTTATGATATTTTTAAAAAGGCATGTGTTGAATAGTGTCGAAATTCACATTAAAGATATTTTAAAATAAATGATATTTTATAAAATGATATAAAGTTAATTAAGTTATTAAATTCATCCAAATTACTTTTATAAGTCACAAAAGATCCTCAATACATAATTTATTATAATTTTCTAATTTCAATGAAATTATATTAACCATCAAATTGTATATTAACCGGTATCATGGTAAGAATTAAAATGGTTAAATAAGAGTTAAAGATAAACGATAAGGAAAAAAATAGTAAAATATTTTTTAATTTTTATTTAATGAATTTATAAAGGCCCATATTAATCCTTTATTCCAAATTAATATTTTTAAGCCGTTTTTATTAAACAATTAATTTATATTAATTTAATATTTTGAATATCTCCAAGTGTGCACCTTCTGTCTCTTATAAAATAGAAACACTTATCCAATGTTACTATAACTTAACAACTATTTGGTACTACCAAGATATTCTTAAATCCCTTCCAAAAATCCCTCCCCAAATTATAGAGTTCTTATTTTAAGAAACAAACTTTCATATAGGTCTTAAAGTGTTAAGAACAGGAGGTGCCCTAAAAGAAGATTTATTGTTTTTAATCAACTATTTATGTTTTACTTTTCTACCACATACATAAAATATTATTAAAAAAATGATGAAATAATAAATCCAGTATTATCAATAAAATAATATTTTATTATTTTAATATCACCTCGTAAATTTATCTCCACATACATCGAATGGGAAAATAATTATCGTTTGTGTAAATGGCGAACTACCTCCTTGCATACCGATAAAATTCGTTTCCCATCACCATCTCTCAAGAATGGTTGTAATGGGGTAATTAATTTTTTAATTGATATTCGAGAAATATCTATAATTATTAAATTATATTATATCATTTATAATCTTATTATTCCATGAACATAAAAATGATATTGTTGATTGTGCGTACATGTGAAGTATCACCTAGACAAAGCAATGTCATTTTATTTTCAGCACTACATCACATAGATGATATTTATAATTATATTTAAATGATTATTTTGATATTAATTCTATTTTTATCATTATTTAAAGACAAAATATTACTTAACTTTATTCCACAATGATCATTGATAAATGGAAATGTTACTCATGCATATGTACATCTTAAGATCTCCATGATTGTAACGTAGTTAATTTTGAAGATCTACATATAAATGACAGATTTAAAGGTATAATTGATTTATAAAATTTATTATTATATAATATATATTATTCTCGATTTGATTTAATTCTGTCCACTTTAACTATTGACATCATACCGAAGTAATTTTGGAGGACAGCACTGAATATTGTCAAAATGTACAACATGAAAATAAATAATTAAGTCATTATTATAACATGATAAAATGTTAATAATTGATAAAAATGTATAATAAACATGAAATTATTTTCATGAATTTAAATGATTAACATAGGATTATTATTTATTAATAAAAAGGGCATGCGTGGTGAATCAAACATAAGGTAAGGGACTCTTTAATTGAAACATCATGTTAAATGTATTAAATATTTATTATTATAAAAGGTTATATTTCATTTCATTGTTTTAATATTGATTTTTTTGAATGTATTTACATGGAAATTAATGTTTTAAAACGGTGATTTTTTTGTTTCTTTCAAATGTATAAAAAAGGTATGGGACACTTTGTTTTAATAAATAGTTTTTAATGATTAAAATGATTTTTGAATATGGATTGATTATTTCTAAAATATAGATTTTTTCAAATGATTGAATAAGTTGTTATTAGAGTTACATGTTTAATGTTAAAATATATTATGTTTTATGATGGTAATTGTACATTTGATGGGTGGTTTTGTGATAAACCATATAAATGTGGTTCTATGATAAATCTTGGATGGGTGGTTACATTATAACCTCCAATTCATTGGGTATGGAAGTCAGACATATAAATATTCCATTTGTAAGATTGACATGTATGGATGCTATCCGTATGGATATTCCATTTGTACGAGTGAAATTTATGGGATTATACCTTATGGTTATTCCAATTTAGATTATTTATGCATCATGATACATACTTATCTTTTAAATTATTTCAGATGAGTTTTCATTCAAATATTTGGATTTTAAAATAGTAAGATAATGATTTTTTTGAAATTATGATTGCTTTTTTTGGTTAAAAATCAATGTTTTTTTATGAAATGTTGTATCGGTTTTCACTAAAATATTCGTTTCTTTTCCTTTAAGTACCTTAGTAAGATTTTGTGCTAATTCCATGTTTAAATATTTTATTGACATGTTTTATGGAAGAGTTTGGACTCGGATGAGTTCAATGTAAATTTGTGAAGATATATCATCATAAATAATCATGTTTATTTTAAAATATTTTTTATAAAAAAAAATTTCTGAGTAAATGTTACCTCTTGTAATGAATGGGTTTACTATACATAATTGTTTCCCTAATTATATGATACTCTAAACATTAAATATATTTTCAAAAATAATGATATTTCTTATTTTTAAAATAAATACAATACGTATTTTTTATAGTAGGCTCTTTATAAATACACTTGACATGTTATTATCAAACCATTAGATGATTTCACTTATAATTCCACATTTACTTGTTTGGGTGGCTTCTTTCTACCCATATATAATTATTTAGATATGAACTAAAGGGTTAATCCATAGTCATATAAGACATTATCATTTCTATAGTGGATTTTTGGTGGACTTTTCACCACCTCGTTATCACATGCCATAATTGAAATAATGATCACATGAGACATCTCATTTTCCCTAGTCTTATGTGGTTTCTTACATTTATCTTCTTTATTAACCCTAGGGTTTTGGCATTGGTTATCATAATTCCCATTCATCATATAGTTGTTGTACTAATGTGTGGGTGGATCATTCCCTGCAGATTTCTCTTTAATCATATTGTAATATATTTTCTTCCAATCACATTGTAAATAAATAGATTTATGATGATCCCTTATGCACATAAAAAATTTATTATTCCCCCAAAGGAAATTTCATCCATTATTCTTCCAACACTTTTATCAAAATGGAATGCTCATCTTCTTCTCACCATTTTTTTATGATTTTCTGTTGAACTTGATTTTCCTTTTCTTTTCAAAACCATAATATTGATATGTCGCTACAAATTCCATTTACAAATTCATTTCACATCAAAAATTATATTCGTATCTATGTAAGAATACTATGGATAACTCCCTTTAAAGACGTGGATTTAAACCACAATGGAATTGTTCAAAAATACTTTTAGTTGGGATACTATTTCCAAAAGTATACATCACATGTCTGGTAATGTTTCACTCATAGTTGCCAATGGAATCAACATCATTTTTCATTATCTCAAGGAAATCACTTTCCCACTTCGTATAATGAAAAATAGAACATTTATAATTGAAAAATAAATTCATGATTCCATCCCAGTCTAATGAATCAATATCTTCCAGATTCATAATAATTTGGATACGTGTCCCCAATTGAATTTCTTTACCCTCTAAATTGTATATAGACTAAATGAATTTTTCATGTTCCAAACACAAGATTATGGGAAATATATTTTCATTGTTATTAATCCATTTTTTAACTAATAGTGGATCATATTCCCAATTAATATAAGGTGGAAATTTACTAATGAGGGAATCAATAAAATTTTGTCCCGACCCTTCTTTTTATGGAAGACCAACAAGATCCATAACATGAGATTATTGTGTGAGCATAGAAATTTAGTTTTTTTTCACCAGATCATTTGGATGTTAAAGAGGTAATAATTTCATTTTCTATCTCATATAACATTTACATGGTTCTTTTGGAATATTTCCATTGACTAAAAACAAAATTCATAGAGTAAAAACAATAATTAAATTGTGGAACCACATAATCATTATGAAAGAATATCATATTTTTAAATCATGAAACCTTATTAGTTAATCTTTGACACCATATTTTTATCCTTGGTCATTCATAATCCTCTTATATTTATATCCTTTAGGATAGAGTATGAATATTTCATGAATTCTCAATTTATATCTCCTAGGTGTGTCATAAAAGTGTGGATCAAAGACAATTTTCTTTCTATGAGAATTTCCTATTCATTGACTCATCCTTAGACACACCCTTATACATTCCATTAGGTATCACACTAAGGTTTTCCTATCCATTTTGGAAAAGGCTAACTAAAAATTTTCTTTTATAGATACTATATAGAACTAAGACATTCATACATAAATTTTATACCATTTGCGTGAATATTTATTACATTACACAAACCAAAACCTATGAAATGTAATATTCTAGTGTCTTTTTATGGTTTGAAACATAGACACTAGTACATAAGTGAGCTACCTCATCTCCCACTAATTTACTCAAAACTAACACAATTATTAGAGATATCACATATTATATATGTATTCATTAAATGGGGAAGGAAAACATTAGAAATGGTGAGTTCATCTCTTCTGTAAGGGTAATCAAGGGAGTTAAATAAGCATAACATGAACTTAAGGGCGTTAAAACCTGTTAATAACATTTTAAAACCATACCCTTCATATAAAAGATCATTATATTCATTGATGCCATAATGAATAGTAGTTCATATGACCACAATAGAAAGGGAATCAAATTACATGATCCATGATGGAATAAAATTATAAGAAGACATGGAATTTGTGGCATAAACATAATCATAAAAGATCATTCCCATATTATTCAAGTATAAATCCAGGACCATTATAAAAGAAATATTACTTAACTAAATCATGTTCACAAACTATTCTTTAATTGTCTTACTATAATTCCATGACCATAAACATAACTTATTTTGATGTTTCTGAACTTGAATTCATGTTAGAGGATATGTGTCACTATAGAGTTTCAGAGAATTAAGAATACATCTTTCAATTTAGACCCATTTATTATATTAAGACACTTATACTTAATATACATTTTTCCACTAATGGAAACCCCTTTAAATAAAACATGACACATTTTTGAGATACATTTTGAAATAATTCAACATGACATCTTTAATTTCCATACAAATATTAAGTCCATTGATAAAAATTTTAAAAAATTGGATGAGAATATTAAAGCTCAGTGAGGGATATAAAAGAAATAATGAAACTATTAGTCTATGAATTTTGTAAACTCATGAATAACTTTGCCAAAAAAATTACACAATTAACCCATAAAACATAATCACTTTATCATACTTCATGAAATCAAAATATTCCTGAAAAAAATCATTTAAATCATAAATAATAATGTTAAATTGATACATAATCATAATTAAATGAATAATCATGTGGTCTACATCCTCACATATCACTCTTATAAATGGAATATTCATATGACCGACTTCCATAATCAAGTTATTAGATATATATAATGGGGATTACCCTTCGTATAAGCTATATCGGGCTCACTTATGAGATATAATGGGGCTCAACCATTCATATAATCTATAATTGGATCACCCATGTGCTAGAATTGGGATCAACCCTTCGTATAAGCTATATCAAGCTCACCCGTGAGCTATTATGTGGCCTAACCATTCGTATAAGATATTTCGGGCTCACCCATCCTTAGTTTATACCAGAACCACCTGTATACATAATCAATTCCCAATTACCACAGTAATAATAATAATAATATTTTTTTTTATTATTTTTGTTTTAATTTTCTTTTATTTTTATTTTCTTTTATTCTTATTTTAAAAACCCTAATCCCCCATTTTTTCTTTCCCTTCCACATCGCGCTATCTTCCCACAACCCCTCCCTAAGTGTTAAACCTATGCCAACCACACTTCCATCCACCTTCCCCCTTCTATGGTCCCTTCCCTTGAGCCAGATCTTCACCCAAAACCAATATAATCCCTTCCTCATTCAGCTTTCATGACACCACCCTTCGGCCATCATCCTCAGCATGCTCCCCTCTCGGATGAACCTCCCTAGAACATGGCACTTTTCCAGGTACCCACCCCAGAATGTGACCCCCCCTATTTTGGTTGTCCATACCTCTTACTGGAAGTGTATCCTCTCTTCGGTATGTCGTTATTCCTATTTTTGGTGTTTTTTCTTCATCATTTCCAAACCCTAATAGTTGGGATATGATTTATGTGTTTTTTTCATTTTCAAGGGTGTGAAGATCGGTCCTCGACATGTAGTATTATGTATTTGAGAGTCTTATCTCATTAACACTCACCTAGTAGATGGTTTCATGACCAAACATTATTAGATGATTTTAATTTTCTTTTTTTTTGTATTTAAATATGTTCTACTATTCATTTATGCGGTGTGAAAACAATTTCAAAAGTGTTTTTTACATGAATATATGATGAAAGTGTATTTTCTAAATGATATGGTTATGTTTTCAGGTGTGCTTTTTTAGGGTACCTCATGGACATTTTTTTATGATTATAAAAAACGTTTGAAATGTGTTCTCAAATTCAATTGAGATATTATAACATTGACAGTGGGTTTTTACAAAGTGAATGAATCATTTATGTATGTTGTCTTTTGTTATTTATCTTTAAATGTGATTGGTAAATTTGGAAAATAATGTAGAATACCATCTTCAGTAAATAGGGATTTTGTGTGGGATAAAAAATCAGGATTTCCCCATAAAAATGGTTTAATTTAAAATGTTTCCTTGTGATAATTTCAAAGGGGGTTTCATGAATTTGTTAAGCAATGGTAAATGCAATAGAAAAATGGTTTTTGTGTTTTTGAAATTGAAAGTGGGTTTTTTATAGAAAATGCTATTTTCATAAAATTTTACTTTATTAAATGGTTTTTTGTTTTCAAAATGAATCTAGTTCCTTTTTTGGTTTCTAAAAGTGTTTTACAATGGAAATATAATAAGTGTAAGGCCTGTTTGGAAAATTGTTAACAAAAATGAGATTTCATACTATTTGAAATCTATTTTGATGTGTTTTTGGTAAATGTATTTGGGGTGTGAAGAAAATAAAATCCAATTTAGAAATATTCACTTTAAAATGGTGTTCCCTTTTACCTTGAATTATTTAATGATTCGTTGGTTGATAAATAATTTTCATTCATTTGTTTTGGCTTAATTTAATTTTAGGGTATTATGATATTTATGGATTCTTATTTTTTAATTAAGTTGTGTTGGTTACTAAATTGTTGTTTCGAGTCACTGGGACTATGGTGTATCACCTGTGTATTAATAGGTAAGTGTATATATATATATATATTTTTTGTTCCCCCATTATGTGTATATTCATCCATGGAAGTGAGTATACAAGTATCCAAGGTGTGCCTATTTATATATATAGAAATTAATATGTACGTGATTGGAGATGGGTATATACATATAAGCATATGTGTAAGGATCCCCTCGCACATGATCATAGCCTTGAGTGTGTGTCCATAGGGTCTTGGTTTCCTTATATGTATGTGCAGATTCATATGATTGGTGGGGGAGAAATAGATCTTATTTAGAAAGTGCCAGGGGCCTTATTTTCGATTTGGTTCCACCTTGAGGTAGGATTACTATTCATTAACCATTAAATTGAAGAATCAATTATTTTTCTAATTTCATATCTAGTACTTATATTAATTATTGATAAACAATTATTATTAAAATAGTCCGTATTGAATTTGAGTGGTTAATTTCTTGTAACATATTTCAATAAATGGTTTGGTTGCATTTTTCACACCACTTCTTTGTTGAAATTCCATATTGGCCTTTATAAGTGTGTTTATGATTTAAAATGGTGAATGGGGTTTCATAAATGTGTGTTTAAGTGGATGTTGGTCTTGAAAGTGGAATGTGTTGGTCCTTTTGGAAATGGTTTAGTGTTGAATAGTTTCTTGAGGACCGTTTAGTGCTTTTTTCAAATGAATTACTTTGAAAACCCACATTAGGAAGAAACTCTTTCCTTGTTGTATTTTTATGTGAATGGGTGGTCCTATGATGGGAGTTCTCATGCATTTTGATGGTTGATAGTAGAGGGAAAAAATTTATTGGAGTGATTAGGTTTTGATTTATTCTGTTTGTTTATTTTTTTAGATGAAAATGCATGTGTTGGATTGATTGGTTGGTATTTTTTTTAACGCACCCACTTTTTAGTCTGAACATGGGACCCTTGAATAATGAGAGAATTCTTTGTGAATCATGGTTTCACCAGTCTAGGTTATAGAACTAGCTAGTGTCATATAACATGGTCTTATTTTTTTATCATTGTTATGGGATTGGTCCCCTCTATTAGGCCTAATAGGGTGGCAATCAGGCATTTGGGTGTTATGATATCATCGATTATCGTAAGAAATCAGGATGAGTAACCTTTATATTATGTTCTATATTATTCATGAGCTTATAGGTTCTCCCATGTTGTCTCATACATAGTTAACTATGAAACATGATTGAGATGCAGGTGATGGTTGGTTACCCTTGCTTTCTATTTTCCATTACCTGTGTGCGATCATTAAATTCACATTATTATATTGTGAATCTCTTTTCTAAAATTGATAAAATTATTTTCAAATATCTACGGAAAATGGATTTGAAAATGTTCTACACTTCCTTCTTCTCTATAACACTTTTATTACGATGCTTAATATTTCTTCTAAAAAAACAAATTTCTTTGAGATAAAAAGTACAATGGATTGTGATTTTCTTTAAATGGAAAATGTGTTAAAAATATAAATTTATATATTTTAGTTCAAGCATAAAATAGATGTTTATTTATTTATAAGAAATATATTTTTGAAAATATTATTTTGGAATTCCAACTAAGTTTTAATACTCCTACATATAGTTTATCATTGTTTTTAGCTTCGGGTGGTACTTTTTTGCATGGATTCGGTCGTTGTAGTGAGAAGTTGGTTGAGGCCAGTGGTTACCTGTAGGGTCACATGGTGGTAAATATAGTTTTATTTTCACACTATGGGTAGTTTTCATTTTCATTATATGGTTTTTATTTATTTATTTTTCTTTCATTTATGGGAAAAATCATTCCCATCTGTTTAATTTTGATGCCCCGCACTAGTTTCCATCCCAGGGTGATTGGGAACGCCCTTCGAGCTATGTCATGGGTTAGCTTTATTGACAGGTCTAGGGTCGACCAGGGTTGGTTTGTTACAAAATTCAATCATAAGACTGCCCTGGTATTTAAGGTATCTTATAGATGGATATTAGGACAATCAAGACATATGAGGTAAGTGTGTGAGAATCATTGAAAACTCATTCTCTCACTAATCCTCATGTTACCAGTGGTATTCCTAGATTTGAGTGTTCTATTCTTGTTATGGATACAGTGATGAAAACATTGAAAAGTCGGTGTTATGGCGTTATTTCACATTGGTTAGTGACCAATGTGGAGTTTGAGTAATCTGATTATGTTCCTCCAAGTTGTTGGTGCTTACAAGGGGCACGGACTACTACCATTTCATTGGATTAAGCATAAATGGTAGTTACTCATTCCAATGGTTTGTTGTGTGTTACATTTTGTTTGCTTTTGGTTGGTGTGAGAGAAATTTCTAAAATGAAAGTGGGCTTTGTAATAAATATTTTTTCTCTAAAATGGATTTAAAATTTTAAACTGATTTCTAAAATTGGAAGTGTTTTGGAATGAAAAATTGGTAAATTCTCGGGTTTTAGTAAGGAATTGAAGGATATTACCCTAAATATTCCTTATAGAGGATTACATGTCTGTTGGAATGTATGAAATGTTTGTGGGCAACTTTTTCATTTATTATTTGGATGGAAATGGATGGATTCACATGTTATGATTTATAAGATTCCATGGATTAGTTTTTGAAATATAAAGGGTCTGGAAAACAGTTTTTCCTTGAGGAGTGGTCATTTCTGACTTTTGAATGGAGGATTTTTATTTGATAAATAACCTTCGAATAAGGTAGTTTTATAATTTAAATGAAAAACGGTGATTTTGAGAATATGGAGTTTGTTTGTGTTAGTATATTTTTTACGTTTGGTCTAGTGGTCTTGTATTGGAGTGTTCATTTATATTTTTTTGGCATGATTCTAAATTTGGATTTGTGTTTCTCGTGTTGTTGGGAGTATGCTTCCCAGAAAGTTCCCTAATTTTTCCAATGATTCATGCTTGTTTCTAGTTTTTTTAAGGTTTTTTATGTTCATCGATGTGATAGGGGAATGTTAAAGGCAGTGAAGTGGATTTAATGAACTAGAGTGTGTCTTCAGGTTGTTGGGAACTCCAAATGATGTTAAATTGCTTGTGGTATTGGGTTTTTTAAGGGTTATATTTTAAAATAGTGGAGGTTGGAATTCATAACATCATTTGAATCTGGGGTTACCTGGGAAATGTCCAAGGCCACCTTCCTCCAAGTGTAATAGCTGATGAGGTAAAGTTAAGGAAGGTGGTGGAGTTGCATGATGTTCAGAAGGGAAGGTGGTTAATAAAAATTATATGATGACCACTTTGATGAGTTGGTTCAAATTTTCATATTCATTTTTAACCTAGTGATTATGGGAAAGGTGATCCCAATTAGTGAAACCCATTTCAAGATGTCGGTGGATGGGGAATTTTTAGTATGTTCGATTCATGGTGAGTAGTAAATGGTGGTTGGATTTCATAACGGTTCCCTATCGTGTGAGGAGTGCATGTGAGAGGACCTATCTATATAAATTTTCCCTTGTTTTTTCTATCATCTATTTTCTTAGAATGATTTCTGGTTTAATATCGATATAGAAAATCCCGACATTCCAAGAAGTATTGTTGCATCCCACTGAAGTCTTTCCATCGTTGTGGTTGTTTGGGTCACCATGGGACATTTATTATGAAGAATCATTTGAGGAAGGAGTTCTGATTAGGGGATGTTGTTGCCTTACTTTGAGGCAGGGGATTCTTTTTCCATAAAATCCCTAAACATAGGTCTTGGGGTGAAATTCAAGTATATTCAAGAGTTACCAAGGATATCTAAATCCTCGACCAATGTTATGATTTACGCTTTTGGGTGGAAATATCTAAAATTTTGTTGTTTAGTTAGTTTTCCATTGTGTGTTCATCCTTTGATCCAGTGGTGTGACGAACACACATTATCTCAATCCAAGAGGTTGTGTTCATTCAAAGAGTGGTGTTTCTAAATCATTCATTTTTATTAAGGGGTGTTTGGCCTAGGGATGAATGGTTATATTTTTATTTTGGTTTCAACTATATGTTTTTGGTTATTTTTCTATGTGGTGAGATTCGTAGAGGATGTTTCTGGTCTATTTTTTAGTTTTGGTTTCCATTTATGGGTTCACCGATGTTTTTTTCAACCCTTATACAGATAGATTTTAGTTTTTATTGGATATCTCCCTTGTTTTGTCCTTTAGGTATGTTAGGTTTCCTTCTAATATGAACCTTCTTTAAATCGTAGTTGTAGATTTTTTCTGTTAGCATTATGGATATTGGTTCACTTCAAGAAAAAAGTTTCTTAGTTTCCTATTATGGTAAGGCCATTGTTTGGGTATTTTGGGATGGGAGATACCACATTAGCCCCTCCCTGGGGCGGGGTGTTCAGATTCTAAAGTCTCTATAATAGTCGAATTATTATTGTGGGGAGTACCGTCTTGTTTCCCCCAACCCCACCAATCTTTTTCTTTGTTTTCTTGTTACATGGGTTGGGTGTGAGCTATGGAGAGAAAGGACTTCCAAGATTTAATGGTCTTCCTCAGTTTATATTGGGAATGAACATTATTTTTTATTGGATTTTTGTTTAGAGACTTTTTTCTGGAAGAATGTGTCTATGGTGGGGGAAATTATCACACCCTGACCATAGATACACCTTTATTTTATCCTCTTATTGGTATTGTGTCTTTTCGTTGAGGATCAGGTTGAGCGTTGTTTTAAATTTTTAGAGGTTTGATAATTTTGTTGGGTTTATGGCTGGTGAATAGGAATAACATGGTTAGTGGTAATTCTGCGGTGATCCCGGGTGATCATCCAGTTTCCCAATAAATTAAATAAGTAAATCTTTTTTTAAAATCATGTCATTTAAATTTGTAAACCATAATAATATTGTAATTATTTTTGAATAATTATAATATTATTATTAAAACTGTTATCAATAATACTTTTATTAAATTTTTATTAATATGATTCTTGTTTTAAATGAATTGAATAAATTTAGTATTATTATTATTATGTTATTCTTATTCTTATCATTATTAATATAATTATCAATTAGTTCTATTTTCATTTATTTTTATTTTATAATTCTTAAACCATCAATTTCTTTTTCCCTTTCACAGCATATAATATTCACCATAATCCCTCCCTCTACGTTGAACCTATGTGCACCACACCTCCTGCCGTTTTCCCCTTCCAGCAGACCCTTCCCTCTGGCCTTAACTCCCTCCAAAGGCAGTGACATCCCCTCCTCATTTTCCTTTCACAACACCTCCATCTGTTCATCCTCTCCAGCAAACTCCCCTCTCTAGATGGACAACCCCAGTGTGTGGCCCTTTTCTGACTAGCCACCAAGGCGCACAACTCCCCACGTTCTGGCTATTCCACCTATCACTTGTAGTATCTCCTCTCTTCGGGGAATTTTTATTCCTATTTTCAGTTTTTTTTTCTTCTTCTTTTATAAACCCAAATAGTTTGGGTATGATTTGTGGGTTTTTTTCATTGTCTTGTGTTTCTAGATTGGTCCTCATGGGGTACTCTTCCTTCTTTGAGAGTCTCTCAATATTTTCACTCAACTGGTTGGTGGTTCCACTCCCTACAATTATTATATTATTTTAATTTTATTATTTTTTCATTTAAATATGTTCTATGGATCGTTTATGTGGTTAAAAATATATTTATTGAGGTGTTTCTAACATTAATATATGATGATATTAGATTTTATAAATTATATGGTTATGTTTTCATGTTTTCTTTGTTAGGATACTTATTTGAGGTGTTTTATTATTATAAAAAAAAGTGCTAAATTTGTTATCAATGTAATTTGTGAAGAAAATGCCTTAATAGTGGGGTTTTACAAAGAGAATATATTATTTTTCCATGTTTTATTTGTTGCACAACATTAAATGTGATTTGTAAATTTAGAAAATGATGTGGAACACCTTTATGAGTTTACATGGCTTGTGTGTGGGTTTTAAAAGGGGAATTTACCCTTAAAAAATGTTGAATTTAATATGATTCCTCATGATAATTTAGAATGGTTTTCATGAATTTATGAAGGAATCTTAAATGCATTTGAAAAATGGTTATGGTGTTTTTGAAAATAAAAGTCGTTTGTTTATGGAAAATGGTGCTTTCTTAAAATTATGGTTTCATAAATAGTTCATTGTTTTCTAAATGAAGTTGATTCCTGTTATAGTTTAAAAATATTGTTTAAAATGTAATTCTAATAATTGTATGACCCATTTGGAAAATTCATAATGAAAATGTGATTTCCTATTATTGGAAATGGCTTTTGAAGTATTTGGAAAAAATTTATTTGAGGTGTGAAAAACATAAAGTCCCCATTGGAACTGCTCACCATAAAATAGTGTTTCTATAGACCATTATATCTTGAATAATCAATTGGATTCCAAAAAGATGTTGGTTCCTTTTTCATGGCTTAATTTTAATTTAGTGTATTATTATATTTATGGATTCCTGTTTTATTTTAATTAATCTGTGTTGGTCACTGCTTTGTTGTTTTGATCCTTTGGTCCATAGGTAGCTCGTCTGTGTATGCATAAGTAAGTGTATATATATATATATATATTTCTGTGTGTGTGTGTTCCCCTGTGAAGTGAATATTCATCCATGGTAGTGAATATACATGTGAGCTTCTAGGTGTTCCTATATATATATATATATATAAGGAAATGAATATGTAGATGAGTGGAGACAGATATATGTGTATGAGAATATATGTAAAGATCCCCGTGCACAGGTTTAGGTCCATGTGGGTGTGTGAATAAGTGGTATGTGTCCTTATATGTATGTAAAGATGCATATGCTGAGGGGGGGAGTGGTAGCTCTTAGATTGAAAGTGCCAGGGGCTGAATATTCCATTTCGTTCCACACTCATGTAAGATCTCTTTTCATTAATCTATGAATTTATGAATCATTTATTACATGAATTTAGAATAAATTTTTATATTAATTACTGATATAAAATTTTTAGTAAATTTTTATGTCTTGAATTGGAGTGGTTTATTTCCTGTAGTTTATTGCAATTAATTGTTCGATTATGTTTTTCACCTAAATTCCTTAATTAAATTCCTTGTTATACTTTATAAATGTGTTTTAGATTTAAAATGGTGACATCAATTTATTAAATGAGTGTCTAAGTTGATATTGTCTTTGAATGTGGTGTGTGTTGGTTCTTTCGGAAATATATGGTTGTTAAATGGTAGCTTGAGGGCCATTTGGTACTTTTAGAAAATTAATTACAATGAAAATCCTCTTTGGGATACACCTCTTTCCTTGTGGGGTGTTAATGGGAATGGGTGGTCCTCAGATAGGACTTCCCTCGTGTGTTGATGGTTGAAGAAAAGAGGGAGAAAATCCCTTGGATTGATCCAGGGGTGATTCTATTATATTTGTTTATTATGTAAGATAAAAATGCATGTGTAGGATTTCTTGGTTGGTTTTTGTTGACTCACCCACTTTTTAGTCTGAACATGGAACCTAGCATAGTGTGAAAAATTATAGTGAAAAGTTATTGCACAATCTAAGGTATTTCACTAGCTAGTGTCCCATAGCTGGGGGTTACTTTTTTTCATTGTTATTGGATTGGTCCCATAGGTAAGGCTAGGTTGAGTGATGATAGGGTGTTTAGTAATTAAGACATCATCAGGTAGGGCATGTCTTCGAGAAGAGTCACATGTATACTATGTTATAGATTATTCACAACCACCTATGATGTCCATTGTTGTCTAGTACATATTTATCTATGGAAGTTGATTGATATGTGTGTGCTAGTTGGTTTCTCTTTCATTAAATTTTCTATTTCCCTTATCTAGAAATTAATTTCACCCCATTTGAAAAAAGAATGAATCATTTCTTAAAATATTGGAAAAAGAGTTACAAGAGTCTAAAGGAAAGAAATATACATTTATCCCTTCATAGAATATCAATCAGCTCAAAGGGTATAAAAAAATAGTGGATGTAAGTTATTATGGATACCCCCTTGTCTCCAAGGTACTCATCAGGTTGATTAAATTCACGATAGATATGTGTGATGATATAGTTCACTGAGTAAAGTTCTTCAATGAATTTGTTCCATTTTGAGGCGATTTTCCATGTCATATGAAGTTTTTCTATTCGGGCCACTTGTTTAATTGTTATTGAGTCACTTCCAAAGCAAACATTATTCCAATTTAGTTGATGTGCAATTCAACAGCTTTGATGAAACCAATAATTTTAGCTTCAAGATTTATGTCCTTACCATATGATCCATATAGACATTCAATAAAATCTCCATTGTCGACGTGGATGATGATTCCATATTCATCTAGTCCTAGGTTACCTTGTGAAGCACAATATGTATTGCATTTAATTCATCCTACAAATGGTGGACTCCATAAGATTCAATGGTACCACGAGTCCAAGAAAAATTTCCTTGAATACGAAGCATTCAAAAAACATCAAGTTCCTTGACTGAGTTTTCACAATAGTCATTATGTAGGGTGTTTTTTTATTTCACCACAGACAATATTTTAGAAAGTGAAACATTGGTGTTCATTATTTGCCCTTTATAAAGATATTTGTTCCTGCCTCTCTAGATAATATGACACACATATTCACAATAAACTAGAAATGGGGTGCGTACATATGGAGAAAGATGGACTACGAGTAGGTCTAAGAGAAATATTGATGCTCCAACATTCTACAAAGGATGAATCTCAAACTAGTAGAAAATAGAATCCCAAAGAGAAGTAGTTGTGTTTTATAATAAATACATGTGGTTGGTATCATCTAGGTGTTGTTGGCACAAATCACGAAATGACCAAAAAGAGATCCCCACCCACTACAGGGTCTCCTCAACAGGTAGTTTGTTGAAATAAATCCTCCATAGAAAAGTAAAATGATATGGAAATAGGTATTTATTGTTGAAAGCATCCATTCCTATATTGGTTCCTTGAATTAGGTGATTGTTGTATCCCTTGGAGTCCAAAATACCATTCTATCTTGGATCCCATATAAGCAGGTAATCAGTGTAAAGAATATTATGGTTGGATAGTGTGAGAGTTATGTGTGATGGAAACATCTCCCTTTGAGAAATCTGGTCTCTAATTGATGAGTTACAGCAAATGTTTGATCAGTGTTTTCAATACTATGAATAAGGGGAGCTCTAGTACAATTTCCTCTCAAGAATTTCTAAGAGGAATGAGCATTCTCAATCTAGTGGGAGTGGTTACTGATATCCTAAAACATTTCCTCATTCCAAGCTAGATAGAAGATTGATTGCGGGTCATGATTCCTGTAATCAAATTTCTAGAGCATAAATCTGATAAATTCAGGGGTGGGGGCTTATAATTAATGAGAATACAAATGAATTGGGCATGTAGGGAGTGGTTAAATGATTCAATTTTTTTGTTTCCATGACCCCATTATTTTGTGGCATACATCACTTTTTTCCCTCGTGGTCTGATCAATTTATATTCGAAGATATTACCACTCCACATTAATTTTTAAATGAGGGAATTTATGGTATTAATATGGGTGTGGTAAAAGAATAAATCATGAATGAGTATACAAGTTTTGAATTGACCAAATGTTTAATAGGGCACAGTCTTCCTGCCATTGAAAGGTATTATCTCTTCTAAGAGAAAATGGTTCATCAAATTTGAATCACAAACTTGAAAATGTGATAGGGGTGAGGTCTTCCTAGAAACATGGAAACCCCAACATAAATTTCCCCACATTGTATGGTTCATCTCTTTGCTAAAATTGAAAAAAAAATACTTTCAAATTTTTATGGAAAAAGGTTTTGGAAAATGTTAATACTTCAATCCCCTCAATCCCTCTTTCATTAAATGGTTAAATATTTCTTAAAGAAAAGGAAACTAGTTTGAGATAAAAAGGGAAATGTATAATTATTTTCATTAAAGGAAAATGTGAGAAAAGCTTACTTTTATATATTATAGTTCAAATTGAAATTGATGTATATTTTTTTAAAGGAAATGCATTTGGGAATATATTTTTTGGGAATACCTACTTAGTTTTAATACTCATGCCTATTTTTTATCTTTTTTTTAGCTTCGAGTGTTTCTTATTTCATGGATTCAGTGTCCATAGTGTGACTTATGTTTGAGGTCATTAGGGAACCATGGGGTCACATGGAGGTTAGTATGGGTTTATTTTCTCATCGCAGCTATTTTTCATTTTCATTGATCAATTTTAATTTATTTATTTATTTGTCTTAAATTTATGGTCCAACTAGTTCTAAAATTTTTACTTTTGATACCCAACACCATTTGACAGCCTGTGTGTATTGGGAATTCCATTCCGGCAATGTTGTCAGCCATCTCGGGTGGCCGGTTCACGGTCAACCATGGTTGGATTGTGATAGAATGTAAAAAGATAATTGGTATATGTCTCTATTATAGTGATAAATGTTTTATGAATATCATATATAAATATTAATTATATCATTATAACTAGTCATGAGAGAGGGTTATTGAAAATGAATTATATTGGTTTCTGAAAGTGATAGTTCACACATTTGCATGAATGATTAATTACTTTCCCATTTTATAGATGTTGAGATGGATTTAGTTAAAGATATTAACAAAATAATTTCTCATTATATTGGGTACACTAGACTTATTATGTCACCATAGTTGGAGAAAATTTTAGTGAAGATAAAAAAGTAAAAATATAGAAATACATATTTAAAAATATTACCTTTCCATTTGGGGACCTCTGTTCTTAACACCATAAAACCCCTAAGGAAGGTGTTTTGCCTCAACTAAGTTCTATAGAACATGGGGAGGTATTTTGGAAAGGGTTTGGGTAGACATTATCCAAACCAAATGGTTTTTGAAGTGTTATTAATAGGAGGGAATGGGTGCCCTTTTATAGGATAGAGGATGGGAACTCCTGGAATTAAAAAAATCATTAAATTAAAATAAATTAAATTTCTATTAAAAATAGTCCCAAAATGATTTATTTAGAATATATGATGATTTTGGGTCTAATAACCATCATCTAATTAAAATTAAACTCATTCTGAATATTTTTTAATTGATATCTTATTGTTTTAACACCTTTTAACTCTTACCTTTTGACAAGTAATTTACATTTTGAGGGTTAAAATAATACCATATCATGCAAAATCACCAATAAATGAGTCCTTAATGACATTTTAGAGTTATGAAAACTTTTTAGATGAATATTATATTTTTATAAAAATTATATCATTGAATTAAATATTTTATTTTTTTGGCTTGGAATTACTTTAATTTGGACATTATTCATAACATGATTTTTTTTAAAATCATAACAAGTCAATTGATTCAAAAAAACTACCTCAATTCATCCCTAAAAGGTATATTTCATATATGAAATTCTTTTATATCATCAAATATTTGATATAATATTTATTTTAATATTATTAATATAATGTATTTTATTCTTCTTTTAATAAATAAATTACTACATCACCGTTGAGTCATAATTAAATATAATGATTTATTTCATAAAAAAATTAATTAAATTACCATGATGTATTTAATATTTTTATATTTCTATGATCAATTCTAGTCAAAGATATCAGTAATATAACCCCATATTAAATTTTTTTTACTTATTAAAAATATGAGTACGAAATTTTTAACTTTATTTTTTTCAAATCCCACTAATCCAAAAAAAATAACAACAATTGTGAGGGTAATTTTATAATTTTATAATATTATTCTTACCTTTAATAACCTGATTTACCCATAGCCTTGGTAAATAAAATTCAAAAAAAAATATGCATTGAAAATTATTTTCATCTTATTAGACCAAATTTTTAATCTTGATTGCAACAATTTATTATATTTTTCAATATTCAATTCACATAAGCAGTGAAATTATTTTTATTACTAATCCCATTGATTTTGCTTGAAGGCGGGTAAAAGAGACAATAAAAATTTGAATAACTGTTTATATCTAATTTCAATACAAAAAAACATTCTAATGAACTAAATTATATTAAATGATAAAAATATAATCTAATATTACATTAAAACCAATTAATTGGATAATATAACGATATAAATAAATTATATGAAAAATCTTTTTTGAATTAAAATTTAGTCATTTTCTCTATTCATTACGAAATGACTCCTATCAAAAATATAACAAAAATTTAACAAATATAAATTTTGATTTCCCACATCAAAATAAAATGTTTATTTTTTTCACATTGAACTTATAAAGGTGACAAAATCTAGTTTTAAAATTAGTTCCCGATAAAAGAGGTAAAATTGCCTTTTTTAAAAAATACTCTATTAATGAATATAATGGAAGTTGTTTTTATATCATTTAAAAATAACACATAAGATTAATGTTATGAATTAACTTAAATATATTTATTTAATATAATATATCATAAGTGATTTATTAAATTAGTTGCATAAAATTTAACTTTTCACATTTAACATGTTTTTCATAAATACATTTCCTTTTATTTTAGAAAATGTTTTCATTAATTAATATTTAATTGTAAGACAATAATTAATTATATGTATAGGTATAAACCATATTTTTATAATTTAGTTAATATTTTTCATTCCCATTGTTCTAATGAATATGTTTTAATGGTATCATTTATATAATTGTATTTAGTTGTTCATTTATGCATGAAGGGGAAAATCATGTATGATATCCAACATAAGGTTTATTTATTAAAAAAGGGGATGTAATATTCTACCCCCCCCCCCCTTTTTTAAATTGTGACATCTCAATTAAAATTCATGTTCGGTAACATATATATTACTTACCAAAAAACCTTTATTGTAACCCCACATAAGCAAAAAGGATTAATAAAACCTCTACTTTAAAAGAAAGAAAGGGAAGTATGAAAGATACCTGAGATATCACATACTAAGGTTACATGTAGAAAAACCTGGATATGGAAAAAAAACCCAACTATATTTTTATTATGAGGAGTGATAGAAAACATGGTTTCGAGAATGTTGAAAATCCAAAAATAGTAAATTTATGATTAGTTAATAAGGATATTGGACTCTAAGGAAGAAAAATAAATATATAATATTTTTGTTTTAAGATCATTTTCTTATAGTTGAGGAATTATTTTACAACATAGAATAAGAACATAATGAAATATAGTTACATGAATAGAAGATATTAATCCTTTAATCAAAATCTACTAAAAACAATTCTTTTTCTCAAAACGATTAGCATTGTAGATAAAAAAGTTATGCCTAATGAACTAGAGTAAACTTCTAGAGAATCACATATTCCACAAATGATTAAATATATATTTATCCTATGTTAAATCATTAAGAAAACCATTTAGTGTTAGTATATGATAAAATAATTCCATAAAAATAGTAAACCTTTTTATGATAAAAAATACATTAATATCAAAAATTCAATATTGATACAAAAAGTTCAACATAGACCATTCAAAAGATAACTCTTATTAAAATTCCTCAAAATAATTAATACTAATATTGAAATCCAAAATCTATAATGATGCCATCCAATAGTATTCCAAGATAAATTTTATGAATTATCTCTAAAATACATCAATTACTATTTAACTCTCATACCAAAAATGTAATTTTCGATATCACGTAATCTCCAAGGTAAGATAATTATTTCTAAAAATAAACCAAATGATAATAACTCCACAAATAAATCTTATATTCTTTTCGAAATGTGATTCAAACTTATCTTTTCAATTAAAATCCCATAGTATTATATTTATCTTAATCATTAAAATTTCTCAAAATAGTTAATGTCTTCCAAAATAATATTTATCACTTCATCCGAAAATCATTTTCCTATACCAAGGATATTTATTTGATAAAACATATGTTCCCAAAATAAACATATTAATATTAAATAAACTTGTTAAACTACAAATAAATAGACATACTAACCAAGGACTTCATGTAGGCTAGTGGTAGGTGATAAAGTGTTGTCACCCTTTTTCTTTGGGTTCGATTCATGCATCCTTGTCTCACATAATGCGTAATCACCTTTATTAGAGGTTGTTATTTTTATAAAACATTTTAAATCTTATAAAATTCCAAAAATGAGATAAAATTCTCCTAAATAACTATAACATGTTTTAACCTCAAGGGTTTTCTCATAAAATAAAATTTTCATCCAAAATTATAATATCTCATTTTTACCTCAAAATGAATGTCTCCAAAAATAACAGTAATCAACATAAAAATTGAAAACATAAATCCCCAAATTGGATTTTTAAGACATTGGTATCATGATCACCCTAAAAATTATAATCCAGTGATGATATCCATAAATCTTAAGAAAACATCCTAATCTCCAGTGTTATCTAAACCATCTATTGATGCCAATTATAGGGTCATGACCTTAAACAAAATTTCTTTTACAATTTCTGAACTAGAATACACATTATAGGATATTATTAGTTTTGAGTTTCAAAAAATTATGAAAAACTCTTATAAAGATGACCCATACATTACATTTGGACACTTATACTAAGTATCAATTTTTCCCAAAGGTAACCCTTTTAAAATAATACATGAATTATTTTCAAGAATCATTTTGAATTCCATCATCCTAAAATCATCATTGTCCATAAAATTATTAATACCTCTGAATAACATTTAAACACTTTTTATGGGATAATAAATCTCAGTAAGGGAAATAAAATAATGAAACAAACCATTAGTCTGTGAGTATTTTAAAATCATGAAATCATTTTAAAAAAATTTCAATTTTCAAACAAAAAACATAAACTCATTAAAATGATTCATGAAATCAAAATATTCATAGAAATATCATAGAACTCATAGATCATAATGGTATCTTGATATGTAATCAAATAAAAATGGAAAAACAATGTGACTGCATTCCATACATATCACTCTTAAAAATGGAATAGCCATATGGAAAACATCCAAACCCAATGTATTAGAGATCTATAATGGGAATCAATTTTCATATAAGATATATCAGGATCACCCATGAGCTATAATGGGGATCAACCCGTCATATAAGCTATATCGAGATCACATGTGAACTAAAATGTCACTCAACCCTGAATATAAGCTATATCAGGCACACCCGTGAGCTATAGTGGAGCTCAATCCTTTGTGTAAGCATTATCATGACCATGCTTCTATATTTAATCATGGAACAACCTATATACATAAACAATTCCCATGTACCATAACATAATCATAACACATTAAAAACATAAAATAAAAATAACATTTCATTTTTGAAATCATGTTTCATTTTTAAAAAGTCATGCGCTCTTAAACGAAAACATGTTATTTGAAAAGATAAGTGTAAAATTTTAAAGGAGAAATAAAAATTTAAAGTGACATAAAAGTGAGAAATTTTATTCATGACATATATGTTAAAAAACATTCCAAGTTATAGAAATAATCAAAACTATTTAAAAAACATTTTAAACATTAAAAAAAATACAGTTTCTAATAAAAGTGTCATATACCAGTTTAAAACATATAAAAGAAACTCCAAAATAAAAAAAAAATCATTAATTAGCATATAAATAAATTCATAAAAATCCATTTTAAAAAAATTTCATTAAAGAGAAGTATTTAAAATATTAAATCATTAAAACATTTAAAATGATGTTTTACTTAGAGTCCCTTGCCTTGAGTCTATATTGTAATGTACATTATTTATCATCCTAAATAATAAACATAGGTTAATTAGTTAAATTCTTAAGAACCTTTATAAATTTTATTATTGGTTTTAAATGACTACCATCTTTCCCAAAAATATACTTAATTATTTGTGTTCACATTCGGAATTTTGTCGATATTCAGTACTCTAGTCCAAAATAACATTGATATGATATCTATATTGAAAATTTCAAAATTAAATCATCTCAAGAATAAAATTAATTAAAATAATGATCAATTTTATTCATTTATTAAACTTTTAAATCAAACCAGTAATTATGTTTATGAAATATAAACAATGTCAAAATCATGGAGACTGTAGGTCGTACATACGCATGAGGAACATTTTCCTTTTTCATTAATCATTTTTAAAATAAAGTGATTATTATTTTATCCTTAAAAAATGATAATAATATTATTAGAATCATAATAGTAACTTAAATATAGTTTTATATATATGATTTTTAAAAGTGATGTGATGAAAAAAAATGATTCACATCGCTTTGTGGAAGTGATTGTTCACACCTACGCACGAACGACATTATCATTTTTATGTACATAGAAAGTGAAAAATTTAATAGATATATTATTATATTAAAATCATAAATTTGTCATTAAAATCGTATATATACATAAATTCCATCATTTTAACCATTTATGAGAGAAAATTAAGGAAAATGAATTTTCCTGGTATGTGGATGTGATAGTTCACACGTACAAACGAAAGATTATGTACTTTCCAATTTGATGGAATTGGAGATGGATTAAGGTGATTATATTGAAATAATAACATAAAAGTATATTTTTGAATCTTTAGTTATTATCTCATCATTGTTGGAGTATATTTGAATGATGATGAAGATGAAACAATATAGAAATACTCAATTAAATATGTTAATTTTCCTTCAGATGATCACTTTTCCTAATAACTGAACACCAATAAGGACGGTGCTATTCTAAAAATACAGAATATATAGTATGGGTAGGAATTCCATGATGGTTTTTAGGTATATATTTTCAGAAAAAAATGTTTTTTCATATGGGGATAATATTGAGGAATGGGTGCCTTTTAATAGGAGAGGGGATGGGAACTCTTTGAATTATTAAAATTATTAAATAAATATAAATTAATTTTCTTTTCCAAGAGGTTAGAAAATTTTTTATATCTAAAAAATGATAAATATAATTATAATCACTATAACCCAACTAAATTTATACATGTTTTTAATATTTATTAATCCTTATTTTTTGTTTTAACCCATTTTAACACATACACTTTTATCAAGTAATTTACATTTTGATGGTTAAATTAAATAGAAAATCATGTGAAATGACAAATTAATGAGTAAATAAAGAAATTTTGAGAGTTATATAAATTATAAGCCAAATAATATTTTTTAAAAGAATTATCTTATTTATTTAAATATTTATTATTTTTCATTTTTAACTAAGTTTGTTTTGAAACTATTTATTACATGACTTTTTATCAAATTATAACAACTTGATTTCGTAGAAAAAAACTACATTATTTTAATCATAACATTATCATTCAATAAATAAAATTATTTTATAGAATAAAATATTTAAAATTATATTTATTTAAATATTATTAATATCATTTATTTCATTTTTCTCTAATAAATATATTACTACACCATCATTGTGTCAAAATTAAATTTAATTATTTTTCCTTAAAAATTATAATTAAATTTCCACAATTTAAGTAATAAATTCATATTTTTAATATCAATTTTTAGTTAAATATATCACTTATATAACCCCGTTTTAAAATTATTTTAATTATAACAAATATGAGTATGAAATTTTTAACAAATTATTAAATAAAATAAAATAAATGTCATTTTCTTACCCAAGTAGATTAAAAAGGTTATGATTTTTCATAATGTTTATTTCCATCTAAAACTACTCAAACAATGAAATTAGGACAAGTGTTATCATAAATTTATAATATTATAATATTATTTTTACCTTAAATTAAATGATTTATCCTTAACCATGACAAATAAAATTTAAAAGTTTTTATTAATCAAAAACTATTTTGATCCTATTAGACCTTAATTTCCATATTTATTACAGACATGTATATCTATTTTTCTTAAATCAATTCACATAAGTGGAAAAATTAATTTAATTCTAATCCTACAGATGTGGCTATAATGTGGGTAAAAGAGACCTTCACAATTTCAGTAAGTGTTTATATCTAATTTAAATAGATAAAACATTCAAATGGCCTATATTGGTTAAATTATAAAAAAATTATCTAATTATAATTGAAAATAAATTAAAATTATAATCAGACAATAAAAATAAATTAGATAAAAAACATTTTCGAATTGAAATACAGTAGTTTTCACAATTCGTTAAAAAATAAATTTTATCAGAAAAATGTAAATATTATACAATGTATATTTTTTATCCATATTCTAATAATAAATATTTTTCTACAAATATAACTTATAATATTTTTAGAAACTAGATTTTAAATTGGCTTCTCCATCAAAAGGATGTAAAATAACTTTTTTTGAAAAATTATCATTTTATGCATAAATTTGAATTAGATGTTATATCATGTCTAAAAAACAAATACTATGATGTTAAACATTAAATGAAATATAATTCATATATATTTCATTAATATAATCCATAATGTGTTATTTATTGTATTATTTTTATAAAACACATTTTTTCACATTTAAATTGTTTTTTAGAAAAACAATTTCTTTTATTTTAATATTATTTTTTACATTCATTTATAATTAATTGTTTACAAATTAATTAATTATATATACATGGGTAAAACATATTTTCCAAATTCAATTAATAATATTCATTCTCTTTATTCTCATTACTAGGTTTTGTGTTAACATTTAAATAACAATATTTAGTTTTTCATTAAACCTCAATATAGAGTGTCATGTATGATATTGAACATAGTTTTAATTTTGTAAAACTAGGGATGTTACACTTACTCATCTAGTTTCCCTCCCAATTCCATATATGTCTTACTGAACTATGTTCACATCCCATTTCATCCCTATCATAACGAACTGGGTTCATTCTCTGTTCTTTACATATCCTATTAGATCGGGTTCGATATCTATTATGGTATCGTCTTAGAGATCTAAGTTCACTCCCTTTTCAATTTATTTTTAAATCATGATATATAAATCATTAACCAATGCATTGGTGGGATATATAGGTACCAACCAACACACATGAAAACCATATTTATGTATTTTATAATATCACAAACATTTATCATATGATAACCCATGAAAAAAATATGTATCATGAATATTTTATCATATCTTAGTCTTTGTAAAATATACATGTTTTGTAATTATTTTTTCATAGAGTATACCATGAAAAGAAATGGGTTTCAAAATAATTTCTTCATGGAATTACTCTTGGAAAAAACTTGTTTTATAAACATCAATCCCAAAAAACATAAACCATTCAGAGAAAAAGTATGACTCATATCCTTGGATCATATCCCTAGTAAGTTTTATGTATCAACAAAATATGTCATCATATATGGAAACTAATTTTGAGTGATCAATAAAATTATTTCATAATGAAAATATCATTTACACTTTAATTTTTTTTATCCCAATAAATTTTGAAAACGTTTTTCCTTGAAAATAAATATGAAAACATATAATGGAATCTTCTAAGAAATTTTTTTTTATGATATTGAAAAATTAAATTCATGTTATACACGTTAAAATAAATACTCCATTCACATTTTTGGTAAAATACAAATGATTATTGTTTTGAAATTGGCATGATGATTCGTTTAAAAAATATTAAAAAGAAAATAGTGGGAAAAGTTTCCTTTTGAAAATAATATTAGTGAAATAATTTTTTTTAAACATATTTAGAAAATAAGGTTGTTGATGAAAACATATTTCTTACCAAATAGATAAATAATAATAGATTCGCTTAAAAAATATTTTTAATTTTAAGTAATAATGATTGGGAAATTGTAACATTACCTGAATATATCACAGTAAAACATAAGAAAAATAAATTAAAGAGGATTAATGTGAGTAAATTCAGGATATTTCAACATTGGAAAATTAGTGATAAACAATCCAGATAAATGATTAGATTGTAACATAAAATATTTCCCACTTTGGTAACATTGAATCATAATATCACTGAAGGAATAAAATAAAATGAAACATAAATTATCATGATGAGGAATAAATTCATGATATTACATGTAAATGGGTATGTATATACAAATCATGAAAGAATAATTTTTAATAACCTGATTTACTTCTAAAAAACTTTATACAAGAAAAAAATTAACTTATTTCTTGACATCTGTCATACTAATTCTGACCTCCTATATAAAAAATATATATTAATAATCCAAATATAAAATAAACATGTTATTTTATATCATAGAATATTTTATGTAATTATTCCATTTTATTATACCAATTATTAATTATTTCATGTTAATGATACGTTTCAGGTAATAAGTATTTTGTTTTTTGTATATATTTTGATTTTTATATATTTTTTTCTCTACCTACATGAATCATTTTCTCAACATAGCCATAATTTATACCATGATATAAATATCCTATATATTTATTATATATATATAAAGTACTCCATTAAATATAGTGATAAAAATGAAATACACCATTCATATAGATGATAGGTCGTACGTACGCTTGAATATTTTTTCCATTTCCCCGTATTATTAAAGAAATAGAAAGTATGTGATATATATTTTAATAGTCCATATTAATTATTATGTAAATTATTTAACATATATTTTTTAAAACCATCTTTAAAACATTCCTTGTATAGTTTGAAGGAAGCACAACACTTCGCATGGCGGTAGTCCTCCGTACACAAGAGAGAGATTATCAGTTTATCAAAAAAAGGATAGTATAAATTATTTTGTGATTAAATAATTACATAATATTTATAACATCATTAATACCTAATATAAACAGTAAATAAATCTCTATGTCCATCAATGATAAGTGGTAACGGAAAAATGAATGACATCGGTTCGCGAGGATGTAGTCCACCATACACATGAATGACGATTTCATGAACCATTTGATGGAACTGAGGATTTTCATACCATGTAATTAATGAAAAAACCTATAATTATATTTTAGTTACTAATATTTTTTTCTTATTATGTTATAATTAGAATTTATGTGGGTGGAAGATGAAATTAAACAAAAATATTCATTGAGGAATGCCACCTCTTCTGTATTTACCCTCCTTAATTTACACCATAATATTTCCCATGTAAACATTATATTCAAAATATAGAATCTAGGATAATTTGAGTGAATTTTGGAACTTAGTATTTCTTTTATTTTCTAAACTAAATGTTTTCGAAGGTCTTAAGAACAGTGGATATGGGTCTCCTTTAATAAGTGTGGGAGTGGACACATTTGGTATTTTTGAATATATAAATATGATCCCATGTTTTAAATATGTAAAAATTCACCAAAATGGGATATTATCAGACCTTGTAGGTGTAATTTTCTAAATATGTCCCTAAAATAGTTTTTAGACAAATTAATATGTTTTTTATACCCTTATCTATTCATTTTAACCCCTATTAAATCCATTTTAACATTAACCACAGAAATAATTTATACAGTATACATAATTCATTTAGGTAAAAAATTGTATTTACATTCCTATATAATATATACTATTATTATTTTAAATAGGGAATAAAATTTTTCAAATTCAAATAACAGAATTGAAAAAATACAATAAAAAATTAATCAGGTCGATGTGATGAGAAAGTGGGTTTTTAATGAAAATGTTTCAAATATTTAAACTGTTTTTATATCTAAATTCAATATGATATTGACTCCAATTTACTAAATTTGTTTAATAGATTAATAATTGAATTGATTTTAATTTAAAATTAATTAATATATAATTTTACATTATATATAAATTAAATGAAATGGTAGTTCTCAATTTAAATTCAGTATTTTTCAATAATCATCAAAAAAATGATTCATTTTAGAAAAATCTCAAAATTTATCCCAAGATAATTATGAAATCGTCAATTAAAAAATAATGTTTATATAATCAAAATAGTTATCAGTATGTTTCAAAAAAAATTATTGTTAATAAAATAAAATGAAAATTAATTTTTTTAGAAAATATTAATTTTCAAATAAATATGGACATCACAAAAAATTATGTAATTTATTATCAATATTTATATGTTATATAAAAATATATATATTATTTGAAAATTATTTATTAATATTCATATCACTAATTTAAACAGAACATTTATAAAGATCATGTATGAATAACTATATTAATAATATATCATGGTGTTTTTAAAGCTCAATGTTTTGTGTAATGAAAAATATGGTTGTATTCTGTGTGTTCAATGATTATCTTGGTGTTTCATGTAACACAAAAATCAATAAAATTTAATTCATTCAAGAATAATAAATTCATATAATCTCTGGTTGACACACTCTGTGATGAGTGTGAGGTCTCTCCTATAAAGTATGTCTAGTTGGAGGATAATTCACTAAACTAATTATATTATAAGTAATTTTACCACTTAATGGTGTGTCAATACATAATGGTAAGGATCATGATAATTGTAATACTAATAGGAAATTATTTAAAAAGCCTTTTCTAACATCAATTTGTACGTATTTTATTGACACGTTGTTGGTCGGAGTAGGACACTCAAGAGGTGGTGAAATGAGTTCCTATAAAAATTTCTCTCAAAAATACTTATTTAAATTTCCCCCAATTCAAAATCAAATATATCCTAGACAACCAAAGTAGTGGATTTATAAATGTTCTGGTCATTTGAATGATTTCTCCAAGATTGATTAGTTCTCTATTAAAACAATATGAATGATTATTTTGGCTTTTGAAATCAATCTACTCAACTAAATTATAATATAAACACTATATATAGTTAACTATTAAAGTGAAGTAATGTTTTATGATTTAAATAAAATAGTGAAAATATAACTTTGAAAGACATAGTGGATTCAAATTAAGATGTTCAGTTTGGAGTTGAAACTTAGTCCCCTCCACTTGTTGATCACCTTCCATAAAGAAATTCACATAAATAAATTTTTATCCACACCCTGGATCGGAGTACACAACAGCATAAACATCAATCCATGTCAATAATACCACTTAGATAGTTTTTTTTGTGGGAGTGAAAATTACAATAGGCCATTTTGGGACCTCATCCACTATTATTCATGGGAGTGTATGGTGTAAAAAGTAAATTTTGTGAAGATATCAACATATCTTCCAGTAATGTGAAGGAGATAATGTTTTTTTATTTAATAGAGACACAAAAATTACTTGGAAAGAAAAGATGTTAACCAAAAGAGAATAAATTATATTGAATATATTTTGAAGGATCTCTATGTTTTTCTTTTTAGCTTCGTGTCTCCTTGAAGATAAATGAAGTGAAACTGGAGTCGACATCTAGAAACAGATATTAAAACAGAGTACTGTGTGATATTATTTATTGTATTTCTAGTGAGGTAATTTTCGTGTAGGATGACTTTTCTCTTCTCTTAGATTGTTGCTGCAATATTTTTTCCTATTTAGGTTATCAAAAATATATTTTTGTTTCTTCTATTTTCAGTTCTGGAGTTTTACAAGTGCACGAGCACTCTACTGGAATATATCTCTCTCCATTTCATTTTGATCTGGTGTATTATTTATACCCTATAAAAGACAAGAGTATGTACGTAGAACCTCATACTAGTCTTTTAAACCCATTAAATGGTGTCTATAAAAGATAGGAAAGATTATTAATATAATAATCAATACTCTATTTGAAAAATATGTTTGGTATAATTAATATTGAAATTAAATTGAGAATGAATAAATAAAGATGTATTCGAATAGGTAGGTCAGTCTATCGGTGTCTTAATATGTTAGTGTCTAAGAGTTATCGAGGTCTCATTCTATCAGTGTTTTTGACTCATTGGTGTCTCAGACATTTTGGTGTCTCGGGCATGTCTTCGTAACTTAGGATTAGTAGGTCAGTCAGTTAGTCGGTGATGCATCGGTGACTCAGCTATTGGTAGCTTATACATTTTTCGGTAGGTCAAGCTTTCGGTAGGTGATACGTCAATGACACAGTGCATCGGTATCATGAGGCATTGGTGACTTATTATTAGTAGTGTAAGTGAGTCCATATCACTAGTAATTCGAATATTGAGTTCACCCTATTTGTGACTTGGACACAACGATGACTTATATGTAGCCGAAATTTGTTAAAATGTCTTATGGAGTGAAACATTAGTATAATAGATTAATCTTATAAGAAAACATAATTAAACCTCATGAAACATAATAGATCATAATTAATCATTATTTTTGTGTATTAAAACTAGAGGAGGAAACCAATATCCCCATTTTTTTATCAAAAATCCTTGCATTGTGTAGCACAATATTAGATTTATGATGATCAATATAAGTTCTATTTAACTTATTATACACATCATAAATGAAGAAATTTTTAGATAAACACAAATAGTATATAGGTAACTCAGTAATCCTTCATTTTAATCTCATGATTATGTTTTTTGCCAATATCATGATTTATGAGATATATTCCATTCACATACACATTCAATAAACATTTACCTCTTTTTAATATTATTAAAAAAATGTATTAAAAGAATGAAAAGATATGTCATTATTCAAAAAAGTTTAGTGGTATAGAAAAAGTAAAATAGATCCCTATAAAAGTTTCATCCAATCACTTTGTCTCCAAAGAAAACTTCATCACTTCCTTTCCTTTAGCATAATTAGAGGACGTAGAATCTGGAAGTGAAGAATTAGTGGTTGGAGGTACAGAAAGGGTAATGAAGGGTGGAATAGGAACTCCTGTAAAAATAGAAGCAGGAAGACTCAGGCCAGAAGAGGTTGGAGGTATTGTAATCTCATGTTGAATTATAGGTCTGGTTTGTATTAGTTCTTGAACAGGAGTCATGGAAAAAAGTTACAAGGATTCAGAGGAAGAGTTTGATGGGTGTAGGATAGGTCAGATTAAAGAAGTTTCTGGATCAATAATAGTAGTGCTCTGATGATTCAGGTAATGTTTTTTCATATTGATGAAGTTCATGATGATCTGAAAACTATAATCCAAGCCTTTTAAAAATATTCATTATTCTCAATTATCATCTGAAGGTTTAGAGTGAAGTCCTTATTTTTCATGACTTGATATTTGAAGGCATGAGTATTAGGACATAGCCTCAAATCTTCCACAAAAACATGATATTAATATATAGTTAATTCTTAATATAAACCCTATTAAATTATAATTCTGCATTCTTGGGTATCACTTCTTGAGAATTACAATATCCATTGGTATAAAAGCTACCATGTCATTGATATGGTCAATATTTTTCTTATTAGTAGAGAGGCTTTCATGATATGTTCCCCCCATCATAGTATGAAGTTACTCTCTAATCATAGTTCTAATCATCCCATCAATAGGAGTGTGAACAGGCAGAGAATATGATGTTAAGGGAACTTGAATTACATCTTCATCTACAGATCTCAACTGATTTAAATCAATGTTTAGAGGTGGAGAAGTAGCTGAAGATGAAGTATCATCCACTGCATCATTTAAAACTGACCTCAAAATGGCTAGATAAAGAGTGGGAGGAGAATGAGATTAATCCTCAGATGATATAGAAAATGTATCTCAAATGATTTTTAGAACTGTTTCCTAAGAGTATTTATATTTAGTTTTTAATCTATTAATGGTAAAAACCATAGAAACCAATTCATTGTGCATATTTTGATCATATGTTACAATTTCTTCCAACAGTGATATAAACTTTGATTCAACCTGAAATATCACCATCTCTCTGAGCATAGCTTCATCCCTTTCACTAATCCATGAAACAAGAGCATGTTAATGTGAAGCGGACGATCTAACCACAATAATGAAATCTTCCTTATATTCATTTTTATTATCCTTAGTTACATACTATATAGTCTTATGTATAACTACAGGAGTAGGACTAGGAGCAGGATCATGTATCATATCCTCTAAATCAGCTTTCCCCAAATGCAATGTAACATACCCTTTATCATTTCTCTACACTAGTATAACGATATCATCATGAGGAATATGTAAACCAACATTCACTATCTTTGGCTATCTCTCCCCCTCAAAATATTACATCCTCTCTAAATAATATTTCATCTTGACATAAAAAAGTGCTTGTACTAGAATCACAAAAACATTAATCTCAAGATGAACTTAATCATTCACATGGACATTTTATGTTCTTTCCCCAACCACATGTGCTTTAGGAGAATCATTTGATTGCACAACTAGTTTATATTCCATTAAAGAAGTATTAAAATTTTCTCCACTAGGAAATTGATCATCACTAGGATGATATAATCCACTATCTGATTCATAACATCTTTCTTACTCCTATAACATGAATCTTCTTCATCTTTTTATAAAATTATTTGTCATCTTCTTAAATATCGCTCTCATATCTATCAGTATCATCAACTTCTTATTCTTCACAACCACTTTCCCCTTCATTACCATTTTACTCCTCATCACTACTAGATCTACTATCATACTCAGCATTCCCAGAATCAACATCCTCCCCATCATCATCCTCAGTTATAATCAGTTCCATTGAGGATAGAGGCCTAGAAGGTCTAGTAGATGAATCGGTTATCCCTTTTGTACTTTTAGCTATATCAGGGTCACTTCTGTCATTAATATGAGATTATACTCCTTAATATTCCTCATATCCATCATCCACATCTGAAAACACACCATCTTTTTTTGTTCCTAGACCAAGGTCAACCATGTTCCTCATACTTGTTGGGTACTCAACGGGATTGAAATCCACATATGACATGTCATTGTCCTCAACCCACATCTTCTTCCCTGGATTAACATTTATTCTCATTCTTTTACAGATAGTTTTTTAGACAATACCCATCCCATTCTGTCACTATTTCTTCAACAACATATATTAAACCCCTATCTTTCAAAATAGAAGATATAAGCCTAGTATAAAATAATGACTTTTATTTCAGTATGGTTTCATCATTTAACATAAATGAACCATAAAATATCTGCATAGTTCAACAATATATACATTCTTCAATAGATAATGTGAATATACATATTGATACTTTAGGGAGGAAAACTCTCATTTCCTAGGACCCAACTGATTCTTTATAAATTTGAACACCATCTTCAATCACCATTCGGGTCTTTTTCTATAGGCCTTCTATGGTCTCCATTTACAATAAGCTCTGTCAATTCCTCCTCTAAATTGAATATATCACCAGTTGAATGTTTACCTACATGATGATCATCATGGAGACTGACATGGGGTACCATTAGGTATTCTACCCAATGGTGTGATGAAAATGTGATTCCTTTACATCTAGTATATGTTTCATCCAAAATACCTCTAAACCTTGGAGAAGAAATTTCGCATAAGGATAGAACTCATGAACTTTCCTTGATAAAACAATAATTGATTATTGGAGAAACACTCCATCCTTATATAATTTTGAAACATAATTAACAAGAGATACTTACTTCTCAATCGCCACTATGAGTTCACATCTTTCTTAGGAGTGAAAAATACAGTTTTAGAGTTCTGGATGAACATGTTTCGGTTTAGTTTGACTAGATTCACCTATTTTCTTATTAGACATATGGAACTCATACATAGATCTCTAAGAAACCTATTTATCAAAATCTATTGGTGAGATTCTAGGTTATCAGGTTCAAAGTAGAAGGATAGACATTCATGAGAGAAAGGTTCGAAGTAAAGAGTACGAGTGAAAAAGTGTGTGAGTGAGAAAAAGTGTTGGATCAACATTAATTTTAACTTTTTTGGATTTAAAATAGAAAAATAAGTAATGAAGATAAAAATAAAATGAAATAATTAAAAGAGGCACGTATTAAATTATAGATAGGGAAATGAATATGTATTTTAGTGAGACACATCAATGTGTCTTATCGGAGAGTCCTGTCTAAGAGTCCTATCAGTGAGTCCTATTGGTGTGTCCTATCGGTGAGTCCTATTAGTGAGACCTATCAGTGATTCATCATCGATGAGTCATAAAAAAATGATCATTCCTAAATCATGTCTAATATAATTCATTCTTTCATAATATAGTGTATTATTAAAAATATCAGTAAGATGGTGCTATGTGCCAATTTATTCTAAAGTTATATCACCTTTTTTATAATGATCTCTAATTAAGTGATGTTTGACATGAATATATTTGGTTCTAGATTGTGAAATTAAATTATTAGAAATGTTAATAGTACTAGTGGAATCATAGAGTATAGTTGCATGTTTAAATTGATATCCGTAATCTATTAAAGTGTATTTCATCAACAAAATCGGATCACAACAATTACAAGTAGCTATGTATTCATCTTAAAAAGTAGATAATACAACATAATTTATCTATTTACTACACCATGAAACTAGACAATTCGCCTAAAAGTGACATATTCCATAGGTTATTTGTCAATCTTACATACAACCACTGAAATTAGCATAATAATAACTATCTAAGTCAAATAGTGGTCATGTAGGTTAGAACTGTCTTATGTTGGTAGTATAAAAAAGGTCTTTAAAAATATTTTAATATCTGATAGATGCGACTCTTTCGGGTTTACGTGAAAATGAGAACATATACACACATTAAACAAAATATATGGTCGGTGAATAGTTTAGTAAAGAATAATTCCAATCATACATCTGTAATTTTTTAATCAACATACTTTCCATTTTCATCAAGATTCAATTTAGAGGTGGCAATCATTAGATTATACATAATTTTTTTTTCTATCCAAGCCAAAAAAAAAATTAAATGTATTTAGTGTATTTACATTGATATAAAAAATATGTTTTTTATTTAGATAGATTTCAAATCCAATATGAAATTTATGTTCACCTATTAAGATGATATCAAACTCATTTTGTATCGTTTTTTGAAAAATAAATACGTAATGAATTTTAAGAATATCCAAAAATAATATCATCAACATATATTTGAACAACAAAAACATCTTTAGAAATTGTTTTTATGAAAAAATTAGGATCTTCAATCCCTTTAGAAAAAACATTCAATATAAGAAAAGTTTGGAGCCTATCATACCAAGATCTTGGATCATGTTTTAAATTATACAAAGATTTTTTTAATTTGATAACTTGATTTGGAAAATGAGAATTTGTAAATCCATGGTTTTATTCCACAAAAACATCCAAAACTATATTATAATTTAGGAATCCACATTTCATATCCATTTGATAGAGTTTGAAATTTATATGTGATGAATAAGATAACAGTATTATATTGGCTTCATGTCAAGATTCAAGTGACATTTTTTCATAAAAATAAATTCAATGTCCTAGACTATATCAGTGTGCAAGTAATCTAGCCATATTACTTACTATATTTCCAGCTTTATCAACATTATTTCTAAAATATAACTTAGTGATGATGTTCAGGGTGTATTAGGGTCAATAAAAAAGTTTCCATACATTATTTCTATCATACCAAATTAATTCTTCTAATGTAGCCATTACCCAAGATTAATCATTGATTTAATCATTCATGTTTTTAGGTTCAGAAAGTGACAAAAATGCTTGATGTTCAACCTAGTTTCATAGAGAATCTCTAGTATACGTCCCTTTATCTATGTCTCCAGCTACAACATCTAAGTGATGGTTCAAAAGGGTTATAATAGATATAGGAAAAAGAAGTTATGGTTATCTTGGGTTCATTTATAGTTTCGGGTTCCCTTTGGTAAGAATCTGGAGACATTCTGTAACTGGATTTTTCAGCTTCTTTAACATTAGAATCACAAAATTTTGGATTTAGGTCTGGAATTGATAGATTGTCCTCAAGATATTGAGTGGTATTGGATCCATTTTTATTATTTCATCAAACATGACATGTAAAAAATTATTCCACACACATGGTTATTTTATTAAATAATCTATAGGATTTTCAAGAGGATGAAAACGCAAGTAAAATTACATTATCACTCTTGGATTAAAATTTCAGAACACATTTGTAGTTTTCTTAAGTATAGGTCTAATTAAGACTCTATATATTTTGTAAGAATAATTATTTGGAGCTTTAACAAAAAAATAAATACGTAAATCATATTCCCTATGCATAGCTCAATCTATTTATTGTAAGGTTATATTACTTCTTTCTATAACTCCATTCTGTTGGGGTCTCCTTGGTGCATAGGAGTAATGACCTTATCCATTTTGTGACCAAAAAGATTCAAATTCTTGATTTTCAAACTCTCAAATGTGGTCGCTTCTTATAGATTTTATCCTAAGTCTACTTTGTTTTTCTACTGACCTAGCATACATGGTGAAATAAGGTAAGGATTCACTTTTTGGAGATAAAATGAAAGTCCAAGTGTACATAGATAAGTAATCAACTAAAACATATATGGAGTGCATCCCATTTAAACTAGAAACTATAGATGGTCCAAAAAATCCATGTGAACAAACTTAAGAGGTTGGGAAGTTGAAATTTCATTCTTTGGTTTGAAATATATTTTGTGTTGTTTTTCTTTTAAACAAGGATTGCAAAATTTAACATTTGGAAACTGAATCTTAGGTAGATTCTTGACTAGTACAGTTGTAGTTATCTTTCTAATGGAGTTAATGTTGAAACTTATTATCCTCATATTCTAGATCTAAGACTGTTTATAAAAGGCACATAGAAAAAGAAACATCTTTTGAGACTAAGGAATCTAAATTTACATCATATACATTTTCAATTCTATATGTTCTAAATACTAATTCGTTTTTAGAATTGAACAAAATACAAGCATCATTTTCCAATTAATCATGAAATACATAATCATATAACTATGAGATTATATGTATATTATACTTTATACCATCAACAAAAACAACATTAGAAATTAAAACAATGTTGGAGTTACCAATTTGGACAAGGCCAATTGTTTTTCATTTTGCATTATCACCAAAAGGGGCATTCCCAACATCACTCTTGATATGGTTCTTAATGATTGAATAATCTCTAGTCATATGTCTTGAACACACATTTTCCAAGTACCATAATCTCTTATACGAACTCTTCATACATATTTCCAACAGAAATAGATCAAACTGGAAATGATTTTGGTACCCATATTTACTTGGGTTCTATTACATTAGTAATTATTTCTTTGAAAACATATATTTTCTTCTTGGGTTTTATATAATATGTTTGATAATTCATATAAAAATAAACTCTATTTGATCCAAATAAACTAGATGAATTAAAATCAATTCCAGTGCTAAATGTTGCATCATATTTTTCAATTATTGGCACACCCCAAAATTTTCCATATTTTGATACATAATTGTTTTTAACAAAATTTCTTTTCACTTTTTGATAACCTATAGAATTATTGTATTTTGGTGAAACATTATTTCTATTAATTTTAGTTACAGTAGTTTTAAAATTTTTTAAACTTCTTAAATCCATATTTAATTTTTCATTTACTATTTTATGTTCATTATTCTCATTCAAAAATCGGGCATTCTTTTCATTTTCAATAATAAGTTCAGACTCCAAAAAAACTAAAAGAGCATGTTTCTTCTTGAGAGATTTCTGATTATCCTTTAGTTCATTTAATTTATCCTCTATAATTTTACAACATTCAAACATATCTTTATTTTTTATATTTTCAGAATCAGAATCATCCTTAGAATATTAATAATTATATATAAAAGATAATAGGGTTTCATCAGATGTGTTTTCAACAAAACAAATTTTGGATTTGTCATATTTCTCATCATGTGATGATTTAGTGTCACTGGAGATATCCTCAAAATCTATCCATGTGGCCATAATTTCATTCTTATATTTTATATCTTTGTCCTCATACTTATTTGTGTACTTAATTTTATACTACCATCTTTTACATGTCATATTCTCTTGCACTCATAGTAGAATATTTCATTGTTGTTATCTCCTCATTTCAGATCCTTTTTCTAGTTCCCATTATTTCAATACATCCCTTTATAATTGGGATTTCTAAAGAATTTATTCTTTGTATAGATATTTTTTAATATTCTAGCTAATTGATCTATTTCTTTATCATTAACACTTGGCGATTCATCATTACTTTAACTTTCAACATGACCTTGAACTTTCTAATTTTCACTGTGCTTAGAATAAGTGGATTTGAAAACCACTGACATTCTCATTGGTTCATAATTTTGTTCTTTACTAACCCGAAATTCATCCTCATACATCATTAGCTTACCTATCGTCTCCTTTAATAGTAGAGTGTTAAGATTGTAGGATTCCCTTAATGAAACTGATATTCCCATACACCATTCTAGTAATAATTATGGATTCACATTACTTATTCCTTGTAAGAAATATCTTTTCCAAGAGAGGTCATGGTATTTAACATCTCATTCAACATGCGATACATATCAGAAATTGGTTCAACATGCTTCATTTTGATGTTATGATATATAATAGTATATTAATTAAGTGTCAATTCTTTAGTATTAGTTTTTACTTCATGTGAAATAGCTAGAGTATACTAGATCTCGTAGGTTGTTTTACATTCATAAATCCATTTAAATTATTTATCGCCTAAAGAATAGTTTAATGAATTAATGGTTTCTCAATTATTGTTATAGGAATCATTAAATGGTTCATCCTGAGTATTTCTAACAGTAGATGAAATCTTATATTCATTAACTATAGTAGACCAGTTTTCAAAACCCATACTTTCTAAATGCACTTTAATTTTAATGTTCCAATGTGTATAATTAGTACCATTGAAATAGGGAGGCATGTTATTAGTATCACCTTCATGTATATTTTAATTATTTTTAAAAAAATTAATCAATTTAATTAACAATAAAACATTAACTAATAGAAATATAGGGATCTTTAAAACACAACTAAAATCATAGATGAAAATGATTTCAAAACTGTGTAAACATTGAAAGTAGGAATCCTTTGATACCAAATGTCATTTAGATTAGGACACTCAAGAGGGGAGAGAATTGAGTTCCTATTAAAATATATATATGAAATATTTATTTAAAAGTCCCCCAATTCAAAATCAATTATAGCCATAGAAGATTTATAAAAGTTTTGATCATTTGAAATATTTCTCAAAGATTGATTAGTTTTCAGTTAAAAAAACAAATGATTATTTCGGCTTTTTAAATAAATCTTCTAAACCAAATTCTAATATAAATAGTATATAAAATTAACTATAAAAGTAAAGTAATTTTTTCAGAATAATACAAAATAGTCAAAATTTATCTTTAAAAGAACATGGAATTTTATACAAGTGGTTCACTCTCTAGCTAAGACATAGTCCTCTCCATTTGGTGATCAGATTCCATAATGAAATTTCTATAAATAAATTCTAATCCACATCATGGATTAGGGTACACAACAACATTCACAACTATCTAGGTCAACAAGGACTTTTACATTTTTTTTGAGGGATTTAAAATTACAACAGGCGACACAGGGACCTCCTCCACTATAATTTGTGGGATTTTATGGTGTAAAAAGATAATTTTGAGAATATATCAATGTATCCTTGAGTTATGCATTGGGTATAGTGTGTTTGTATTAAAAATAGATACACACACAACTCGAAAAGTAAATTTGTTCACAAACTGAGTATAAATTAAATATAATAGAGTTAGAAGGGTCTAGGTGATGTGCTTTATGGCTTCAAGACTCCTTGAAGATGCATGAAGTTAATCTAGAGTTGACTTTTAGAAATCGACACCTAAATAGAGTTTCATTTGATATTCTTTCTCCAATTTCTAGTGAGGTAGTTGATCTATATGATGATCTCTTCTCTTCACTAAGAATGTTTCTGCAATATGTTCATCTATTTGGGTTCTTAGCAATAACTCTTTGTCTCTTAAGTTTGATGTTATTGAGTTTTCATGGGTTCTTGAGCTCTCTACTAGACAATATATCTATCCTTTCCAATTTTACCAGTTATTCACTTTATACACTTTAGTAGATTATAGCATGTGCCTTGTACCTCGTACGAGTCTCTTACATCCATTAAATGGTGTCTCCAAAAGACAAAAAAAAGATTATTAATATAATAAGAAATATTATATTTGATAAATATGACCATTATAATTAATTTTGAAATTAAATGGAGAATAAAGGAAATACAGTGTATTAAGATCAGTAGGAAAATCATTCAGTGTCTCATACTGTCGGTTTCTCATTTTTTTGGTGTCGCAGATGTGTCAGTTTGTCATTCTATCTGCGTGTTAGACTTTTCTTGGTAACTCAAGATCGGTAGGTCAGTCAGTCAGTGGGAGATGCATCATTGACCAGCTATAAGATGATTATACTTCTGTTGGTAGGAAAATTTTTTGGTAGTTTATGAATTGGTGCCTTTGTGAATCGATAGCTTGATGCATCCGTGAATTATTAAAAATAGTTTCATTGATCCTATATCATCGTTTATTTCAATAGTGGGTCCACCTTGTTTGTGACTCATCCACAACAGTAATGTATACCTAACCAATGTTTATTAACCTATCTTATAGAGTAAAACATTAACAGAATAGTTTAATATTATATGTAAACTTGATTAAACAATATATAACCTAATAGAACATACTTAAGCATGATTTTGGAGAATTAAAGAAAAAGGATTCCAACACACATTATTTAATATTCTATGAAACCCTTTCTTTTGTATGAACCTTTCACAATGGAAATTTGATTATGTTGGCTACCACATTATGGGAACTTGATGTCCCGCACCATGTGGAAACAATATGATTTCTTCCTATCCATATTTTAGTTATTATATAGTGGGAATAATTATCTTAGTGCACATTTTCAAAAATGATTTTTCTAAAATTTACTCCTTCTCAGTTTCATTAAATTTTTGAAATTTCTTTGTTTCAATGTCCTCATATTTTTTCCCACTATTAAATTTTATTTTTATTGGATCATTCTAAATTGTTATGCATATATATTCTATGTATTTTATTTCATTTCATTATTATCCTTCATTTTTTTCAATTCCTCCTTAACATTATAGGACTATGTTTCTTGTTTAGTAATTATAGTTATATTTGTATAGATTTTTTCCCTTCCACTTACCTTATATAGTTCCTTCAAAAAAAAATTTAGGTTGATTATGTTTTTTCACCGACATATTTACTTATCTTATATATGTTGTTTTTAATCCTATTATTTGTAAAGAACAATTTTCTCTTAATAAATATATTTTCCAAGAACCAAAAATTAAAAAAAAATAATATTATATTCAGCAGCATGTACGACACAAAATACCAATCATAAATGACCCAAGATATATGTTATTTAATTGTGAACAGCATTACATAACCATTAAATACTTTGTTTTGAAAATTACTAATTGAATTCGGAAATATATATGGTTTTCACTATTAAAAAATAAATTCATCGGTTACGAATTTATTATAAGTAAAATTAAAAATCATTGGAAAGAAAAAAATGTTTTTCTAAAAGAATATTATGCACAAAAATTATTTTTATCTTTTTAAATAAATTTAATTAGTATAAGATAACTATTTTAATGATATATATATTATATAAAATTTTTATGATTAATTTGAGGTTTTTTCTAGTAATTAGATAAAAATCATTTTTTGTGGTTAAAAATTGTATTATTCAAAAAATTGGTTTCATCATGTTTTACAAATTTATTTTAAAACTCATTTTACCACATTCAATATATATTTGTCAAAATGAAAAATTATTTTTATATAATCATCTCAATACTATATTTAAATTAATTTCCAGGAATTTTCTAAAAATATTATTTATTCACTAAATAGTGAAATAGTACTTATTTATTAAGGAAATGTCATTTTTGTTCAAACATATTAATATTTCCATTTTGTTGTAAGAATTTTTGAAAATTAATATTATTTTTATTATTTCAATATTAATCCATTATAGTTCAGTTGAATGAAATTTTTATTTATTTTTTATATAAAATCTATTTATAATTATGGGAATTTTTCTTTGGAAAACTATTTTTTCAGTGCATCTATGAGTTTAATTTTAAAATAAATTCTTTTACACATATTAACGTAATTTTAAATAATGGATTTAATATTTGTAATAACAATAATTAATATTATATAATAAGGTAATCCTTGTTATTTTTCATTTTGAATAGTAAAAATTATAAACATTAATTATCACATTTAATGATCAAATGGAATTTTTCAGGGGTTAAACTAATGGAATAAGGGTACAATGACCTATTAACTTGTCTAATATATATTATGTGACCATATTTTGGCCATATATAACATATTTTTCAATAATGAGCTAGTATGGAACCTTTTGGACTATGTAAAATGTGGGTGTATTATATTCTTTTCAAAAATTCCATGTATGTACTCTCCCCGACTTATAAAAGGAAAACACCTCACATCTACACTTCAAAATATAATGACCTTTATTTCAGATAATCACTTCCAAAATACCTTCATTAAAACAATACATGAAAAAAATAATTTTTGACAATAAAATCAATATATAAAGGGTTTATATTTAAAACTAACAAGGTTTTCCAAAAAATAGGTACACTTTTTAAACATGCATCCTTTTTTCCTTCCTACTACCATTATAAATCATCTCTAGCTATTATATATTAATAAAAAAATATCCTGTATAATTACATTTTATTATGTCAGTGTGGTAATCTATGTTTATATCAACTTCTATCAAAAATAAAATAGAACAGTCAATTGTATATGTGGAGGACAACGACCGCACAAAGTGATGTAATTTTTTTCTATCATTATCTCTCACTATTTTATATAATTATGTGTTTAATATATATATATTTATATTATTTTTAATAAATAATTATACTTTGTTAATTATAACATAAGAACTACTTTATCACCTTCAAATCCATAGGAACGAATAATATGGATCACTGGTACATGTGGAATACCTCCTCCATGAAGCGATGTGACACTTTTTTATTTTGACATGAATAGAAATAAGTATATATTTAATAAATATATGTAATATATATGATATAATTATTATTCTTTAACAACTAAATATTATTTATGTTTATTTTTTTTCATCCTTCAAGAAATCGAATATAGTGTTCATGCGTACGTTCGACCTACCATCTCTCTGAACGGTTTAACTGATTGATCTATCTCTACCTTTCATTTAAATTTATAAATATTTATATAATGCATATATATGATATTTAAATTATTTTTAACATTATTAATATTATGTAACCCTGATAAAATTACCACGAATGAAACTAAAAAACAATAACATATGGAAAAAACAAAGCAGTTATCACCCAAAATAATGAAAATACATTATATTTTAACCATATATGGTTTTATATAAATAAATATCATTCTTTCATATATTTATAATAAAATATTTTTTGACATGTGTGATGGAAATTTGACCTAAGGATAGTTTTTGCCTTCCCACATTTTCTTTTGTTAGACACAATCTATATATATTAACAACATATTAATTTGGTGTGGTATATATAATTACCACTTGATAATTTATATCATGATTATAATTCAATTCATCGTATTTAATATATCATTTGAAGCTGTTTGTTTCACGGGTCTTATGAATTAAGGATTTACCTAAGTGATTAGTGTTTATTTTACAACGAAATCATCATTATTAAAGAATATTTTTATTTAATCCTCCAATTGGGGAATTATTAGGTATTTATATCATAACCCTAATTATTTTTAATCACCATCATTTACTGGTGAAATTTTAAATTATTACTTCCATTTTTATCTCCTTGGTACTAAAATTAATATAAAAAATTTCATGATAAAATGTATTTATATATTTCATCTGTAAAAAATCATTTTTCTTCCTCAAAAATGTTTTTTAAAATATATTTATTTAAAATTATCTATATTATTTATTAATGAATTTTTAACACATGTTCTATTATTTATAAAAAAATGATTGAGAGTAATATTCTTTTCATTTTATGAAAGATGTACTTGTATCCTTTTTACAATATTGTGAAAAGAATTATTATTTTAACATATACAAAATAGATAGAAATACCTATCATCATGACCACTATTTGTTTTTAAATATCCATTAAACGTTTATCATGTTTCACTTTGATTTAATGTTTTTCCATAATATTTTTATGATATTTATTTTTAAAAGTTATCTTCAATATGAAATGGGTGTTTTCTTTAGGAGTGTTTCTAATGTCATTTATATGATATATTTATACATTAACAATGATGAAAATTATTTTACATCTGATACACATAATATATGTGGTAATTATTCCAAAAAACAATTTCTCTAGAAGGAGTATGATTGGTTTGATTTTGGGTATTTTATAATGATATTGTCATGACCCGTCCCCCGGGGCCCTTATCCTGACTACCCCAAGATTGCCTTCCATAGGCCAGGGGCTGGCGACTAGCACAAAAGGTGTAACTCCCTAATAAATGAGGAATGCATTGCCTTTATAAAACATAAACACACAAAACCAGAGTACAAGAGGAAGAAAACACTAAGTAAAGTAGTATAACAAACGTGCTGAAAGTACAAGGGGTCGGAAATACCAGCCCAACAGAAAGGTACAACAACAAGTGAAAGAAAGTACAACTGAAAAGAAAAACATCTCGTAGATGGAAGAAACTCCTAGATCATCCTCTGGGTTCCTATCGTAATGGTAGGTAAATATGTCCTCCCCAGCACTCTACTCCCATCCATCTCCTCTGGGTACTGACTTGTCATGAGTTCCACCTATGGGTAATGTCCAGTCCTCGTACACTCTGCCTTAGTCAGCGTTGTCTGTAGTCTGCATCATACACAATGTTGTGAGAGCGTAGCCCGTGCAGGGGTGGGTATAACGACACTCAGTAGGGACCCCGAGACCCTCAAGGTCTCAAAAAAATCCAACAAGGAAAACCCACAAAGAAAAATCTCAACATATAACCTTTACATAGGTATATGCCCATACATATACCTAAGTTATCATGTAACCCATATCAATTATGAGGAAAACACAAAGGTCATTGACTCATCTCAGACCAGTATTTTCATTTTCGAAACCACTAATACTGGAGAACTCCTCTGTCGAGTACAGTGGCCCTGTCGCGACACTGAGGCGCAACTCACTAACCTTATACTGCTGAGGTACTCTTACTGTCGAGTACCGTGGGTCTGATGCCAAACCGGGCACTCCTCCGCTGTGGGTCTACGGACAAACAGGGTGCTCCCCCTAATAGTCGTCATATGTACTCCTCCTATAGAGTACTGTGGGTCTACTACCATACGAGGAGCTCCATCCACCATGGGTCTTCTGCCAAACTGGGCGCTCCATCTACTGGGCTAGTCGAATCACTCTGAGTCGAATCTGTTAAAAGTCATCAGCTCTATAACTACTAGGTCTATGCACTCTATCTTCTCATCTCCGGGGGCTCCACTCCACAAGCTACTAGTCGATACTCCGTGTTCCACAAAGTCTCACATAGAAGTATCACAAAGTACCCCCTCATCATAAGGGTCTCAATGCAACAGACGGTGTGTCAATCGGATGCCAGGTCTGTGAGTTATTAGCCTTTTTTCCTGGGGGCCCAGTTGGTTTCGTGTACGAACCAACCCGACCATCTCTCAAATTTACCCCGAACTCCCATGGGGTATACTAAAAGGGACCGTTTCTCAAAGAGATTACCAGCGCTGCTAAAGGTTCCTCAAACAGGCGTCTGGTTGGAGTGTTATTGGCTTTTCCGTTCCAGGGGCCTGGTTGGTTTTTAACCTAAAACCAACCCGAACATACTCCAACTGCTTCCAAACCTCAAGTGGAGTATATTACAAAATAAATGCCTCATCAAAAGGAATACAACGTAGTTGAGTTCACATCAATCGAACGTCTGGTCCTTATGTTATAAGAATTTCCGCTCTGAGGGCCCTGTTGGTTTTGGGTTCGAACCAACCTGTCCATACCCAAACTTCACCAAAACCTTGAGTGTAATATACTGAAATGACCATCTCGATCCAAGGAATCCTACGCAACTGATGACACATCGATCGGAGGTCTGTAGCTCAAGTTATGTGCAATTAACCGAAGACGGTCCGAAAAGGTGTGGGGGTATGGTTCCGGTCCGACCCGGCCCAACCCACCCTCGGTCGACCCGAACCGGGTTGACCCAAACCGGTTTTGGATCTATCCCAGTAGGGCGCGGCCTGGCCCACGTGGCTTGGTGGCCCTCGTGACGCGGTGTCCCAGCCGTATGGCTGGGGCATTGAGGCCCGCCTAGTCATGCTAACCAGGTGGAAGCGGTGTCCTACGGGGCCCGCCCTAATAAAAAAAGATGTAGGTTTTTTGCCCCTGTCTCCCGTAACGGAACCATCAAGCTCCAGTTCCTCTCCCTTGAACCCACCGGGTTCCGCCCTGGCACACCCTCACCGGTGGCCGACTTAGCTGTCTGCCCTCTGGCCTATTCGTCACGGCCCAGCCGCGGCTTCCCCTTTCGGTGCGGGGCGACGGCACCGCGCTTTCTCCGACCATCGTGGCCCGCACGGTCGTGGTCCCTCTACAGCACTGCGCAATGTCTCTGCGCTTTCTTCCGACCGTTGTGGACCTCCTGGACCCGACCCTCTTACTCTGCCGTGGTGCAATGACACTGCGCCCCTCCGGCATTGCTGTGGCCCCTGGTGGCCGCTCTCCCGCTCTTCGCACAACTCCGGTGACCAAGTGTCATTTTCTCTGCCGGATTCTTCTGTGGTTTTCTTTACCGATGGCACCATTATGCCACCGCCATCATCAACCATTAAAAACCATCGGAGGGATGTCGAGCCATGTTTGTTTCGAATGTTCCCTATGTGTTAGATGATAACATACGGCTAACAATGTACCACAACAAAAGATGAGGTATGATGATTTAAATTAATCAATAAAATGGCCCCTAGCTTGAAATTGACATCGTACGTCGCTGAGCTGCGGAAGACAAGAGTTGCAGTAGTCAGGCATCATAGAAGAACGGTGGCATCCCACCAATGTTGGAGGAGGAGGAAGGAAGCCTCATCGTAATTCTTCAGTGGAATCAGCGTTCGTCATCGAGGAGGGCACCGTCCTTCGTTGAAGAACGATGTAGCTCTTTTCCAATTCTCCCAAGGCTCTCCCCACCAAATATTTTCCATCCAAAATTATTGGAAATGCTTCCTCAATTAAAAATAATTTCAATGCAATTTGTATTAATTGAAAAAGTAATCAAGGAATAATTAAATGTAGCATTTAATCAATATTAGTCATTGGCATTAAAAGAGAAGGTGAAGAGTTGACATTAAGAGTGGGGAGTTTTCAAAATTTAATGAATGGGAGCTAATGGGGATTGAGGGAAGGTGAAAGGTTTAGGGCACGTGTGGGCCCCACCTCACAAATATCCACTCATGGGAGGTTATGTGAGTGTGTGCCCCACCTCTAACTCCCCATGTGAGGAAATAACCAACATCCATAAATAAAATTGTGTTCCACCATTTTTATTTATTTTATTCTAAATCCCCCAATAATTAACTCTCAACCCGCATAAAACGCAACTATGGTAAAGGTCCCCTTAAGTAAAAATCGGCGCTGCAAGTTCATTGGTCTCCTCAGATTTCAATTCCGAGCACCGGTTCAAAAGGTAGAAAAACCCGCATGTATGTTTACTGAACGTACCCGAACAAAACTGTAGGAATTGATTCCAGGCACACCGGGCCTCAAAATCAGGTACCATCAAAAACCGCAGACTCATAAAATTCCAAAGAATTCAGAAAACAAAATTTCCTTGAAATTTCTAGGTCTTTACATTACTCCCACCTGAGGGATTTACATCCCCGTAAAGCTAAAACACACACTAAGAAAACTAAATGGGTACTGAGCATGCATCTGTGCCTCTTGCTCCCATGTGCTCCCCTAGAGGTTCATATGCTGCCAGCGGATGTGCAATAGAGGAATCGATCCCCCATATAGGACCCGCTCTAGTCGATCCTCAATCTCCACTGGAACCTCCGTGAATGTTGCCCCATCTTCGATGTCCATCTCCCCATGGTCGATGAGGTGGGACAGGTTGTGCACGCATCTCCTCAGCTGAGATACGTGGATGACATCGTGCACCCGGTGCTACTGAGGTGAAATGGCCCGGCAGTAAGCCACCTATCCTACTCTACTGATGAAGTGGAGGATTGACTGTAAGAGAGTGAAGTTAGGTTTCACCATATCTATCCACAACGGGTATATGTAAGGCAGATAGCTGCTCTATCACCTATCCTAGTAGCTGAATACCAGTCCTCCTACTGAGCGCATCTGCAACAACGTTCCCCATCCCAGGAGTATAGACTATCTCATGTCATAGTCTTGTAGGAACTGAATACTCAAAACTCATGGCGCCACGAGGGTAAGGCTGGATGAATCAAGAGTGATCAGTCGCACCATCATAAGCACGAGTATATCATGTGCTTCCTGGGTTTACCTTTTTGCCGACCATGGAAAAACCCCATCCTAATGTTGTAGATAAACCACAACCTTTTCCTCCAAATACAGTCAATTTGTGTCTGAACAGTGGTTGCCCATTCCATACCCAAACTAACATCGTAAGGCCTCGACGGTGCCACCAAGAGGTTTCAACCGAAACTCTCACCTCAAGGGAATATCACACCGTCAGCGTAAGTGTGATTATCAATTCTCCTCCAAAATTTATCTCCAGATATGAGGGTCAAGTCAACGGTTTTATCTAGAAACTCTAGGTTTGGGACAAGATTTGTGGAAGGAAGGAATGATTGGTACTTGTTTCCACTTATACAGCAGCTCGTAGTAGACAAAGACTGTACCTTGAATCATTACTAGATCCACTGGGTCACATTTATTGACTGCATGACACTATTCTCTTCCCATGCCCTCCAGCTCCCTGAGCCTGGGGGGGGAAACAATGGTGGGTGGTTGTAACATGTCAAAAAGTACACCACCTCATGCTGCTCTCCTAGCTCTGCTTCTACGTTTACTACTCTGCAGAATCATATGTCCTTAAAATTTCCTCCTCTTGAAACATTTTACATGCCCAAGTCTCTGATACTTGTGCCAGTTCCATGATTTCCCGCTACTAACAATCTCTAGCTGTATCCATTCAGCCATAAAACATTCAACCACAAAGGTTCTCTCTATCACCCTAGAATATGTATGAACGCATAGTGGAAAAGTGTTGGCTAAGATGTCATTTAAACACACCTCTCTCCGAGGTCCGATGTCCGAGCTCTAAAGCACTGATCATATTGTAATCATCATGTACCAGGAATGATCAGTACGCCTCGATTAATATCCACCTACTGACATGTCGTCCTATTGAAGCTGTATAAACTCTAGATAACTCTCAGCCACCTCCTCATGTCAGTCCTCAGCCGCCTATGAGTTGGGCTCGCCTCAGAACCTGAGGGGTATCTAATGCTGAAACACGTTTAAGGAACTAAACCGACATGTGTCATCTGTCGGTACGTCTGGTTGGAACTGCTAACCAACATGTAGTGATATAGTTGGCGCACTGCCCAAAGGTACTATCTCAGGCATCAGTCCACACACTGAAGCCTCATCACTATACGGACCAACCTCATGGTCACTAACTGGGAAGAACTAGTATCTAAGATCACCATCATCTATACTAGTGTCTAAACTAGGTGTATAACTCTAGAAATCACCTCTTGCCAGTCCACTGCTGCCTGGAAATCTGCCTCACCACGTAACCTCGGAGGCCTCTGCTACTGGAACTCATACAATGCACTCTGTCAGCGTGCACCGTCAGAGAGTACGGCTGGTGGCATCGGTGGCCCGACGGGTGGTGGTGCTACTAGTACACCACCCGAATGTGCCATCCAAGCAAGAGGTCCCTACACTGGAGCCTCATCACTCGGCGGTCCGTCATCGGGTACTCTCTCGGAACTCCAAGTTACTATCTGCATAGAGGCATCCTGAACAGATGCGACATGGTCAAATGATTATACCTGGGGAGATGACCAGGTTTGAGCTGACTTAAAAAAAACATTTGTAAACCACACACGCAATCAGTGTTTTCATGCACTGAGTCGGAAATCAGAAGTTAGGGTCATCGTGTACAGATACGTCGACCGCCTACACGTACACTAGACTCCCTGAACTGAAAACCACACATAGTATCCTTAACACTATTGCTTAATAGAAAATAAATATCGAAGTCATGAGTTCTGAGGTAGAATAGACATCCTTTGATACCAAATTTTCACGGCTCGTCCCCCAGGGCCCGTATCATGACTATCCCAAGCACGCCTTCCATAGGCCAGGGGCTGGCAACTAGCACGAAAGATGTCACTCCCTAAAAAACTATGAAGGAATTGACTTTATAAAACGTAAACACACACAACCAGAGTACAAGAGGTATCAAACACTATGTAAACCAGTATAAAAAACATGATGAAAGTACAAGGGTCCAGAAATACAAGCCCAACAGAAAGGTACAACTACAACTCAAAGAAATTACAACTGAAAAGAAAAACAGCTGGAAGATGGAAGCAGCTAATGGATCATCCTCCAGGTTCCTACCTAAAGGGTTGGTACAGATGTCCTCCTAAACACTCCACGTCCATATGTCTCCTCCGAGATTCGACTCATCATGAGGTCCACCTCCGGGTACAATGTAGTCCTCATACACTCTGCCTCAGTCAGCATTGTCCGGCATCTGCATCAAACACAACAAGGTGCGGGCGTAGCCCGTGCAAGGGTAAGTATAACAATACTCAGTAGGGACCCCAAGACCCTCATGGTCTCATGAAAATACAACAAGGATTAAACACAAATAAATATCTCAACAGATAACCTTTTCTTAGGTATATGCCCATACATATACCTAAGTTATCAAATAACCCATCTCAATCATGAGGAAAACACAAAGGTCATTGACTCATATCATACCAGGATTTTCATTATCGAAACTACAACTGCAGGAGAACTCCTCCTCTGTCAAGTATAGTGTTCATGTTGCAACTATGAGGTTCTACTCACTAACCTTATACTACTGAGGTACTCTTCCTGTCAAGTACCATGGGTCTGCTGCCAAATCGGGCGCTCCTCAGTTGTGGGTATGCCGCCACACCGGGTTCTCCCCCTAATAGCCGTTATAGGTACTCCTCTTGTCGATTACCGCGGGTCTGCTGCCAAACAATTCACTCCATCCATTGTGGGTATACCGCCAAACTGGGCCCTCCGTCTACTGGGCTAATCTAATCACTCTGAGTCGAATTGGTCAAGCATTTGTCAGGTCTACAGCAACAAGGTCTCTGCACTCTGTCTGCTAGTCTCCGAGAGGATCTGCTCCATGAGCTACTGGTCGATACTCCAAGTTCGCGGATTACTAAATGTAGAATTATCACAAAGGAACTCCTCTTCAAAGGGGTCTCAATGCAACAGATGGTGCTTCAATCAAACCCACGGTCTGTGAGTTATTAGCATTTTTGTCCCGGGGCCCTATTGGTTTTGTGTACAAACCAACCCGACCGTATCTAAAATATACCCTGAACTCCGATGGGGTATACTCAAAGGGACCCTTTCTAGTACAGATTACCAGCTCCGCTGACGGTTCCTCAAACGGACGTCCGGTCTGAGAGTTATTGGCTTTTCCATTCGAGGGGCCCGGTTGGTTTTTAAGCTAAAAACAACTTGACCATACTCCAACTATGTCCAAACCTCAAGTGGAAAATGCCAAAAGAACTGCCCCATCAAAAGGAATCCAATGCAGTTGACGACACATCAATCAAACGTCCGCTCCCTAATTTATAAGCATTTCCGCTCCGACGGCCCGATTGGTTTTGGGTTAGAACCAACCTGGCCATACCCAAACATTGGAAAAACCTTGAGTGTAATATAACAAAACGGCCGTCATGATCCTATAAATCCTACATAACTGATGGTGCGTCGATCGGAGGTCCGTATCACATGTTATGGTCAATTAACAGAAAACGGTGCGAAAAGGGGGGGTATGTGCCCGGTCCGACCTGGCCCAGGGCGGCGGCTCGGCTCGTGGGGCGCGGCGGCCTGCGTGATGCTGTGGCCCAGCCGTGTGGCTGGGTCGGTGAAGCCCAGCTTGTCACGCTGACCAGGCGGAGGCGGTGCCCTGTGGGGCCCGCCCTAATAAAACAATGGGGCGGTTTTGCACCCCTGTCTCCCGTAACTGAACCGGAAAGAACCGGTTCCTCTCCATGGAACCCACCGGGTTCCACCCTGGCACACCCTTGCTGGTGGCCGGATCAACTGGCCGACCTCCTTCCTATCTGCCATGGCCCAGCCACAGCTTCCCCTTCTGGTGCAGCGCGATGGCGCCGTGCTCTCTCGGACCGTCGCGGCCCGCTTGGCCACGACCCCTCTACCATGCGGCGTGACGGTGCCCTACTTTCTTCTGACCACTATAGCCCGCATGGCCATGGCCATCTTCCTCTGGCGCAGAGCGACGAAACCATGACCCTCCAGCATTGTCGCGGCCTATGGTGGCCGCGATCCCACTCTTCGCACAACTCCGATGACCAGGTGTCATTTGCGCTACCAGATTCTTCTGCGTGTTTCTTTACTAGTGGCACCATTGCGCCACCGCTGTCTTCAACCATTAAAAACCATCAGAGGGATGTTGGGACGTGTTTTTTTGGCATGTGCCCTACGCGTTAGATGATAACATTGGGCTAATAATATACCACAATAAAAGATGAGGTATGAGGATTTAAATTAATCGAAAAAACGACCCATACCTAGAAATTGATGTGGCACGTTGTCAAGCTTCGGAACACGAGCGTCGTGGTAGTCGGACGTCACGGAAGAACGGTGTCATCCCACAAATGTTGGAGGAGGAGGAAGGAAGACTCATCGTCGTTCTTCGATGGAATCGGCATTCTTCATCGAAGAGGACATCGTTCTTCGTCGAAGAACAATGTAGCTCTCTTCCAATTCTCCAAAGGCTCTCGCCACCAAATATTATCCAACCAGGATTATTATAAAGGAATCCTCAATTAAAAATAATTTACATGAAATTAGAATTAATTCAAAAAGAAATCAAGGATTAATTAAATGTAGCATTTAATCAATCCTAGTTATTGGCATTAAAAGAGAAGGAGAAGAGTTGACATTAAGAGTGGGGAGTTGTGAACATTTAATGAAGGGGAGTTAATGGGGATTTGATGGAAGGTGAAAGGTTTAGGGATCGTGTGGGCCCCACCTCATAAATATCCTCTCATGGGATGTTATGTGAGTGTGGTCCCCACCTATAACTCCCCTTGGGAGGAAATAAACAACATCCATAAATAGAATTTTGTTCCACAAATTTTATTTATTTTATTCTAAATCCCCCAAAAGTTAACTCTCAACCCGCATAAACGCAACAGCGTTAAAGGTCCCCTTAAGCAAAAACTGGCGTTGCGAGTTCATTGGTGTCCTCAAATTTCAATTCCATGTACCGGTTCAAAAGATAGAAAAACCCGCATGTACATTTACTGAACGTACCCGAACAAAAATCTGGAATTGATTCCGGGCACACCGTGCCTCGGAATCAGGCGCTGTCAGAAACCGCAGACTTGTAAAATTCCAACGAATTAAGAGAAAAATTCCTTGAAATTTCCAGTTATTTTGAGATATAATCATTATAAATTCACGGGATCATTTTCAGACACTTTTATTAGGGATATAATAAAATTATATCGTTCTTCATTATACTTAAAATGGTTTTTGATTCTGTTTACTAATTGGGGAAAGTATGAAAAAAATTATTCTTCTATTTCAATACTATATTATATGTTTAATATTATCTTCCCTTACATATTATGAATTCATTTTTCATAGTAAGTGATGGGTTAGGTCCACTATATCTTCTTGATGCATCGGAAGGTCTAATCGGACAAACTATAATAGATTTTTTTATTAATCAATTAAAATTTTATGTGATAAGTTTTAGGTTGTGGTTTTTATGGTATGATCATTGTATTCTACATTATGAATTCCATCATTATGAGAGTTATTATTAATGTCCAAATTATTATTTTATTATTTAGAATATCCATTAAGAAGGTGTAATATCAAGAGATTAATTATATAGAATTATATGATCAATATTTTTCCTTTCATATTAATCATCATATTCAATTAATATATTAATTATATTATTTTGAACTTATTTACCTCTATATATTTCTTATTCTTTACTTATTAATTATTTTTTCCACTATATTCATACACATATTGAGAATTAAAGCTCACCACATTTTTTTACATACCCCAAGATGCAGTGATGTGTGTCATGATTTATATGAATGGATATGATAAATGTAAAAATAGTGCATTCAAAGAAAATTATATGTTTTATTTTATGTTTTCAAATGAAATGTTATATTTATCTATGAATCATGTTTTCCAACATTACATAACTATTTTTTCCTATGGGATGTAATTTCATATATCAACCACCACTGTAATAAAGTAAACAATGACTCTGGGAAACTAGGGTCGGTGACACTATAGTCATTATCTATGAATATTTAGTATAATCCTTGTTAATTAGAGTTTAGATTAAATATATTAGAGAAAATAAACATATTTTTGAATTTGAAGATATGTATAAACATTGGATAACATCATAATTTTTTTAGAAGGGTAGTGATTATATATGTTTCATATAAATAAATCTTTGTTATGTTACTAATAGTTGATGTGGCTCTGGAAAAAATGTACATAGGGGTAATAACTCTAAAACTAAAATAATGGAATTTGAATATATTATCCCATGGTACACAAAAAAGTGTCGTATTTGACACCTATTTTGACACTCCAAGGGGATACTCTTGAGTAAATTCACATTTCGTTGACAAACCATGGACAATTTTTTGAATAGATGATTATAATAAATGTCATATCTTAATCCTAAACTATCTTATATTGAAATTGATTTTCATTCTTTAGACATAATATAAATGGTTATGAGGATTTACACAACAATGAGTGTTACACACACTATGGTTTTTGGAATTAATCAATCGATGGAACCCTAAAGAATCGTGATAACATTAAATATGATGGAAAATGTGGTGATTATGAGAAAAAATGGGATGGTGATGAAATGCAATCATATCCTGATTATTCATAATGAGTTTTCACTATGCATTATTAACAAAATATACCATAAATAACTATCATACTCACTAAATAAGAAAAGAATGGACTTCATTGTGATATTTAGTGGTGGAGAAAATAGAGGAATGAAGGTTCAATTTCATTCTTATTAAAAAAATGAAAGTCACAGTAGATAATTTCATAAGGAATACTTAAATTTTTTATATGTTGAAAAATTGTATAAGGTAATTAATTTTAATATAAAAATGAATAATATGATGGAAGGAAATAAATTCCATCAAAGGGAACCATTTATAGTTTTTTGTCTAAACTATGGGTAACCTAGAAATTATCAGAGCTAATGAATTATTCTAAATTTAAAATCCTAGATCAAGTAATGTTTTAGGTTATACCAATCATTAAATTATTGGGGTAGATATAATAATGTATTCTAATATGTAAATTAGGTTCTATGAGTATTTTTAACAATGATATTTTGGTTATAAAAATATTTAAATATCTTAGGATTCTATTTATTATTTAATGTTCATATATCTTCATCAATGGTAAACCTAAATTTATAGATACCATTAAGGTTTTATGAGTTTATGGTTAATCATAATATTAAATTTTTAGACCTCTTTTGAGGTAATATATTATTTAAGTCCAAAATGATTAATTATATATTGGAAGACATTTATTGTTATATAACCCTTAGTTTTAGTATGTATTTTATTGAAAAAAGTATTTGGGGAATAATTCATTTAGATTTTTTGGATGTATTTTTAATGTTATTAACTACATTTAGAGTTAGTATGATATTGGGGTTACGGTAATAATATTCAATTAATATTTTTTGAATTTTTTAAATTAAATAAGGATTATTGAATACTATAGTGGTCAGAATGTGATTTGATGATTAATAATAATTTGGATGTTTTTATAATTTTATAATGTCGTAATATTTGTATTAATATATTTTTATAAATTGGAAAAAATCACATTTCATGTGGCAACCCTTCACACTCAGTAATGTCACAGGGAATGAGCCCATAAGTGAAGTGATGCAAGGGAGAAGAACCTACCACTAGACTACATGTATTACTAGTTAAGATGGTATTGTTTTACTCAAAAATAATGATGGTCAAATTTAGGGTTTATTTTTGGATGCATATTATAAGTTAAAAACATTCTTATTTTTATTTGGGTAAAGTTATTTTGATAGACATTATATCGGGTTCAGTTATTCCAGGACATTAGGATTAACATAATGAAATATTTTAGAAGAATATTATTATGGATTTTTATGAGTAAGATGAATGTTATTGGATAAAAAATTTGGTTTAAATATTCATTACTAGTGAGATTATTATCTTTAATTGGGATGTATAGTTAATTTTTTCCAAATTATCTATGTCATCCCATTGTTTTTATTATCATAATTTGTAAATTAAATTATTTTTCATTCATTTAAAAGTTTATTAATTTTGGTAATGGTCTTACATTATTCTATGATTTTTTGGTTTTATTGAATACTAGATAATGTTTTTACTGTCTTATTTATTATATGATTGGTTAAAACTAATTACAATTCTTCATGCATAAAAAAAATTAAATCACCCTCATGTCTTGTAAGTAACCCTTTAGTTATGATTTTTAGGTTTTTAAATAATATTGTTAATGTTTCGGAGAGTTTTTAGAAATTTTGGAATGTTTTGGGGATTTTATATAGGTTTATGATTTGAAAACGGTTAAGGAGAACTGTGAAACACCAACATGAGAACATGCACAAAGAGACAATGGCTAAGGGGAAGGTTCACATGGGTTCATAGTTTGTCCAAAACATGCAGCATCATTTCAGAAACAATTATTTTTTGTTTGTTGATATTTAGAATGGTTGGTGAGTGGTTTAGTAACTAAGAAAAACTATCATTAGAGGTCTCCATTAAGGTAAAGGTAGGAGCATGGTTAGTGCACAGTTTTCCTAACCATGTAACTAAACTATGCATAAGTTAAGAGTTAGGTCCCTAAATTCTCAATGTAATGCATTTTCACCCACATGTTTTTTTCACCAAAATGTCCCTAAATTGGTATTTTACTTTCTCAACGGTTGTAGAACCACTCTCAATCAAATTGGAAGTTATCCAGTGGAATTTCTTAATTTGTTAAAGAATGATTCCTGCAGTAAGGCACCAATCATGGTTGTTTTGGATGGATTTTCTTAGATCTTCTTCTCTATCTCTCTTAGTTTCATAGATCCACAACTAATTTGGTAAAATCAAAAATAGTTTTTCCAAATATGTCTTTATTTTTATTTTATTATGATAAGTGAAGTGAAATATGCTATGATTTTGGATATTCAACATAGTTTCATTGGTGTTAGAGTGGCGTTCTTCATTTTCATCATAAATCCTAAGGTAGGTGGATTCATTATCGACTCCTATATTAATAACATGAATGATTAGTTTAAAATTAAAATTTTCTATTAAATTTGGTTGTGAATATTTTTTTATTTTCTTAATAAAATCATTATTTAGTTATGGTTTAGAGAATTGGGTGAATTTGGCATTTTGGTGGAAAGTGAAATTTGAAGCTTGATTTAAAAAGTTGATTGGAAAATGATTATTTTGTTCTATTGTATGGAAATGTATTTTCAATAAAAAAATTTGTATTTATTGAAAAGGTTTATCTGAAAGGCTTTCAATAAAAGGGTGGTTTTATTTAAATTGTTGAAATGGTTGTTTGGAATTGGTTTGGGAAAAACTGTTTTCGATATTCATGCATATTTAGGATGGATAAATTTAAGCAGTCTCCCCAAAATTTAGGGCATAGAAAAGGGTCAGGGATCTCCCCTATCAAAATGGTTCATTATGAGATGGGTTAACCAAAGGATGACTCATCACTAGTGAGTGTAGAGATTTCCTGGTTGTAATCCAGGTTGGTTGTGTGTAAATATGTAATGGAAGGTATTATTCCAAAGTGGAATTTCTAAAATGGTTTTGGAACATTGTCTGGTAGTTTTTCCTAGAAATTGTGAATATCGTGAGAAGAAACTTTTATTTAGAATTACTGATACTTTCATATAAATGTTTTTAAAAATTGTTTTATTTAAACTATTTTATATAATTGGGCTAACACGGTCTATCATAGTGTTATGGGTAGGGAAGTTATTGGGAAACATTTACTATGTTTCACTACTCACCCCTTCTTTGGCACATTGGCACATTTGAAGATGTTGTTGATCAATAAATGGTCAAAGGTAAATCATCACACATACTTTGCATTACTTCATGATACTTGAGTTCTAATGGTGTTACAGTATGGATCTTGGGTTGAACATGGTGTTTCCAAATGAGTCCTTGATTTTTTATTTATTTTGTTGTTAACAGTGATATTGTAGACTTCTAATCTGGTACTTGGATTCAGTTTTTTTGATAAATTAAATGTTGAGTTATCTTTCATTGTTATCACACATCATATAGTGGTTTATGTGTTCTGTCTTGTTTCATTAGTTATTTTATTCATAAAGGGAAATCACCCCCCATGTGTATTTTCTTATTTCATAATTTCTTCCATGCCTTTGGAAACATAGGGATGTCAATTAATTCCATGTAATGTTCAGAGCCCTTATGAAAACAATTAGGCGGAGAGGGGTGTCACATGAAATGTCAGTTTTGTTCGATCTAAAAACCAATTTGATAGAAATGGTATAAGCTTGGTCCTACCTTTGTGGAATAAGTATCATGTGTCTTGTATAGTCTTTGACTTGGTATTGGTTTTAGGTCTTCGAGTTGAATAAATCTTGTTATATTCCTTGAGTTGGTATCATAGAAAGGAGTAGGATTGTCAGAAATTAAAATGTATAGAATAAAAAGAAATCATTAACCATTGTACGCTGGAATTCAAGTTACCAGGGAGTTGAATAGATAAGTGTTCTAGAGACACTAATAGGAATGAAAATATCATTTTCATTGGACTATAATGAGAATATAATGGCATACATAGTAAAAATAGCATCCCACAAGGATTTCATGTGTCATTTTGTTTAATGACATGATTTTGTTTTATAAGTGCTGAATTTGAAAAAATATGGAAATTGTTTTCAAATGTCTGATTTCGAAATGATCATGATTTTGATATTTTGAGAATGGTTTTATTTTCAAAATATACTATATATTTTTAAAAAATGATTTATTTTTGGTAATCACTATTGTGATAGTATAATGTGGTATAATTTGAAATTTGTTAATCCTTTTGTTAATAAAGAGTGATACATATGATGATGTTGTATTTCAAGGAAATAGAACCCAGTAGACATCCTAGAAACCAATAGGATGAAGTTGTAGAGAACATGGTTTCACATGTTCCATTGGTGAACCAATAGCTAGTTTAGAGCATTGTTCACGAAATTTAGGCTATGGTTAGTGGGAATATGATAGATGATCCAAGGAAAGTGGACCATTCATTCCAGTTTTAGAAGTATAATCAACCCATATTATGGTGTGATGTTGAACCAGAAAAAGCATAAGTGTGGATGAAGAGGATGAATAATAACTTAAATTTAATTGGAACCCTAGTAGAAATTAAATTCAATCCAGATACATATATGATGGAGGATATTTCCTTTAAATGGTTGGAATTAGTGGTTCATAATAAATTAGGCCAAGGCCTTTCATTGGACAATTTTGAGGAATTCATCAAAACAATAATATCTGCATACTCTCAGAATTCAAAGATAAATGGATTTATTCATCTTGATGCTGGAAGATAACTCTACCATGTATTATGTGGATAAATTCATTAATTTAGTGTGCTTTTCACGTGAGTTTTTGGTTAGTGCACCCTTTAAGGAAAACATCATTGAATCAGGGATGATATAGGAGATTCTCTCTTGGATTGTGGTGCTATGTATTATAGATTATACATAGATAGTCAATAGTGTGATCACAGCTGAAATCGATAAATCAAGAGTTGTGGGGGGGGAGGACGTATATTGATAAACATAGAAAATGGTAGGAAATCTAATGCTCATAGCAAGTAGAAGAGGGAAACCAATTTCCAATGGGGCGTCATGGATTAAAATCCAATGTCTAGACCAATCAACCTTACTCCCAAATAAGTTTGTTGTCCTTGATTTTATCAATGTGGATTATTTGAAAACATGAAGGGAAAATGTATGAAACCACCAAGATCATTCCATAATTTCAATTAGATGGGTCATCTTTATTGTTATTATCTCTTTTTTAGGATCTCAGGTGATTGGGACACTTCTCAGGTGTCATTGGTTTTAGATGCTTCGATGGAATGAGGGTAGGATAATCGACCTCATCAGCAAAACATATCTCTCCATGATGATTCCAGGAATACCATGACTCCTCTAGTAGTGAAATGTCAACAGGGATGTAAGGAGAAAAAAATGTGGTAAAGGTATTATATGGAGCTCAACAAGTAATTGTGGGTAATCAGTGAGCACCATCAACAATTCGAGGTACTGCTCTTTTTGATTTTACATTTATGCATGTTTTTTTTAATATGGGTTAAAACAATACCTTTATTTCCTCTCATATTTTTAATTATATAAGTTTAAATAGTAGATATGATTCCTTCTCTAATAAAACTACAAACTCTTCTAGGTAAAAGAGAGTGTCAATCATTTTCTTGTAGAGCATGTTCCATAACTATTTATGGATCCATGATTAAATGGGATTTATCTATACCTAAGATAGATTTAGTTAATATATTCTTAGGTATGGATTGGTGGAAAACATATAAGGCTTGCTTCGACTGTTATACCATAACGGTCAGTTTTATAACTAAAAATTCATCGAGCATATATTTTGGGGAGATAGTATTATTAGTTGGAATGATCTCATACTAGTTGGCAGTATTGACATTTTAATTGACAGATGAGATTGAGAAGAACCGTTTTCTAATAGTGTTGGATCAATTTCCAGATGTTTTTTCCAAAATTTATTATGGTTACCAGCCAAAAGGGAAGTGGATTTTATAATTTATCTCCTTCAAAGAAGAGTTCTATTAACCATACAAATTTTCAGTTGGAACCAATAGCGGTAATGGAGATTAACATGCAATTAAAATAGTTGGAAATAATGGGTCCATTTGTCCTAGGATGTCTCCATGGGAAGCATCAGTATTGTTTGTAAAAAAGGATGAAGGAAATATAAATATGTATATGGATGATTGTAAGCATAAACAAGTAATGATAAATAATGGATATCCACTTCCATGAATTGATGATTTGTTCGACCTATTTAGGGGATCTCATTGGGTCTCTAAAATTGACTTGTGATTAGGATATCACTAATTGTGGGTTTTCAATAACGATATTCAGAATATAGCTTTCAAAATTATATATGGCAATATTTATTTTGTGGTAATTACTTTTGTTCTTAAGAATATACTATATGCCTTTATTCCATTGATGAATTATATATTTTAGAGTTATCAAGATTCTTTTGTGGTGGTGTTTGATGAACATATTAATGTATTCAAGAAAAAGAGAAAAGCATGAGAAACACTTGGTGATTGTGTTGGGAATCATGAGGGATCATTGGTTTTATGAAAAATTATATTTGTTTTATTTTGGGAAACAATGCGTATTTTTACTTGGCCATGTAATTTCTGAAGAAGGTGTTTTTTTAGATCCAGAAAATATTGAGTTTGGGATAGCTTCGAAACTGCAGAAATACGCCTTTGATATACATGGTTTTCCAAGATTTGATGGTTATTATTGATGCTTTGTTTATGATTATTCATTACTAGATTCTCCTATGAAAGTTTCCAGAAAGAATAATGTTTTTTTCTAATGGGATGAGGAATTTTAGAGGTCTTTTTAGGATCTGAATGGTTTCCTTACATCAGCACCAGTTTTGATCATACCGGATTCAGGACAAGGGTATGTGGTCTATTGTGATGCTTCACAATCAGGGATAGGGTTTGGTCACTTGCTAGGTTATCATGTTGTTTATTATGCCTCAAATAATTTTAGAGTTATTTATAACAAATTCCCAACAAATGATATGGAGTTTTTTGTCATAGTCCATGCATTGAAGACTTGGTTTCATTATCTCAATTGTGAGAAATTTACTCTGTTTACATATCTTAAGAGTTTGAAGAATATTTTCTCACAAAGAGATATGAATTTGATAAAAATAATTTGGATGGAATATCATCAAATGATAGACTATTACATGATGTATGCACTTGGTAAAGGCAATTTTTTTGGCATATGCATTATGAAAAAAAGTCATAAGCTCAGTTAGAAAAAGATGAATCAAATTAGGGGATGTTGATATCTTGGATAGAATACATGAGATTTGAATGTGAAGAATAAAGTTATTTCACATTTTTAATTACAATTCCTTTGGTTCCTAATTTTATAATGATGGTGAAAGGGGTAGAAAAATCTGATAAATACTGTATTGCAATGCTTTCAAGACTCACTGGTGAGGACACCATCGAGGGCTCACAACTGGATGGGTGTTATGTTTTGGGTTCATGATCCAGATGCTCGTACCTATGGATTTTCAAGATTATATTATTCATTATTACAACCATTAAGGATGTTCTATTCATGATATAACTCAGAAGATATATAATTCATTGGAAGAACAGTTCTAGGGGAGTGTTAAAAAAAAGATAGTGGAAGAGTTTCTTTGAGATGCTTAACTTGTATGGAAGTTATGGTAGTGCATCTGTGACTAAAAGGTGTTTTTCAATTTTTACCTATCCCAATATTTAAATGAAATAACCTAGGTATTAATTTTATGATAGGTCTCTGGGGAATGCTTCAGAAACAGGATTCCATTTGGGTGATAGTGTATCGGATCACAAATACGACTCATTTAATCACCATTTTTGATTCTCATATGTTGGGGTACATGTCAAAAATATACATCCTAGAATTTTTAAAGAGGAATAAATACTAGTTTCAATCTTTTTTGAAAGATATCAGAGGTTTACATCTTGTTTTTGGAAATCCTTAAAGATTTCCTTTGGGTTTCAGTTGACTATGAGTATGGCATATCATCATCAAATATATGGTAAATCTGAAAGGATGTTACATACATTACAATACATGTTTTGGTATTATGTAAAGGATTTTGGTGCCTCATTGGAAGAGCATTTTCCATTAGTGGAGTTAACAAATAAGAAAAGTTTTCAGGCCTCAAAAAAATGTCTCTCTTTGAAGAATTTTGTGTGAGTCTATATTGTTGTCAACATTTTTGGTAGAAAAAATGTGAGGACTCACTAGTTTGGATGATCCTTATTAAAGAGGAAATTTAGAAGTTTTAGTTGATCATGAAAAAAATGAAAATGTAAAAGAGTTTTCAGAAATCTTATGCGGATCATCACCGATGGTCGTTTTCATTCATAGTGAGTGGTCATGTCTTCTTGATGGTCTCCCCAAGTCAGGGGAACTATCATTTTGGTAGGTAGGGAAAGTTATCTCTTCAAAAAATAGTCCCTTTTGTGATACTGGAATGGGTTGGTGAGGTGGAATATCGGTTGGAATTATCACCCTTGATCCGTACCATTCATATTGTGTTCCATGTATCATAGTTAAAAAATTATTATCATGATACCAACCATGTGATTCCATGGGGTCATGTTAAAAAAGATTCAGATGCTTCATTTTTACATATCTGGGGTGGATTTTGGATTGTGGATAAGCAAGAGAAAGTATTGCATTAAAAAGGAATCGTTATTGTATGATTTTTGTGGAAACATGGTCAAATTCAAGAAATGAATTGGGAATGAGATAAGGACATAAAAGAAAAATGGCCATTACTCATTCAAAAGAAGGAGGTTTTCTAAATTATAGGGATTAAAAATCTAATAGTGGGTACAATATAGATCCCACGGTTTCATTTATGTAACCCTTTATTTATGATTTTTATGTATGTAATGTATATAAGTATGTTTTGGAGATTTTTGGAGAATTTTTGTGTGTTTTTTGGGATTTTCTTCTCAGATATATTTTGATAATGGGTCCTAAAAATTATGGAAAGCCAATAGAATCATTTGAACAATGATATAGGGGCTAAAGGGAAGGTTCACATTCATCACACGGTATGTCCAAACTATAAGGTTGCTAGGAGAAACGGTGCTTTGTTGGATAGTGAGAATTCGAACGATTGGTGCATGGTTTGGTAACCATATGAGATAACCATGTGATTTCTATCTTATGTAACATTCAGGAGCATGGCTAGAACAAGGTTTTCCTAACTGCAGGACTAAACCATTGACGGGTCCAAATATAGATTATTAAATTGTGGATCTGATGTTTTTTCCCTCTAAGAGCTTTATTTTCCTCCCAAAATGGCCCTAAATAAGCATTTTACACTCCCAAAAGTTGGATAACCTCTATTCATCTAATTGTAATTGATCTAGAGGAATTTATTGGTCCATTGAAGATCAATTTCCATTTCACTTCCTCATTCGTGGTAATTTTTATGGGTTTTATTTGATCTAATTAACATTCTCTCTTGGTTTCATAGATCTGAATCCTATGTGGAATCATCGACAATATCTGATGAAAAATATTATTATATTTTTCTTGGTTTATGATAGTGGAAAAAATAAAAAAGTTATTTTTGGAAATCCGACCTGGGTTCATTGGTATTTGAATGTCGTTCTTTTTTTCTTAATAAAACTCGATATAGATGGATTCACTTTGAAATCCCCTATTTAGTACTAGAATTATTATATTCAAAATTATTTTTTATTTAATTTTGCTGTGAAATTTATGTGAATTTATTATTGGAAACCCTCTTTAGTGATGGTTTAGAGAATTTTGGAAATTACGAATTCTAGGGAATGTGAAATTGTTCACCTAATTTTAAAATAATGATTTTAAAATGATTTTTCAGTTTTTTTGTATGGAAAAGTGATTTAATAAAATGTTTGGTTTTACTGTAATGTTATACTCGCAAGGCATTCAAAAAAATTGGTTTTATTGAAATGGTTGATATATTTTTTTGGCATTAGTTTTGGCTTAATTTTTGTCATTAATCATATCTATTTGGGATGGATGAGGGTAAGGATTCTCCCCCATCATTGTGGGATGGATATGGGTCAGGAATCTACCCATTAAAAATAGTTCATTCAGTGAAGGCAAAGTGAAAGGATGAATTACAACTCACATGTATAGTGATATCTAGGTTATATAAATGGTTGGTTGTAGGGATATGTGGAATTTAAGGGATTTTTAAAAAGTGGGTTTTATGAAAAAAAGGAAATTTTTTTGTTTCATTTCATTGAAATTGTTTCGTTCATGATAAAACTGTTTTATTAGCACTTATTAATATTTTGTTATAAACTATTTTAGAATTTCTTATATAAATTTTTTTATATAAATGTTCATATATGTTTTGTCGTAGTGGAATGATTAGGGAATTTTTTGGAGAAATATAACAAGTTTCATTACTCACCCCTTTTAGGAACTTTGGTGCTTTTTCCTATGGTGTTTATTAAGACAATGTTGAAGTTAATATATAACACATATTTATTAGTACTTCTTTATATATGGGATGTGGTGGAGTTTGGCCATATAGAATGTGTGGGGCATGGATTTTTCGTTGTCTTATTTATGTTTTATAGTCTTTCACTGTAAACATTGAAATTTTAGTATTTTTTTTAGTACATGGATTTTTTTTTATTAAAGAAATGTTCAATTTCCTATAATATTCAATAGGAATTATAGAGTGGATTTCATTGTTTTTATTGTTTATTTAGATTTTCTATTCTTATAAGAGAAATTGTCCCCTACTTGTATTGCGGCCCTTTAGATTTTATTCCCAGCCTTTGGCACCATAGGCATGTCACTTAGGGCCATGTAATATTATTCTACCTTCCCAATCCAATGAAGAGGGGAGTGCTGTTACGAAAATAATATCATATTTTCATTTCATTGAGTAAGATTTGAAGTATAAATTTATTTAAAAACGACCAATTGTTAAAAATTTTAAAATGAAATAAAAGATATAAGGATTTTATATTTTATGGTATAATCTATAATGAGTGTAAAATATCGCCTCAACATGATTAAAAGGATATTTAAATAAAAAAATAATGCATTTTTCTTCATTTCCAATCAATCCATTGTCCATTCACACCTTATATGGTAATAGTTTTTTGTTTATTCAATTTCTATTAATCATTCACTTTCTTTTGGTCACTAATATCTATCACTCTCCAAATTTATTCTTCCACTTCTTCCATGTCTATATGTTTACTTTATAGTAATTTTTCCTTCATGTAATCCTAGTAATGTATTTTTCTAGATGACCATCATACTTCCCTTCTTCTATTATTAAGAGGCTATTTTAGAAATCCATTTTATGATTTCGGTTTTCAATAATGGAATTATTAGGTATAGTACACTTTTTTTAAAGATCAATTTATAAATTTGGGGACTTAATTTATTTAATGTGTGGATAATTTAACACCGAAATAATTTAAAATAATAACATTAAGTTTTATACTATATACTACATGCACTATCATAACTAAATTATCTATGAAATATATTATATTATTTTTACATTTATAAAATAATACTTAAATTTTTTTATGAATTCGCTAGAATTTATTATGAAGTGTATATGGTATAAAAATGTTTAATATAAATTCATTAGTTAAAAATTTATTTGAAGTGAAAAGGTAAATCTTTTAAAATAAAAAATTTCAAAAAAATTATTTTTTTATGTGAAAAATCATTATTTATGAAAATAAATTAAATTAATAACTATTTTTGAATGATTTTAATAAAATTTAAATGTTATATGTAATGTTTTCTCATAATGAAATATTTTTTCCATGCATGAGATAAAATTGAATTCAGGTTTATCCTTAGAAACAATGTTTTTCTAAAAAGATGTTTAATCATATTTTCCACACTTCTTTTAAAATTATTATTTACCACATATAAAAAATTTATTTTAAAAAATTAAACTAATTTTTGAAATCATCATTCCAAAATTATATATTAATAAATTTTTGAATTTTTTCTGAATATATTATTTTATCAATGAATTGTTAAAAATACAATTCTTTTATTGAAAACATCACATTATTTCAATGCATTTAATTTAAAATTTTGGTTTCAAAATTGAAATAAATTAAAACCAGTGAAATCATATTTTAATTATTCTAAATTATATCATTATAATAAATTTTATGTTTATTTTTTATATAAAAAGTTTTATATTTATAAAATAAATTCTCTGGAAACAAATAATTTATCACATATAATGGTTTATTTTTAAAATAAATTCATTCATGTATAGGAATATAATTTGGAAAATGGAATATATAATTATATTAAACATAATTAATATTATATAATAAGTTCAAAATAATTTTTGTTCATAATCAATACGATAAGTAGTAAAAAATAATTACAATGATAATGGCCAAAATGAGCTTAATACGTATTAAAAGTCGGTAGGGTTAAAATCACCTAAAACATTTATAATTTCTATTATATTGAAATATTTGATCCATATCCAATATAAGTATTGTTAATGTGACATATTGAATACTTTTATTCTATGTAAATCATGGTTTCATTATATTCTTTTAGAATACTCTATGTCTGTCATTTCCCATACTTATTAAAGGACACCCCATCTCATCTACTCTTCATAGAAACAAATCCCATTAATTCAGAAAATCCATACCAAATAATTCTATATATCCCTCGAAATATTCAAATTTAATTTCTTTTATCATAATATTAATATATTGCGCACTTAGTTTTAAACATTAATGGGCTCTCTAAAGAAGAGGGACGGTTCTTGACCCTACGTATGGGTTTTATTTCTCTTTATACCACCAATAAATGTTCTCAAAATATGATAACATAAAATAAACCATTATATTTAATGTAATGATATTTTATTAGTTTAATGTAATAATATATATCTATATCCTCACCCATAAAATGCGAAATGAAACTGTCGATCATGTTTACAGTGGACAGTCAAATCACATACCGAAGAAATTCATTTTCATCCAATGGCCCGAAGGCCTTAAAATTTTTTATTATAAGATAATCCCCCTATTAAGTGAATAAGTGGGGATCCCAGAATTTATGGACATAGGACATCACACGACCCAATGGTCAAAGAGAGAAAAACAAACAAGATAACAACATGGATCATCCCCACCCTAGCATATGATCATAAGGTATCCCTCCACCTTTACAAGACAATTCAGCAAGAAAATTTCATGTGTCAATACATAGGCCCGATGTAACGGCTGACACCATACCCTCTCAAACAACCAAATCTGAAAAGCCCTGCAAAGTTGAAACATAGGCTATGAATCCTCCTCTGAGACGTATCCATGCGGTCAATCCAGCTGCATCACCACCCCCAATCACAAGACAATTTCACCACAATCAATGACTATCCTGGTCGAATCACATATACCTTATTACCTTCTAATATTTTGGAAAACAATAACATCACTTGGGAAATAGTATAGACTACGACTTCCACGAAGCAATGTGAAACATTTTTTTATTTTTCATTTGATAGTAATAGGGATATATTTAATGAATATAAGTGATATATATTATAAAAAAATTATTGTTAAAAAATTATGTATTATTTATCAATATTTTTTCCATCCATAATGAAATTAAAAACAACGTTCTTGCATACATAAGTACTACCAACTCCATTAACAGTGTAAATCATTTTTCTGTTCGTAAATATTATGGAATGATATAAATTACTATGTAATTCATGTATATGATATTTATATATTGATTAACATTATTAATTTTATTTAAACATGATCTATGTTCTAGTATTGTAACTATTGAACCAATAAATATGTGAAAAAATGAAGTGGTTATCACCTAGAAAAGTGTTTTTAATAATGAATTCTTAATAAATAGGTGATGAAAGGTTATAAATAAAAAATATATGGTGAAAAATATATGAATATGGTTCATAAATTGATTTATAATAAATATATATATATATTATACATAATATTTAGCAATGTATGATGGAAATTACACATGATGTGAGGGTTTATCATCCCCCATTTACTTCCATGAATCATATTTCATATTCACTAATTATTTCTTTATGTGGAATATATATATCACAATAAATATGTTATATAATGAATCTATTTATATTAATTTTTGTAAAATTTTCTTTTCAATTTATTTATTTCGTAAGTCTTTAAGTTCAAATATTACCAATATTCTAAGGGTTTATTTCACAATCTCATCATTATTTTGGAATAAAAATGTTTATGTCTCCCTCAGAGAAATTATAATATATTTATATATTAAACTTAATAAAAAAAATTTCTCCTATGGTTATTCATATTATTTTTAAGAAATTGTAAAATTTTCCTCTCTTTAGTAGTTAAAATTATTGATGAACAATTTTCATAATAAACAAACATTATTTCACTTTCCATTAAAAATACATTTTCATCTGTTTCAATGTTTTCTAGTAAAATATAAATTATTTTAACATTATCCAAATCAAATATTAAATATATTTTTTTCACATGTTTGAATTTTTATAAAATGGTTTCAATAAAATCATATTTACATTTTCAAAAGACTTTAAATTTTATTATATTTACAATAGTGTGAAATGAATTATTCAATATATATAAAAATTGTATGAAATTTCTCACCATCATTTCCACTCATTATTTTGACGGTTACATTAGAATTTTTACAATTTTATTCGTAAATAAAATGGTTTCAATAATATTAATCCTTTTTTTGGTCTTTAAAATTTATTTTTAATATGAAACAAATTATTTGTTCAGGATTTTTTTCAATTAAAATTTTATTTTAATTTTATTCATCCAGGATACAAACTCTTATTGTATATATAATCTATTTGGGTTTTGTTTTAATAACAACATCCATATTATTACACTATATGGTTTATGATCAGTTTTACTAGTGTTATGTTTTAATGATACCATCCTTATTATTTCTTTGGATGGATTTTGATAAGTTTGGATAGGGATTACTATTGGATACCATTTACTATAATGTTATGAATGTTTTTTGAGTATATATATTGATTGTGAAAAGTATTAACATTTCCAATTCAATATTTTAAAAATGAATTTTTATACTAATTATGTTTCACCCATTTAATAAGAAGAATGCATTTGACATACCATGTTACGGGTGTATCCAAATATAGCACATCTATGCGTCGGTATGTCTCATGCGACAAACTATCTGGGTTTTTGTCCATGTCCTTAGCCATTTATGTAATATGTATTTCCATGAGGCATGTTTGGTATGATTATGATATCTGGTATTATAAATTACCTCATAATGAGGATATGTATTCATGTCTACGTGATTATAAGATATATTAGAATATCATGAATTAGGCTCAAGATCATGTGATCATTTTTATGTAATTTTTTAATTATAATTTATTTCTTCCATAGTATTTTTCATGTTTATGATATGGGTAAAATGTCATGTGGTGCAGTTATTTACATTTACATGTTGATTATGAATTATTTATTCATGATATCTTTCGTTATACGCATACCATTACTAAAAAGTAGAGAACACCCATTTATTAGGTTTCTATTCCCCAAGATTCAACTATGTTTATTATGATCTCTATGTTTGGATATTTTAATGGGATTAATGGTGTTCTAAATAGAAATTCTCTATTTTTTTACAATTTAAAATATAATGTGAATTTTAAGTGTCTATAATTTTCACCAAGAGTACTAAAATATTTTTTCCATTCATATTTGATTACTTATATCTAGAACTAATGTAATAATGTAACCACCGACTATGAGATAATATGTTCGTAGTATATATAATAGTGGCATTAAAAAATAATTTAAAAGAATTTTATTGTATCATTGTGAATTGTAGCATATATTATCATTGTAATTAATCCAAAAAAAATTACGTAAGTATTTAATTTGAATCCCACGGTCATTATTTTTCAATGAAAATGATCAATCCATTTTCATAGTTGATAAAATCCCTTTATTCAAGGGAAAAAAATTATTGAAATTGCGACCATTTAAATGGTTATGCTTCATGGGAACCTATGTTCCTGGGTATAGATCCTAGGATATATAATTGCTAATAACTGATGATTCACTTTGTAGCCATGGACACATATTTAATAATGATACACCTATTAATTATGATCTTACATTACCTACTAGTGTATGATTCCAAATTAATTATCCCCCCACCCAGAGTTATATTTTACTCATTATGAACACAAAAAATGTATGAGTATTTTAGGGAATGTTGACCTTATTTTCTATAAGTAAATTCCCATAAGGTTTGTTTTAATGTATTTTTCAACATCACTTAAATAGTAATATTTAATTTTCTTATATACTTGGGCACATGATACGTTATTATTTATATTTATATAAATTTGGATTATTTCCAAACTATGATGCTTGTATCATGTAGCAATTAGTTCTCATGAAACACTTTTTGGGATCACACTTGTAATGTTATTATCTTACCATATATAAACCATTGTGGAGTAAATAGAAATTTTTTTCAACCAATATATCTACATAAAATTCATAACAAAGATGTGGGGGGTGCTCATTGGGGGTGAGTTCATGTTAGTGGGGGTTATATGGTAGGTTTGAGCCATCATTTCATATGGGGATATGTAATATTATTTTTATATGGTTATGAATTTCCTATTGAATTGTCTGATTTTGTTCCACAACATTTTTTTATCAACGTGTTCTCCCCTATTTTAATTAAATTATCAATTGAATATATATTCCCATTTAAATGTTTAAATTCCAATATATATGGATTATTATGATTAACCAATTCTGTTGTCCCTCAATATTTCATTATCTATATTTTTTTCATTTATCTGTTATCATGACTCAACAAAATATAGATTTTCTAAGTATTATTCATTGTTATGGACCTCTTGGTAAAAGTATATATTATGGGAAATTTCATTCCAAAGAGTAATTCCTGAGGACATGTAACTAATAGTCATCAAATGGGAATCATGAACTCTGACCACGCCTTATCTTGAGGCTACTCAGGAACTAGGTTAGGGGTATCCCTTATTTGGTCATGATAGGAAATCCATACTGAATCAATGACATAGATTATGATATCATTTTCTGAATGATATTCCAACTATTATGATTATTGGGTAAAAACACTATATATTTTTTAAAACATAACATACTCTTTTAATAAGGAATATGAAAAATATTATGGAGATACTAGCTATACAAAATAATTAACAGCAATTCATTATGTTATTTTATAGAAACAATCAACGTCTTTTAATGGATAATTTTACCTATTAATATTTGGTCAGGGGATTAACTCCACAATAAAGACATTTTTTATACATAAATATACTATTAAAACATGTATTCTGATGGGAATATATTTTATATCTTTATAAGATGGTTTATTCTGGAATCATATCAATAATATTATACCAAATTATGGAATTATGTTTACATAATTGATAAAATTAATGAATATTTATTTCAAAAAAAAATTCCTCAAAATCTAGACCATAAATTTGAAGAATAATTATATGTGCTCATGATAATTGTTATTGAATATTTCAATTTTTATGAGCTTATTTTCACCTAAAAATATCGTTACATGTTTGAATTTGTTATAAATCCTCAAATAATAATTAATTTTTTATCTTTTAATACATCAATCCATGTCATAAAAAATTATATGAAATATAATACATGTATATAAATAAATATATTATTTCATAATGATTTAATATTGAAGAAAAATAAATATTATATAGATCTAATGGTTGTAATATGTAATTTTACGTGGAATTTGAACCTTAAAAAATAATATATAGATGTGTCATGAATAAAATTATTTTAAAATATATAATTTTATTTTTACTTATCTACAAATTTTATTTACTATTTATAATATTTTACCATGTTATTTATTAACATTTTAATTCAAATATTCTATTGATTATTTTAACTTTTAAAATATATATATTATTAAACTATTAATAAATTTAAAATTCATGATTTTAATTATGGAATAGATTTTATTAACATTAATTTGTAAATATAGGAAATTTAATTTTCAAATTATGTCACAAAATTAATTTAGAATATATTTTATTCTAAAAATAAATCATCAGAAATAATAAAAAATAATTCTATTGTCCATTTTTTTAAATGGTTTATAGTCATATATTTTTTATATTTCCAATAGAATAATGATAATTATCAATATTTTTTTCTACTTTATCAATGATATTATATATCGGTTATAGAAAAATTAATAAAAAAAGGGAACACCCCATGTTTCAGGTACATGACCCTCTATTTATATATTTTGAGTCTACGTAATGTTTGGGTCATGTTTTAGGAAGTTATAAGGGTTTTTGGAACGTTTTGGAGGCTTTTATGGAGGTTTATGGTTTCTGATTAGTTAATTGAGGTCATGAAACATATCTAGAAAACATTATAATGGAATATAATGCACACTAGGTTAGTGAATTGTAAGCACCTAGTTAGTCAAACCATGAAAATTCCCAAGAGAAACAATTTATCTACAAATATATGGAAATTTATGGTTGTTGAATTGTTTTTTTTTTTGCCATGTGAGTGAGTTGTGTGAGTAATATCCTTATGATAGAAACACAACATGGTTGGGGAACAGTTCTAAAACCTTGAAGCATATAGTTGGTTCTACTTAAAAGGTATATCTAATCTAAATTAATCCTCTCACACTCAATTTCACCAGAATCCTCCAATAAATTGAATTCATGATTCTTAAAAGGGTTGAGAGACAACCACCTTTGATCTGGGAGTGATCTGTATGTGAATCAAATTGCATTAGAGGACCATATTAGTTTGTATATGCTCGTTGATATTAGTTATCTTATATCCATGGTTTTTAAATCCCTAAAAACAATAAATTTAGTATTTTAGTAATCAATCAATATGTTTTGTATTGATTTATTATAAAAAGTTTCTAGATATAGTGAATAAAATGTTAGATGTGAATGGATCTTGATTTTTTGTTGTGTCGTTCTTTGTTCTTGCTAACATTTTTGAGTAAGGAGGCTTCTCTATCAACTCCTAATGACTTATAATGTAAATGGATAGATTTTAATAAATTAACTATTTAAAATTATTATGAAATATCAGTGTGGTTATTGATAAAAGTAATTTTTGGTATTTTCTTGTATATTTTGGAATACTAGTCAGTTTTTAAGAAACATTTTTTTTTAAATTTTAAAATGATGATTTTAAAATTATAGGTTTTTATAAGCCATGTGAAATATTTTTCTAAAGTTATTTAACAAGAATGAAATGTGTTTATTGAAATGAATTGGCCCCATGTTGCCATAAATTTTTTGTTGTGATTTGAATGAGATATATAATAGTTGTGAAGTACCACAATAAAATGGTATAAAGTATTTACATAAAGTTCTACCTTCAATGGTGACACCAATATTGTTTTCTTATGTGATATTGTGTGTTGATATGGAAATGAATATTACAAATCAAATGAGATATGTTTTAAATGCATTGTTGGTATGTTCTATGTAATATATGCTTATAGATAAGATATGAATGTGTGTGACTGATTAAAAATACTTTATAAAATATTCTAAAATGTATTTTCATAATACGATGAGATGGGAGATCAATTAGGAAACCCTAATAATTTTAGTCATACCCATTTTTTGTGAAATTTAGTACAATATCATATTTCATCTGTACATAAATTTATAAAGTCAAGGTATCTCAGTTCTTAAGTGATGTTTCATGATTCTCTTGAATGACATGTGTTGTTAGATGATGGAGTTAATGGGGTGTTGTTGGTATTTTTCACCATGTATTTTTCAGTATTATGGACTTTTTTTCTAATTTGAGAATGTTTTTTGGTTTCCAATTTTACATAGATATAGTTTATTGGTTTAGTAATATTATCATTTTCTTGTACTCACACAAAATATAAAGGTCTTGTTGGTTGTTATTTGTATAGATTGGATATATTATCCTTTAATTAAAAAACATTCCCCGAAATTTTCTTGAGGCCCACAATGTTTTTTTTCAATATTTTGGTATCTAGGGAACATCGCCTAAGGCCTAGTAACTCCACCATTATTCATCAAGACAATTAATATGGGTGGGATCCTACAACTATAATCAGTATGGGTCTATCCATATTTATTTTTGAAAAATATGGTTTCAATCTTGGTTACTCCAAATATATTTTTGAGAAAAAATATCTTTTTTAATGGTTAGTCCAAATATATTTTTGAAATAAATGATAGCATCTTCATTCAGTCAATCCATATTTATGGGAAAAATGGTATCATTATTGATTGGTATTTATAAATGTAAATTGTCTGAATTTTTAAATTGTAGAGTTAGAAGAAGAATCATTATGCCTCATGGGATAGTAGTATAGAGTTGGATTTTCATAAAACAAAATATAGATCATAAAAATCCCCAATAATCCTCATTTTATATAACATCAAGTCACCATGGAATTTGGACATTAGTGTTTTTATATACTTATAGTTTAGTTTTCACCTAATAATTTTGTGGTTTAATGATTGTATATTCATGAAATAAATTTATAATAGGCCTAAACAATCTTAATTCGTTCTATAAGTTGTGTAAAATAGGTTATCAAATGGGGAAGAAGGTTTGTTTTTTAAAAATTAGAAAAATGAAACTTTTTTGAAAAACATGGTTGTAATATTTTAACCAATGGTTGAAATATTGATGATGGATAAATTTGTATTATAATATAGTAATCGGTTTTGATGTGGTAATACATAACTAAAAGTTATTTAGCTAATAACGATGAAGAATAAATTTATTTTTATATTATTTTTATAGACTAGAACTGTGTAGCGTTGTTGAAACCATTTAAAAGTGGATGCTAAAAATATGGTTTCACCAAAGCTATAGGTGAACCAACAGCCACATGATAGAATTATCTAGGGTTTTTATGTCACGAATCATGTTAATATGAATAATTAATTGTGACAAGTGGAACATTCGGTTTCACTTCAAAAAGAAGAATCCTCCAATCATTCAAGAGGATTCAATGCTATAAAAAGGATAACTCTTGTTGAATATGATGAATCGAATCCTTAATTTCCTTAGGAAACAAGAAAATCTATAAGTAATGTTTCACATTTATATTCTTAAACTATTTTTTACACCAAGGGTTTTATTTATTAGTTCATGATAAATTGCACTATGGCTCGAAATGTGAGTATTACTATGAATTATTTGATAAATAATTATATCATCGCACTTTTCAAATTCCTATAAAAATTAATTCTTCAATTTGTAAAACATAATCTCATAGATCCAGAGTATATGGAAAAATTACTTAATTTAGACCACTATCCATATGGTTATGACCATATTTTAAATCTAATATAGTCACCCAATATATCACATAAATAGATTGTCAATAGAGTGACTATAGCATAATGGGATATCTTGGGAAATATAGTTGTGGGGTGAATGTTTATTCTATTTATAATAAGAGGTTACTATAATTATAGGAATAAAAAATAGGAAAACCAACTTCTATAGTCATGGGACGCCTTTGAATTAGACCATGGGATTTGTAAATCTTCCTCTATTAAACAAAATTATGATGTTTTTTCTATGTTGTTAATTAGATCGCATAAAAAGATAATAAATGTTTCCAAATAGAGAAATTACAAAAAAATAACTATATTGGTCATCTTTTCTTCTATTTTTATAGTCCTCCATGGTCAGGTGCTATAGACACATCATATGTTTCTTAGAAATAGTATTTTTCAATAGGATGAGTGAAACAGAATAATTCCCATCATAAAAAATAGTGATCCAATGTGATTCTATGAAAACCCTGACAACCCAACTAGCGAAATCTCAATAGGGTAATAGGGAGAATAGTTTAGTGAGTAAGAAAATGTTTGCACGTAATAACATCATCATGTAAAGTCAATATATTCCTTCAATAGTGAGATGTAAATTTCTCTCAAATTATACCCTTATAAAATATTTTCTTATAAAAGTGGGCCCCATTCATTTATTTTTCTCATATTTTTTAAAATATGTGTTTTTATATGGTTAGTTTTCTTTCAAATTTGTGCAAACCACTTCTCCAAATAGTGTGTTGCGGCCATATGTGTATAGCTTGTTCCATAAATATCAATGTTGATTGGTTTTTTTGGGATTTATTTATACTTGAGATTGATTTATTTGACATGATATTATATATGGATTGGTTGACATCATTCAAGGACCACATCAATATTATACATTAATGGTTAGTTTCACATATCTGGGTCGTTACTAGGTTATATTTAAAATAGAATGGGTTTTAAATCCTAGTAATGATTGAGTTTTTTCATTTTTGGTTAGAACCATCTCTTATCATATAGAAGAACATACCATTGAATCTATGGATGGTATTGGGAATTGATATTTCCAAACTATTATTGAAAAATTTCATTCCATTTTTCATGAAAATATTATAGGGCTTCCACCGAAACGATAAGTTGAGTTCATGATAAATCCTCTATAAAGGAAAATTCATATCTCACTCCCATATTATCATATTGATGGAACATGATATTGTAAATTGAATGATCATTTAGAAGAGTTGAAAATTAAAGGGTTCGCCCATCTGAGTACAACTTCATAGGTCGCTTTGGTTCTATTTTTGAAGAAGGTAGATAGAATTCTTATATAATACTTGGAATTTTGAAAGAAAAAACATGTTATGAAATTGAATTTGTATACTATTATATGAATTAATGATCTTTTTTATCAATTGATGTTATCCTAGTGGTTCTCAAAATTTGACCAATGTTTTGGATATCAATAATTGAATGTTCAGAAAGAGAATATTCTGATGAAATATTCTATATGTATATGTGGACATTATAAATAGATTGTTACTCTATTTATACATACGAATACACCATCTATCTTCATGGAATTGAGGAATATAATCATTAGGGGTATCTATATTACATTATGGTGGTGTTGTTTTTGATATATTGGTGTATTCTATGAAAAATGGGATCTTGATCAACACATGGGAATTGTTATGGGTATCGTGTGGGAGGATCGTCTGTATTACTTGACATCAAAGGATGATTTATGGATAAAACATGTTTGCTTCCATATTCATCTCATTTTTTGAAAATTAATTTGTGTTCATTATCTATAGATAGATATAGTTATCTGTTTGAAAATACAGATGAATTTCATTCCTATGTGTATATTCCTAGGATTCACAGGATACAATAATAGTTGTGTATGTTTTTTCCCATTTTTCATCATTGATGAAATATTTTATAAGGAATGGATTTATATTCAGATGTAATGAAAAATTTTATAAATACATTGAATAACTTAATTTTAGACTTAATATATCACATATACCCACATTTCCAGAGTCTATAATGAGCTATGAAGACTACTAGAGCATATCAGGATATATATTGGGATGAGTTATCATATAGAGAGAGATCAGGTTTTTTATTATGGTTTAGGGTATTTATAGTTACATGAGATGAACTATCTAATACATTAATTGGAATTCTCCTTTATGGTCTACGATATAATTACTTGGCACCATCATGCTTATTCCGATAACTTCATTGTTTTTAGGGATCATAAGAGTTGGAAAAAATTATTCTCACAAAGAGAGTCTAATTCAAGGAAGAAAATATGGATAAATTGTATCCATATTCTTGACTATTACTTGATTTACACACTGGGTGAAGGGAACAATATGGTAGATACACTGAGCATGAAGTCTTACTCTAGGTTTTTTTAAGATTATTTGTATATGTGAAAAATAATGACAGTTGTAGAGTATGTGAGCATATATTTCATTATCCAACGTGATATAATAGTATTATTTCTAGTTTCATTCCATTATTCATTGGTTGAGAAGGTTATAATTAATCTAACATCAGGTCCTGATTGTGTGACAGTGAAGTCATAACTCAATAGTGGGGATACCATTGTTGGATGGAAGATGCACGGGAATTCAATGTTGTGGTTAAGAGATCAGATGGTCATAACTTAGGATTGTCAAGTATAACTTCTTAGTCCCTAACACCATTCAAAAGGGGATGTTCACTCAAGGATTAAAAAAAATTAAAAGTGATGAAAGAATATTTATAGTGTGTTGGAATGGCCTGAATGGCCAGAAGGCCATCATTTTTATTGATTTTTGATAACCCCCCTTTCAAGGGATGAGTTGGAACCCTTACAAGGCCCATAGGCTAAGAGATTACATGGCCTGTAGGCTTAGGATATTATATAACCTGAAGGTCTTAGGGAATTCAACAAGACTATCTACAAGAAACTACCCCTCCCCAGCATCTGCATCTTAATAGTAACTCTCCACCTTTGCATGACTGTCTGGATAGGCTTCCCGTGCAAGCACAGGCTGGTACCGATGGCATAGCCATACCCTCTCATTATGACAATCCATTTGGCTCTGCTCTGGTGAGTGCACCTGCTCTGAATCCTCTTTTGGGGCTACTCCTTTTTTTATGTAATGTGTCTAGGGCCTGCATACATGCGTCCCGTAGGCCTTAAGGTGGCCTAAAGGCCTTGGGAATCAACTGGCCCGAAGGCCTTGGGTGGCCCGAAAGCCTTGCAGGACCCGAGGACTAAACCGGTGGCCTGAAAGCCCAGATGGATGAATAGTTTGGGTTGCTACAGCACCGAACAGTTCCGCTACATTGCCTGCTACAGTACCAACTACAGTAGAGCTACAGTACCAGAAATATACCTCCACCCAGAAAGAGATGTATTATAGTATATCCCGAAATTCCTTACATGAATGTTAGTAAAGATGAAGCATTAATTACCAGATAGTAGTTGTTGTATTTACTGATTCTCATGTGTTAATAGGACAATATTACCATGGAATTTTTATCTGGTTTACCAAGGACAGTTAGTAACATGATTCCAAATGGATAATTGTGGATTGGGTTATTACATTAGCACATTTAATTCTAATTAGTGAATTGAATTTGGAGGATGACTTGTCTAAAATATATATTCTAGAAAATATACATATATATGGTGTTCATGTTTCGATTGTCTTGGATAGTGTCCCTATATTTAAATATTATTTTTAAAAAACCTTATATAAGTCACTTGGTACCTAGTTGATTATGAGTTTGACTTTTCAGCACGAAATTCTTGGATAGAGTGAATGGAAAATTTAAATGATGGAGGACATTATTCATCCATGTGTAAATAATAAGACTTGTCTAATGGATTTTGGTGCCTTATAGGGGAAAATTAACCTTTAATTATTATTTTATAATATTAGATATCACGTGCTGTTTTATATTGATCTGTTCGAAGAATTTCATGAGCTTCCTTTCCATTTTTACTTTGTTTGGTGGAAACTGGCTATACATTAATAATTTGACCCATCCTTGTTGAAGAAATAATAGAGATGGTTCTATTAATCAGATTGTGAATAGATATGACATAGAGTCATTTGAAGGCATATAGGGATCATCATCAATAATTGTTTTCATTTAAGGTGTATGATCATGTGTTCTTGAGAATCTCTCCTTGGTTTTCGCACTAACTTTTTTGGAACTAAGGAAAGTAATATCCTTGATACACTTTCCCTTTTTAGATACACCAATGAGTTGGTGACGTGGAATAAATTTTCTAATTTCCACCATGGATTTTTTCAGTGTATTATGTGTTTCATGTATCTCAGTTAAAGAAGTTCCAACCTGATCATGACTATATTATTCCATGGGATGACGTTGACCTAGAACTAGATACCATAATAATTTATAAGATGGTACAAAATGTGTATTTGAAATAGAATATAGTGCATGTAGGAAGTATCAGCCTAGTGTGAGATTTATGGAAACATGGTCTGATTCTAGAAGAATCATGGTAGTGTAAGTTTTAAATGGGTGAGAAATGGCATGGGCACTTCCACAACAACCAGGGTTTTTTAAATTTGAGAGATGGAAAGGCCAATGGTGTGGATAATGTAGTTCCACCTACGATCATTTATATGACCCTTTATTCATATATTTTATTAAAATATATGGTTTTATTTTTTTAGTAATTTTTAAGGTGTTTTTCAAATTTTAGGGGAATTTGTAAATGTTCATGGTTTGTGCATGATTAGTAGAAAATGTGTATCATTTCCAATAAGTCATGAAGGGGAATACATTAGACACCAAGAAGGATCATGTTTGAAACATGGTTTGGAAAAAATTAAGAATTTCCATGAGAAAATATAAACCATAAGAATAAGGGAAATTCTTGTTTAGTGGAAGGATTTTCTAATTGTGGTGGACGACATTTCATTTTGTGGCCATATGTGCAACACCCAAATATTTTTTGAATAATTTTTTCGAATTAATTTATTATTTTTGATATTTTTTATTTTAAAAAACAATAAAAAATGTCATTTTATATAAAAACACTATGTTTGGATTACAATATATGAAACACCATGTTAGTCATGCACTACATGGAACATAAATTTTATCTTTCTCTACCGAGAATATTGAGGTTAGCTTGAGTTACATAGAACAATGACTTTTTTTGATGGATAGCATAACACGTGTGACTGATTTTTACAAAATAATAATATATAATTAGAATATTATTATTTAATATAATAATATATATACTAGTAGTAAAATTATCAGTTATGAATATATTAAAGTTTTTTTAAGATATGTAGTTTACAAAAATATAATTTGAATTAATATGATACCAATTAATAAAAAATTAGTATGAAATCCAATTTAATAGTAATGAAAATATTAATACTTTTTAGGTCCCAAAGCTATTTTACCATAATAAATTAAAATAATTACAATTAGCGTGTCATATTATGGAAATATGTATGTTATATATTATAATAAATATTTTTTATATTAATCAAATAGATTCAATTGATATAAGATAACAACAAATCCAATTTTTTTTATTAAAACATATATTTTTTATAAAGGTATCTTTAATATCTTTTAAAGGAGAGCAGATTTTAAATAAAACATTTGGAACATTTATAGTTGTAACATTTCAAAATAAACTTTATATTTGGAAGAAAAACATAAAACTTATGTATGGATAATTTTTTTATATTTTTCTATAAGGTTTAATTTTGTAATGAATAGTTAAAAATACTGGATTTATTTTCAAAACTACTTTTTCATTTAATTTATTTATTATGTTAAATTATATTTTAAATTATTTTGACATTTTAATTAGATTACAGTTTTATACTTTAGTCTAATTTATGTCATTGGATCCAATTTAACAATAAAATTGGGAATAAAAACATAGAAAACTTTTGAACATTTTTTACATTAAAAATTTGAATTGTCATCCCATATATAGGATCATATTTAAATAAATTTATAAAACTTGTTTTCATGAAATTTACATAAATAGATTCAATATTTTGAATCATCATCACAAATAATGTGTAATATAGTAATCTTATTTTTTGAACAAAAATATTTGTAAATGTAATTAAAATTAATTACAATGATTGAGGTCAAATTTTGATAGATAAGGGACTAAACCATGTCCTTAAGGGCCAAAACGACATATAAACTTGAAAAAATCCATTTTATGATCATATTTAGACAATATATTCCTTTTTCTCAACATTTGACCATTATTGTATCCACTTTAAATAAAAACACTGGGTGGGGTTTCCCTTTTACTAAACATTACAATAGTGCCACACCGCCTCCATTATTAAAGGTTTCCTATCCTCCAAATTCCTCACACACATCAAGATACCATTTCTTGACAAAAATCTTCTTATTTAGTTCCCCAATATCCCTCACTTCTTCCTTGAAGACACCGTTGGGACAAAATTGTAACACCCCAAGATTTTGTAAAAAAATTTGAATTAATATATTCTTTTCATATTTTCAATTCATAGAACATTGAATATATTTTTTTTTTATTAAATTATATCACTATGTTTTGGATTATGTTATACTCAACACTAAGATAATCTTTTAATACACGCAACACTATCTTGGCTTATGTTATAGGAAACATTGAGTTTATGTAAAACAACACTTTACTATACAAATTATTTAAATAAGATAGTAATAACCAAGATATCAAACATGTAATATGACTCGTAATATATACTTTATAAATATTTGATATAATGGTTTTGATAATTAAAATTATAATTTTTGGAAAAATCATATTTTTTTAAAACTACTATTTTCTAAAATGAAATATTTTTCATATCCTTCTATGAAAAATAATAAATTAAAATTTAGGCACTCATAAATCAATTTTCATAAAATAATCATTATTTTTGAATTTTTAATATCTAAATTAAGTTATAATGAATTTATGGTATTTTTATGAGAATTTTAATTTTTATATGAATAGTGAAGATACTACAAAGTAGTTAAAGACTGATTTTTTCATTTAAAAATTTTTTTACTTAAAATTGATTTTATATTCACAATAGATAAATAATACAAATATTAATATAATATAAGTCATTATAACTAGTTTTATAATATAATGAGATATAAAAAATTTATTGAACATGCGACTGTTTATTTCACCTGCTTTCGGGCCACATTTAGGGGATTAGCAGTAAACGTAAATTTTCCACTTCTATGTATTGAATTTATAAAAATGGACGTACATGGTTGTAATAAATGTAAAAATGTTATTCTAATAGGATCCAAATATGTTTTTGTGAATACTAACCTTCTTGAATTTTTTTCCATGGTTAAAGGTAAATAAGGTATTAAATGTAAAAATATTTTTATAATAATATAAATTTACCATCACACATGTACTTAATTCATTTTTTAATTTTTTTAACCAAAATAAATCTTAGCTCAATAATATGATTCTTTTAAGACACTTTGGTAATATTAACACATTTATTATATTTTATTTAAATAATTTCCTAAAGTTTCATATTCAAAATTTAATAACTAAATAATTTTTAGTATAGGGTTATAAAAAATATACATTAGAATACACTTATTAATTTTAATGAGAAGAAATTTAAATTCATCATGATATATTATTTTTAATTTTTAGAGAATAAATAACATAATTATGTGCATATATAATAATGATGATGTAATTGTTTAACTTATTGAGATATCAATCAAATTATATTAAAAATACTTAAATAAATAAAATTGGACATAATTAATGACATTAAAAAACTTTGTAGGCATATAATACATGTTAGTGACTTATTGAAAGTATTTTTATTTCAATTTATCATGTTGGTTTGATATTTCAAAACCTGAAAATATTTAGTAGTATCAAAATTGTCATAAATGATACATTAAAATAAATAATATTTGATAAAATGTTATAAAATTAATTAAAAAATATTGTTTATCCAAGTAAATTTTATAGTGTAAAATATTCCACAAATGACCCAATTGGGGTTTTTTGGAATTTTATAGTTACTATACCCACCTTCATCTTGACCTCTATATAACTAACACTAGAACTATTTTAAAACGAATATAATTTTATAATAAATTAATGGTTTTGGAGTTCCAAATGTGCCCCTTCGCACACATATAAAAGGGAACCTCTACTTCACATTTATTCAGTCCTCTAAATCCTTATGAATCGGCCAAAACCATCCCATTAATCATACCTACTTCCCTACCTTTCTCCTAGAATCCTTCCCTTGGGAATAAGGAAACTAAAAGAAACCTTTTGGTAAAATCCAGAAGGAGATACCTCATTTAGAGGTAAAGACTTCTCTCAAGTTCATTTCCTTTATTTTCATTCTCCACCCCCTATACTCTATTTATTACATTATTTAACGAAAAACCAGTATAATAAATCTACATAGATGTTTTTATTCTATGTATTATATCTACACTTACTCACACCTCTATCTAATGGATATCAAACATACTTTTCTATGTACAATGAACTACTGCCTCTTGAAACGATGATTGTTCACTTTCATCATCAACACACATCATGGCGGCAATTATGATGTAATATATATATATATATATGTGTGTGTGTGTGTGTGTATATTATAATATTTATTATATCATTAAGCTTCTTTATTGTTTTTTAAGACACATACCTATTTACGTTCCATATGGTTTTAATACAATAATCACGTTTGAGGAAGTGTGGTCTACAACCCCCTCAAAGCGATGTGATTCATCACAGACCACATGGAATGTATTAAGGAAAGGTTTAGTGAAATTATATGGTATATATTATATAGAAATTTTAGTAGAATAATTATATTTATATATACATACATATATAAATATATTTCATTTACATTCTTTCTTTCAATATGACAATTAAAACGGAAACATCATTCATGTATACGTACGGCTTACTATCTCTAAGAATGGTGTATTCAATTTCTTAATTAATTATGTTATAGATTATTTTAATATATATACAGGATATATGTGATCTTTATATCATGATTTATATTTTTGAATCATGGTATAATTATAAAGACCAATGATATAACAAATTAAGATCCATGTGATGAACAAAGCGAATATTTCCCAAATGAATCATTTACATAAGATCGTTAGGAACATGGTAATATAAGGTCATAATAAAACCATATGTGGTATTAGGTATAATAATATAATTTTATAAATTATTTAAAATAAACATTTATTTATTATACATGAATCTTGTTCCAGTACAAAGACAGCCAGGACAGAAGGTAAGGGATTTTTTTTGTCTGACCTTTATTTGTGTGAGATACATGCCCCATAAACTACATGTTTCCTCTACATGGTGTATATAATACCAATGAATGTGTTTTATGAGTCTTATATGGTTGACTATTAAATTTATATATTTATACAATTTTATTTTTACATGTGTCATACGATTCTATTGATTATAAAGTGATTTCATAAATCTTCAATATTTGGAATTGTTTCGTTTTATGTCTCTATTGGGTAATATTTATATGTGTTCATTTTTTCTAAAAATATATTTGTAAAATGTTTTATTATATTCCTATGGATGTTTAAAGTCATTTTTACCCATTTTTTGACTTTTTACAACAATTTTTAAAAGAAATATTTGTTTCGTTTTTCAAAGGATGTAGTTTTTGACTATTTTGATAAAAGTATGAGAAGAATGTTTTATTTTAACTAATATGGAATAAAAAAAATTTACACTTTCATAATTCCATATTTCTTTGAAGACTCTCCTACAAGTACTCATGTTTAGTTTTTAATAATATGTTTTCGTATAAAATCACCTTATATTTTAATAAAAGAAAACTATTTCATATAAGAACGGATATTTTCTCCAAGAACAATTTTAAATGATTTTCATGATTATTTTATATTTTTTCAAATTGGTTTCAATGAAAAGGGTTTTGAAAATTGTTTATCTTTTAAAATTTTATTTTTATGGATAATTCATGTTCTATGTGATCTTTCAAAATCCTTCCCCGCATATTATGACATACTTTGTTATAGTTCAATAATAGAATTCATATTATTTCTCTGAAGGGTTTATGTTTTTATGGAATGATATTTAAGTAACCCACTTATTTTCATGATTTATGATTTTGATTAAATTATTATTAAACCTATATCTCTTTCCACAAGTTATGATATGTTTACATTTTTATGATATACATTGCATTTTATTGTTTTTTTATTATATTTAATGATCTTGTGGAACATTATTTTATGTTTTGATTTTGAGATGGGTGGGATATATATCTCTCTATGATATAATAGGTAATGATGGAAAACATAGAAGATATAAATGTTATCTGTGAACCTGATTTCGTGTTCACAATTCTATACGTGGACCTGGTTTTCATGTCAGTAACTCTATGTGTGGGCCTAGTTTTCATGTCCATAATTATATGTGTGGACCTGGTTTTCGGGTCCCTAATTATTTAAATGGACATGGATTTAATGTCCATATGTTTAATAAAGGTCATAATTTCATGTCCTTAATTAGTGAACATATTACAATCTATACATGTTCCCAAAGTTATAAGATGATGTGCATGCCACAATTTAATTCCTTATGTCAATTTTATGACCTTATGGATTACATTATTTCATTTCCTTACGATTCAAGATTAACATTGATATAGAGGGTACGATCTTATAATTTTATTATCACATTCACATACCATTAATACTCATGTTTAGGTTTTCATATCTAACTTTTTTCCCTCACTGAGAACCTAGGATCACCCTTTCTTATGTTTCATTTCCCCTGTATTATATATTTGTGGGATATGTTGAAGATATTTCACAATGATAGAATATTTTGTTTCCATGATTCCAATGACACTAAATAATTAGGGTCATTGTGCATGAATTGTTGTAATGTTCTTAATATTAATCTATTAATATGTAATATCCTTGTATGTTAAGCCTAGGTCATTATATTTTGTATCAGAGTAAAGCATTAGTCAACCAATGGAAACTAGGATGAGAAAACATTTATGAGATCCCAATTTATATTTTTAAAGATATGTCTAGGGATGTACCAAAATATAAGTCTATGAATAGGTTAAAATACTAGAATTTATTAACAATCATGGATTACATAGGATTAAACTTGAGATGTTATAGATTAAATGTACTTTCCCTTGATTACATGGTTTCCCAGTTTGATATTATTTCTCACACTATTATCTATAATTTTAGTCAATGGATAGAACATGAAGAAACTATATTAATGATGAATAGAATGTTCATTACAACAATTTTCCTTTTGAGAAACCAAATTTTATTGGAGCTTCAATGAAAAATCTTTTAACAATACTCACACAAGCTATAAATCATGTATGACATCCAAATACGAAAAAGAGGGAATAAATTTCTATTGATTCCATCATGAGGAAATTACCACCTTCTTTTAGTGGGACATACAATCCACTTCTTGCTGAATAATAGATTAGTACCACTGAAAATATATGTTCCTTCCTTCAGTGCTCCTGACATGAAAAAGTCATGTTGTCTGTTTATCATCTGGAAGGTGAAGTCGATCAGTTGTAGACACTTACTAAGAACATGATGGATCCAAAAGAAATTGAATCTATGGAATATGTATAAGGACATGGAATTAAAACATTACAAAATCTAGAATTAAATGAATAATTCCCATTGAGTATCTTTTCAGGTTTAGAGTTTTAGAGAATTAGGACATAACTACTACATCTCAATGATTACAAAGTAGGCACATCTACTCAGTTTCCATTTTTTTCACAAAATAAAAACTCTTGAACAAAAGGGTCATATCTAGTTCCATGTTTTAGACTGCATGACATTTCTTTGATCCCATCCTTGACCCTATTCCACTTTATGTCCTGTGAAAAACATTTTCAAAAACATGGGATGAACATAAAAAGATCAGTAAGGGATACACAAATAAAGAAAACAATAGATCATCAATATATACCTACCATAAGGTTTTTAACCTACCTCATCAAATAATAATATTTTTGAATAACTCATAGAAATCATAATACATAAAGTTAACATGAGGAATTCATAACATTCTTACTTAGGGAGTAACCCTCGGGGTTATGTTTGGAATACCCATCATAGTATATTCCCTAAATCTCTTTGGAAAAACCATAGATTTTAACTCATTCACATTACCCAATGCATTGGAGATTTATCTCGGTCTCCCTTTCCCTTATTTTATCATGGAACCACCCGACTTAATAAACAATGCCCAATGACCATAACATAATCGTATCCCATAAAACATGGATAAAGGAAACATAACATTTCCACATTTCAATCACAAGATAACAATAAAACATATTGGTATAATCAAAACATTATTAAAACCATTTTCAATACCAAAATAAAAGAAAATTAAAGCATGGTATTTATTTTTCTTTTTAAAATTTATTTTGGCTTGTATAGGAAGCCGAAACTCAAATAATGGTCACGGTAGTGGAGAAATATTTGTCACCGCATACGTAAGACAAAAAAAAATTCCTTTTATCATTTAGTAAAATTCATAGTGTAAAAATATTCCTTTGGAATGAAATGAAACTTTAAAAGGGTTTTATAAACCGTATAAAATAATGTCGTTTAGAAATCAAAAGATGCCTTAATGAAAATATATTAAGACGAAGTCCCGTACAAAGCTAGTATCCATATATTAAGGATAAATCAATTACATAATTATGTGTGAAAAATTTAAATACACCCAATAAAATTATATATTAAGTGTAAAATAATCAGAGGTCATCCACACATATTCATAGTATGAGATAATAAATAAGTATGGGTTTAAGCCAATGAATTAAAATTGGATTAAGAAGTTCCCTTATAGAAATTCGACAGCCTAATGACTTCACGTTAAAATTAAGAAAATGAGTTGATGAGAGATAAAATGGGTATCTCATCACATGGACATAAAATTTACAGAAATAAGGATATATAATAACATATCCCAATATAATATGATGTAAATTAAAACACCTAAAAATAAGAAGTCTTTTAAAAAGATGAGGGTGAAAGGTTCCATTACCGATTTGGGTAACTCTCGAAACGTACACCCCATGAAAGAAGGGTGATAAAATTAATATGTAAATACCCATAAATTAAATTATATTACAAAAATAATAAAATCATGGGCATTAAATACACCACACAAAATGAAATAGTGGAAAATGTAGCATGAATCTCATGGGAATAAAAAGTGAGATAAAAACCCCTAACCTCGTTGTAATCAATCAAGTCGTATGAACAAAAGATAATAAGAACCAAATGAGTCATAGAATACCATGAATATAAATAAATTAATGATAATATATATCAAATGTTAGTACATAATACACCATATGCAATAAATAATTGGCGAATAATGGAAATCTCACAGGATTAAAAGTGAGATAAGAAATCCCTTTACCCCGTCGTAATAAATCAAGTCATATGACCAAAAGATAATAAGAACCAAATTAATCACATAATACCGTGAATATAAATAGAATAATGATAATATATATCAAATTGAATTACACAATATACCACAATCAATAAATAATTATAGAACAATGGAAATCTCATGGAATTAAATGTGAGATAAGAAATCCCCTTACCTCAAGTCCGACTTGGTTTGTTCACTTCTTTATATTCCATAATAGTAAACCTTGGTAAATTTATAATTTCTTAATGACTTCCTATAAATTTTATTATTAAATTCATATCACATATTATCATTTTATAATAATTTGTTAATTATGTGAGTTCATATCATACGTTTTGTCGATGTTAGGTACATGAGTCCAAAATGAACTTGTTTGAAGAGAATTGTCCACGTAGTTATAATTAAATCATATCCGGAATGGTCTTAATGATTTAAATATCATATATATCCAGTATATATGTATTTAATAATATTCCATAATGGTTGGATATAAAAAATGAAATGTATCGTTCATGGAGACGTTAGTCCATGCGTATGCATGAACGCTACTTTCATTTTTTTGTCATATTAAAAGACTTTAAAAATAAATGAGACATAGATATATTATAATTCCAGTATAATATATATGTTATATAGGTAACTTATATTCATTAATTAAATTCTTTATAAATTCCATGTTTGGAATTAACGAGTCACATCATTTGAGGGGGCGGTTGTCCACACTTCCTCTTATGAAATTATCGCATTTGCAGAACATGAAAAGCATAAATGTATGTTTTAAATATAAAAAAACAGAATCATAGAGGGGAAATAAATATAATATAAATCATATATAAATATAGTTACTTAATATGGGGCCCCATTAAAGGTGTTAAAAAAAGATTGAACAATCATCGTTTCGTGAGGCAGTAATTCACCACCCACAGATCAGTATGTTCTTTAACCATTAGAAAGAGGAGTGTGTATGTGTAGGTAGAGTCCTCATCATAAAAACATCCTAGTATATTGAGGATACTGGTGTTATTATGGTATCAAATAATATTAATATATTGGTGAGTGAAGAAGGAAAATAATAGAAAGAAACATGAGAGAAGACATTACCTCTAAATCGGGTAACACTTTTTGATTTGAGCCAAAGGCTTCCTTGGAAAGAATTCTGCACAATGTGAGGATTCTAGAAGTAAGGGAGGGATGTGGAGAGATAATATGAGTTTTGGTTGGATGAGACAAGGTCTTTATAGGTGTGGGTAAGGGGTATAGGTGGGGGCCTTTTATAAGAGGGGGAGGGTCACTTTTGGAATGTCCTCAAATGTTACTTTATTACAAAAAGTTTATCGGATTTTAAAGGTCCCACAATGATATATTTAGAGGATAAGGTGAAAAGGGTTCTAAATACAACCATCAAATAGGTTTTTGACAAGTACAAGTCTTAGATTTTACCTTATCTCTTCATTTTATATAAATCGCTCATTAATGAGTTAATCACAGCATCATCATGGTGTCATAAATAAATTTATTTATTTAATATAGAAAAATTATTAAAAAAATCATGATTTAGAAATATTTTTATCGTTGAAATGACTATTTATAGTTTAATATATCATTTATTTAATGAATATTAAAATTTTTTTACTTTAGATATACAAACTTTTGTTATATTTCTCTTCTTTTAAAATAATGTCGTAAATGTCACTATTACACCCATGTGACTCCATAAGCCCTCATGTTTGGTAAAAAGTATCCCATGGTCGGCCATGACTCAATAAAAAGGTTTTGGACATTGTTTGGGGTCATTTTATATTATTATGATATTATTTTATTACCCTTAACTACCCGATTACTAATTAATCACGATAATTAAAGATAATTACTCTTGTTACTATTCATAATGTCCAAAAACAAAAGAGTATTAATTACATAATTAGAAACTTATGATTCCAAATATGGAATCAATTTTACCAAATTTAAAACTTAGAAATTGCAGTAATTAATTTAAAAATAATTCCCGTTGTCAAATTCAAAGATTGGTTTTTAAGATGTAAACTTTATCAAAAGATTGACTTGTTTTTACATCCAATTAAAAAGTGAAATTACTTACAATGAACAAAATTGTATTAAGTAATAAAAAAATAATTCAATTAAACATTAAAACCAATTAAAATTAATATATAACTATATAATTAAATTAGATGAAAAAGCAGTTTTGAAGTAAATTACAGTATTTTTCACTATTCATTAAAAATGAACATTTGTGAGAAAAATACCAAAAATATTATTCAAAGTAAATTTGATATTCCAAATTAAAAAATGATGTCTATTTTACCAAATTCAAAAAATATAAGTTTATTTAATTAATTTTATAATTAATTCCCACTGTTAAAACAAATAGCGTGTTTTTAAGAAAAAACAATATCTATCAAAAGATTGACACTTATTTATGTCCAATTTCAATGTGAAATTAATTCCAATTACCACCATTGAATTAAATGGTAAAAATATATTATAATTAAACATTAAAACCAATTAAAAATATAATCTATCCATATAGATAAATTATATTGAAGGGATGTATTGAATTAAAAAATAGCATTTTTCACTATTCATAAAAATGAACTTTATCGGAAAAATAAAAACAAATTACTCAATGTAAATTTTTATGTACCAATTCTAAAGAAGGATTTTATTTTGTCAAATATAACATATAAAATTTCCAAAAAGTGTATTTAAAAAGGGTTTGACATCAAAAGGCGGTTAATCGACCTTTTAAAGAATATTGGAATATTTATGCTTAAAATTGGATTCATTTTCATTTTAAGCCTCTAACATTTATTAGATAAATGTAAAAATATTTAAAATATATATAATCATTTTATAGTTATTTATGTTAATTCCCTCCATACAATGACTAGGAATTAACTACTATTTGAAATAATATTATTATATTATTAGTGTACAATGTAAGACTTCAAAGAAACTCGTTGTTGTGTATTGGGTACGCCATTGAACATAGAATATCCTTTAAAGTAATATTATTATTTAATACAAGAATATATGAAAATTTCATATTCTTTATTTACCTAGGATGTTACATCCTTCCACCCTTTTGGGAATTACGTCCTTGCAATTTCAAAATTGGGCTTAGAAACTTTATTAAAATCCCCACATCGGAAAAGGAGTCAATTAAACTGTCACTATAAAATAATGAAATAAATGTACAAATGTCACCCAAGAAAATAGATACTATGATTTCATGAAAACATGGATATGGAGGAGAAAACAAACCATCATGTTCTGATGGAGAGTGATAGAAAATATGTCTATGAGAAAGTTAACCACTAGAAAATCACAAACTTGTGATGGGTTAAATGGTATTTGATTCCCTAGTAGGAAAAGTTAACAAAAAACGTTTTTGTTTTAAGTTACTTTTCATTGAGGAATTTATTTATGATCATAACTAAATCATAAGTAAACATACTTACTTGTCATGTAGACTTTCATCTCTTACTAGATTTCTTACACAAACTAATATTTTCTCCAAAAGATGAGTATTTAAGATGACTTGTTCACATTAAGAACACTATAATGAACTTCTTGAGAATCACCTAATCCACAAAAGATAAACTATATATTTACCATGTCTTTAGACATTAATCAAAACCAAAATGGTTAGTACATGATTAGATAGTCCCCAAAAAGGATAATCTTTTACAAAAAAAACTACTCTTAACCTCTAAATTGTTTCCAACAAAACCCAATGTTCATAAAAGACCATTCAATAAACAGCTCTCAATAAAATTTTACAAGTAATATTAACTTGTCTTTAAACCCAAATATCTAAAGTATTTAATCACATAGTCTTTCATGATAAATCTTAACATTCATCTCCAAATATCATCAGTTACTCTTAATGTCTCATTCTAAAAAGTAATTAACCTAATCGCATATCCTCCAGGATAGGTCAATCATTTCCATAGATAACCCAAAATCAACTTATTCTTGATTCATAAAATCATGTAACTAAAATGAATTTGTCATACTAACCAAGGACATCATGTAGTCCAGTGGTAGGTGATAAATACTAGTCGCACCTTGGTTGTGGGTTCGATTCCCGCAGCTTCATCTGACACGATGGGTTGTCACACGGTCTGCGTGTTGTCCCTTTTAAAATACTATATAATTTTATAACATTCCCAAAAAGAGATAAATTCATAAAAAATAACCTAAATATTTTAACCACAAATGTTATCTAATAACTTTCATTTTGCATCCCAAAATGTATTAACCGGTATTTACCTCAAATTCAAGGATCATATAAACAAAAATGGTTCTTTATAACTATATCCACAGAAGAAAAGATAATTATTCCTTGAATAAAATTTTCATATATCAAACATCTAGGTTACACATACTATAAAAAGTATTCTAATGTAATCTCATCATCAAAAGAGCCTTAATACTTTTAATAATTTCACCATCCTAAAATCTACCATAACTATTGAATACCTTATATATTGACTTCTTACACATTCAACATTATTCATGATCCATTAACCATTTTTTCCAACTTATTTTGAAAAACTTCTTTCCTACAAACAAAATCATGAATAATATCCTAAGATTCCAATAATAGGAAAACATATGTTAAGAAATAATTCATTACTTTCATTGGTCATTATTAGTTTATTCATCCTCAATCAGAATGGCATTAGGTATTGGTAAATGAATATTTGTACAATCCTGGTGATCCAATTCCTGAAACATCTTTGTAGGACATGTGTTCGCATAATGACCATGCACAACACATTTAAAACAATCAATTGATCCTTTATAAAGAACTTTTTCCCCTTTCAACGAGTCAACTAGATGATTACTTTTTCCATGGAACCTTCTTGATTTATGACCTTCATTTCCACATCTATAGAATCATTCTGTCCCTTTGAAACATTTTACTATTTATTTCTTTCCACATCTTTGACACAGAGGTTTTTAAACATACTTACCTATATGATTATTACCTGAAATTCTATAGGGATTTGTTTCTCACATTTACGATGCCTTATAAAAACCACTAGGGTTCAGGTCGTCAATCATAACTCTAGATGGTTGTTTGAGAATAACCACAAGAGTTCTCATTGCAGCTTCGATATCATTCAGTTTCTAGATCAAAAAACTGTCACAATTTTCTTCACAGCCATTGTTACATTGGTGCCTCCTAGATCCAGCCATTTACTAAAATCAAATGGTCATTGTGAGTATATCAGTAAAATAATCATTTAATACTAAGATATATTTATTCATGTTATCTTAATCTCATTCACTTTATCTAAAAAATTATAAATTTTTATGAAATCCTAACCACTATGGTAATGTCACATAAGATTAAAGAATACCCTAACCTCTAAAGTTATCTAAATCGACCTTTGATACCATATATAAGTACCTAGCCATAAAACAATACATAATCTTGAATTAAATGAATAATTTACATTGAGGATATTTTTAGGGTTAGAGTTTTAGAGAATTAAGACATAACTATTACATCTTAATGATTACAAAGTGGATGGATCTACTCAGTTTCTATTGTTTAAAAAAATAAAAACACCTGAAAAAAAGAGTAATGCCTAGTTCCATGTTTTAGAGAGCATGACATTTCCTTAATCTCGTCCTTGACCCTATTCCACTTTATGTCCTGTGAAAAACATTTTCAAAAACATGGGATGACCATAAAAAGCTCAATAAGGGATACACAAAGAAAGAAACCCTTAGATCATCAATATATACATAACATAATCTTATTAACATTCCTCATGAAATCATATGATTTATGAATAACTCATACAAATCATAAGATATAAAGGTAACATGAGGCATTCATAATATTCTTACGCAGGGAGTAACCCTCACGGTTACGTTTGGAATACCCATCACAGTATATTCCCAAAATCTCTTCGAAGAAACCTTAGAATTTAACTCCTTCACAATACTCAATGCATTGGAGGTCTATCTCGGGCTCACCCGCCCTTAGTTTATCACGGAACCACCCGACTTCATAAACAATGCCCATGAACCATAATATAATCATATCACATAAAACATGCTTAAAGGAAACATAACATTTCCACATTTCAGTCACAAGGTATGAATACAACACATTGATATAATAAAAATATTATTAAAACAATTATCAATACCAAAATAAAAGAAAAGTAAAACATGGTATTTATTTTTCCTTTTAAAAATTATGGCTTGCAGAGAAAGTTGAAACTCAACTAATGGTCATGATGGTGGAGAAGTCATTCTCACCTCATACGTAATAAAAAAACATTCCTTTTGTCATTTAGTAAAAAGATTTGTGTAAAAAGATTCCATTTGAATGAAATGAAAATTAAAAAGGGTCTTATACACCGTATAAAATAAATTCATGTAGGAATAAAAAGATTCTTTAATGAAAGGAGATTGAATGAAGTCCCGTACAAAGATGGTGTCCATAAATTAAGGATAAATCAATTACATAATTATATGTGAAAAATATAAATAGACCCAATATAAGTGGATATTAAGTGTAAAAAAATCAGAGGTCATCCACACATATTCATAGTACGATATAATTAATAAGTAGAGGTTTAACCAAAATAATTGAAATTTGATTAAGAAGTTCCCTTATTGAAATTTGACAGCCTAACTACGTCACTTTAAAACTTAGAAAATCAGTTGATGAAAGATAAAAAGGGTATCTAATCACTTGGACATAGAATCTAAATAAATAAGGATATATAAGAACATATCCCAATATAAGATGATGTAAATTAAAAGACTTAACAAAAACAAGTCTTTTTAAAAGAGTAGGGCGGATGGTTCTCTTAATGATTTCGTTAACTTTCGAAACGGACACCCCATGAAAGAAGGGTTTTACAATGAATATGTAAATACCCATAAATTAGATTATATTAAACAAAGAATGCAATCACAGTCAGTACATACTCCACACAAATGGAAATAGTGGAAAATGTAGCATGAATCTCACGTGAATAAAAAGTGAGATAAAAACCCCTTACCTCGTTGTAATCAATCAAGTCATATGACCAAAAGATAATAAGAACCAAATGAATCACAGAATAAAATTAATATAAATAGAATAATTATAATATATATCAAATGGTAGTACACAATACACCACATGCAATAAATAATTGGCGAACAATGGAAATCTCACGGAATTAAAAGTGAGATAAGAAATCCCCTTACCTCATTGTAATAAATAGAGTCATATGAACAAAAGATAATAAGAACAAAATGAATCACATAATAACATGAATATAAATAGAATCATGATAATATATATCAAATTTAAATAAAAAATACACCACATGTAATAAATAATCTGCGAACAATGGAAATATCACGGAATTAAAAGTGAGATAAGAAATCCCCTTACCTCAAGTCCGACTTGTCTTGTTCGTTTCTTTATATTCTATATTAATAAACCTTGGTCAATTTATAATTTCTTCAGGAATTCATTTAATGTTTATTATTAAATTCATATCACATATTATCTTGTTAAAATAATTAGTTAATTATGTTAGTTCATATCATACAGGTTGTCGATGTTCGGTAAATGAGTCAAAAAAACAAACTTGTCTAAAGAGAATTGTCCATGTAGTTATCAGTACATCATCTAAGGAATGGTGTTCATGATTTAAATATCATATATATCCAGTATATATGTATTTCATAACATTCCATAATGTTTTTATATAATAAATGAAATGTACCGTTCAAGGAGACGGTGGGCCGTACGTACGCATGAACGCTACTTTAATTTTTTTGTCATATTAAAAGACTTTAAAAATAACTGAGACATAGAAATATTATAAATACAGTATAATATATATGTTATATAGGTAACATATTTTCATTAATTGCATTCTTTATAAATTCCATTTTTGGAATGAACGAGTCACATCACATGAGAGGAAGGTTGTCCGAACTTCCTCATATGAAATTATCACATTTGCACAACATGCAAAGCATAAAGGTATGTTTTAAATATAAAATACATAAGCATTGAGGTTACATAAATATAATATACATCATAAATAAATATAGTGACATATTAATGGCCACCATGAAAGTTGTTAAAAGAATATTTAACAATCATCGTTTCGTGATGCAGTAATCCGCCACCCATAGAAACTGTATGTCCTTTAACCAGTAGACGGCAGTTTGTGTAAGTTTAGGTAGAAACTTATCATAACAACGTCTTAGTATATTAATGATACTTCTGTTATTATAGGATCAAATAATAAGAATATTTGGGTGAGTTAATAAGGTTATAAAATAATGAAACTCGAGAGAAGACATTATCTCTAAATCGGGTAACTCTTTGATTTTAGCCAGAGGCTTCCTTGGAAAGACTTCTGCTGAAAGTGAGGCTTCTAGGAGTAAGAGATGGATTTCTAGAGATAATATAAGAATATTTTGGATGATCGATGGTCTGGATATGTGTGGGTAAGGGGGTATAGGTGAGGGCCTTTTATAAGAGGGAGGAGGTTCGCTTTTACAAATTCTTGAAATGTTATTTTATTATAAAATGATTTTCAGATTTTAAGGGTCCCACAAGGATATATTTTGAGGATAAGGTGATAAGGGTTCTAAATCCACCCCTCCAATTGTTTTTCAACATGTTTAAGTCTTATATTTTACCTTATCATTTCATTTAATTTAAATCGTTCATTAATTAGGTAATCACTGCCTCATCATGGTGTCATAAATAAATTTATTTATATAATGTATAAAAATTTTAAAACAAATATAATGATGTAGGAAATATTTTTATCTTCCCAATTACTATTTATAATATAAGAGATCATTTATGTAAACAAAATTAAATCTTTTTTACATAGGATATACAAACCTTTGTTATATTCCTCGTCTTTTAAAATAATGTCATAAATGTCACTATTACACCCATGTGACTCAAAAGGCCCTGAAGTTTGGTAAAAGATTCTAATGGTCTGCCATGACTCAAACAGGAGTATTTGGACACATTTTGGGGTCATTTTATAATATTATGATATTACTTTATTACCTATAACTACCCGATTAACAATTAATCAAGATAATTAATGATAATTACCGTCGTTAATATTCATAATGTCCAAAATCTAAAGATTATTAATTACATAAATTGGACCTTATAACTCCAAATATGGAATCCATTTTACCAAATTTCAAACATAGAAATTGCAGTAATTAATTTAAAAATAATTCCCATTGTCAATACTAATGACGGGTTCTTAAGAAGTAAAATTTACCAAAATATTGACTTGTTTTTACATCCAATTGAAAAGTGAAATTACATCCAATGAAAAACATTGTATTAATTGATAATAAAATAATTAAATTACACTTTAAAACCAATTATTTTGACAATATAACTGTATAATTAAATTAGATGAAAACACAGTTTTGAAGTAAAATGCAGTATTTTTCACTATTCATTAAAAATGAACATTTGTCAGAAAAATACCAATTTTTTATCCAAAGTAAATTTGATATTCCAAATTAAAAAATGATGTAAATTTTACCAAATTAAAATCTTATAAGTTTCATTAATTAATATTATAATTAATTCCCACTATCAAAACAAATTTCTTGTTTTTAAGAAACAATATCTAACAAAAGATTGACACTTATTAATGTCCAATTTCAAAGTGAAATTAATTTCAATGACCATCATTGAATTAAATGGGAAAAATATATTCTAATTAAACTTTAAATCCAATTAAAAATATAATCTATCCATATAAATACAGTATATTAAAATGACATTTTGAATTAAAATACAGCATTTTTCACTATGCATAAAAAATGTACTTTATCGGAAAAATAACAAAAATTTACTCAAAGTATATTTTGATGTCACAATTATAAAGAATTATTTTATTTTGTCAAATATAAAATATAAAATTTTCAAAAATTAGATCTAAAAAGGGTTTTCCATCAAAAGGCGGTTAATCGACCTTTTAAAGAATATTAGAATATTTATGCTTAAAATTGGATTCATTCTCATTTTAATCCTCTAAAATTTATTGGATAAATGTAATAATATTTAACAAATATATATAATATTTTTGTAGTTAGTTCTGTTCATTCCCTCTATTACAACGTCTATGCATTGACTACCTTTTAAAATAATATTATTATATTATTAGTGTGCAACGTACGATTTCAAAGAAACTCATTGTTGTGTATAGGGTACGCCATAGAACATAGAATCTACTATAAAGTAATATTAATATTTAATTAATTAATATATGAAAATGTCATATTATTTATTTACCTGGGATGTTATAATGGGAATAGTTTAAAGGGATAATTTTTAGTATGTACTTCCCTAATATTATACGAACAAATATAGGGAAGGAATGAGTTGACATTAAGAAAACGGATGATGGATCTATTGCTAAATGTGAAGATAATTTTAGAAGACTATAAATGTATTATTATTGGTAATTCATCTTCCCTAAAGGAAAAAATGACTGATACATTGGTGGCTTAAAAAAAGAGCCTCCAAAAGGATTTATCCATAAGCGACTTTGGAAGCTATGAATAAGCAATTTGTTGTGCAATAAAAGTGGAAATTGAATTTGGTAAATCTCATGGTTCTATAGATATGAAAAGTATGATGGGAACTAATGAAAACTCTAGTGGTTTTCCCAAAAGAGAGAAAAAGATGTCTCAACCTCATACATGCCAAAAATGTGGAAAAGGGCACCAGGGGAAATGAAAGAATGTAACAAGAAGATGCTCAAGTGTGGGAAGACAGGTCATCAAGAAAAAGAGTGGCTGAGTGATATAAAAAATTCCACTCAACAGAGATAATTCTCAAAAAATTACACCTCACACACTTCAATATTAATGTCCAGGGAAATGGGTAATTATTCTATCCAGTGCCTTAAACTAAGGGTTATCGATGATGATCGATGAAAAAAACTCTTAGATGTAAAGACAATGGAAAATAACAAGCGATCACTATTAGAAATAAAGTGTATGACAACAAATTAGTGGAATGATTTGGTGTTTATGTAATGTTATTCATGAATATTCTGGTAGAATCACTTTTATGGTATTATGGATCAATTGGTCAACTATGGTTTTCCATAAGTATTTAATAGATTACGTTGAATGGTTCATATATTCAAGAAAATTGATTCACATATTTTTGTAAAAACACAAGATGAACAGATGGAAAACCCTTAATATGAAATTACATTTGTGATTATTATATTTTTATAAAGAAATGTTGGATATGAATAAGTAAATTGGATGATACTGGTTTCTTGGGAACTAATTGTGGATTTTTTATGAGGTTTATTCTATAATGGATGAAGTATACATCTTTTTGGGACAAAAGGAATATATAAAATTATATTTTGAATAATTAAACATACATTTTTCAATAAATATATATGGTAATTTGGGATATTTCCATTCCTCAAGAGAATACATGATGAAGGTGTTCACGTGTTTGTAATGTGACAGCAAAGAAGTAGATTTTGTTATATGGGAGATAAATGTTATTCAAATTTATTGGAATTCATTCTAATGTTTTGGATTTTTAGCTTTCAAAAAGATTATGGTATTATCAATTTATTGAATGTTCAAGTTAATCTTTAGATAAGTTTGTGAGATTCATGTGTTATCTAAGCATAGGTGTACTTATGCATATTCGATTACTATTGCTAATCATTTCGTTGGGATAATGATAGATGGAATGACCTATCATTCTGTTTACAAAGAGCTTGATCTAGTAACCCTTCATTAATGACATATTCAACTTCATTTAATTGAATAAGAGAATAATTAAAAATTGTTCAACATAATACAAATGATGAGATTGTAATGAAATCAAGTAATTATTTTTTCCCATGTTCTTCACCTTTAGGAAAATGATCTTGAAAATCAAATATATTATCCTTGTACCATGTTATCCAATGAATCATATGGTTCCATTGATAATCAAATATTTATGGATTTTGATTGTTAACTTTCTCTTAATGTTTTTCTTTATCACTCTTCATTAAACCTGATAGTTCAATTTTTCTTCGATATTTATGTTTTCACTTCACACCTATGTTCCCCTATATGGAAACCCTAGGATTGTTTAATTTTGGTAATAGTTGTGTTGCTAACATTCCTATTTAAAATAAAGTTTTGGTATCCATTTTTACGATGTGGGTTTATATAAATAAAACATTCAAGTATTAAGCCTTTGATTATCCAAAAGAATTTCAAGGGAGAAATTCATTTTAATAGGGGGTAGAATGAAACACCCTGAGATATTCAAAAAAAATTAAATTTATTTATTTTTTTGGATATTTTCATTTCACGCAACACGAAATATATTTATTTATATAATAGCACTATGTTTTCTATTATGTTCTATGCAACAATATGTGAATCTTGGACAATATACAACACCAACATGGGTTGTGTTATAGGCAACACTGAGTTTCTATGAAAGAGCACATTTCTATTTTAAATATTTAAAAAATATAGGTATAACAAGGATATTAAAATTTTAATATGAATTGTAATAACTAATTTTTAAATATTTTTTATAATGGTTTTGATAATGTAAAATATATGTTCTGGTAAAATAATTATATGTTTAAAATAACTATTTTCTACAATGAACTCCTTTTCATGTCCTCATATGAAAAATAATAAAATTAATTTTAGGCACACAAAGAAATTTATTTTGGTAAAATAATTTTTTTTTTGAATTCGGAATACAAAAATTATAATAGGGTGAATTTTTTATATTTTTCTGAGATGTTTCAATTTTTGATGAATAGTAAAAAATATTGTATCGTAGTTAAAAACTGACTTTTTCATTTTAATAATTATGTAAAATTTATATTGATTTCAAAGTAAAAATATATAAAAAATAAATATATTATTCAAGTCTAGGTCATTGGAATAATTTTTATTATATAACTAGAGATAAAAAAATTATTGAAATTTTGAATATCTCTTTTACTGTCCTTCTGGCCACATTTACGAGATTATCAGTAAATGTAATTTTTAAGAATCTATGAATTTAATTAAAAAAATGGTCATAAATGGTTATAATATGAATGAAAATTTTGGTCTAATATGTTCATAAACTATTTTGGTTAATTATATGTTTTTAATTTTATTTACCACGGTAAATGGTAAATATGGAAATTAAAGGTAAAAATGGTATTATAATAATATATTACCCTTACAAATTCCCTATTTTAATTGGATAATTGTTTTCATATAAAATAAATCATAGGTAAAAAATATTATCCTTTGTAAATAACATGTGTATCATTACGATATTTAATATATTTTATTTAAAGAATAGTTAGTAGCGTCAAATTCAAAATTTAATCATTGATTCATTTTTAATATAGTTCTATACATAAGATACATTGGAAAATATTTATTCATTTGAAATAAGAAGTTTATATTCATCGTAATATTTTATTTTTAATTTTTAGTGAACAAATTACTTAATTAAAGGATTAGTAAAATAATGATGAAGTAATCATTTAATCAATTAAGATATCAAATGAATGAAAAAAAAATAGTTAATAAAATATAATTTGACTTAATTAATTACATCCAAAAAGTTTAAAAATATCTTAGACATTTTATCTACATATTTTAATTATTGGTTTGAATTTACCATGTAGGTTTGTAATTTTTAAAAAATAAAACATTGATTAGTATCAAAATTGATATAAATGATAATTTAAAATAAATAATATTTTATTAAATGTTATAAAATTAATAAAAATATGAGGTTTGTCTAACTGAATTTTATAGTGTAAAATATATCATTAATGATTCAATTGGGGTTTTTTTGGGTTTTTATAATAAATATATTTACCTTATAGTGTAAAAAACATGATGTCCCGGTAAAATATAAATTACTTATCTAAGGGTTAAGGCCAAAATAAAAAGTTAATTATTTGACCTAAACAAGTCTAAAATTAATTGGTTGATATTATTTTAAAATATAATTATACTACCCTCTAAATAACCCAATTTGGGTCTATTTTAATCCAAAAATAATTTTATAATAATTTTATAATTTTAGATTTTCCAAATGTGCCCCTCCTTCTTCATATAAAAGGACACCTCTCCATCTCTTTTAGTCACACATCTAAAGCCTTTGAAAATGCCTAACCCTGACCATTTCTCCTCAGAACTCCCCACAGTTACTCTAAGAATCATTCCCTTAGGAAGAAGGAAACTAATTTATTCCTTTTGGAACAAACCAATACGAGATACCTGATTTAGAGTTAACATCTTCTCTCAATATCCTTTCCATTATTTTCCTTCTCCACCACCTAAAACCTCTTTATTACATTATTTTAGGAAAAAAACAATATCCTAAATATAATATTATTTTTTATGCTAAGGTTTAGATCTACACTTAAATACACAAACATCTAATTGATATCTAACATATTGTTTCTATGTATGGTGAACTACTTCTTCACGAATCGATGATTGATCATTTTCTTCATTACCACCTATCGAGGTGGCCATTATGATAGAAACCCAATATATATTTTATATATAATATTTATTATGTATTTAACCATATTTATTAATTTTTAAAATACATTATTTTTTATATTCCATTTGGGGTTAATATGATAATCTCGTTTGAGGAAATGTGGTCCACCTCCCCATCAAAGCGATGTGATTCATTCTCAAACCACATGGAAGGTATTAAAAACTAGTATAGTGACATTATATGATATATATGATATAATAATACTTTTGGAATAATGATATATATATATATGTACACCTACATATATATACACATATCATTTACATAATTTCATTTAATACGACAATTTAAACAAAAACGACGTCTATGTGTACATACTACATACCGTCTACATGAATGATGTATTCCTTTTCATATTTCTTTATGATATAGATTATTTTAATATAAATATAATCTATATATTTGATATTTATATAATGATTTATATTCTGTAATCATGATATAATTAAAAGTACCAATGATATAACAAATTAATACACTTGCAAAGAACAATGTGAATATTACCTGAAGTGAAACCATAACATAATATTAATTACAAGAGGGTAATATAAAGTCATAATAAAACCATATAGGGTATTATATTTAATAATATGTTTTGTTAATAGATGTATTATAAAACAGAATTTATTACATAGGAACTGTGTTCAAGTATAAAGAGAGTGAGGGCACATGGTAAGGGTTTATTTTTGTCCCACCTTTATTTCTATGAGAAACATGCCTCATACACTACTTTTTTCCTCTACATGGTGTGTATAATTCCAATGAATGTGTTTTATGAGTCTTATATATAATATTATTATTTTTATATATACTCATAATTTTCTATTTACATTGTTCATATGAATTTATTGATTATAAAGTGATTTCAAAATCTCTTCCATTTTTGGAATTGTTTATTTTTATGTCTCCATTGTGTAATATTTATCTTTGTCCATGTCTTCTAAAAATTATTTCATAAAATGTTTTATTATTCTCCTATAGATGATTAAATTAATTTTTACTCATTTTTTACATCTAAATACATGGTTTGAAAGGAATATTTCTATCATTTTCATAATGAAGTACGTTGTGAATTTTTTGGTAAAATTATGTAAAGAATGATTTATTTTAACTTATATAGATTGAGTGGATTTTTATGATTTCATAACACCTTAATTACTTGAATATTTCTCTTAATGTTTACATGTTTAGTTTCAAATTAAATTTTTTCTTTTAAAAATGCATGATATTTAAACAAAAGAAAACTATTTCAGCAATGAAATGATATTTTCCCCAAGAGCTGTTTAAAATTATTTTCATGATTCCATTATATGTTTTCAAAGTGGTATCAATGAAAAGTGTTTTGAAAATGTTTTCTGTTTTTAAAATTTATTTTAAGGAAAATTCATGTTCCATGTGAGATTCTATAATCCTTCACCCCACATATGATGACATAATTTGTTATAATTGAAGAATTCCATTTATATTCTTTATCTGAATGGTTTATGCTTTGATGAAATGATTTTTAAGAAACCAAATTCTTTTAATGGGTTGGGATTTTGATGAAATTTTTTCTAAACCCTTATCTCTTTCTATAGGATATTATTTGTTATCATTTTTATGATCCCCATTTTATTTCATGGGTTATGTTATAATTTTTAATGAACTTATGGGACATGTGTGTATGATTTTATTATGATTAGGGTGTGAAATATATCTACCTCCAATGTATTTGGTAATGATAGAAACCTCATGATATTTATATGTTATGTGTGATTCCCATTTCATGTTCACAATTCTATGCATGGACCTTAATTTGGTGTCTATAATTCTATGTGTGGCCATTGTTTTCATGTCCATATTTCTATATGTGGGCATAGTTCTCATGTCTACAATTCTCTGTGTGGACTAGGTTTTAATGTCCATAATTTTATGTATAGACCTTATTTTCATGTTCATATGATAAATTAAGGGCCTAATATCATGTCCTTATTGAGTGAAATAGTTGTTATTTCTATATGTTCATAATGTATATAGTTGATTTTTATGCCAAAATTTCATGCCTTATGTCAACTTTATGATCATATGGATTATGTTATTTGATTTCCTTATGATTCAGGTTTACCTTTGATATACAGGGTATGATCTTCTAATTTTATGATCACATTCTCATACCCTTTCTGCTCATCTTTATGCTTATATATAACCAGTTTTTACAATTACTGATCACCTGAGACCACCCTTGTGATCAATTTACCTAGGTTACTAAGTAAGGTTTTAGGTATAAGTACTAAAATTGGATATCTTTATGGGAGATATCGATGATCTTTCACTATGATAGATTATTTTGTTTCCATGTTTCTAAAGTAACTACAATATTACATTCCATGGGAATGTAGTATTATAATGTACAAAGTATTCATCTAAAATGATGTAATATTTTTGTATGTTAAGCCTAGTTCACTATAGATATCCTTCCAAGGAATAATGTTTTTCAATAAAATAGGATTTTCCCAATTAAGATGTAACACCCTCCATCAAACACATTTCATTTATTTTCTTTCTCGACTCGCTCAAATATTATTATTATATGATTTTATAACCAAAATATTTACCTATATATATTATGATCTTGTTCTGATATAGTTTTAGCCTATAATTTTACACACATCCATCTAATGGTTAAAGAACCTATTATTTACATGTACGGTGAACTACCTCCTCACTAAACCCTAGTTGGTCATTTTTCCATTACATCCTCCTATGATAGAAATTATGAGCGAAAAACTATTTACATATGTTATATACTATATTTAGTATGTATTTTATCTAATTTAATTCATTTTCCACACATTCCTTTATACATTCCATTTTGTGTTATTACGGTAATTTCGTTTGATGAAGTGTGGACTACCGCCCCATCAATGCGATATGATTCATTAATACACTACATGGAATATATTAAGGATGGGATTAGTGAATAAATATGATATATATGGTATAATAAATCTACTGTAATTATTATATATATATATATATTTATATCAAATTTTACATTCTTTTATTGAACATGAGAATTAAATATAAATAGTGTTCATGCATACGTAGAACTTACCGTCACCATGAGAGGTGTACTCCATTTCAAACTTCTATATTTTGTATATTATTATAATACACATATGTTAAATATTATTTATTTTTAAATCAAGTTTTAAATTCTTTTAATAGTGTTAAAAATATAAGGACCAATGATATTAAAAATAAAGACACGTGCAAAAAACAAAGGACATTACCCGAAGTGAAATGTTAACATATAATTGTTAACAAGTGGGAAATATAATTAAATAACATAACTATATATGGTATTATAATTAATAATATTATTCTTCTATATATTTATAATAAATTTATATTTAATATACAATAGGTTTGAATGTGTACAATGGGATCCAAGACATAAGGTAAGGGAATTTCATCTCACTCTTAAATTCCATTAGATACGAGCCTTATTATACACTCAATTATTTTTTGTAGTGTATATAGATACCATGAATGTATTTTATACTACATATAATTAATTCTATTTGTGTTTACAAAACCATTTTATTATATTTTTATAATGGGGTTTACATTTTAATGATAACTAACTCTAAAAAGTAATTTTGTCAAAATTTTCCTTCTATGAGACATATGTCATGTTATACACCTATACTTTTATATGAGGTGTTTAAAAATATTTTGAAATGTTATATAATAAATCTTTACATTTTCATGATATTTTAATCTCCATTTAATTTCATTTTCATATATGGGGTTTATGATTCATAGTTACCATGTGGTAAGAGTTTATTGAAATAATCTCACCATTTATTGAGATTGTTTATGATCACATTTTTATTGATCAAATATTAACTTCCATAATTCAAGAACATTCTTTTACTTTATTAAACTATGTTTACCCTTCATTTCATCGTGAATTAGTACCATTTTCCACTTGGTGGTACAAAATATTATTAAGAAAATGTTTTTATGAAAATATGACATTACCTATTTATTAGGTAAAAAGTATATTATCTTTTGATAGCATGCCTTCAATAATTGGATTCAAAGAATATTCCACCAATAAATTATGAAAATTAAAATAATAGTTTACCATTTTTCTCATTTACCAATTTTTTCAGAAAAATCATCAATTTTCGTTCCAAAAAATTCATTTTTAAAACCTTTTTATCATGCAAAAAAATGTTCTTTTTACCTCGTACAACATGTATAGATATACATATCATCATTGCATTAATGATTAATTTATATGGGTAAATGGATAATTTATAAGAAATTTTTTAATGAATATTTCCAAATAAATTTATTTAATAAAATTGAAGCTTACTTTATAATTTTTTCATGGAAAAACTATTTTCAAATGGTTTTCAAGATTCTTTTATAAGTTTTCAAGGAAATCAGTTTTGAAAAGTGTTTAGAGATCATATAAAGGTTTTACAAGTAAAAATGATTCCAAAATATTTTCAATGCCTCCTTTATAAATTTTCATGTTAATTTTCATGAAAATAAATTCCAAAGGATTTAAGTTTTAAGAATCATTTTTTAAAGGATAAAGTATAATTTATCCATAATGTTTTTTCAAATGATCGTTAAAAAAAATTCCCTTGTAAGATAACATTTTTGGTGTTACTAATGAATTTTTTAGGACATGATTCAATTTTTACATTAATAATATATTATTGAATTTTTTACATTTTATGGCATGAAATTTATGAAATGTATTTCTCTTTAATGGGTTATATTTCTATGAGACACACTTTTTTAACAGGAAATTATTTTATGGAATTATTATGAAACATGTTTCTATTTTCACGAGTTGAGGGATGATTTTATTTTTATGACACCCATTTCATTTCATGGGTTCTGATATGATTGTTTATAATATTTTGGCATAGGTATGAATGATTTCTTTATGATATGGGTGGAACCGATATATCCCTACAATGCATTGGGTAAATATTTAAATCTAATGAATAGAATAAGATTTGTTTGGGAGTGAACCTTGACTACATATTTTTCCATGGTAGTGAAACATGACTACCAAGATTGTATGAGGAGTGAACTCATGGTAAGAATAACTCCATGAGACTATATAATGAATATAAAGATTGTATAGGGAGTGAACTAATACTATTAATATGGTCTTGGATGAAAATATTTGGCTACAATGGAAATCAGATTATATTCTTATCTGTTTGCTACAATTTATATTTTATTCATTTGTTATGCTTTCATTGAGTATGTTCATTAATTCTATATGATTCATGTCTTATGAACTGTCAAGATTTATTTCATGATTCATCATTATGATATTTTATATACATGGTATGATATTCAAATGATTTCATAATATTTTAATACTACTATGATCATTTTTATGCTTACATGTCTCTCCTGATTACCCTAACTAAGAATCTGAGCTCACCCCTTTTTCTATTACCATCACCAGTTTATGAAAATGTGTATTTAGTATGATGGGTATAATAAGGGTGCTTGTTTGAAAGATATTAGGTGGATCTAATGTATCTCACTTATACACCAGTGTTCATGTTTCTATGGTTCCAAATTCACTAGACTAGTATGATATTTGGGCGTATATTTATAATAATTAATTATTATTCTAAAAAAGTGATGTAATGGTAATTTATGTCAAGACCAGTTTTTTATAGTTGTTATGAGAGATATGTTTTAGTTATCCTTTGTAAATTGGAATAAGAGAAGTTTAGTGAGATCCCATTGTATATTTATACGTATATGTCTAGGGTTGTCTCTATGGATAAGTATAAAGATGAGTTATTTTTTCAGGATCATTTTATGGAAATTTGGTAAAGGATGGAGTAAGTGGTTTCCTTGTAATAAATACCTCTTAGGATACTGTAAGTATATGTGTATTTGGAATTTATATTTCTAGGAGTAAAAACTCAGAAAAAATGTTTCAGGCCTAACCCAGGGTAATCTAGTACATGACAACGGGATTTGATGCACACTTGGATTGACACTCCTGGGGGATATTCCTTAGAAATTCACAAACTCTTCACCAACCATTATGATGGATTTTAATAGCATGTGAATATTAATAACCTAGGATAAACCTTGGATATGTCTATCAAAATATAAGTGTCATGATTTAGACATCCTATAGTTAATTTTTCAGGATTATGTTGTTTTCTTCTATGATATATGTCTCTCACCTATGCATTTTGGTTTTAGTTAATGGAGGAAACCAGAAGAAAGGGGGATAACATTGAATCTGATGGAAAATTTGGTGATTTTGAGAAATTAAACTAGATAATGATTGGGGAGAAAGATATTAGGATTATTCCGGATCAACTATCATGATATATGATTAAAAATGTGAACATTGTCCAAGATGTTTTCTCTGTGGGAAAAGGGTAATAGAGTGGAGAATTGTTGTGGTGTTTAATGTCTCATTTTTAGAGACCATTGGAATTACCCATATCAATTCCAAGAAATAATAATATACTTCTAAACCACATAAATACATATTCCATGACAACCATTAAATAGTTATTAATGAAGTATTTATGTATTTGGATCTAATAATTATGAATGGTGAATTATATAAGGATTATTCAGTTTATAGTTTTTATATAAGGATTTTTAAGAATATGTTGAATAATTATAATGAACAAGAAACATGATTTTATAGAAAGTTAATATTCATTGGTAACAAAATATTATGGTAAATATAACACTTAATGTTTTCCTAATGTTATGATAATGATTTTTAGATAAGAGAGATGTTGGATATAAATAATTGAATTGGAGAGGACTAATTACCCAGGATCTGATTATTTATTGGTTGAAGAAGTGGCTTATGACATCATGGAGAAGTTTTAAACATCATGTATTTAAGGAATATATTTGATAACCTTTTTATTAAGAAAAATATATGTTTAAAAAAATTATTTATGGTAATTTAGGTTATTACCTTGTTTCAATAGAATATAAGATGAGTGTATTCACATGTTTAGAATGTGTCAACCAAGTTCAATTTTTTGATATATTGGGGATCAATTTTAAGCTAATACCATTAAAGTATTTATAAATTTTTTATTTTCATCATTCATAAGGGTTATAAGGATAAAAATTCCTTAAATGTATAAGTTAAACTTTGGATGACGTATTTGTATATTAAGGTAGTATTGAAAACAATAGTTAGAATCCTTTTTCTGATTAACCTTATTTCAATGATGTCAATAATATTTTTTAAATTTTATTAATTTGGTTTTTGAAAATTAAATATTGTTTTTCATGTGATAGCCAATCAATTCCATCCAGGTTGTGGGTCTTGAAACCATGATCCAAGGATGATAAGGGTTCCAGGACTACCACTAGCGTACCTGATGTCCTGGTTAACGTATAAATATTTTTGATGAATAAATATTAATTATGAATCATTATTTTTACTTTTTATGTTTATAGATTAGTGAATATTTATTATGAAAAGACATATATGTAAACATTTTTATTCTTTTATGGGTCTTAAGATCTTCCACAAGTTTATTTAAGCTCTTTATGCATCATAGTTAGTTTGTGGGAATTTGTTCCTTGAGGTAATTTATGTATTATAAATTTATCAAAGAACAACCAAAGTATGATATTTTGATTATATAAATATAACAAGAATTATTAAATTTTATGAATGTCATAAAAATTAATATTATCATAACACCTTAAATTTTGTTGAACCGATGGACTTTGATATCATCACTGATTTATGGCTTCGAGGGCCTCGACTATTCATTGATCATTCATATGATTTTGATTGATGACCTCAATAACTCTTTTTGAAATTTTCTCTATTACTCGATGTATAATTTTCATTTTCAACCAGGTTTCTTCCATGTTGAAACCCAGTTATATGTTACATTTTGTAACCGTTATGGTTCAAAAATTCTATTTTTAAGGGAATTTTATTATTCATTTTAATGATGTGGGTTTTTATGAATGAAACATTCAATTATTAGTCCTTTGATAACCTGGAATAATTTTGGGGGAGAAATTCATTTTAAATGGCATGGAATTTAAAACATTGCGAATTTTTGAACCAATTGTTTTTAGATTAATTTAATCTTTCTAATATATTTCATTTCACCCAAAACTAAAAATAGTATATTTTATATTAAGCACTAATTTTGGATTATGTTACACTCAACACCAAGCCAATCAGGAACTAAATATATCATAAATTTTATATTTTACTACATGGAAGACTGTTGTTAGCAATCATTACATAAAATGATGACTTTCCACAATGACGTGTGTAACACTTATGATCGAGTTTTACCAAACAATAATATATTTTTAAAATATTATTACATAATATAATAAGTTATAAAGATGAAGTTAAATTTTTTATTATGAACATTATTAAATAATTTCAGAAAATATAAGGTTCACACATATATAATATGAATTCATAGGTTACCAATTAATTATAAATTAATATGAAAATCGATTGAATACAATAGAAAATGTTGATATTATTATGGTCACAAAGTTGTTTTACCAAAATAAATTAAATTACTTGTAATTAGAGAGTTATATTAATATAATATATATTTTATATATTCAATTAAATATTTTTTTATATTCATCCAATATGTTCGATCTACATAAGATAAGAAGGAACCCAATTTTACGTATAAAAACAATCATTTTTTTGAAATATAATGTCACTGCTTTTTAATGGATGTCTCGTTTTAAATACAGTTCTTGGACACATTATAGATTTAATATTTCAAAGAAAAACATAAATTTTTATGATAAAATTAAAAATTAGGTTATTATAAATATTTTGTATTTTTCTGTAATGTTTCATTTAATAATGAATAGTTAAATTTACATGATTTTATTTCATAACATCCCTTTCCTGTTATTTATTTATAAGTTTAAATTAAATTTTAAATTGGATTAAAAGTTTAATTAGATAATATTTTTACTAATTAATCAAATTTAGTTCATTATAACAAATTTCACATTGAAATTGGACATAAAAAATGTAGTATCCTTTTGAGTGTATTGACATAAAAAACATGCATTGTTGTCCCAACTTCAAGAATATATCTATATTAATTTATTAAAATTATGTGTTTTTAATTTTGATAAATATATCACATATATGGAATAATCATAATTTATGACATCTAATAAGGTCAAATTATTGTTGGAACAAAACTATTAGTGAATGTAATTATAATTAATTACAAAAATTAAGGTTAAATTAATCTTAATACGGGACTAAAACATATCCTTAAGGACCAAAATTTATTATACACTTGTCAAAAAGACATATTATGTAACAATTTAGACCATATATTACATTTTCTTGAATTTTGACCATTATTGTTACCACTTTGAACAAAAGACAATGGTGGGTTTCCTTTTTCAAAAATATTACAAGTGTCATGCCTCCGTTATAAAACGCCTACTCTCCTCCAACTTCCGGACACCTCTCAAAACCATTTCTCAATACAAATCATCAAAAATATCCCCCCAAAATACCACACTTCATCCTTGAGTCCACCCATGTGAGTAATTTCTTCCAAGTAATCCCTTTGGTGTAAACCAAAAGGAGCTACCCAACTAAGAGGTAACGCCCTCCCAAAAAACACCTTACTATTATTTTCATTCTCCACTGACTAAAATATTCTTATTATAGGATTTCATAAAAACACCAGTATCCTAAATACACTAGTATTTGTCTTTTAAATGGTTTAAACCTACACTTAAACATACTTCAAACTAATTGGTTGCGAACATACTGTTTATGTGTGCAGAGTGCTACTACCACACTAAACGGGGATTGTTCATTATTCAGTTACCACCTATCATGGGGGAAATTATGATTGAAACTATATATATATATATATTATTTATTAAATTTTTTTATTCAATATTTGGTAATTATTTTACAACATGTATCTTTATTCTTTCCATTTTGAGTTAATATGGTAATTTTGTTTGAGGAAATGTGAACTACTTCCCCCTAAAAGGGGTGTGATTCAATCATACAATACATGGAATGTATTAAGGATGGTATTAGGGAATATATATGATATATATGATATAATAATTATAATTTAATAATTATCAATATAGATATATTTCTTTTATATTCTTTCTTTTAAAACAATAATTAAACAAAAATAGCATTCAATCGTACGTACGGTGTACCATCTCCTTGAACAGTGTATTTTATTTGATACTTCTATATTTTATGTATTACTATATTAAAAATATACTGAATATAAATTATATTTTAATAATATTTTATATTATGTAAATTGTGATATAAATATAAGGACCAAATATATAAAAAATTAAGACACATGCGAAAAAAATGCGGATATTACCTGAAGTGAAACCATGATACAGAATTATTAGCAAAACGATAATATAAAGGAATAATTAAACCATATATGGTATTATAAGTATGAATAAGGTTCTATAATATATGTACAATAAATTTAAATTTATTATACATGTGGTCTAAATAAGTATGAGGAATGTCAAGACACAATGTAAAGGAATTTCATCTCTCTTTATTTCCATGATATACCTTCCTTATTCACAACTCACTTCTTTTGTGTGGTGTATATAATTCCCATTAATGTATTATATTCCCCTTAAACATAAATTTATGTGTATTTACCAAACCATTTTATGGACATTATATCATGTGGTTTATGTTTCAAATGTAACCATATAGGTAAATTATTTTTCTCTCAAATTTCCTTCTTTGACACACATGCCCTGTCATGCACATATATTTTTATATGAGGTTCATAAAATTATTTTCAAAATTTTGTATCATTGTTCTCCTTTTTTCATGATATTTTATGCTCCATTTCATTTAATTTTATTATATGGGGAGTACAATTCAATGTTACCCTACGGTATGTAATTATTGAAACGATCTCACTATTTTTTGAGATTATTTATTATCATATTTTTATTGATGAAATATTATGTTACATATTTCAAGAACACTCATGACTTTTCTTATCCAATGGTAATTCTTGATTTCTTCATGTATTAGTACTATTTTCCTACTCTTTGGTAATTATGAAAATTTATAATTTTATTTAAAAAATATGACCTTACCACTCTCCTTGGTCGGAAATATGAGTTATTTCAAAACCATTATTTCCAAAAATGGATCACGTGAATTTTACACAAATATCCTTTGAAAATTAAAATAAATTTTTTCTATTTTTGTCTTTTACTGAAGATTTAAAATTAAAATTCCTGTCACCTTTTGAATATGGTATTTTTCCATAATTTTTACCTTACAAAAGGTATATTCTTCTATCTCGTACAACATGTATGGATTTACCAATTATAATTTAACTGAGGCTTCTAAAACATATTTAAAAGGTTAATTTTAAAGAGAATATTTTTAAAAAATATTTTCAATGAAGTGGTTTTCAAAATGTTTTCCATCATCGTTAAAAGAAATTTTAGGGAAAAAGAGTTTCCTAAAGGATTTTCTATATTCATTTATATGTTTTCAAGGAAAAATAATTTTCAATCTATTTTCATGATCCAATAAATGACTTCCATGGAAAATGAATTCTAAAATATTTTAAATTCTTCCTTTATACGTTCTAAATTTTATATTCATGAAAATTATGTTCACGACTTTTTATGTTTTTAAAATAAATTTTTAGAGAAATGATAATTTCCTATTGAAGTGTTTTTAAATAATCTTTTGAAATTATTCCCTTCTAAGATTACTTGGCTTGGTATTACTCATACCTTTATGGGGAAATGATTTAATGTTTAAATTAAAATTATTTCTCAAAAAGTATTATGTTTTATGGAATGATGTTTATGAAATTAGATTCTCTTTTAGGAGTTATATGTTTGTAAAACCTACTTAATTTCATGAGTTAAGCTTTGATGAAATGATTATGAAATATGTTTCTTTTTCTAATGGTTAAGGTATAATTTTATGTTTATGAAACCCATTTAAATTAATGGGTTATGATATTATTGATTATGATTTTGGGGAACATGTATGTATGATTTCATTTTGAGATGGGTGGGACCTATATCTCCCTCCAATGCATCGGGTAAAGATTTATATCTCATGAGATTGAATAAGATGGTCTTGGGAGTGAACCTTAACTACAAAGGTGGCCATGACAGTGAACCATTACTACTAAGATGAAATGAGGAGTGAAATCATGCTACTAAGAAGTCCATGAGACTGAACCATGACTAAAAAGATTGTATAGGGAGCCAAACCATAATATAAGGATGGTTTAGAAAGTCATGCCTTAGCTACTATGGAAATCAGATTATATGATTATGTTTTTTTTAAAGATTTCATGTTTTATTCTAATGTTATACTTTCATAAGTTATTATATTTATTTCGATATGAATAATGTGTTATGAACTTTCATGAATTATTCCATTATTCATGTTTTTGATCTTTTATATTTAGGTTATAATAATTAAATTTTTTCATTGTGTTCTTGTACTCCAATACTCATATTTATGATTAAATGTATCTCTTTTTAACCCTTTTTAAACATATGATCCCACCAATTTTTATATTTCCTTCCCATTTTATGAATATACGTATCAAGTATGATGAATATATGAAGGGTTCTAGTAACGAATTACCTAGTGGGTGATAATGGAGATCACTTTTGAACTAGAGTTCATATTTCCATGTTTCCAAAAGATCTAGAATAGTATGGTCTTTATGCATCTGATTATATTATGTTTTAAGAAATACACAAGTGTTATGTATTGTTAATATATTTCAAGACTGGGTAATTATATTAATATTGTATCATGGTATGTTTGGAATAGTTTTTGATTAATTGTGCATCCTAACAAAGCAACGTAGAATTGTACATCATTAAAAAGTTGATGTAATTCATATCAATGTTTTTGAATCATTATCCTTTATCATACAATAACTATAATTACATTTCTGATATAGGAATGATAGAAAATCTATTTATCCATTGATTTATCTATAGGAAAATCAATGTGTGTTGGTTCCCTGGATTCATCGATAAGTGCTCATTATTCATTGTTTTTTGTTGGATACATAATTCGTATATCTCTAAAAACCATATATCTAGTATTTTATGGATATATATAAATGTTATGAATGGTTTTAGGATGAAATATTTTTGTATCTAGTGAATGAGACAAAATAATTGTTAGATATTTATGTTTTTTTGTGTCGATCTTCATTTTCTCCAAAGTTAGTTATGTAGGTGGCTTCTCAGACGACACCCATAATATTTCTATAAATTCCATTATTTAAGTAAATTGTATTCTTAAAATTGTTTTGTTATTTTCATATGAAAATTTATGTACAATTTGTTTCAATTTTTAATGTAAATTTTTTAAGTTTGATTGGTTTTTGGAAAACCCCATTGTTTATTATCTCAAAACGTTGATTCTAAATTTATCGTTTGGTTTGATGCATGTAAGTGTTTTTTGAAATTAATTAAAAGGAAACCAATATTTTGATTGAAATTAAATAGTATGAATTTTACCTAAATAGTTGCGCATGAGTTGATTGGGATGGATAATGGTTGTGAGGTACCATCATAAAATGAGATAGGTTATCGACATGAAGTTAATCCATAAATTTTGAAATAAAACTTGTGTTTGTCTGGTTGTGTTTGTTTACAAGAAAAATAATATTCAAAATCAAATAAGAAATGTTTTAATGACATTTTTAATTCACTCATTAGAGAATATGAGTTGTTTAATTTATATAAAAGTTTTTTTTACTACTTAAGTCAAATTTATAAAACGCGCAATATGTTTTTTCCTAGTAGAGTGCATTGGAAAGTACATGGGGAAACCCCACTAAGTTTAGATAATTTAAAATATTAGGAACTAATGTTTTTTTAGATTTCATATTTCGAGACACAGGTAAATGATTGGTATCTCAGTTATTTAGTGAATATTCTTTATACAAGGTCTTGAAATGTGGTTTTTAATTTTTGAGCAGTTGGAGGGTTTCTTGTTTTGGTCACCATGGATTTTTGAGTTCAGTGTTATTTTTCTCCTCTTTTAGTATGAGTATTTTCACATGTAATCAGATATATATTTAGGGTTTCTATTTACTAGTATATTTAAATTTTTACGCGTGCATCGTATAGAATTTTGGTTCGTTAATCCTTTTTATTTTGGAAATTTTATCATTCAAAGAAAAAAATGTACTAATTTTATTTAGGTCCTTGGATTTTTGTCAACCACTTCTTTCCATTGGATGTAACTTAAGGTATAGTATCTCCCCCATCACTCCTTGAGCCAATTAAGTGGTGTGGGATATAAGGCCTCGTCCTTAAACATTACTTAATATTGAATTAAATGAATAATTCACATAGAGTATCTTTTTAGGTTTAGAGTTTTAGAGAATTAGGACATAACTATTACATCTCAAAAGATTACAATGTAGACACTTCTACTAAGTTTCCATAAAATAAAAACTATTAAAAACGAAACATTTCTAGTTCCATGTTTTAGATAGCATGACATTTCCTTGATCCCATCCTTGACCCTATTCCACATTAAGTCCTATGAAAAACATTTCAAAAAAACATGGGGTGAGCAGAAAAAGCTCAGTAAGGGATACACAAAGATGAAAAACTGTTAGTTTTTCAAAACAACAAGTAAAATAAGAATGCTCTATCAAAGTATTACTTTTCACCTTTATGATGTCGTAAAAACTCATCGCTGAATAGAAGATCATTAATTACCCTTTTGTAACAAAAAGATTACCATAAAATCCATATAAAAAACACATAACATATAAATTAACTTGGGAAAAAAACATACATAAATGGAATAAACATACAGTCGACTTCCACACATTTCACTAAATGGAATAGCCATACGGCCGACTTCCATACCCAATCCATTGGAGGTTATAACGTAACCACCCATCCTGGTATTCACGACACCACCCGTTATATGGTTAATCATGTAACCACCTTTCAAATGTCCAAGTACCATTCTAAAATCATAGCACATAAAATATTGAATATATAAACATTTAACTATTAAAATTTAATTTGAAATCACAAAATATCATTTCATGATATTGGAAAAATCAATTCTTTATCAAACCATTTTAAAAACCATTTAATAAAGATATTTTTTGAATCAAAGTGTCTTATACCACTTTGAAGCTTTAAAATGAATTAAAATTTTAAAATAGTTATGTCCATATAAATATATCCTTAAAACCATTTTTAAAACATGGTCATTAATGATAAATATTTAGTTGAATAAATCATTAAAACATTTAAAAAATTATTTTAGTTAAAGAGTTTTTAACAAAATGAGAGACACTTGAATACAAATAATTGAGGAATAAAATTTAACCAGAACTTTATAATATCATTATAAAAAAGGGATTCATGATACAATATGTTAAAGGACAGTATATACACCATATAAGAGGGAATTGGTTCATAACAACAATCAAGTCTCAATGGAAATGTAAATTGATATGAAATCCATTATAAAGATGGTATCCTTAAATTAAGGATAAATCAATCACATAATTATGTGTGAAAAATATAAATACACCCAATATAAGTGGATATTATGTGTAAAAAAATCATAGGTCATTCACACATATTCATAGGATGATATATTCGATAACTACAAGTTGAACCCATGAAATCGAAATTGGGATAAGAAGTTCCCTTGTAAAAAAAGTGATAGCCTAACGGCGTCACTTTCAGATTCAGAAAATGAGTTGATTAGACAAAAAAGAGAATCTCATGACTTGGATATAAATTTTACATCATTAAGGATATATAAGGACATATCCCAACATAATATGATGTAAATTAAAAGACATAACAAAAAAAGTCTTTTAAAAAAAGGATGGTGTAAGGTTCCCTTACCGATTTGGGTAACTTTCGAAACATACAACCCATGAAAGAAGGGTCATACAATGAAACTGTAAATACCCATAAATTAAAGTATATTACACAAATAATAAAATCATGGTCAGAACATACACCACACAAAAGGAAATAGTGGAAAATGTAGCATGAATCTCACAGGAACAAAAAGTGAGATAAAAAATCCCTAATGAAAATTTGGCAGCCTAACGGCGCCATATAAAACATCCAAATAATGGATTGATGAGATCAAATAGTGTCTCTATTCATATTAACATAAAATGTTCAGTAATTTTAGTATAAAATAATATCCCCCAACATAATAAAGAGGAGCGTAAAGTAAGTTACATAAAAATAGTACTTAAAAAGAAAGAGAGAGGTAGGATTCCTTACCTCAAGTCTGACTTGCCTTGTTCGTTTCTTTTTATTCCTGAATAATAAACCTTGGTCAATTTATAATTTATAAAGGAACTCCTTTAAATATTATAATTCAGTTCATATCACCTATTATAATGTTATAATAATTGGTTAATAATGTCAGTTCATATCAGACGTTTTTGTCGATGTTATGTACATGAGTAAAAATTAAACTTGTTGGAAAATAATTTTCCATGAAGATATAGGTACAACGTCTCCAGAATATTATTAATGATTTAAATTTCATATATATCCAGTATATATTCATTTTATACTATTACATAACATTTGGAGATAAAAAATAAAATGCACCGTTCCTGGAGACAGTAGCCCGTATGTACGCATGAATGCTACTTTCATTTCTTTGTCATATTAATGTAATTAAAACTAAATGAGATATATATATATTTTTTAATTCCATAATTATATCCATCATTTAGAAGTAATATATGACATATATATCCATTATATATATGTACTTATAATAGTACATAATAGTTGGAGATAAGAAATGAAATGTACCGTCCATGGAGACGGTAAGCCGTACGTACGCATGAACGCTACTTTCATTTCTTTTTTTTTGTATTTAATGGAATTAAATAATAATTATATAATGGTATATTATAATTCCAGTAAGATATAATATGTAATACCATTAATTCCATCCTTTATACATCCCACATATGGCATTAACGAATAAAATCAATTTGAGGGGGCGGTAGTCCGCACTTCCTAAAATGAAGATATCGCATTTACCCATAATGGAAACCATAAAGGTATGCCGTAAATGAAAAAAATACAGAAGATTAAGGAAAAAATAAACATATTATATATCATATATAAATATAGTGGAATCTTAATGTCCACCTTTGAAGGCGTTAAAAGAATATTGAACAATTATAGTTTCGTGAGGCAGTAATTCGCCATCCACAGAAACAGTGTGTTCTTTAACCATTATACGGAGTTGTGTGGAAGTTTATCTTGAATAATTATTATAAAAACATCCTAGTACATTTAAGATACCTTTTTTCTTAAAAAAAGGAATAAAAATAGTTTAGGGGGTTGGAGAAGAAAAATAAAACAAAAGAATACAAGTGAAGAAATTACCTTAAAATCAGGTAACTCTTTTTGATTTGAGCCCAATGGATTCCTTGGAAAGTATTCTTTCCAATGTGAGGCTTATATGAGTAATAGAGGGATGTGTAGAGACAATATGATCAGAGGTTGGATGAGCCAAGGTCTTGAGAGGTGTGGGTAAGGAGGTAGATGTGGGGGCCTTTTATAATAGGGAGGATGGGCACTCTTGGAAAGTCATGAATATATATTTTATTATAAAATTATTTTTGGATATCAAAGGTTAAAAAATGATATATTTCGGGGATAAGGTGATAAGGGTTCGAAATCCACCCATCCAATAGGTTTTTGACAAGTGTAGGTCTTGAATTTTACATTATCTTTTCATTTTATTTAAATCATCAAATAATGAGGTTATCGCTGCATCATAATGGTGTCATAAATAATTTAATTTATTTAATGTCTAAAAATTATATAAAAAATATAAAGATGTATGAAATCTTTTTATATTTATAATTAATATTTATAGTAAAAAATATGACCTGTATAACCCCCTGTAAAAATTGTTTTAGTAAAACAATGCATGTTTCTAACATTTTTATTTTAACTTTAAATAAAAAGTTATTATTGTCATTTTCCTACCAAAGTGGCTCCATGGGGTCTCCAAGTTGAACCATTGATTTTCTTGGTCTTCTACGAATCATCCAATAAGGGTAGGACATGTGTAAAGGTCATTTCATATTATTATAACATTATCTTTACCTTAAATTACACTAATTACATTTTATCCCGATTAATAAAACATTAAAGTTTATATTCACCAAAAAATTATTTTAATCCCATTGAACCAAATTTTACAACCTAATGAAAACCATTTATTTCAGATTTTTTAAATTCAAATCCCATAAGTGGTAAATATTTTTTTAAACGAAAAATCATTTTTTTAACTACCACTTAGTGGTTTCACTATTCATCACAAATTGATGTTTTTCAGAAAAATACCAAAAAATCAACCTAAGATATATTTGATATTCCAAATTAAAAAATGATGTATATTTTAAAAAATTAAAAACATTTAATTTGTATTAATTAATTTGATAATTAATTCCTGTTATCAAAACAAATAGCGTGTTTTTAAGAAACAATATTCATTAAAAGATTGACACTAGTTTAAGTCCAATTTCAAAGTAAAATTAATTTCAATGACCACCATTGGATTAAATGGTAAAAATATATTCTAATTTAATTTTAAATCAAATTCAAAAGATGATATAATCATATAAATAAATTAGATTAAAAAGAGGTTTTTAATTAAAATACAACATTTTTACTAAAAATTATCTTTATCGGAAAAATAACAAAAATTTACACAAAGTAAATTTTGATGTCAAGATTATATAGAACGATTTTATTTGGTCCAATATAAAATATAAAATTCCCCAAAAGTGTATTTAAAAAGGTTTCTCCATTAAAAGGTAGTTAATCGACCTTTTATAGAATATTCAAATAATTACACTTCAAATTGGATTCATTTACATTTTAATCCTCTAACATTTGTTGGAAAAAGGTAAAAAAATATTTGACAAACATATATACTAATTTTGTAGTTATTTCTGTTTATCCCCACCATTACAACGGCTAGGCATTAACTACCATTTAAAATAATATTATTTTATTATTAGAGTGAAACGTATGATTTCCAAGGAACTCGTTGTTGCGTATTGGGTACACCATCGAGAATAGCATTCCCTTTAAATTAATATTAACTTTTTATTCACAAATATGGATAAATATGAAAATTTCATATTTTTATTTACCTGGGGTGTTACATCCTTCCCCCATTTTGGGAATTGCGTCCTCGCAATTTTAAAATTTGGGCTTGGAAACATCATTGAATGTCCCACATTAGATCAAGAGTCAGTAAGACTATTACTTTTAAATAAAGAGAGAGAAGTACAAAGGTAACCCGAGTTAACCTATACTAGGATTACATGTTGGAAAACATGGACATGTAATAGAAAACAAAGGGTCACGTTCCGATGGAGAGTGATAGAAAACATGTTTTGGAGAAAGTTAACCACGAGGAAATCACAAACTTGGGATGGGTTAAACGTTATTTGATTCCCCAGTAGGAAAAATTAACATACAACATTTTTGGTTTAAGTTACTTTTCATTGAGGAATTTATTTATGAACTTAACTAAAACATAAGGAAACATACTTAATTTTCATGTTGACTTTCAACTTTTACTACATTTATTACACAAACTCATATTTTCTTCAAAAGATGTGTATTTAGGATGACTTGTTCACACTAAGAGCGCTATAATCAACTTCATGAGAATCACATAATCCACAAAAGAGAACTATATATTTCCCATGTCTTCAGACCATAACCAAAACCAAATCCAAAAAGGTTAGTACAAGATCAGATAATACCCAAAAATAATAATCCTTTATAAAAAGAAAATCTATTCTTAATCTCCAAAATTTGTCCAAAAAAACCCAAAGTTCAACGAAGACCATTAGATAAACCATTTTTCCATAAAATTATTCAAAGTAAACAAAACTAAGATTTAAACCCAAATATTTTAAGGATTTAATCACGTAGTCTTCCAAGGTAAAAAATTAACATTTATCTCCAAATAACATTAGTTGCTCTTAAAGTCTCATATTGAAAAGTAATTAACCTAATCATATAACCTCAATGATAGGTCAATATTTTCCTAGATAACCCAAAATCAACTTATTCTTGATTTATAAATTTATATAACTAAAAATAATTTGTCATACTAACCAGGGACTTCACGTAGTCCAGTGGTAGGTGATAAATACCTGTCACACTTTGTTTGTGGGTTCGATTTCCACAGCTTTGTCTGACGCGATGGGTTGTCACACAGTCTGTGTGTTGTCCTTTTTTCGAAAATATAAAATTCTTAAAACATTCCCCAAAAAGAGATAAAATCATAAAAAATAACCATAACATAATTTTACCTCAATTTTACCTCATGCCTTTCGTCTTCCATCATATCATATAGTAACCAATAATTACCTCAAAAGTAAGGATCATATAAACACTAATGGTTACCTTTACAATTATTACCTGAACTTCCACATCGAGTTGGTTCTCAAGTACATGAAGCATTAGAGAACTCACCAAGGTTCAAGTGGTTTATCATGACTCCTGATAGTTGGTTTAGAATAACCACGATATTTCTTATTGAATCCCCCATTTCATCTAGTCTCTTAATCAGAGAACCGCCACAGTTTCCTTCTAACCCATTGTCACATTGGTGCCTTCTAGATCCATCCATTTACTAAAACCAAAAATGTCAATGTGAGTATATCAAAAAAATTATCATGGACTAATGAGGAAGATAAACACTAAGATATACTTACTCATTCACATTATCTAAAACTATGACTCTTTCTGAAATCCTAAAAATTATGGTAATGTCACTTATGCATAGAGAATACCCTAACCTATAAAGTTTTCTAAACTGAACTTTTCTACCAACTATAAGGCCCCGACCTTAAACATTAATTAATATTGAATTTAATGAATAATTCACATAGACGATCATTTTTGATTTATGGTTTTAGAGAATTATGACATAAATATTACATCTCAAAATATTAAAAAGTAGACACTTCTACTAAGTTTCCATAAAATAAAATCTTTTAAAAAGAAACATGTCTAGATCCATGTTTTATAAATCATGACCTTTCCTTGATCCAATCCTTGGCCCTATTCTACATTGTGTCTTTTGAAAAACATTTCAAAAAAAACGTGGCGTGATTATAAAAATCTCAGTAAGGTATACACAAAGAAAGAAAACTGTTAGTTTTTCAAAACAACAAGTAAACCAAGAATACTCTATCAAAGTATTAATTTTCACCTTTATGAAGTAGTAAAAACTCTTCACTGAATAAAAGATCACTACTTACCCTTTTGTAACCAACAGATTACCATAAAACCCATATAAAAAACACATAACATATAAAGTAACTTGGCATATAAACATAACAAAATGGAATAACCTTACGTTCAACTTCCACACGTTTCACTAAATTGAATATCCATATGGCCAACTTCCATACCCAATGCATTGGAGGTTATAACAAAACCACTCGTCCTGGTATTCATGGAACAACCCGTCATATGGTTAATCACGTAACCACCTTTCAAATGTCCAAGTACCATTATAAAATCATAGCACATAAAAAATTGAAAATATAAACAATTAACTATTAAAATTTCATTTTCAATCACAAAATATCATTTCAAGATATTTTCAAAATCAATGCTTTGTCAAACCATTTTCAAAACCATTTAATAAAGAGATTTTTGAATCAAAGTGTCTCATACCACTTTGAATATTTAAAATTAATTAACATTTTAAAATAGAAATGTACATATAAATAAATCCATAAAACCATTTTTAAAACATGGACACTAATGATATAGATTTAGATGAATAAATAATTAAAACATTTAAAACATTATTTTAGTTAAAGAGTTTTTAACAAAATGAGAGATGCTTGAATACAAATAATTGGGGAATAAAATTTAATCAAAACATTATAATATCATGATAAAAAAAGTTATTCATGATATAATATGTCAAAGGAATGTATATGCACCATATAAGAGTGAATTGGTGCATAACAACAATGAAGTCTCAAAGGAAATTTAAATTGTGATGAAATCCATTATAAAGATGGTATCCTTAAATTAATGATAAATCAATATCATACATATGTGTGAAAAATATAAATACACCCAATATAATTGGATATTAAGTTGAAAACAATCATAGGTCATTCACACATATTCATAGGATGACATATTCGATAAAAACAAGTTGAACCCAAATAAATCGAAATTGGGTTAAGAAGTTCCCTTGTAAAACATTCGATAGCCTAACAGTGTCACTTTGAGATTCAGAAAATGAGTTGATGAGACAAAAAAGAGAATCTCATCACTTGGATATAAATTATAAATAAATAAGGATATAAATGGACGTATCCCAACATAATAATATGTAAATTAAAAGACATAACAAAAGAAGTCTTTTAAAAAGATGATGGTGAAAGGTTCCCATACCGGTTTGGGTAACTTTCGAAACGTAAACCCCATGAAAGAAGGGTCATACAATGAAAATTTAAATACCCATAAAATATATTATATTACACAAATAATACAAAAATGGGCAGTACATACACCACACAAAAGGAAATAGTGTCCAATTTAGCATGAATCTCACAGGAACAAAAAGTGAGATAAAAAATCCCTAATGAAAATTCGACAGCCTAACAGCACCACATAAAACATCCAAAAAAGGATTGATGAGATAAAATAGGGTCTCTAATCATATTAAAGTAAAATTTATAGTATGTTTAATATAAAATAATATCCCCAAACATAAGAAAGATAATATTAAAGTAAGTTACATAAAAAATAGTACTTAAAAAGAAAGAGAGAGGTAGGATCCCTTACCTCAAGTCCAACTTGCCTTGTTCATTTCGTTATATTCATGAATAATAAACATTGGTCAATTTATAATTTCTTAAGTAAATCCTTTAAATATTATAATTCAGTTCATATCACATCTTATAATTTTATAATAATTGGTTAATAATGTGAGTTCATATCAGACATTTTTGTTGATGTTCGGTACATGAGTCAAAATTGAACTTGTTGGAAAAGCATTTTCCATGAAGTTATAGGTACATCATCTCCAGAATATTATTTATGATTTAAATATCATATATATAGATTATATATTCATTTCATACTATTCCATAACATTTGGAGAAAAAAAATGAAATGCACCGTTCATGGAAACGGTAGCCTGTACGTACGCATGAACGCTACTTTCATTTCATTGTCATATTAATGGAATTAAAAAAATGAGAGATATATATATTATAACTACATAATTATATCCATAATTTAGATGTAATATATGACATATATATCCATTATATATATGTACTTATAATTGTACATAACATTTGGAGATTAGAAATGAAATGTATTGTTCATGGAGAAGGTAAGTCGTACGTACGCATGAATGCTACTTTCATTTATTTTTTTGTATTCAATGGAATGAAATAATAATAATATAAAGATATATTATAATTCCAGTAGGATATCATAAGTAATACCATTAATTACATCCTTTATACATCCCACATATGGCATTAACGGATCAAATCACTTTGAGGGGGCGGTAGTCCACACTTCCTAAAATGAAGATATCATGTTTACCCATAATGGTAACCATAAAGGTATTCCATAAATTAAAAAATAAAAAATATTAAGCAAAACACAAACATATTATATATCATATATAAATATAGTGACATCTTAATGGCCACCTTTGAAGGTGTTAAAAGAATATTGAACAATAATCGTTTCGTGAAGTAGTAATTCTCCATCCACAGAAACAGTAAGTTCTTTGACCATTAGACTGAGGTGTGTGGAATTTTAGATATAATACTTCTAATAAAAACATCCTATTACATTGAAGATACTGGTTTTGTTACAAAAATAATGATAAAAGGAGTTTAGGGGGTTGGAGAAGCAAAATAAAACAAAAGAACACAAGTGAAGACATTACCTTAAAATCGGGTAACTCTTTCTGATTTGAGTCCAAAGGCCTCCTTGGAAAGGATTATGCCAAAATTTAGGCTGATAGGAGTAATATATGGATGTGGAGAGACAATATGAGTATAGTTTGGACAATACAAGGGATTGAGAGGTGTGGGTAAGGAGGTAGGGGTGGGGCCTTTTATAAGAGGGAGGAGGGGAACTCTTGGAAAGTCATGAAAAGATACCTTATTATAAAATGATTTTCGGATATCAAAGTTCCCCAAATTATAAATTTTTAGGATAATGTGATAAGGGTTCGAAATCCACCCATACAATAGGTTTTTTGAAATGTGTAGGTCTTATATTTTACATTATCTTTTCATTTTATTTAAATCGTTAAATAATGAGGTAATCACTGCATCATAATTTTGTCCTAAATAATTTAATTTATTTAATGTCTAAAAATAATAAATAAACTATCCAGCTGTAGGAAATATTTTTAGCTTTATAATGAATATTTATAGTCAAAAAGATGAATTGTATAACCCCCTGTAAAAATTGTTTTAGTAAAACAATTCATGTTTGTGACATTTTTATTTTTACTATAAATAAAAAGTTATTATTGACATCTTCCTAACAAAGTGGATCCATGGGGTCCCCAAGCAGACCCATGTATTTTATTGGTCGTCCATGACTCATTTAATAAGGGTAGGACATGTTTCAAGGTCATTTGATATTATTATAATATTATCTTTACCTTAAATTACACTAATTACCTTTAATCGCAATTAATAAAACTTAAAAGTTTCTATTTACCAAAAAATTATTTTAATCCCATTGATCCACATTTTACATCATAATGACAAACTTGTATGTCAGATTTTTTAAATTAAAATCCCGAAGTGGTAAATTTTCATTTAAAAGAAAAATCAGTTTTTAACTACCACTTAGGGGTTTCACTATTCAACAAAATTTAGGTTTTTCAGAAAAATTCCAAAAAATCACCCTAAGATATATTTGATATTCCGAATTCAAAAATGATATATATTTTAAAAAATTATACACATATAAGTTTCATTAATTAATTTAATAATTAATTCATGTTGTCAAAACAAATAGCGTGTTTTTAAAAAACAAAATCCATTAAAAGATTGACACTAGTTCAAGTCCAATTTCAAAGTAAAATTAATTACAGTGACCACCATTGGATTAAATGGAAAAAATATATTATAATTTCATTTTAAAACCAATTAAAAATATGATCTAATCATATAAATAAATTATATTAAAAGGAGGTTTTCAATTAAAATACAACATTTTCACTAAAAATTGTCTTTGTCGGAAAAATAAGAAAAAATTACACAATGTAAATTTTGATGTCCAGATTCTAAAGAAGGATTTTATTTGGTCCAATATAACATATATAATTGTCAAAAAAATGTATTTGAAAAGGGTTCACCATTAAATGGTGGTTAATCGACATTTTAAAGAATATTCGAATATTTACACTTAAAATTGGATTCATTCGCATTTTAAGCCTCAATAATTTTTTAGAAAAAAGTAAAAAATATTTGACAAACATATATAATAATGTTTTAGTTAGTTCTGTTTATTCCCACCATTACAACGGCTAGGCGTTAACTACCATTTAAAATAATATTATTTTATTATTAGAGTGAAATGTATGATTTCCAAGAAACTCGTTGTTGCGTATTGGGTACGCCATCAAGCATAGTGTTCCCTTTCAAATAATATTGACATTTTATTCACAAATATGGATAAATATGAAAATTTCATATTCTTTATTTACCTCGGGTGTTACATGGGATGTTATATATACTATATACATACCTAGTGGTTGTATTTAACTAATTATTATATATTTTTTTCTGAAACCTCATTCATTTCTATATAATACCTCATATTCATATTTAAAACGCATTCATCTCATAAAAATATTTCACTTTAATAATTTAAATCAAATTAAAATCATGTTTCCCTTTCTATATTATTTCTAAGATGTATTTTTTAAATATATATGTTATATCCTAGACATTATAATGGAGGGAATTAATAAGAATTAAAAATTATATAATATTAATAGATTTTTTACATAATAAAAATTTATTTTTCAATTATTTTAAAATAATCATTCAATTTTTAGTAGAGTCATCTTATTCCTATAAAACTTATTTTCATCAAAAATTAGTTTTATTTGTTTTTCTGAGAAAAGATTATAATTATATTTTAAAAAACTATGAAAATATGTTTTAGAAAATTAAATCCTTTTTGAAATAATAATATTTAAATTATCTTCTGTTTAATATTTGAAAATATACCAAAAACATTTACTTTTTAACAAATAGTGGAAAATATTACTTTTTATTGAATGATATGTTTTTTCTTGTATCTATAATAGAAAAATATAATATGGTATTATTTTAAAATTTAAATTGTTCCTTTTTACTTAACATTATCAAATTATATTCATATGAATGAATTTTATATTTTATTTTTGTATGTAAATGTTTTTACTTAAAAATGCATGCTTCTTAAAATTGATTTTATTCATATTAGATAGGTTCGATTAGAAATATAATTATTCAACTTATTTAAATTTGAATCATTGGAAACAAATTACATATTTTGAATAATAAGGATCACATTTGGTAATAATGTATTATATATTTTTTCATTTTCAATAGCAACCATCATAAATATTTTTCACAACAATATTGGTTTGTCGGCCAATTAAAAGTAGAAATAATATGATAAGTAAAACCATATTGGTCATAACCCATTCAATTATTATATTGGATTATTATACGTAATTCATAATCATCCAATATTCAAATATATGGCCTTTTTTTAAATTTTTCAATGATTTGGACGTTTATAATATTTATATAGAATATAAAGTCCAAAATTCCACTTTGTTTCTTTTAATATCGATAAAATTATTTACATGGAAAATGTAAACTAATTAATGGTTATAAATAGTTATTTAAAAGGTAAATTAATTTTATATCATGGAAATTTATTTCTAATTTATAGTGATGAATTTATTACCATAAATGGCTATTCAATTTCAAGACTGTGTTTAATAAATTAACATGTAAATAAAATAAAGGAAATTAAGATATATAAAAGTAATATTTATTGGTCATTTCAAAGACTCCCACATATGTCAATGAAAATAATAATATATTATTAATTTTTTAATATATTATATTTTAATTCCTTTCATCCTTTTTTTATGTTTAAAATAAAGAATTTAATCCTTAAAAGATATGACTGAAATTTTAAGCTAAATATTAATTTATTTAATTATTGAAAAATCAATAATATTTTGAAATAGTAAAATTCGTATGATAAATGATCTATAATTTCATCCATTTCTAATTTAATTTAAAAAAATTTCCTTTTAATTAAATCTATAAATCATTAATTTTGAATACAAAGTCTTTATTGGTGTTATGGTTAAATTTTGATAAAAGGTGTGAAACCAAAAGATAATGAAAAAAATAAAATTTAACCCTATCGAAATTTTAATGGGTTGAATATATTTATATCATATCAACTTTATCCTCAAATATATTTTATCTTTGAATTATTTAACAGTAGTTATATGCATATCTTATTATAATATATCATGTATTTCAAAAAATTCCATTTCTAATATTTTATAAAAAACAATGTTTAATTAAATTATTTATGATTCCAAAAAAATTATCATCCAACATGAAAAGTGTATATTTTTTAAAATATATAAAATATTCTATTTAATTTTAATTTTATTCTTTTATTGTGACTTTCATGAATAATAAATATAAGAAAACATTGTTATAATTGTAATAGCCAAAAGAGTTAACAATTTGTTAAATGTAAGGTATTTTTGTGAAAACATCACATATACTTATGAATAAATTATTTGATTACATGATTAATCCATTAACTTATCCAATAATTTAATTATATTAATAAATTTCCATTTATCAATGAATATTTATTTATATTAATTTCATACTTTATGAAATTCCAATATTCTCTCCACTAACATATAAATTGGAATACCATATATTCTCCATATAATAGTTCATGATCCATTTTTATCATCTATGGACTACCCTAATAACATACTATAATACCTCCATATATTATATATTTATTATTTTAGTTATAATTTCATCCTTATGGGAATTAATATTTATAAAAAAAATATGATTTTCTAAAGATAAAGTATGTCTTTGAACAGAATGTTTTAATTTCTTTTCTTCACCCCCCCCCCTAAAATATTCATTGTCCATAATGATATAATAACATAATTATCTCCCATATAAATTTTTTTCATGTTATTGAAATAACCTATAACCATCTCCTCTATCCATAAAATTGGAATCCATGCCATCATTCGTGTGGACTGTGTACTATTTCATTGTGAATCGATATAATCCATTTTCCACCATAGAATCACATGATTTGTTATAATGGTTGATTTATAGTTTATATATGATAAAAATAAAAAAAAATTATAATAGGATAATATATCATATAATTTATTATGTTTTTCCATTCATTGAAAAATGATCACAACGTTATTTCGTATACGTGTATTACCAACTCCATAAAGTGATTTTATTCATTTGTTATTATAGTTCCAATTTGATTCCATATATAATGGTGTTAAGTAAAATAAGGTGGTTTTTATAATATATTTATCATTATAATTGATCAAATAAAACTTTCCTTCCTTCCTTATTGATCGTTCAAAAAATTGAAATGTTACTCATGCGTACATTTGTCCCACCATCTCCAAGATTGATACATATTTAATTTTTCATAACCATCTTTATTGATTGGTTTTAAAAGTATAATAGAAATTTAAATATGACAATTATATCCTTATTAATATTCTATATATTATTCAATAATGACCAATTTAAACATATTCAACCTTACTTTTTTATTTTTAACATAAGAGGTGAATACTATCAAACGAACTAGTTGATTAAATAATTTATTATAAATTGATAAATGGAACAATATACCAGAATAATTTTCTCAACAATTTAAAAAGATAACATATGTTTTCAATTCTACAATATAACTAATGTACATGATGAACTGGACTCATAGAATGGGAATTCTATTGAAAAATTCTAGTTTAGTTTTTCTTGTCCATAAATTTTTCATCCATGTATTAGTTCATATAAATGTCACATAAAAATTATTATTTATAAATAAATGTATTTAAATTTTCATTGTTTAAAATTTTAGTGTTTCTTTTTAAATTATTTATAATAGGTTTATTTTTATGGTTTTCTATAATGGGTACTTTAATTTAACCACATCATTTTAAAAGTTGTCAATATTGTCATTCAAAAAAATTCTCATGCAAGACCATATTCATAAAATGATTTTGTAGATGTTTTTATATGAACAAAATTTAATTATATAGGTAAATTTATATAAATTTACTAGTTTCTCTCAAAGTCTTTTAAATGGAATCTTTTAATATAATTTTTTTATAAAATAAAAAGGGCATTTTTTAATTTTTTTGTATACATCATCAATAATTTTTTCCAACATTGTAGTTGTTATCTGATATATGGATTAATTTATATTTATTATTTTTTTTGAGTGAAAACACATTTTTACATTTTATATGTGTATTTGAGTATTAAAAATTGTTTTTTAAATTAAATAGTATTTAGATATATACAAGTGCTTTAAATATGGGTTTAAAAGTGGTTTTCAAGGGTTTTAGGATGACATATTAAATAATAGAAAAATTATTTTTGATATAGAATATGAGAATTATATGTGAATACTAGGTGATAAAATTATATCTAAATTGAGGGGGTTAGCCAAATACAGCTTATAATAATGGTTGATCCCTTTAGAAATTATACAAATAAGTAAAGCTAATATATCTTATACGATGACTAATTCACATTACAACTCTCCAATATATGTTGTAATGATATATTTTTAAATGACACATCTATTGTTCTATAGGAGGGTATTCTACTATGGATTAAACTAGGGTATAAGTATTTTTGAAAATTATTTTTTATATAATTCATCATATAATAGAAATGATATTTATATGTTCTGGTTTTATGATTTATGTATTTTTTTTTAAAAATGTTATTTTTTCATGTGGATATAATTACATTTACATTATAAAAGAATATTTTTATAATGGTAAACCTTTAATGGGTTTTCTTTTTTTTATATTACTAAATGATTTCTTCTTTTTATTTCCCATATGGGGGATTTTGTGCTCATCCCATTTTATTAGAATATTATTTACATGGTTTAGGGATGGGAATGAATAAAGATGATTTCATGTTGAAAGTCATGAATATTTTTCATGAAAAGTAAATGGACTTCATTTAGATTGTTTTATATTTTTGAAGCAAATGTATACTAATTAAAGTCTCTATATTGTAGTATTTGGGGTTTTTAATAACTTATAAGGTATAATTCTCTAAAACTCTAATCTGTAATGATCCTCATATGAAATTGAATAAATTATTTTAAAAATAAAGTCTTTGAAATATTTATGGAAATGACCTTACATAAATTTTAATTTTAATTTATTTAAGGGGGGTTGTGAGTCAATTGTTAATAATTATATATGGGTTCATATAAAAATATAATTTTTTTTGGTGTTATCTATGATAAATTTAGAATGAGACAAATTTTATGAACTAGGTCCTTCAAAACTCATATATTTTATTATCTTATTATTATTATAGTAATTTTCATGTATTAGTACTCAGTTTCTCTATTGATTTTTAAAATTTATCAATAAAAGTTTCTAAATGAAACATTTCCCTTATTGCTATTTTATAAAAAAATATTCTTACATTAATATACTCTCAAAAATTATCATATGAACGTCCTAACCAATAATTTAATCATTTTGAAATGGTTGTCATGATTTAATTTGTAATTATTTTAATTTTTTTATGAATAATATCTAAATGTCTTCCAAACTAAGAATTTTTTAATTTTTCAATAGTGTTAATGGAATGGTTTCATTAATAGTATATCACATGAATAGATTTCTTGGTCATCACAATATTAATTTATTTGGTTATTCCATTACATGTATCCATTATTATTTTCCAGGAAAATGTTTTTCTCAATACTATGATTGTTTTTTGTTAAAATATAACCAATGGAAATGGGTTTTTCTCATGTCTTACAATAAATATTAAAAGTATATTTTGAAAGTTTTTCTCATATATATTATTTTAATCTCATGGTTATTCTTCTTCATTGGGGTATGATCTAATGAAACCATCCACGTTCTTTATCTATATGTCTTACATTCATGTTATGACGACCATTTGTTGAATCTCATTTCATTTCCAAGTTTTATGCTATAAAGAAATGATAAATGTTTTATGATATTATAGTACACATTAAAATGGTTTAAATTTTGTAATATGTGGGTCTGATAAAGCCCTCTAATACATTAGGTACATCCTTATATCTCATTTTATAATTAGGGAAACCAATTTATTTTCATTTTTCATAAAATCAATCATTGTGGGCTTCATAATCCATGATTATTTGGGAATCTTGTGGTTATTCCTAATTTGATACAATATGGGAAACTGGTTTCAATTCATAATAAAATATAATATAATGGTCATTATAGTTAAACATTACATATGACACGGTTCTATTCATTTTTTGGTTCCACAATATTTTAACGTGTTGATAGGCTTCTAATATTAAATCAATAATGATAAATGATCTTCTGGATAATTTACCATTTTTGGTATATAAAAAAGTTCTATCAAATTACATATGATTATGATATATGAATTGTTTGGTATGATTTTCTATTTTAAATTACATGTTTTGATACCCTTATGTTCATGATATACATACATATAACCAATTATAAATATCTAATGTTTACCTTACTAGGTATAAAATCTCACCATTTATTATGTTTTAGTTCATATCTAGGATATTAGGAAGGGTATAAAGTATAATGATTATATAAGGGTAAATTATGTAATATGATATGTTATATATGATGTAGAACATACATAAATGTTATTTTTATCAACATAGTCTACAAGTACTCTAAAACGTTGTGGTTATATAGCATGAATTTTAGATATATTCAATATTAATAGAAAAATATATAATTTATATATTTTATAATCATGGGTCACTATTTTTGTTTTAATCTTTGTGATTTTTTATTTTTTGATATTAGTATTATAGAGTATTAGTGAAAACCATTGGGATAAGTCTTTTATGGGATAGTAAATTAATTTGTTTGTAATATAGTGATTTTCTATTTTTCCTAGAAATATATCCTTATCTTGATACTGTAAGGTAGATGAATTTTTAGAATAAATTCTTATTGGGATAAAAAATAAAAAATTGGAGGATTTAATTCTAATTCAATCATCACCATTGCATTATTAGTGGGACAAATATTTAACAAACGGTTAAGAAACCATCATGGATACGTCTGTATCAATTCAAATTTTCATTATAAATAATTGGTAATGATTTTAATATATGATGACAATGAATGGACTTTGGAAATTATATAGTTTCCTAAATAGAAAATAAGGTCTCATAATTTAACTATTTTATGAATTCTTTTTTGTGTTTAAATGATTCCCCACTGTGAATATTTTTCCCCCTATATGTTTTTTGGTAGATCTTATAACAAGGGGGATTTATGTTGAAACTAAATAGTATGGAAAATGGAATGATCATCCTCATCAATAATAAAATGAAATAAAAAATTGAATGAGAAACTATGTGATTTAGACTAATCATATATTTCATCATCTGATTAAAATACTCAACATGGATGATTTTTATAACATACATAATAAGATAAAAATGTTATTACATGGGATTTCAGCTTATTAATACCATAGAGGGATGAATATCCACCTTTATAAATGTCATATCTTTCTATTATATAACCACAATAAATTATTTAAAGGAATAAAGATTTTTTTAACTAGATTATGGAATACATTAGGTAATTTCTATGGGAAAATGAAGAGTTTGAAGGAGAGAAATGTTGTTCATACAGAAGTACAATTTATGTTTCAATGTCATATATGTGTGGAATATTGTAATTATCTAATTTCATTCACTAATATTAGTTCAATATATCGGTCTGGTGATGGTCAAAAGTTATTCTAATTGTAACTTTCTAATTATAGAAGTGTATATAAATTTTTATTTAAGGATTATTTTATAGAAGTGTTTTATCAATGATATTTTATTATAATAATAATGAATCATAAATAGATTGTTTTTATTTATTTTTTTGACTTTTTTGTTATTCATAAATATGTTGAATAATACTAATAGCATTCAAAATTAATTTACTCGTGATGTAATGTTATTTTAAGGAACATTCTTGAGTGAAATATAACACATAATATACTTATTATATTGAGATAATAATGTAAAATTTTTATAAAGAGATTATTGACATTGAGAATGGAAATTTCATAGTTTCTTTAGAGTTAATTTTTTTTAATAATATGTGTTTTAGTGGTGGTATTATAGTGATTCAGGATTTTTATTTGTAAATAGTTATCCTATTTTGGTGTCTATATGATTAGTTTCAATACTATTTATGAAATTGACTATATAAAAAGTGAATATTATATTGTGATAATTATTATGTTTATAATGGAATAATATATTATAAAAATCATTACTTTAGTGGGTTTCAATTTTTCTTCTACTATATTTTTTTGATTATTAATTTTATTTTAACATTAGATGTTATTATGAAGATTTTGGATATTTGTGTATGGTGATTTATTCATATTGGATAAGCTATGATAACAATTTCTACATTGGTAAATTTCTAAAAAAAGTACAAGTGAAATTTCAATATTTTGTATATATTTTGAATAATGAAATGTTAATTTTAATCCTCCTAGAAGAAAAAAAATCTTGAATTATTTTTACATGTAGTAATAGATGACATATGAGTGGAAATTTATTAAAAGGCAACAATATGATGACATTTTTCTTATAAAGTGGAATAAAATAAAGAATATATGGTTTATGTATACACTATCTTGATATTAAATGTGTACCTACCTTATAGGAAAAGTATCTTAAAATTAATGTTTTTTATTTTACCATCATTTCTTTTTAATTGATTCTCTTCTTCATCCATTAAGGATTTACGGTTTTGAGGTCATTAACAAACACATGGTCACCATATCTATCACCCTATATTATTATTATCAAATTATATTATTGAACCATTTACATAGTATCACTTAAAACTATTTTTCTCCTTAAATGGGAACTCAATTATGTGTTATTTTTGGTAACCATTATGTTTCCCACATTCTATTTTTAATTGATGTTTTCATAACAATTTCTATGATTTGGGTTTTCAATAATGATATTTGAAAGTATTTATCCGTTTGTTACCTAAATAAAAATTGATATTTTAAAATCTTTTTAATGGTGGAGAATTAAAAAACACAAAAGAGTTTTTTAATAAAAAATAAGTATTTAATTTTTTGTAAAGTCATTTTATGATTCAAAATATGTTTTTGTAAAATAAATTATTTTATTCCATACCTAAATATTATAATCAATTTATACCACTATTTTGAAATTTTTTTTTATTTAATGAATATAATTTTTTAAATGATAATTTCAACCTTATCATTTGTTGAATTTTTTATATTTTTTTAAAAGGATTTATTTTTCGTAATAATGATGAATAGTGATTTTTTAAAAGATATCATTTATTTATGTTATTTTATTTTAAATAAAAAAATTTATATATTTTATATTAATGTAAATTATGTCTCAAATAAATATACATTAGGAAATAAATTTCATTGGAATCATCATTATACATTATTTTTATAAGTTCAATTATTAGATTAAAAATGCATTTTTATAAAAACTATTTTCCATGGAATTTCTTGCATTTATAATAAAATTATTTTCATCTAACTCTGAAAATTTATTTTTGAATATTTCAATCCATATTATTAATCATGAGTTTCATGTTTTTTTTAAATCCACATTTTAGTTCTTTTTTTATAGATAGTAACTACGATATATATTTGTCTCCTCATAAAGGGTAAAATGTAAAAAGTCATGTTATAACAATAGGATAAGGCCTAAAAATAGAAAAAATCAGTAGTTACATATATTAGGATCATTTCTTATTTAATAATAAAATTATTAACTTCATGGTTTTTTATTTTCACATTCCATTAATGACGATCTTAATACAATATGGATGAGTTATTGTGGTCAAAGAATTTTTTAGAAAAATATATGATTATGATGATTTTTTGTATTTTTATATTTTAATGCCATTAAAATCTTGCTGTCTTTTAAGAAAAATAATTTAATTGGTCCCAAAAATTACATAAATGGTATATTTTGAAAGAAAATATTTTATTAATTTTTTTAAATTTCATGAAAATATAATCATTATTTATGTGAAGGATTTATATTATAGAATATATTTTATTTTGTAATGGCCTGAAAATTATATAAAACATTTATTAAAACTATATGGGATTATTTCATGACCAAGTGCTCAAAGGACACTTGACATTGGGGCCCAATGAGCCCAAAATATTTTTCCAAACTTTTTTTAAGTTTATTTAAAACAGTGAACATGAGAAGGTTTGGAAACTTCTAAACGATTGTCTGGATTAAAATTTTTATGGAATCTTTGAATTTGGAATGATGGCTTTACATTAGGGAGGAAGTAACCTCGACTATCACGGGTCGAGAGAAAAAGTTAATTTCGAGCTTTTTTTAAAATTTAATAAAATACTTTTAATAAGGAAAAACAAAATAACGTTTTAATTTATTTTTTGGAATTTTGAATTTTGTTTCTATGTAATGATGATGCAAACCGAGCATAACCGAAATGCTATTTCATAAAGAGAATTATGTAACAGAAATGAAGACACACATTTTTTCCATTTAATGGTTATACAAGAGATGGATCGTTGGCACAATCTGGGACCACCCCAAACCTATGGTTGATTTTGATTGATGAGTTATGATCGATGAATGGCCACCAATGAAGGATTGGGAAACGACGAACAACAGTGGTGTGATCAACATCAATGAATAATCCAACCTCAAGGTAGGGGTTGTTATTTAAAATGTTATTTCCCCATTCTTGGATTTAAAAGATGAATGCGGATCAACACGGAAATAGGTTAACCTGTTGTTCGATTGTTCTTGTGGGAGGTTCTTAACAATGGGATTATTTTGAGGGAATTTCATTTTTGTTTTGATTTGTTTTTTCTTGATCCTTCTAATGGGAGTGGGTTAACAATTTGATGAATGATGGTGGAGGTTCGTTCCCCGAATTGTTGTTGTTTTTCTTCTCTACTTTGACCCACGTGTTCTGCACATTCTTCACATGTTAATAAACAGTGAATCTTTGTACAACCATTTCTTGGTGCAATGATCTAACCTCACAGATCCGGGATGGACATGACACGATGGTTGTCTGACAACGATGGCTGCAATCAGATCGAGGTGGTGTGGGAGATATCTCATGTTAATGGCTTCAAACCGAAAAGGGGTCACAAGGAGAATTTGAACCCCATTCGATGAATAACCCAACCTGAGGATCCTGGAACCCCTTCTGGATTGTATAATGGACCACTAGATCACATCTAGTGGACCACATAAAGGGTTACCAATGTGCCAGTGGTGGTGGAAACAATCTCATTTACATGGGTGTCCGCGTAGAGATGGTCGCGGCTTCGGTCCTAGCTGCAATCTGGAATAGCGGCTCAATCCATGGACAAGATACGGAATGAAGACCAGTTATTCCAGCCGCATTTCTTGGGATGGGTATGGAGGGTTTATACATCCCGGGTGAACAAACCAGCCCTCATCTAGGAGTGATGGGCTGGAACTAAAGAGCTGATCCTAGCAGGGACGGTAGTGCGTATGTTCTGACTAGGGAATCTGGACCGGGCCACGGTCGGTGGAGCTGTCACAAGGTCATGGAAGATCATCCATGATCAACCAATTCTATTTATTGAGCTGTCATGGGGTGTCCAATCTGGGCATTCAACCACGGCGGTCAACCACCATGGTTGGTCCATAGGCCAATGGATTTCCTTTCTCTAAATTGCCCATGAAATTCAAAAGAGCATCTGATTGGAAAGTTTTCTGTTGTATTGGGAACTTAACGATGAGAAGGCCCTTTTGGAATACTCCAAGTGAGATTCTGGGGAGGTTGATATATGAATGATGGATTGATGAGTGGGTTCTCTTGGAATCAGGTGATCTACGAATGATCATCATACTGTTGGATGTGATGAGAAGGAAGTGGAGAGTGGAGCTCAGTGGCTCAGTATATGAGAAGACCTTAGAGGCTCGGGAGAAGAGTATACCTCATTGTTCGAGTAGATGAGAAGACGTTCATGGTATGGGATATGAGGAGACCTTAGTGTCCCAACAAATTAGAGGACCATAGTGGAATGATAGATAAGAAAACCTTAGTGGCCTAACAGACTAGTGGACCATAGTGGCCCGATAGACCTCAGTGACACATTGAGGATGAGTCCCTCAGCATCCCAAGATGTTCATCCTTGGGAATAATAGTCATACATTATATACTTAATTTTATAAATGTGTGGTATGACCATTAATTCATGTGTACTTTTCATTATGGTCATTTCATTGTGGTTTGGGGTCCCTATTGAGTATTGTGTTACCCACACTTGCACAGGGCATTGCCTGCACATGTCATTTCGTGTGCCGATGACTGATGTTTTGATAGAGACCTTGGTGGTAAAGGAGTAGGCAATTCTTAGTGTGGTCGGACAGGCAGTGCATACTGTTGCGGCTTCCGACAACTACTCTTCACCTACACTACAGGTAGGTTTTTTGTGGACAAATTATTATAGACCTTATACTCCCCTGTTTGTAGCGTTTCATTTTTTTGGTTTGTATTTTGGACCAATTTACTTATAGATTTTACTACTTCTATATGTGGTTGTCTTAGTGGTATGCATGTTTTTCTTTTATTCTTTTGGGGTTGAGTTTTTGAGTGTGTGTGTGTATAGGTACTCAACAAATGCCTCCCAATTGCAGGATAATGCCTTCGATGTTAGTCGCTAGCACCTATCCTTTGGGAGGTGGGCTTGGGGTAGTCACGGCATGAGCCTATAGAGATGGTTCATAAAAAAATGGTATCAGAGAAGGTTGGTTCTATCATAAGGTTGAGAGTTTATGTCTTTTCATTGGGGAAACAATGTTGAATATTTCAAGATCAGCTTTTAGGCTCGAGGAGCCATTGTTGGTGTTGCGGCCGACTTATCCATACACCAGGACCCTAAATTATGTTTTTCGACTCGATACATAAAACCACTACTTGAATGCATCATATAGGATTTTAGTGTTTCCTCATGTTCTACTTGTGTTAGAGTCAGCTCACTAGGTAAAACTTATTGATCGTGGTTCTTCTTGATCAATCTCAGTATTCCACCACACAGACAGCAAGTGGGGATTCTAGTGTGTGACCACGAGGATGGTACATCCAGTGATGAGGCATTGTTATAGGGACCAGTACTAGAGATGTACCACCTGGATTATCACCATCGTTTCCACCACCCGTTGATCAACAGTTGCTACAGGCGCTATCGGTAGAGGATTCACATAGGTTTAGTTCCTTACACAAGTTCTAGTGGTAGATGCCTCTTAGTTTTAGGGGTGAGACTAACCCCAAGGTGGCAGAGTATTGACATAACATAGTTACAGAAGTCTTTCATCTTGTGAGAAAGCTACTCGACTAGAGAGAGATATCTATTGTGATCCTTCTTCAGGGCTCTACAAAAAGATTTTGGAGCTTCACAATCCTGACACATGACGAAGAGACACTCACTTGGACAGAAATTGAGTGACTCTTTAGAGAGGTGTTCCTTCTAGAAACATTACACTCAGTGCGCATACAAAATATACTACACCTATAGAAGGGTATCATGGTAGTGGTGGAGTATTCATTGAGATTCAATAATCTTTCTCGACACTCCATTGAAATAGAGCCATACTATCTCTTCAGGACATGATCATTTTAGCAGGGACAATGCCAAGAGATTAGGGAATCTATGATATCTCTTAGCATCCCTAATCAGTCCAAGGTGCTAAAGAAAGCCCTACTCATGGATAGCTTCCTAGCAGAGCAGGCTCCAGTAACAAGAGCTACCAGTAGATACCTCGAGGTGGAGTCTTCAGCCTTGGGTACCTAGCAGCAACACGGGTGGTCTATGTGGGCCAGGAATTTTATGGGAAAACCCTAATGATGTCAGATCAGTTGTATGAAACCCCTAGGTAATATGATGTCTTCAGAGGAGTAGGGTGTACTACCCAACTGGCAGGTAGGGGCTCATGGCTCATGATATCCCGACTCGCTTCATCGATGACTGAAAAATAGTCAAGGGACTACCGAGGTAGTGGCAGAGGTTCAATTATGGTGGCACATAGGATGGAAGACATGTCAAGGAAGTTGGCGTATCAGCATGCGGTGGGCAGAGGTTTGAGGTGAAACCACCACCGCCCCCACGTGGTCCACCACAGGCTTCAGGTTCTGGTGGATAGGGTCAAGGCTAGTGTCAGGTGATGGAGGCTTATAACCACTATGCTCGAGAGGTTATTAGAGGAATTTTCCATGTCTTATACACCTTAGCATCAGTTCTTATAGGAAAAGGTTCCAGTCTTTCTTTCCTTCCATAGTCCATGTTCATGGATCAGAGATTCTGGTAGAGCTGATAACTCGGTCATTTTGATTAGACTCCTCCAGGAGGGGGTTAAATGATTACACACAGGTGATTATAGTGTGAGATTACTCTGGGAGGCCAAGTCTTCGGATGGGATATCATAGTAGTTATTTCAAGGGCTTATTATGTCATCTTGGGTACGGACGGGTTATCCACAGTTCATGCTTAGATCAACTGTTTTAGTTGTAGAGTGTGTTGGGTCGATAAATATTGGACCTTATTTTCCTTCTATGTTGAAAAGGAGCCCATGACCTAGATCTAGCATAAGTGGTGTTTTCCATGAAGATGTAGCATCACAACTTGAAGGTAGAATGGTTTACCATCTACTTAGACCACAAAACCCTCAGGTATATTTTCTCCCATAAGGAACAGAATATGAGTGTGTGGTGGTGGATAGAGTTCCACCAGGACTATGAAATCGTGATACTCTATACTCTTGGGAATGTGAACATGGTGGCGGATGCGCTCAATAGGATATTTGGTTTGTAGTTGATGAGTGAGGCTTTAAAACAGTTATCTATAATGCAGATATTCATCATGGATTATGATGGGTCATCTTATTTTCAGTCGATGTCTATCACTCCCCTACTCTTATAGTGAGTTAGGGAGGCACAACTTGTGGATGTTTACTATGTGGCACAACGTGCTAAATTATTCTCATGAGAAGATCTTGAAGGATTTTTCATAGGTGGGGAGCATGTCATCCTTTTCGGATGGCGCACCATTGAACCAGTGGTGTCATGTTTGGAGGTTCTGTGGGAGATCCACACATACCCTTTGACGGTATATCTAGGAGTGAAGAAAATGTACCAGGATTTGTGACGTCAGTACTAGTGGCTGAGGATGAAGAAGACAATGGAAGAATACATTTCTTTGTTCCTCAGTTGTTACCAAGTTAAGGCAGAGCATAAGTTTCTAGCAAGATTGACTCAACCTCATGAGGTTCCTAAGGTGATATACTATGGTATCTCAATAGAACTCATGAGGGAAGACCTCTCACATCTAAGGGGAATGATTCCATCTAGGAGATTGTTGACCGACTCACCATGTCGACCCACTTCCTACCCATCCAAGAGTAAGGTTCAGTAAAGATCTTGGGCCACCTCTACATGAAGAATATATTTCGACTCCACGGAGTCCCATAGACAATATTTTCAGATAGATATATAGGCTTTGCATCCCGGTTATATAAGGGATTGATGGATTAATTTGGGAGATTCCTTCTCTTGAGCATAGTTATCCACCCACCGTCAGATGGTCATACATAGGGGATTATCTATATTTTAGAGGACATTCTCTATGCTTGTATCTTGGACTTCAGGTATAGTTGTGAGGATCACCTATTATTGGTGGAGTTTGCATACAACAATAGCTACCACTCTATCATTGGTATGGAACTGTTCAAGGAACTGTATGAGAGACCATGTAGGTCACCGTTATGAATAATAGACCCATAAGAGTCATGACCCATGGGCCCAAAGATGGTGTGGACTACCATCAGGAAGGTGAAGATCATCCAATAATGGATGAGGACTACACATAATAGGAAAAAATATTATTCTGACAGAAGATGGAGGCCCTAGGAATTTGAGGAAGGAGACCATGTGTTCCATCAGATCACACCTTGATTGGGAGTGCAGATATATTTGTCATGGGTGACGTTTTCGGAGTTCTCGGTAGAGATTGAGGATTGAGAGAAGTGGGTCCTTCATGGATGGTCGAGTCCTCTCAGGTGTGTTCAGTGGTAGCACAAAAATATACAGGAGAACACTTGGGAGTGGGAGGCCCAGATCCAAGCTCAGTACCACCATATTTTTATGTATCCCTTATTTTTTCTTACAAATATGTAAAACTATAGAGGTGGGGGTAATGTAATGTAACGAAAATTCCTAGTAAATTTTTTTAAATTATATGGGATTATTTCATGACAAAGAACTCATACGGAACATGATTCTGAGGTTCATTGATCCTAGAATATGTTTTTGAATTGTTTTATGTTTATTATAAATTCCATACATGATTTGTTTTTGAAACTTCTAACTAGGATCTATGATTAAAAATAAAAGGTCACCGTTTCATTTGGAAATACATTTTTACTAAAGGAAGGACTTAAACTCAACCTCCGCGGGTCGAGGAAAAAAGTTAATTTTTAGACTTTTTAATAATATTTAATAAAATAATTTTATTAAGGAAAAATACAATAAACATCTAGTTTATTATATTTGAATTTCAAATTTCATTGCAACGTTACGACGCTGGAACCCAATCATAACCTAAAAGTTTTTTCATAAATGAAGCAATATAATGACACTCCAACGTTGCCTAACTAAAATACTAACATTCATTTTCTCTTTTTAATGGTTATACTAAGAATGGATCATTGTTGCTATCTGGGACTACTCAAAACCTTTTGTGGACTTGTGTTGATGAGGGAAGGTCAAGGAAGAACCGCCAATGATGGATTGAGAAATGACGAAATACATGGGTGTGATCTTCATCAAGGAATGATCCAACCATGAGGTAGGGTTTTTTATTTAATATTTTCTTTACCCATTATTGGATTTAAATGAAGAATTTGGATAGACCCATGAATCGGTTGACCTAACCTTCAATCCTTCTTGCGGGAGGTTCTTGACTGGTAGATGATATGGGTGGAATTGAGTTTCTATTTTGATTTTGTTCTAGATCCATCTATTGGGAGAATATTAACACCATGAAGAATGACTGGGGATATTAGTTCCTCAAATTGTTATTGGTTTTCCTCTCACCTTTGACCCTTGAATTCTTTACATTCTTAAAGGGATAATGAATGATCAGTATTTGTGAAAACATCTCACGGAACAATGATCTGACATCATGGATCTGGGTTGGACATGACACGATGGAGATGAGATGAAAATGGTTGTGATCTGATCAAGGCTATTATAAAGATGTATCACGTGAATAGTTTTTCACCAAAATGGGTCACAACTAGTATTCGAATCCCAGGAAATGAAGAACACAACTCTAGGATCCCATAACCCCATCCAAATCGAAGCACAGATCACCAGAGTGTGTCTGGTGTCATGCAGAAAGGCCTACCAACACGTTGCAGAGTTGGCGCACTTCAACGGTAGCAACAGATGTGTCAACGCGGCTATCTGCATGGAGAGGGTCATAGATTCCACCATGATGGTGACTATGACCCGCTGCTCAAGCCATAGGTCATGTGAGGAATGGAGGCCTACTAATTCAGCTGCAAAACATGGGACAGATGCAACTATTTGTTGTGTCCGGGATGGAAAAACTTGATTGTGTCCAAGTAATTTGGGCTTGAACTGAAGGGCAGAGCCTTGCCGGGCTGGGCCGGTACAGTAGTGGGTTGGGTCGACCAGGTGGATTGTGTTGGACCCGGGCTTCCGAACCTGGCCGCAGTCGACCCTGAGTCATGGTCAGTGTAGCTTTCATGGGGAGTTCGACCACCACAGTTTTTTATGGACTAGTGAACTCCATTTCCGCTAAATTTATAGTAACATTCAAATGGACCATTCTATTTGTGAGAAATTTGTGGTTTTGGGACCCTTGCGATGAGACATTCCATTTGGAATACTCCAAGTGGGTTTATGGGGTGGGTCACATAGGACTGATGGATTGAGAGTAGATTCTCCAAGAATCAAGAGCACTACATGTTGAAATCCTACGACTATATATGTCGAGAGGGAAGTGGCGAGCGAACCTCAGTGTCCCAATAGATGAGAGGACCTCAATATCCTAAGAGATTATCGGACCGTAGTGGCCCAATAGATGAATGGACCTCAGCGTCTTGGGATATGAGTATCTTTGTGTCCTGATAAACAAGCGGACCTCAGTGGCCCTATAGACGAGCATACTTTAGTGGCCCAGAAGACCTCACTGACTCATCAGGGACGATTCCCAATGTAGTACAATACGTCCAACCTTATTATTGATAGTATGGATTTCTATACATTAAGTTAAACCTATGTGAGCTATACATTACATCAAGTGTTCTTTTATTTGTGTTCATTTCTTTGTGGTTTCAGGTCCCTAGTGAGTTTAGAGTTACTCACCCCTATACGGGCTTCACCAACATGTGTCGCGTCTTGTGCATATGATCTATGGTTTGATAATGACCTTAGTGGCCCAAGACCAAGTAGTGCCCAGTGAGATCAGACAGGCATGGTGTAATCCTATGGCTTCTAGCAGCTACTCTTCACCTACCCTTCATGTATGGTTTTCTATAGATGGATTATCAGTGACCTGGAAATCCCATGTTTGCAGTTTTTCTTTTTTTGGTTTTGTATTCCACCCCATTTTACATACGGCTTGTTCCTCTACTTTTAGTGGTTTTCTTAGTTGTATGAATTTTTTCATTTTTTATCTTTTTGGAATGGAGTTGTGAGTGTGTTTGTACAGGTACTCATAAAATGCCTCACACTTGCATCATAATGCCTTCGGCGCTAGTTGACAGCCCCTGGCCTTTGGGAGATAGGCTTGGGGTAGTCACAGCATGGGCCCCAGGGTATGGTTCTTGACAATTATCTAATAATTGGAATGATATCATTTTTTTTATAAATTTAATGAATGTTAATGTGAAAATAGATAATCTCATGATAATCATCCCAAAGACTAATAAGTGAATAAAATATGGGATAATTATAAAAAAACCTAAAAATTATAAATATTAATGGGTTAAATCATCACTACTAGTAATAATCTTATTATTTAAATATATTAAATTAGATCCATTAGATGATGACAATTCATTTATTTCAATTTAATACTTTACATAATTCAGTCGATGAACTTTCCATAACATATAAAACATAACCTCATATTCTCCATTATTCACATAGTTTTCCCTTTTATCGTGGATGAATCATTACCCTAATACCATAATATATTTGATTCTCATGTCCTATATCATATTTAATTATAAAAAAACCATAAATTTTTTATTAATATGAACGAAAAATAATATTTCTCAGTGAAGACATACAACTCTGTACTAAGTACATTAGTTATAATTTATTCATATAACTAATATTAATCATTGTTATCAACTATGAATTATTTCCAAAACTATATTAAATATACTAAATATATATTATAATATTTTAGCAACCATTATCAACATATTTTCCACTATTATAGAAAATAAAACATCACTCTTGCGTATGTGTGCACTACTACCATCACAAAGTGAAGTTATTTTTTCATCAATGTATCACATTGTTGTTAGTAATGAATAGTTTAGTAAAGCTATATGATTTCTTTTTTATAACTATAATTATGGAATGGTGAATTTATATCAATTTGTTTTTTTGAAATCCTTTAAATTATGAAAAAAATCACTCCTGAGTACATATATACAACCTTCTCCAAAAAGTGATGCTAAACATTTTTACCCATTAAATTATATAAATATTCATCAAAGATTAAAATAATTATTATATATTAACCTTATGATATCATTATCCTTTTGAGGATGACGGAACCCTTACTAATGTATAATGAATAATACTTGAGAATAAAAAAATACATGATAAATGAGGTAGTTATCACTCGAAATAATGATTTTCATAAATAATTGTCAATAATTGGGTGATAAGATGACAAGGATAAATCAAATATATTGTGATAATTATAGATATAATTTTGTAATATATGTATAATAAATCTAAATTTATTATAAAGGATGTTTGAACACATATGAATCCTGGATAGGCTTGAGGTATGGTTTTCTTTTCTCAATTTTTAAGAGATATTTCCCTTATTCACGACATGCTTTATTGATTTTGTGTATATACTAAAACATTGACATTTTATACCATGAATTTATTTACATTCATGTTATTTAATATAAGAAACCCAACCCTAGTATTCTATAGATATTATTCACTTATTAAAATTGGTATTATACAAAAGCAATCTCATGCCAAAGGACTGAATAGTTTATTAGTTTTGGTAAAATAGATACATAATTAAAATTCATATTATATTCAAAAACATAAAAACCAAAATTGTCTTTTCATCCAAACCATTTTCCCCACTATAATAACACTTTATATCAATAATAAAACACTCCATGTTAGCATTAGGAAATAAAATATAAAGGTGTTAGAGATTAAGTTCTTAGTAATGGTTTAAAAATAACAAATGATAAATAACACAGAAATAATAATTTTGAAATAAATAATAATAAAATAATTTCATATACATAATCACACGAGAAAAAATTATCCATTTATATAATATATATAAAAATAATTACATGAAAATTAAATATTGATTTTATAAAAATGGAATTAATAAATATGGAAATTAGAATATTACTATCAAGGTCAAATATATCATAATCTTATAAAAAAGACCTTGTTCCAAGACATATTTTATAAATTTATAAGGACTCAACCGAAACCATATCTGGTTTGACACATGAGAACTATCATTTCATCGAGGTTCTTTTAAATTTAGGTCCCCTCCCATAGAATAATATGTCAATTAAAATCCACATATTAAATGGTTGAAACATAATAAATTTAAATATTTCTATTAAAAACCATACATACAAAATGTTAATAGATTCCCTAATCAAAAAACATATTCATAAGCTATCTAGAGTAATATGGTGATTGGTATAAAACATAGCGCATGTTGATGTTACACTAATCATAAAAAATACATTCAAATATGTTGGATGTAATCATTATAGTATATCATCATAATAAAATTCAATTAAGGATATTGATATATATGAAAAAAAATAAAAATTATCATTCGAAAAAATTATAAGGATTGTAAAAAAATTTACTATTAAATATAAAATATTTAAAAAATATTATGGGAAAATAATATTTGAAAAGATGATTGTAAAATTGTAATGTATATTTCAAATAATGTAGTGTTAATGAAGGTGTAAAATTTGGTTATCACCATATATTGTAAAAAATTTCCTTTTAAAATTTTGTAAAATAATAATAAATTTCCTCATTCAGAAGAAGATACAAATACTAAATATAAAATATTTTCTAAATATGAAAAAATGTAAAAAAATATCTTTAATAAATAGTTTTATAATGGTCAAAACATTATTCAAAACATTTTAATAAAACATGGACATGGAATAAAAATGATTTTCAACCGAAGAATGTACTATGACAGTTTTACTTAAGACCATTTTCTCAATAATTTTAATTATGAAATAAATTATAATAGTAATATTTCATGAAATGATAAATAATAAACATGGGAGATTAAAATATTTTGGTTTTATGATTTAATTGTTGAATAATTCCCAAAACGTACACTTATAAATACATAATCCTAAATAGTGATTTGATTAGGAATTAAACCCACACCTCTTGTTTGACTTCCACAATATTAATAAAAATTCCATTTATAATAAATATATATTTTTTATAAATATATTCAAGAACCATAATAATATATATATTACAATATATTACATAAATATAATTATTTATCACCATATTATTATAAATTATTTTTGGAAATAAATTTTTCAAGTAATAACTATATCATTTTTCATATTTGTTTTGGTTTGATATTTTAGGTCATTATAGTATTATAAATATAAAATACTATTTAGAAACTGAATAATGGAATAAATATCATATATATTCATTAAATATGTTTTTATAGTAAACTATATAATTTATAAATAAGAAAATGAAATACATCATTCATAGAGACGGTTGGTCATTTGTACGCATCAATACTATTTTCACTTTTTGAATGTTTGAATGAAATAAAGGTAAATTATTATTCACCATACCAGAGTCATTATTATACCATATAAATCACATATTTTCCTCAAATCTATCCACATTACCATCCATGTAAAATAGAAAATAAAAAAACGAATCACATCATTTAGGGGAGGTTGTAGTCCACACATATAGACGAGTGACATTATCATTTCACAACTGTTTGGAATGTCATAATATAGGTATGATATTTTCATTAGATAATTAAAATTATTTCATAAATATCATATATAAAAACTAAATCCCTTATAAATCCCATCCATAATATATGGTAATGAAAAATGAATTATATTTATACATGGAGACGGTAAGTTGTATGTATACATGAGTGATAGATTCAAATCCCATTTGGTAAGAAAGAGGGTGGAAAGTGGTAGTTTAATAATAATTATAACCGTTAATTTCATTTTTGATAATAATTATACCATTTTAATATAAATAACATATATTTAGGTGAGGTATAAGAAGAAGTTAAAAAAGAAAGTTATCGGTTAAAGTGATTCCCTCTTATTTGGAAGTACTCCTTCGGATCTTCCCTTAATGACCATAGGTGATGAAGTTTCAGAATAAATTCTCATCTATAATGTTTTAAGGTATTTTAGTAATAGATATATGTAGTTTAGGGTCGATCTTTAAGGCTCAATGTGTTCAAATTGTGAGATAGGAGGGGTGTCCTTTAATAAGTGGGTGAGATAACACACTTTAAATTTTTTAAAATAATAAAATACTACAAAGAAATTATCTACAAAAATTCTTCCGAATAACTAGATATTTCTATCTGGGATATTATTATGTTATAATACCACAAACCATCAGAATTTTTATGTGTTTTTCTACTATTTGAAAACATATATTTTGGATTAACATAATAGTTAACCATTTAAACATTAACTGATATAACTTCTTTTCCATAAATAATGTGTTATAATATTACATATAAGTCAAAAATTGGTTCATACAAGGTCAAGGGTAAAAATTATAGAAATCGTATTATCCACATTATAATATTATATTATTTTTAGTACTTGTAAATAATTTAATAAAATAATATTTTCGTAAAAATAAATAATGTCAATATTGACACCTTTCATTTAATTTAATGTAAAAATAATAATAACATGGATAGAATTCGAAAATAATCCTTTAAATCATCAATAATATTCCTAAATCATTTATAAAATCCTTTAAATAATAATAAAATTCAAATTATATTATTGTTAATATTTTTAAAATCATTTATTTTATTTTTTTAATTGAATAAATAATACCTTGGTATTAAAAATTAATTTAATGAAATTATGTAATCAATAAAAATTTGAAATAATTTTACATGAATAAAATAATAAAATTATTATAAAAGTTATTATTTATATTCATTCATAACATCCATTTTCCTTCCTGGTAAAAAAATAGATATTTAAAACTAACATAGTGACTCTTTGTAACATTTATTGTACTAAATATTATATATGTCATATTCATGGAGTAATGTTAGTTGAAAAAATAAATTTTTAGAATAAGGTGATGATAATATAAAAATTTTCATCATGTAAAAATTAAGATAAAAAATTATAACCTTTCCAATTAGTTTTAACTAATACTAATGTAATTTTCATTTTACCGATGTGGTAATTTTTACCACAGTTACTTTTCTTAAAGCCTATAAGGGACCTATTTAAAAAAATTGAACTTAATAATTCCAAATATGGAATTGATTTTGTATAATTCAATCTATATTTTTTGAATTTATTATTAAATAAGTGAATAAAATGAAATAGAAACTATTATAAAATATAATATTTTTAATCCTAAAACATGATTTATTATTATCCCGTGTACTATGGAAGTATTCATTGATTTTTAACACATTTTATTAAATATATATTATATAAATTTCATTAAAATAATTTTCTCATACTTACCAATTTTATATTTTATGTTAAAAACATGGTGTCCCCATAAAAACCATTTTTTCTTTAAAAAATCTCCATTATTTTCAATTGATTTTAATTATCTTTTTAATATTATCATAATCGAATAATTTTTTTGATTAATGTGAAAACCATAAATTTCCAAAATTTATTTACTCATATTCTTACTCTTCAAACCAATGATCAATAATTATTAATGAATATTTTAATAGAATATTTATTTTCATTTATTCCAGTTGTGTGTTTAACAAAATCAATGAAGGAAAATATATATATATTTTTAACGTAAATATTAAATAAATTTTTTGGGTTCTATAATCTACAAAAAATAAAATGAATTTCACCAATAAGTTTTTTTTACTCTGAAATAAAAAAATGAGGATAAATTTATCTCTTTACATCCTCAAAATCTCAAATAGATTCCCAAAAATTATGATTTCTCTACAAACCATTCCCCTTGTTTGAGATCATGTTTCATAACACTTTCTTTATATGATCCAAAATCTCCACTAGTTATTCCTCAAAATATTAATCATTCTATATTTTTCAGACCATTGATATTAATACATGTTAAGGATTAGTTATACACTTCCTTAAGAGATATACATGGAACACATCGTGGACTTCAGAGAAGTTTGGTGGTAGTTCCAAATGAAAAGCTACCATCTCGATATGATCACGAATCATGATGGGTTTGATATACCTAGTTCCTAGCTTTCCATTTTTTACATATATCATCACCCTCTTTCTGAGATATATTCATATTAATAAGTTTCCACCATCTTTAAACTATAATCCATTATGATGATAGTCTGTATAATGTTTTCGCAAATCTAATATTCTCTAATGTGAAACTGAAAGAATGTATGTATAAAAAGCATTTACTCATCTAGTTCGCGGAATAATGGATTAATTTATCAAATTTTTTTCAAATAGTATTTAGTTCAACACATTTTTTCATATATAGATCCATAAATATCCATTTGAATAAATATGGTTGAAAGAAACTGTTGTCAATACATTACACAAAAGTATGTTTTTGATCCCAACAACCATGGAAATCCAAAGAGACAGCTCTGAATATTGTTTCTAGAGTATGAATGGTCTTACTATAATAACCACCTATCTATTGATAATATGTTTTTCTAATAATCAACTTTATATCCAAATATCATTAAAGAATTTTCAAAAACATCAAGTTAATCCTCATATCCATATCACATACCTTATAATATTTAACTCCATGAAAACATACCGTTTCCTTTATATAAATAATATAAATCTGCTCAACAAAGAATTCTTATATGATGTAAATAATGTGTCCTTACTTCTTATGGTGGATGACTAAAATCCAGAGAGTATTATTCCTATTAGATGTTTTGTGAATTATAATGATGAATGTTGGACTCCTCATGTGTTAATCATGTTTTAATAATCACAAATCTCATTACGGTTAATTAATCTTGATCTTCAGTGCACATATTTCTAATGCTCTTAAAACTAAACAATATGTTCATATCATGTTTTTATAATAACCAATCTTATCGATGTTAATTACTCTTTACATGTTTTATGCATAATCACAATTCACTCATATATTATCTCTAATGAGTAACCGTAACTCATATTCTGCATATCACTGTCTTAGTCCGAATACAGATTTTTTTGTCTAAGTATGGACTCACCATGAAGGACTCACCGTGACCAGACACACCATGACGAGACACCATGACCAGACACACTGTGACCAGACACCGTGACCAGACACACCGTGGCTAGACACCGTGACCAGACACCGTGACCAGACACCGTGACCAGACACTGTGACCAGACATCGTGAAGGACTCACCGTGACCAGACACCCTGACCAGACACCGTGACCAGACACTGTGACCAGACACTGTGATCAGACACCGTGATCAGACATCGTGAAGAAGACACCATTTCCATGATCACTGTGACACTGTTTCTTAAACTTTTGTCAATATTATTTTAAGTGATGATAACGGTCATATTTGTTGTTTTTAATGCAATTCATGTTATTTAATGCTAGTTGTTGGCTTGACAGGAAATTGTATCTCGTACCTATGCGAAGGGAATCATTCCTACTACCAAGAGCTCGTGGAATATAAGAAATATTGAAATGCAGTACACGTACAACAAGCGCAAGTAGTGACGTGAAAGTGTGAATGTTGAATGAGAAGAACTTGCATACACCAGAGAGCACTGTGCTGAACGGGAAGAACAATCCTGAGCATGAAAGAGATTGCAAGTCTCTCAAAGAAGTTCCATACATGCAATCCAACTTTCTGAAGAACACACGATGAATCAAGAGACTGTAGAACACAAGCCGAACTACGACACTATTTTTTTCAACAGAAAAAACCAGAGAAGGACTCAGAAGCACTCATGTTGAATCCAACGAGTCCCAAGCTACATTGACAATCACAAGAGTTTTCTAAACTCTCATCTATCTTCTCTGCGTGATTTATATATTACTTTTCGAGCAGTGTGTGTCATATTCTGTATTTTTACACACACACTGTCTCATGAAATTTAACCGGAGTATCTGTAAATCCTCACTCAAACTCTTACATCTTTTATTTCCCACTGGGATATGGGGTAGAGGTCGTGTGTGACCTGAACAGCTGGTTTGCTGTTGTTTTGTTTCCCACGAATAACAGTGGTAGAGGTCTTGGACCTGGACAGTTTTTGTAAACTGTTGTTAACCCCGATCCAGGGTGTGGATCAATTTCATATATATATTTGAGAGGACTATGTCTCGACTTGAGACTAAACCTCTTGTTATATCTGCTATGCATTTTTTTATTTAAGTTTAATGTATACGATATATATTATATTTATTCCGCTGCTATTACTTTAAAATACAAAATTATTTTGAAGCTACTTTGATAGTTATATTAGCAAGTGTTTACACTTATTGTAAATCAGTAAATTATTCTCAAAAGTTAGTTTGATCTTGAGGTTAAACTAACTGAGATCTAATCAATCTTTGACAATCTAAGTGAACATTTACAATCTGTATAAATTCACTACAGTTTAACTTATTTTATAAATCGGGGGATTTTAACAAGACAATGTTTTAACAGAAATTTTAATTGGAACTCAATTCACCTCCCCTCTTGAGTGTCCACTCCGACCAACATTTGGTATCAAAGGATTTGTTTTTTTGTTCAAAGATTTTTAAAATACTCTGTTTTTCAACTGTGATTTTAGTTGTATCTCTAGAGATCATAAATTTCTGTTAGATCTAAATTTTTTCTCTTTAAATTTCCTTTCTAAAATCTAGTTATGGATAATAGACTAGAGGGTGCTGCTACTAATAGGCCACATTTCTTCAATGGTACCAACTATTCCCGATGGAAGCTTAAAATGAAAATTCATTTAGAAAGCATAGGTTTTGATATATGGACTGCCATAGAATCAGAATATAAACTTCCCACAACTGCTAGATCCACTTGGGATGAACCTACAAAGACTGCTTACAATAATAATTGTAAATCCATGAATGCCTTGTACTATGCTTTAGGAGATGAAGAGTTTAACAGAATTTCTGCTTGTAAAACTGCTTTTGAAATTTGGGATACCTTAGCTGTTCCTCATGAAGGAACAACCAATGTTAAGGAAATGAGATTAAATACTTATACTATTAAATATGATAATTTTAAAATGAAAACTAATGAACCTATTTCTGACATGTATCTCAGTTTTAATGAGATAGTCAATACAATGAATTCACTTGGAAAAGTTATTCCAGCAAAGGAACAAATTATGAGAATCTTGAGATGTTTACCAGACCGATGGAGAGGCACATCTGTTTCAATCAGAGAGTCATGTGACATTACTGCTCTACCTGTTAAAGAACTCATTGGTATGATTATGATGTATGAGGAAGAACTCATGGTAAACAAAGAAGAAGAAGATTATCCTAGAAGAAAGTATGTTGATTTCAAATCTTCAACTTCAAAGGAGAAGGATAAGGAGAAACTTCACGCTATAAACGAGAGTTCAAGATGTAAAGACAATGAAAGTGTTTCCGATAGTGATGCTGAAATGGTTCACATTGCCATAAGGTTTAAGATGTTCTATGGGAAGAATAAGTTCTTCAAAAAATCAAATTACAAAGGAAAGTATGAAAATAAGGAACATTGGAAGAAGGATTGGAAAAATCCAGATAAAAGTAATGAAGTTGTCTTTTATGAGTGAAAAATAAAATTACATATTAAAGCAGACTGCCCAAAGCTAAAATTCAAGAAGAAATATGATTACAAGGACAGTAAGTAAAAAAGGCTATGAAGGCTACTTGGAGTACTTCTGAGGATAGCTCTACTGAATCTGAACTCTCTGAAACTGAACACAGAAATAAGGCAAACATGTGTTTTATGAAAAACACTTCTGAGGTAACAGCTGAAACTCCTGCTTTAAATTCTTATTATTCTGGAGATGATACTGACTCTGATAACATGTCAAAATATGGACTATTTGAATATTGTGATATGTTAGAAGAAACCTTTAATGAGCTGAAAGACAAATATAAAGGTTTAAAGACACATTATTCTTTAACTGTTAAACATAAATCTGATATTGATATTGAAATGGAAAAGAATGCTCATTTACTTAAAGAAAACACTGAACTGAAATTATCTAATGAGAAACTCAGAAAGGATTTAGAGAAATTCACAAATTGAAAGGATACACTAACTCAAATGCTAGGAAAGCAAGTTGCACCAAAATACACTACTGGGATAGGCTACAAACCTGGATAGAGACAGTTTACTAAGAATAGATTTATTCCTAAATATGGACAGAATGTTGCTAATTCTAGTTCTGGACATTTATATACTTCAACTAGTTATATTCATAGTTATGGATCTAATAAGGTTTATCATTCAAAGTCTGTTGATTCTACAACCTTCATGAGACCCATAAGACAAATTTGGGTACCAAAAGATTTGATTACTAACCTGTCTGGACCCAAGAAGATCTGGGTACCAAAATCATTTCCTTTCTAAATCTATTTTGTAGGAAATCTGCTTAAAGAGCTCATGTAGGAAGACCTGGTACTTGGACAGTGGATGTTCAAGACATATGTCTGGAGACTTCTCATGCTTTAAAAGCTTAGTCAGAGTTTATGGAGGTTTTGTCACCTTTGGTGATAATTCTAAAGGTAAAATCATCGGCTTAGGCCAGATTGGTAACACCGACTCAGTATTAATTTCTAATGTTTTATTTGTTGATGGACTTAAATATAATATGTTAAGTATTTCTCAGTTATGTGATGATGGTTTTAATTTTAAATTTGAAAATGATCTGTGCAATGTTTTTAATTCTAAACATGCTTTAGTATTTTCTACCCTGCAAAATGAATATGTTTATACTGTTGATTTAAATTCTTTATCTAAGAAAAATATTACTGGTTTAAATTCTTTTCATAAAGAGTCTTGGATTTGGCACAGAAGATTAGTACACTGCAATATAAACTCGCTTAGAAAACTTACTAGGAAGAACTTAGTTAGAGACCTACCCAAACTTGAGTTTCCAAATGACAAAGTTTTTAATCCCTGTCAAAAGGGAAAGAAACATAAATTTTCTTTCAAATCAAAGAAAGAAGTGTCAACTTCTCAACCTCCCGAGTTGGTTCACATGGATTTATTTGGACCATCTAGAGTTTCTAGCTTAAATGGGAATCACTATGTCTATGTCTTAGTAGATGACTTTTCTAGATATAATTGGGTATATTTTCTAGCTCAAAAAAGTGAAGCTTGTTCTTACTTTGTTAAATACTCCAAATCTGTAGAAAAACTTAGTGGACTTAAGACTAAAACTCTGAGAAGTGATCATGCCCGTGAATTTGAGAATCATGAATTTGAATCTTACTACTCTCACAATGACTATAGACACAATTTCTCTACCCCTAGGACACCCCAGCAAAATGGTGTAGTAGATACAACTTGTTATGTTATCAATAGAGTCTTAATCAGGCCTGTTCTTAAGAGGACCCTGTAGGTTCCGGGTGCAGCGGAAGCGCGTTGGTGGGTTTTCCCAACTTAATTTTTTGTTAAACAATGTTCAATCCAAGATCCGTCACGATATAAAACGCCGAATCATCAGAATAGAATGAAGAACGAAAAGAAAATATGAGTCTCGAAACCCTTGAGGAGTATCATCATATGTTGATTATAATTAATTTAATTAATGCATATGAATTTCCTTGTTGGAATTCTTTCTTCGTTGATGTGTCCGGTCACGATTTGGTGATCCGTCATTGCGTCATAGAATCCAAGTGTAGGATTCCTCTAGCGGTGATCCACATGTGTGTCACGTATCTCCGGACACCACCGAAGAGATATCCGGTTTCTAGCGCGGATGAACCTTCGCTTGTGATGTCCGCCTTCGACCTCCTTGATCTGGTGGAGGATCTTGCTCTCGTAACTTGAGGGCGTTCGTGGTAGAAAGGGAATTCTCTCTTGTATTGAGAGTATTTCCAAATCTGTTGTGCACAATAATGGCTCTAAAAAATGTTGGGGTTGTGAGGATATTTATAATCAGGTTTGAGGTTAATAGAGTTATGACAATAAATAAACGTGTTATGCGTTTCATTTATTTCATTAACTCTTATTGAAAACCCCCATGTCGAATTATTAATTCCTTGACATGTTCCCACGCTGATTATAAAAAATATCATTTAATAAAACAATATTAAATCCTCAAAATCCCAATTGGAAAAACTACACGGCGTGTAATAATTAATACACGGTGTGTACTTGTTTTCCATAAAACTACACAGCGTGTATATTTAATATACACGGCATGTACTTTTATTTTCCATTTTCTCCACCACATTTATTAGACCTTGAGTAATGACTATTTATTTCTTAAATAAATGTAAATGCATTACTCGCTAATAAATATATTATTTTATCCACAGTATATTCTATCGAATAACTAGTGTCAAAATAAATGCGATCATACATCCTTAAATAATTATTAAACCACAGTCGGGAATAATATTTATTTAACTTATTAAATTAATATTTAACTGAGATACATGGAAACACTTAGTGTGTGACCCTCTAGGCCTCTTTCTTAGTGGCATTAGGTTGAGCCTGCCTAAAGTCCAAGGTTAGCGTCTAGCAACACGCCAAGGCACCCATAGAGAAAGAAGTTAACGCCGCAATGACGTGTCATATCCTATGAACACTTACCGTGTAATATAATCCCTTTGTCTCGATATCTCCAATCAAGCGGGTTGCATGCTAGTGCCATCAACCCATGTGCTTGATTATTCTTTCTTTGACTTCCCGGAATTGAACTTGCCCATACCTTACCATGGCCATGGAATAATTTAGGCTATATCAATTCCATCAAAGGGCCTGAGATATCTACTTCCATTATGGAATGGAAGGGACAAATCCGTTCTCGCATTATCTATTAATGCAGTATTACTCGTGACGCACCCAGCGTATCCTACCTCACTACGAACAGTGTGTCATCACAGTTTTCATCAATACATCTAAGTGCGAGAGTTGTAATACCCATTAATAATAATCTTAAAGTCTAAGGATCAATACACACGTCCGCAGATAGGAACATCCAATGACACTATGACATGTGGATTTCCTACTTGAGGGTCTCGTTCTCATAATATCCTCCTGGATATTACCAAGGGTGCACACCATGAGAAGGTGCCTCAATATTTTATGAGTCATCACCCCTAATGACCTGTATTATTTGTGTCCCTCAAATAATATCATTCGGCCATAGAACATACATTCAAGAACAGTGTTATGGCACTTTCGGGTTCTCATCATAGCAGGGATCCGCTACGACCCTTTAATGCAACAGCTGTCCTTAGGACATTATCACATGACATGTCATGCAGAAGAACAATCAAGATGTGATAAGGCTTTTATTTAATGAATAATTTACAAACACTACTAGAAAACAGGGCATTTGAGCCATGTAACCAATAGCAACTGCCAATGGCGGTCGCTAAGCCTCCTTAAAAAAATAAGGGGCTTCCGCCCCCCCCCCCCCCTCTCCACTCGATCGTGCCCCCCCCCCCCCCGAACCCTTCCCCCCGTCACCCCCCCCCCCCCCGCCGCGCACCCTCCCCGCCGCCGCGCGCCCTCCCCGGCACCCCGCCTTCCACCTGCCCGCCCTCCGCCGGCCCGCCCTCCGCAGCCCTACCCTCCGCCGGCCCACCCTCCGGCCGGCCACCCTCCGGCTACCCTCCGCCCTCCGGCCGCCCTCCGGCCGCCCTCCTCCGGCCCGCCCTCCTCCGGCCACCCTCTAGATCCAGCCGCCCTCCGCCCTGCGACCTCCCTCTGCCCTCGAGCCTCCCGCCACCCACCTCTAGCTGCCCGACAGCCCTCCGGCAGCCCTCCAGCCGCCCTCCATCGGCCCTGCCCTCCCCGGCCACCCTCCGCCCTCCGGCTCCGGCCGCCCTCCGCCCTACTGCCGCCTTGCGGCCTCCCGCCACCCGCCTCCGGCAGTCCGGAAGCCCTCGGGAGCCCTCCGACAGCCTTCCGGCCTTCGGCCTCCAGCCCCTCCGGCCTCCGACCTCCGCCCTCGGCCCTCCGCCCCCTCGCCCATCCCCCAGCACCCCGAACATCCCCCCCCCCCCGGACCCCGCCAACCCCCGTCCCATTCGTCTTCATCCCCTCCCTCACCGCACCACCGCCACCCGTCCCCTCCTTCCCCGTCCCCTCCCTCACCGCACCAGCTCCGGCTCCGGCTCCCCACCGCTCCTCTCCCTCAAAGCACCGCCGTCGGCTCCCCTCCCTTCCAGGTTTTTAGCGCAATCAGGTATGACATGGGCTTTCACTTACATTATTATTTTATAAATGGTTCACAAACAATTAGTTAGTATCTATTTTAAATATATTTGATATCAAAAATGAAAATGTAATAAGTCTTATGTAAATGTTTGTTATAGGGATCTTATTATGGATAAGAGTTGGATTGATCTTCCAAATCGAACGTCTAGAGAGTATTTCAATGGCATTATGCAGTTTATTGACTTCACAAGAGGATTTTGAAGTGACTATATTAGTTGTCCATGTAGAAAATGTGCTAACAGATATCAATTCACACGAGATACTATGAGGGAGCACCTTTTCTTTAATGGATTTCTGAAAAATTATAAGAGTTGGACTCGTCATGGAGAAGAATATGTTCGTTGTCAAAATACAGATGCATCTCAGATGGATGTTGATGCAAGGATGACTGATCCAATGCATGAAATGCTTACTGAAATGGTACGTGGGTTTGATCCTGAAGGCATTGACATCCAGAATCTTGAGACCGGTGAGATAAATCTTCGCTCTGGTGCAGATCGTGATTCGAGGAGGTTTTATGAAGCACTTGATGATGTGGAAACAGAATTATATCCTAGATGTACTTCTTTCAATAAACTGTCGTTTATCGTGGAGTTGTTGCATTTGAAGACTTTGAATAATTGGTCAGACACATCATTCGACATGCTTTTGGTTTTATTGAAAAAAGTTCTTCCTGTCAATGCTAAGATTCATGAGTCGTATTACTATGCTCGTAAGTTGACAGAGAACTTAGGTTTTACAAATGAGACCATAGATGCATGTGCAGACAAATGTATGTTGTTTAGAAAAGAAACTGCCCATTTGGATATTTGTATAGTTTTTGGTGCTTCCATGTGGAAAGAGAACAGGGGAAATAATACTCATCAAAGTCAGATTGCGATATAGGGGAAACCGATTTCCATAAAGAAAATGCATTACTTTCCCCTTAAACCCAGGTTGAAAAGATTTTTTATGTCATCTAAAGTTTCAAATTTAATGAGATGACAGGCAGAAAGAGTACACTAATGTGATATGTTAACCCACCCGGCAGACTCTCATGCATGGAAGGAATTTGATAAGAGACATCCCGACTTTGCTAAAGATGTTCGTAATGTCCGATTGGGATTGGAAGCATATGGTTTCAATCCATTCAAGTCTATCATTGGTGCAACTCATAGCACATGGCCCATGGTGTTGGTTCCATATAATCTTCCTCCGTGTCATTGTATGAAGCAACAATTTATATTACTTTCCACTCTTATTGATGGACCTAAAAGTCTGGGGGATAAGATTGATGTTTACCTTCAGCCATTGATTGATGAGTTGAATGGATTTTGGGGCGATGGTGTGATGACTTATGACTACGAAACGAATGAAATGTTCAAACTGCATGCTGCTTTATTGTGGACAATAAATGACTTCCCAGCTTATGAAAATTTATCAGTATGGAGTACGAAAGGGGAATTTTCTTGCCCTTGTTGCAATAAAAGTAAAAAATCTGTATGGCTTAAACATTCCAAAAAATGGGCATGCATGGGTCACAGGCGTTTTCTCCCTCCTCAGCACAGATTCAGAAAGGACAATGTGGCATTTGATGGTTCTAGAGATTTCATACCAGCACCAAATATCATGACAGGAGTCGAAATGTTATCACAGATTGAGGAAGAAAACATCCGCACGGTATATGAAATTCAGGATTTGGTGGCTCCTCCAGTACGTAATATTCGTGCTGCGGGTAGGCAGTGCAGTCACAATTGGAAAAAGAAAAGTATTTTTTATAGTCTTCCGTATTGGAAAACTAACATGTTGAGGCATAATTTGGATGTCATGCACATTGAAAAAAATGTTTGTGATAACATATTGTGGACCATTTTAGGTGTCAGTGGAAAATCAAAGGACCATGTTAATGCACGCCGTGATTTGGAAGAAATGGGTTTAAGGAAACAGTTGCATTTACAGTTAGCTGAGAGAAACAAGGCATATATGCCTGCTGCACAGTATGCGATGACTACAGAGGAGAAAGAAACATTTCTTTCCATTTTGAAGATGGTCAAGGTGCCTGATGGTTATTCTTATAATATTTCAAAGTGTGTGAATCTGACGAGCAAGACATTGCAAGTGTTGAAAAGTCATGACAATCACATATTACTTCAGCAGTTGATTCCAATCGCAATTTTTGATTGTTTATCCCTAAATTTTGTTCAGCCCTTGATTGAGATGAGTAATTTTTTTAGATAGCTTTGTTTAAGAAATCAACGAATTAGTGATTTAAAAAGTTTGCAGGACCGAATTGTACTTACGCTTTGTCACTTTGAGAAACTCCCCCCCCCCTCTTTTTTTGATGTTATGGTCCACTTGACAGTGAACCTAACTGATGATGTAATGGCTGCTGGTCCAGTGCAATTCAGGTGGATGTATCCTATTGAACGGTATTTGAGTACATTGAAAAGATTTGTACGCAATAGAGCTCGTCCAGAGGCATCAATAGCCAATGGTTATTTGATGGATGAGTGTACTACCTTTTGTGCAGAATATCTTACAGATGTTGAAACAAAATTAGATAAACCCTCTCAGATTCATGATGGTCCAGTTGGAGAAGGAACCACATTTGATATGGACAACATCGAGTGGATACAAGCACATCGATATATCTTGTTCAATACTCCATCAGTTGCACCATTAATGTAGTAAGTATCTTATCAATGTGCTTGTATAACTTTTACATGTTTTGTTTGCATAAGATGATCTTTTAAACATCGCGTTATCAATTGCAGGAAACACATTAATGAGATAAAAGAAGCGATGCATCATGCGACTGAGTTGCAAATTCAACAATCTCATTATGCGTCATTTCATGATTGTTTCAAGGATTATGTATGTATAAAGTGATTTTCATTATGAGTGACGTATTATACTAATTATTTCTGCATATATCAGTATTGATTTTTATAAATTATGTAGGTTCGTAAGCTGAGGGAGTTAGGGGACCCCACGCTACTTGAAGTATTTATCCAACTGGCTGAGGGTCCATCTATAACGGCTCTTCGTTATAAAGCTATTGATGCTAATGGTCTTTGATTTCACATTAAAGATATTGACGACAAATGAGCAACACAAAACAGTGGCATTGGTTGTCCCTTTGTCGATTTTGGTTATTACTATGGTCAATTGATAGACATCATTGAGGTTGTATACACACACGGTTTGAAGTAGATATTGTTAAAGTGTAATTGGGTTGATCTAGTGCGTGGATGTAAAGTCGATCAATATCAGTTTTCATTGGTGAATTTTAACTATATGTTATACAGAAATAATAAAGGAGTTGAGAATGAACCTTTCATTTTGACATCACAAGCGGAACAAGTATTCTTCGTTACTTTTCCTTCGGATCAATGTTGGCAAGTTGTTGTCAAAATGTCTCGGCGAGGAGTGTTTTTATTTGAAGAAGATGAACCCGAGACTGTTCCGTTTGTTCACCAACAACTTGATCAACATACTGTAGTTCAACGTGAAGAAGATTTTTATTGGGTCAGAGCGGCTGTTGATGGAGAAACGGTCGATTTGCATGCTTAATGAAAGGTATAATTGTTTTCCCGCTATTCAGTAGAATGCCCTAGGATATCATAAATTATCTAATCATTTTATAAATCTTTATAAGTTTTAATCCTCACTTTTGTATGTTTTAATTCAATAATAAATATTTAGGTTGTTTTTACTCTTGATTTATTGATGTTATGGTCGGTGTATCATCCCTTTGAGGTATTCTTCATCTGATTCATGTACTGCTTGAATTTTTATTAGTTCTATCTGGAATTTGGCTATGCATTGACTGGTTTTGTACATAATTTGTATATTTGTTTTGTTAACTTTATGGTTTTTTAAAATTCATTCACAACTAATTATTCAATCCGTTTTTTGTTTGATTAAAAGTTGTACAATTTTGATTTTTTAAGAACAATCCAATTTATCTTTTAATCACTTTGGAGTCATTACTGATGTTTTCTATGACTGCAGACATGTCAGGGGAAGAGGCAGAAGATCCACATCATCTATCTGAGGCATCTACGTCTCAGGGTCGAGGTATGTTTGAATGTCATTGTCTATATTTTTTATGTAATTGACATACATATATATATATATATAACATTTTTCAATTTATATATAAAATTGTTTTCAACAGGATCAGACTCAGCTGCTTCTTCCTCTCGCAGGAGAGGCCCTGGTCATGGCATATTATCATGGAATTCCGACACGATGATAGATGTTTCATTTGATGAGGTTTTTCATCCTGTGGGACCGAATGCCCCGGCATTTATTCATTAGCTGGGTCATATCATACGTGACCCACATCGATTTCCATTGACCACGCGTGACTAGGCTTCTATCCCTCAGGATACATTAGATCGTCTATGGAGGGAGGTTCAGGTAAGAAAATCATTTTACTTTATTTTCTATGTATAAAGAATTCTAATTTGTTTGATTATTTTCTTTATAGAAAAATTTGAAAGTATTCCCTGAAGAGTTTCGGACCGTGTGTATGAGAAAATGTCGTAAGATGTGAAATGATTATAAAAGAAAAGTGAAGACGGACCACTTGGTACCAAATGTGGGTGCCCTAGACATTTTGGAAAAAGTCCCGAGAGGTGTCCTCCCGGCCCAGTGGCGTGACTTGGTTGCATATTGGTCTACTGAGGGTGTTGTGGTTTGTATATTAATTATTTTGGTGTATATATATTTTAAAAAATATGTGATTTGTTTGAAATTTGAATGAATTGAATGTAGGAGGTGTCAACACGCCATTCTGAGAATCGAGCGTTGCAGGGACCACCTCACAGGCTCGAGACTCGTCACGTGTCTCAGATCCGACATGAGGTATATATTATTCATTTTTTAATTTATTAATTAATATGGTTTTGTGTTTATATTCTTTTAATATACAGTTGCGAGAGCAAGGTGCAGCAACTGATAAAATGTCAGTGTGGATGAGGACTCGTGATCGCAATGATCCAGAGGTTGCAACATTGATAGTAAGTGTCTGTACTTACCAATAATTACATAAATCTATATATTAACATATATATTTATATATATTTAAATATTTCACAGGATCAATTTGAAGCTGAGTTAGAACATCTGCCAGAGGACCAGCGACAGCTTCCCATGTGACGGGATGAGATCTTTCATCGCATTATCGGTCGGGACGGGCATGGCTATAGTTTGACCTATGGAGCAGGGATTCCTCGTTCTGTAGTGTCACGCGCTGCGGTTGTCGACCCTGTTGTTGCTCATATGACAGAGAAGATGTCAGATTTTGAGGCACAGCTGCGCGCTTCCGAGGAGGCAAATGCGCAATTGACAACTGAGGTTAGAGCACTGCGGGAATATGTGCGTTGAGCTGATGGTGCAGGGGATCATACAACGCAGGTATATACTGTATTTATTTATTTAATTTAAATTATTTTTGTTATTAAAATATTTATAATGTTTATTTGTTGTAGGCCCCTGGCCCACCAAAAGGAGGTAGCATTGATGACAACGTGTGACGCATCATATATTCACGAGATATGTTTTTTGTTTTTACTGGTGGGGTTGACATTGATGTACTGTATGTATTCATTTAATTTAAATTAGAAGGTTGTGTACTTATAATTTCTTTCTTTTCTTGTTTATTATATGATAGCTAATATTATCTAAGGCGTGCATTTAAAAACAATAACCCCCCGCACCCCCGTACACCCCCCCCCACCCGCACCCCCGGACAGCCCCCCCGCACCCCCGGACAGCCCCCCCGCACCCCCGTACAGCCCCCCTGCACACCCGTACAGCCCCCCGCAACCCCAGACAGCCCCCCCCCCCCCCCCCCCGCACACCCGTACAGCCCCCCCGGCACCCCCGTACAGCCCCCCGCACCCCCGAACATCCCCCCCCCCCCCCCCCCCGCACCCCCGTACAGCCCCCCGCACCCCCGTACAGCCCCCCCGCACCCCCGTACAGCCCCCCGCACCCCCGTACAGCCCCCCCCCCCCCCCCCCCGCCCCGCACCCCCGGACAGCCCCCCTGCACCACCGTACAGCCCCCCGCACCCCCGTACAGCCCCCCGCACCCCCGTACAACCCCCCCCCCCCCCCCGCACCCCTCGTACAGCCCCCCGCACCCCCGGACAGCCCCCCCCCCCCCCCCCCCCCGCACACCCGTACACCCCCCCCCCCCCCCCGCACCCCCGTACAGCCCCCCGCACCCCCGGACAGCCCCCCCCGCACACCCATACAGCCCCCGCACCCCCGTACAGCTCCCCCCCCCCCCCCCCCCCCCGAACCCCCGTACAGCTCCCCCCCCCCCCCGAACCCCCGGAGAGCCCCCCCCCCCCCCCCCCGCACCCCCGTACAGCCCCCCGCACCCCCGGACAGCCCCCCCGCACACCCGTACAGCCCCCCGCACCCCCGTACAGCCCCCCCCCCCCCCCCCCCCCCCGCACCCCCGGACAGCCCCCCCGCACCTGCGTACAGCCCCCGCACCCCCGTACAGCCCCCCCCCCCCCCCCTGCACCCTCGTACAGCCCCCCTGCACCCCTGCACAGCACCCCCGTACAGCCCCCCGCACCCCCGGACAGCCCCCCCGCCCACCTGTACAGCCCCCCGCACCCCCGGACAACCCCCCCGCACCCCCGTACAGCCCCCGCACCCCCGTACAGAACCCCCCCCCCCCCACCCCGCACCCCCGTACAGCCCCCCGCACCCTCGGACAGCCCCCCCGCACACCCGTACCACCCCCCGCACACTCGTACAGCCCCGACGCACCCCCGCACAGCCCCCCCCCCCCTCGCACCCCCGTACAGCCCCCCCGCACCCTCGTACAGCCCCCCGCACGACCGAATGTGTCGTTTTCAGCAGCGCGGCGCGCGCTGAAATGGCACGTTGGGAGGTCGAAACCACCCGAATGACGTCTGAATGCCACGAAACCGCACGACAACAGTCGGTGCGTGAATTCTGAAATGGTCGGCCAGACGGCACGTCATTCGGAGGTGTCGTTTGACCGCGGCGGCCGGAAAGGCGTTTCCGGCGACATAGAACACCAAAACGGCATGCGGCAGTCCAATTCGGAGAAAACGTGCTACGAACGACCTGAAACCGAACGAGAAAGATATGAATATTTTTCCTGAGATGCAGGAGGAGGCGGCACATCCATTTGACGTGCGGCGCGCTCGGCACGACCGAATGTGTCATTTTCAGCAGCGCGGCGCGCGCTGAAATGGCGCGTTGAGGGGTCAAACCCACTCAAATGACGTCTGAATGCCACGAAACCTCACGACAACAGCCGTTGCGTGAATTCTGAAATGGTCGGCTAGACTGCACGTCATTCGGAGGTTCCGTTTGACCGCAGTGGCCGGAAACGCGTTTCCGGCGCCATAGAACACCAAAATGGCGTGCGACGGTCCAATTCGGAGAAAACGTGCTCCGAACGACCTGAAACCGCACGAGAACGATAGGAATATTTTTCCTGAGATGCAGGAGGTAGCGGCACATCCATCGGATGTGTGGTGTGCTCGGAATAACCAAATGTGTCATTTTCAGCAGCGCGGCGTGCGCTGAAATGGCGCGTTGGGGCGGCAAAACCACCCGAACGACCTCCGAATGCCACGAAACCGCACGACAACAGCCGGTGCATGAATTCTAAAATGGTCGGCTAGACGACACGTCATTCGGAGGTGCCGTTTGACCGCGGCTTCCGGAAACGCGTTTCCGGAGCCAAAAAACACCAAAACGGCGTGCGGCAGTCCAATTCGGAGAAAACATGCTCCGAACAACCTGAAACCGCATGAGAATGATAGGAATGTTATTACTAAGATGCCGGAGGAGGCAGAACGTCCATCGGGCGTGCGGTGCGCTCGGCACAATTGAATGTGTCATTTTCAGCAGCGCGGCGCGCGCTGAAATGGCGCGTTGGGGGGTCAAAACCACCCGAACGATGTCTGAATGCCACGAAACCGCACGACAAGAGCCGGTTCGTGAATTCTGAAATGGTCAGCTAGACGGCACGTCATTCTTAGGTGCCGTTTGACCGCGGAGGCAGAAAACGCGTTTCGGGCGCCATAGAACACCAAAACGGCGTGCAGCGGTCCAATTCAGAGCAAACGTGCTCCAAAAAACCTGAAACCACACGAGAACGATAGGAATATTATTCCTAAGATGCAGGAGAAGGCGGCACGTCCATCGGACGTGCGGTGCGTGCGGCACGACCGAATGCGTCGTTTTCAGCAGCTCGACGCGCGCTAAAATGGCGCGATGGGGGGTCAAAACCACCCGAACGGCCTCCGAATGCCATGAAACCGCACGACAACAGCCGGTGCATGAATTCTGAAATGGTTGGCCAGACGGCACGTCATTCGGAGGTTCCGTTTGACCACGGTGGTCGGAAACGCGTTTCCGGCGCCCTAGAACACCAAAACGGCGTGCGGCGGTCCAATTCGGAGCAAACGTGCTCCAAAAGACCTGAAACCGCACGAGAATGATAGAAATATTATTCCTGAGATGTAGGAGGAGGTGGCACGTCCATCGGACGTGCAGTGCGCTCGGCACGACCGAATGTGTCGTTTTCAGCAGCGCGGCGCGTGCTGAAATGGCGCGTTGGGGGGTCAAAACCACTTGAACGACGTCCGAATGCCACGAAACCGCACGACAACATCCAGTGCGTGAATTCTGAAATGGTCGGGTAGACAGCACATCATTCGGAGGCGCTGTTTGACCGCGGCGGCCGGAAACGCGTTTCCGGCGCCATAGAACACCAAAATGGCGTGCGGCGGTCCAATTCGGAGCAAACGTTCTCCAAACTACTTGAAACCGCACGAGAACGATAGGAATATTTTTCCTGAGATGCAGGAGGAGGCGGCACTTCCATCGGACGTGCGGTATGCTTGGCACGACCGAATGTGTCGTTTTCAACAGCACGGCGCGCGCTGAAATGGCGCATTGGGTGGTCAAAACCACCCTAACGACGTCTGAATGCCACGAAACCACACGACAACAGCCGGTGCGTGAATTCTGAAATGGTTGGCTAGACGGCACGTCATTCAGAGATTCCGTTTGACCGCGGCGGCTGGGAATGCGTTTCCGGAGCCATAGAACACCAAAACGGCGTGCGGCGGTCAAATTCATAGCAAACATGCTCCGAAAAACCTGATACCGCACGAGAACGATAGAAATATTATTCCTGAGATGCAGGAGAAGGCGGAACGTCCATCAGATGTGCGGTGCGCACGGCATGACTGAATGCGTCGTTTTCAGCAGCTCGGCGCGCGCTGAAATGGAGCGTTGGGGGGTCAAAACCACCCGAACGACCTCCGAATGCCATGAAACCGCACGACAACATCCGTTGTGTGAATTTTGAAATGGTCGGGAAGACGGCACGTCAATCGGAGGTGTCGTTTGACCGCGGCGGCTGGAAACGCTTTTCTGAAGCCATAAAACACCAAAACGGCGTGCGGTGGTCGAATTCGGAGAAAACATGCTCCGAACAACCTGAAACCGCACGAGAACGATAGGAATATTATTCCTGAGATGCAGGAGGAGTCGGCATGTCCATCGGACGTGAGGTGCGCGTGGCACGACCGAATAAGTCGTTTTCAGCAGCTCGGTGCGCGCTGAAATGGCACGTTGGGGGTCAAAACCACCCGAACGACCACCGAATGCCACGAAACTGCAAGACAACAGCCGGTACATGAATTCTGAAATGGTAAGGCATACGGCACATCATTTGGAGGTGCTGTTTGACCGCGGCGGCCAGAAATGCATTTCTGGCGCCATAGAACACCAAAACGGCGTGCGGCGGTCCAATTCGGAGAAAATGTGCTCCGAACGACCTGAAACCGCCCGATAACGATAGTAATATGTTTCCTGAGATTCAGGAGGAGGCAACACGTCCATCGGACGTGTGGTGCACTCGGCACGACCGAATGTGTCGTTTTTAGCAGCGCGGCGTGCGCTGAAATGGCGCGTTGGGGGGTCAAAACCACCCGAACGACCTCCGAATGCCACGAAACCGCACGACAACAGCCGGTGCGTGAATTCTGAAATGGTCAGCCAGAAGGCATGTCATTTGGAGGTTCCGTTTGACCGCGGCGTCTGGAAACGCGTTTCCGGAGCCATAAAACACCAAAACGGTGTGCGGCGGTCCAATTCGGAGCAAACGTGCACCGAACGACCTAAAACCGCACGAGAACGATAGGATTATTATTCCTGAGATGCAAGAGGAGGCGGCACGTCCATTGGACGTACTGTGCACTCGGAACGACCGAATGTGTCGTTTTCAGAAGCGCGACGCGCGCTGAAATGGCGCGTTGGGGGGTCAAAACCACCCGAACGATGTCCGAATGCCACGAAACCGCACGAAAACAGCCGGTGCGTGAATTCTGAAATGTTCGGCCAGAGGGCACATCATTAGGAGGTTTCGTTTGACCGCGGCGGCCGAAAACGCGTTTCCGGCGCCATAGAACACCAAAACGGCATGCGGCGGTCCAATTCGGAGCAAACATGCTCCGAACGACCTGAAACCGCACGAGAACGATAGGAATATTTTTCTTGAGATGCAGGAGGAGGCGGCACATCCATCGGACATGCGGTGCACTCGGCACGACCGAATGTGTCGTTTTCAGCAGCGTGGCGCGCGCTGAAATGGCGCGTTGGGGGCTCAAAACCACCCGAACGATGTCCGAATGCCACAAAACCGCACGACAACAGACGGTGCGTGAATTCTGAAATGGTCGACTAGACGACACGTCATTTGGAGGTGCCGTTTGACTACGGCTGCTGGAAACGCGTTTCCGGAGCCATAAAACACCAAAACGGCGTGCGGCGGTCCAATTCGGAGAAAACGTGCTCCGAATGACCTGAAATAGCACGAGAACGATAGGAATATTATTCCTGAGATACAGGAGGAGGCGGCACCTCCATCGGACGTGTGGTCCACTCGGCACGACCGAATGTGTCGTTTTCAGCAGCGCGGTGCACGCTGAAATGGCGCATTGGGGGGACAAAACCACCCGAACGACGTCTGAATTCCATGAAACCGCACGAAAATAGCCGGTGTGTGAATTCTGAAATAGTCGGCCAGACGGAACGTCATTCGGAGGTTCCGTTTGACCACGGCGGCTGGAAACGCGTTTCTGGCGCCACAGAACACCAAAACGGCGTGCGGCGGTCCAATTCGGAGCAAACGTGCTCCAAACGACCTGAAACCGCATGAGAACGATAGAAATATTTTTCATGAGATGCAGGAGGGGGCGGCACATCCATCGGACATTCGGTGCGCTCGGCACGACCGAATGTGTCGTTTTCAGCAGCGCGGCGCGCGCTGAAATGGCGCGTTGGTGGGTCAAAACCTCCCGAATGATGTCTGAATGCCACGAAACCGCACGACAAAATCCTGTGCGTGAATTCTGAAATGGTCGGCTAGACGACACATCATTCGGAGGTTCCGTTTGACCGCGGCTTCCGGAAACGCGTTTCCGGAGCCATAAAACACCAAAACGACGTGTGGCGGTCCAATTCGGAGCAAACATGCTCCGAATGACCTGAAACCGCATGAGAACGATAGAAATATTATTCCTGAGATATAGGAGGAGGCGGCACATCCATCGGACGTGCGGTGCATGCAGCACGACCGAATGCGTCGTTTTTAGCAGCTCGGCGCGCGCTGAAATGGCGCGTTGGGGGGTCAAAACCACCCGAACGACATCTGAATGCCACGAAACCGCACGACAACATCCTTTGAGTGAATTGTGAAATGGTCGGGTAGACGGAACGTCAATCGGAGGTGTCGTTTGACCGCGGAAGTCGGAAACGCGTTTCCGGCGCCACAGAACACCAAAACGGCGTGCGACGGTCCAATTCGGAGCAAACGTGCTCCGAATGACCTGAAACCGCACGAGAACGATAGGAATACTTTTTCTGAGATGCAGGAGGAGGCGACACGTCCATCGGACGTGCGGTGCGCTCGGCACGACCGAAGGTGTCGTTTTCAGCAGCGCGGCGCGCGCTGAAATGGCGCGGTGGGGGGTCAAAACCACCCGAACGATGTCTGAATGCCACAAAACTGCACGACAATAGCCGGTGCATGAATTCTGAAATGGTCGGCCAGACGGCACGTCATTCGGAGGTGTCGTTTGACCGCGGAAACCGGAAACTCGTTTCGGGCGCCATAGAACACCAAAACGGCGTGCGGCGGTCCAATTCAGAGCAAACGTGCTCCGAAAAACCTAAAACCGCACGAGAGCGATAGGAATATTATTCCTACGATGTAGGAGAAGGCGGCACGTCCATCGGACGTGCGGTGCACGCGACACGACCGAATGCGTCGTTTTCAGCAGCTCGGCGCGCGCAGAAATGGCGCGTTGGGGGGTCAAAACCACCCGAACGACCTTCGAAAGCCATGAAACCGCACGACAACATCCGTTGCATGAATTGTGAAATGGTCGTGTAGACGGCACGTCAATCGTAGGTTCCGTTTGACCGTGGCGGCCGGAAATGCGTTTCCGGAGCCATAAAACACAAAAACGGCGTGCGGCGGTCGAATTAGGAACAAACGTGCTCCGAACGACCTGAAACCGCACGATAATGATAGGAATATTATTCCTGAGATGCAGGTAGAGGCATCACGTCCATCGGACGTGCGGTGTGCACGGCACGATCGAATACGTCGTTTTTAGCAGCTCGGCGCGCGCTGAAATGGCGCGTTGGGGGGTCAAAACCACCCGAACGACCTTCGAATGCCACAAAACCGCACAACAACATCTGTTGCGTGAATTGTGAAATGGTCGGGCAGACGGCACGTCAATCGGAAATTCCATGTGCCCGCGGTGACCGGGAACGCCGTTCCGGTGTCATAAACGGCAAAAACGGTCGTCTGACGGTCAAAGTCATAGCGGCCCACATCGGAATGACTTGAAATCACAGGGAAACAATATAATTATTATTCATGACGTGTACACGTGGACGGCATGCCAATCGGACGTGCGGTCTGCGCGGTAGGGCTCATTATGCGTTCTTTAAGTGTTGCGCGCGCTTGATAAACGCGCTTGGGGGGTCCAAATGGGCCGAACGAGGTACAAATGGCCTGAAATCAGACAACATCAAAGGGTGAGTTAATTGTGACGTGTTTGTGCAGACGACACATCAATCGGCCGCACCGTGTGCCCGTGGTGGCCGGGAACGCCGTTCCGGTGTCATAAACGGCCAAAACGGGCGTCTGATGGTCAAAGTCATAGTGGACGACATCGGATTGACCTGAAATCATAGGAAAACAATCTCATTATTATTCGTGACGTGTACGCGCAGACGTCACATCAATCGGACGTGCGGTCTGTGCGGTTGGGGTCATTATGCGTTCTTTAAGTGTTGCGCGTGCTTCATAAACGCGCGTGGGGGGGTCCAAACGGGCCGAACGAGGTGAGAATGGCATGAAATCAGACGAAATCAAAGGTTGAGTGAATTGTGACGTGGTCGAGCAGACGAAACGTCAATCGGACGTTTCGTGTGCCCGTGGTGACCGGGAACGCCGTTCCGGTGTCATAAACGGCCAAAACGGGCGTCTGACGGTCAAAGTCATAGCAGCCCACATCGGAATGACCTGAAATCATAGGGAAACAATATAATTATTATTCGTGACGTGTACGCATAGACGGTACATCAATCGGACGTGCGGTCTACGCGGTAGGGCTCATTATGTGTTCTTTAAGTGTTCCGCGCGCTTGATAAACGCGTGTGGGGGTCCAAATGGGCCGAACGAGGTCCGAATCACCTGAAATCAGACGACATCAAAGGGTGAGTAAATTGGGACGTGGTCGAGTCGACGACACGTCAATCGGCTGCACCGTGTGCCCGTGGTGACCGGGAACGCCGTTCCGGTGTCATAAATGGCCAACACGGGCGTCTCACGCTCAAAATCATAGCGGACCGCATCAGATTGACCTAAAATCACAGAGAAACAATCTAATTATTATTCGTGATTTGTACGCGCAGACGACATGCCAATAGGAGGTACGGTCTGCACGGTAGGGCTCATTATGCGTTCTTTAAGTGTTGCGCGCGCTTAATTGTTTTCCATTTTTTATGATTGTTACCTTGTTTTATGTCTGCTTTTCCACCGTGAAGAAAAAAACACAATTTGTACATTTTATTTAAAAAATGAAAAATATTTTATTTAATATTATATATATAAATATTTTCATTAATATATATATATATATTATTTAATAAATAAATATACATATTTTATTTAATATTATATATATCAATATTTTCATTATTTTATATATATATATATATATTTGATTTAATAAATATATATATATATTTATTTATTTATTATGGTATGATTTTTTTTTTTAAAAAAATTTCAAGTTTAGCGACCGCCTCTGGCGGTCGCTATAGCATGCCCGCCGGGCAGCATTAGCGACCGTCAGGCAGTCGCTTAAGGCAGCATTTCGGCCACCTATAGCGACCGCCATTGGCGGTCACTAAAGCCCTACAATGACGGAGCAGAAGCGACCGCCAATTGCGGCCACTATAGGGAATTGGCGACCGCCAATGGCGGTCGCTAATGGCCTTTTTTAGTAGTGAAAGTAGTTGGTTCTAGACCACCAACTCCAACAGACTCCCACTTGGACTAGAGCCAACTGCTAACAACCTTTAACCCGCTAGATCTCAGATGATATTCATGTTTCTGCTGAGATAGGCCTTTAGTCATGGGGTCCACCACGTTCTCTTCCGTGGACACTCTGCTCACTGCAACTTCACCCCTTTGATAGAAATCCCTCAAGAGGTGATACTTCCGGAGTATGTTCTTTGTCCGTTGATGTGACCATGGTTCTTTTGCAAGAGCCACCGCTGCAGTATTATCACAATACAATGTAATGGGATCTTTACTGCTAGGCACCACATCAAGCTCCTGGACAAAGTTCCGAATCCAAACAGCTTCTTTGGCTGCATCAGAAGCCGCTATATACTCGGACTCCACTGTAGAATCGGCGACAACTGGCAGCTTTGAACTCTTCCAGCTCACAGCTCCTCCATTGAGACAGAAAACGTATCCAGATTGCGACTTCAGATCATTCTGATCTGTTTGAAAACCAGCATCAGCATACCCTCTGATGACAAGCTCCTCGTCTCACTACTAAAAAAAGGCTATTAGCGACCGCCATTGGCGGTCGCTAATGCCCTATAGCGACCGCCCAGTGACCGCAATTGGTGGTCGCTTCTGCTCCGTCGTTGTAGGGCTTTAGGGACCGCCAATGGCGGTCGCTATAGGTGGCTGAAATGCCACCTTTAGGGACCGCCTGGCGGTCGCTGTAGGCTGACTCGCGGGCACCATTAGCGACCGCCATTGGCGGTCGCTAAACTTCAAAAAAGAAAAATTTAAAAAAATTCATACCATAATAAATATATATATATATATATATATATTAAATCAAATATATATATATATAATAATGAAAATATTGATATATATAATATTAAATAAAATATGTATATTTATTTATTAAATAATATATATATATATATATATTAATGAAAATATTTATATATATAATATTAAATAAAATATTTTTCATTTTTTAAATAAAATGTACAAATTGTGTTTTTTTCTTCACGGTGGAAAAGCAGACATAAAACAAGGTAACAATCATAAAAAATGGAAAACAATTAAGTGCGCGCAACACTTAAAGAACCCATAATGAGCCCTACCGTGCATAATGCACGTCCGATTGGCGTGTCGTCTGCGCGTACATGTCACGAATAACAATTAGATAGTTTTTCTGTGATTTCAGGTCAATCCGATGTGGTCCGCTATGATTTTGAGCGTGAGACGCCCGTGTTGGCCGTTTATGACACCGAAATGGCGTTTTCGGTCACCGCGGGCACACGGTGAGGCCGATTGACATGCCGTCTGCTCGACCACGTCACAATTTACTCACCCTTTGATGTCGTCTGATTTCAGGTCATTCGGACCTCGTTCGGCCTGTTTGGACCCCCCCACGCGCGTTTATCAAGCGCGCGCAACACTTAAAGAACGCATAATGAGCCCTACCGCGCAGACCGCACATCCGATTGATGTGCCTTCTACGCGTACACATCACGAATAATAATTATATTGTTTCCCTATGATTTCAGGTCATTATGATGTGGTCCGCTATGACTTTGACCATCAGACGCCCGTTTTGGCCGTTTATGACACCGGAACGGTGTTCCCGGTCACCGTGGGCACACGGCACGTCCGATTGACGTGCTGTCTACTCGACCACATCAAAATTCACTACCCCTTTGATGTCGTCTGATTTCAGGCCATTCTCACCTCGTTCGGCCCGTTTGGACCCCCCCCCCCACATGCGTTTATGAAGCGCGCACAACACTTAAAGAACGCACAATGAGCCTTACCGCGCAGACCGCACGTCTGATTGATGTGATGTCTACGCGTACATGTCATGAATAATAATTATATTGTTTCCCTGTGATTTCAGGTCAATTCGATGTCGTCCGCTATGACTTTGACCGTCAGACACCCGTTTTGGCCGTTTGTGACACCAGAACGGCGTTCCCAGTCACCGCAGGCACATGGTGCGGCTTATTGATGTTCCGTCTACTCGAACACGTCACAATTAACTCGCCATTTGATGTGGTCTGATTTCAGGCCATTCGGACGTGCGGTGCGCTCGGCACGAATGAATGTGTCGTTTTCAGCAGCGCGGCGCGCGCTGAAATGGCGCGTTGGGGGGTCAAAACCACCCGAACGACGTCTGAATGCCACGAAACCGCACGACAAGAGCCGGTGCGTGAATTCTGAAATGGTCGGCTAGACGGCACGTCATTCGGAGGTGCCGTTTGACCGCGGCGGCCGAAAACGCGTTTCGGGCGCCATAGAACACCAAAACGGCGTGCGGTGGTCCAATTCAGAGCAAACGTGCTCCGAAAAACCTGAAACCACACGAGAACGATAGGAATATTATTCCTAAGATGCAGGAGGAGGCGGAACGTCCATCGGACATGCAGTGTGTGTGGCACGACCGAATGCGTCGTTTTCAGCAGCTCGACGCGCGCTGAAATGGCGCATTAGAGGGTCAAAACCACCCGAACGACCTCCGAATGCCATTAAACCGCACGACAACAGCCGGTGCGTGAATTCTGAAATGTTTGGCCAGACGGCACATCATTCGGAGGTTCCGTTTGACCACGGCGGTCGAAAACGTGTTTCCGGCGCCCTAGAACACCAAAACGGCGTGCGTCGGTCCAATTCGGAGCAAACGTGCTCCAAACGACCTGAAACCGCACGATAATGATAGGAATATTATTCTTAAGATGCAGGAGGAGGTGGCACGTCCATCGGACGTGCGGTGCGCTCGGCACGACCGAATGTGTCGTTTTCAGCAGCGCGGCGCGCGCTGAAATGGCGCGTTGGGGGGTCAAAACCACCCGAACGACGTCCGAATGCCACGAAACCGCACGACAACATCCAGTGCATGAATTCTGAAATAGTCGGCCAGACGGCACATCATTCGGAGGCGCCGTTTGACCGCGGTGGCCGGAAACGCGTTTCCGGTGCCATAAAACACCAAAATGGCGTGCGGCGGTCCAATTCAGAGCAAACGTTCTCCGAACTACTTGAAACCGCACGATAACGATAGGAATATTTTTCCTGAGATGCAGGAGGAGGCGGCACGTCCATTGGACGTGCAGTACGCTCGGCACGACCGAATGTGTCGTTTTCAACAGCACGGCGTGCGCTGAAATGGCGCGTTGGGTGGTCAAAACCACTCTAACGATGTCCGAATGCCACGAAACCACACGACAACAGCCGGTGCGTGAATTCTGAAATGGTTGGCCAGACGGCACGTCATTCGGAGTTTCCATTTGACCGCGGCGTCCAGAAACGCGTTTCCGGAGCCATAGAACACCAAAACGGCGTGCGGCGGTCAAATTCAGAGAAAACGTGCTCCGAAAAACCTGATACCTCACGAGAACGATAGAAATATTATTCCTGAGATGTAGGAGAAGGCGGCACGTCCATCAGACGTGCGGTGCGCACGGCACGACTGAATGCGTCGTTTTCAGCAGCTCGGCGCGCGCTGAAATGGCGCGTTGGGGGGTCAAAACCACCCGAACGACCTCCGAATGCCATGAAACTGCACGACAACATCCGTTGCGTGAATTTTGAAATGTTCAGGAAGACGGCACGTCAATCAGAGGTGTCGTTTGACTGCGGCGGCCGGAAACACGTTTCCGGAGCCATAAAACACCAAAACGGTGTGCGGTGGTCGAATTCGGAGAAAACATGCTCCGAACGACCTGAAACCGCACGAGAACGATATGAATATTATTCCTGAGATGCAGGAGGAGGCAGCATGTCCATTGGACGTGCGGTGCGCGTGACACGACCGAATAAGTCGTTTTCAGCAGCTCGGTGCGCGCTGAAATGGCACGTTGGGGGGTCAAAACCACCCGAACGACCACCGAATGCCACGAAACTGCAAGACAATAGCCGGTGCATGAGTTCTGAAATGGTCAGGCAGACGGCACATCATTCGGAGGTGCCGTTTGACCGCGGCGGCCAGAAATGCGTCTCCGGCGCCATAAAACACCAAAACGGCGTGCGTCGGTCCAATTCGGAGAAAACTTGCTCCGAACAACCTGAAACTGCATGAGAACGATAGTAATATGTTTCCTGAGATTCAGGAGGAGGCAACACGTCCATCGGACGTGCGGTGCACTCGGCACGACCGAATGTGTCGTTTTCAGCAGCGCGGCGTGCGCTGAAATGGCGCATTGGGGGGTCAAAACCACCCGAACGACCTCTGAATGCCACGAAACCGCACGACAACAGCCGGTGCGTGAATTCTAAAATGGTCGGCCAGAGGGCACGTCATTTGGAGGTTCCATTTGACCGCGGCGGCCGGAAACGCGTTTCCGGAGCCATAAAACACCAAAACGGTGTGCGGCGGTCCAATTCGGAGCAAACGTGCTCCGAACGACCTAAAACCGCACGAGAACGATAGGATTATTATTCCTGAGATGCAAGAGGAGGAGGCACATCCATCGGATGTGCGGTGCACTCGGCACGACTGAATGTGTCGTTTTCAGCAGCGCGGCGCGCGCTGAAATGGCGCGTTGGAAGGTCAAAGCCACCCGAACGATGTCTGAATGCCACGAAACCGCACGACAACAACCGGTGCGTGAATTCTGAAATGGTCGGCCAGATGGCACGTCATTCGGAGGTGTCGTTTGACCGCGGCGGCCGAAAACGCGTTTCCGGCGCCATAGAACACCAAAACGGCATGCGGCGGTCCAATTCAGAGCAAACATGCTCTGAACGACCTAAAACCGCACGAAAACAACAAGAATATTTTTCTTGAGATTCAGGAGGAGGCGGCACATCCATCAGACATGCGGTGCGCTCGGCACGACCGAATGTGTCGTTTTCAGCAGCGCGGCGCGCGCTGAAATGGCGCGTTGGGGGCTCAAAACCACCCGAACGATGTCTGAATGCCACGAAACCAAACGACAACAGCCGGTGCGTGAATTCTGAAATGGTCGGCCAGACAACACGTCATTTGGGGGTGCCGTTTGACTGCGGCTACCGGAAACGCGTTTCCGGAGCCATAAAACACCAAAACGGCGTGTGGCGGTCCAATTCAGAGCAAACGTGCTCCGAATGACCTGAAACCGCACGAGAACGATAGGAATATTATTCCTGAGATATAGGAGGAGGCTGCACTTCCATCGTACTTGCGGTGCACTCGGCACGACTGAATGTGTCATTTTCAGCAGCGCGGCGCGCGCTGAAAGGGCGCATTGGGGGGGACAAAACCACCTGAACGACGTCCGAATGCCACGAAACCGCACAAAAATAGCCGGTGTGTGAATTCTGAAATGGTCGGCCAGACGGAATGTCATTCGGAGGTACCGTTTGACCGCGGCGGCCGGAAACGCGTTTCTGGCGCCGCAGAACACCAAAACGGCGTGTGGCGGTCCAATTCGGAGAAAACGTGCTCCAAACGACCTAAAACCTCACGAGAATGATAGAAATATTTTTCATGAGATGCAGGAGGAGGCGGCACATCTATCGGACATGCGGTGCGCTCGGCACGACCGAATGTGTCGTTTTCAGCAGCGCGGCGCGCGCTGAAATGGCGCGTTGGTGGGTCAAAACCTCCCGAACGACGTCTGAATTCCACGAAACCGCACGACAACACCCAGTGCGTGAATTATAAAATGGTCGGCTAGACGACACATCATTCGGAGGTTCCGTTTGACCGCGGCTTCCAGAAACGCGTTTCCGGAGCCATAAAACACCAAAACGACGTGCGGCGGTCCAATTCGGAGCAAACATGCTCCGAATGACCTGAAACCGCACGAGAATGATATTAATATTATTCCTGAGATACATGAGGAGGCCGAACATCCATCGGACGTGCGGTGCGCGCGGCACGACCGAATGCGTCGTTTTTAGCAGCTCGGCGCGTGCTGAAATGGCGCGTTGGGGGGTCAAAACCACCCGAACGACCTCCGAATGCCACGAAACCTCACGAAAACATCCTTTGCGTAAATTGTGAAATGGTCGGGCAGACGGCACGTCAATCGGAGGTGCCATTTGACCGCGGCGGTCGGAAACGCGTTTCCGGCGCCACAGAACACCAAAACGGCGTGCGGCGGTCCAATTCGGAGAAAACGTGCTCCGAACGACCTGAAACCGCACGAGAACGACATGAATATTTTTTCTGAGATGCAGGAGGAGGCGGAACGTCCATCGGACGTGCGGTGCGCTCGGCACGACCGAATGTGTCGTTTTCAGCAGCGCGGCGCGCGCTGAAATGGCGCGGTGGGGGGTCAAAACCACCCGAACGATGTCTGAATGCCACAAAACTGCACGACAATAGCCGGTGCATGAATTCTGAAATGGTCGGCTAGACGGCACATCATTCGGAGGTGCCGTTTGACCGCGGCAACTGGAAACTCGTTTCGGGCGCCATAGAACTCCAAAACTGCGTGCGGCGGTCCAATTCAGAGCAAACGTGCTCCGAAAAACCTAAAACCGCACGAGAGCGATAGGAATATTATTCCTACGATGCAGGAGAAGGCGGCACGTCCATCGGACGTGCGGTGCGCGCGGCACGACTGAATGCGTCGTTTTCAGCAGTTCGGTGCGCGCAGAAATGGCGCGTTGGGGGGTCAAAACCACTCGAACGACATCCGAATGCCACAAAACCGCACAAAAACATCCGTTGCATGAATTGGGAAATGTTCGGGTAGACGGCACGTCAATCGTAGGTTCCGTTTGACCGCGGCGGCCGGAAATGCGTTTCCGGAGCCATAAAACACCAAAACGGCGTGCGACGGTCGAATTAGGAACAAACGTGCTCCGAACGACCTGAAACCGCACGAGAACGATAGGAATATTATTCCTGAGATGCAGGCAGAGGCATCACGTCCATCAGATGTGCGGTGTGCGCGGCACGACTGAATACGTCGTTTTTAGCAGCTCGGCGCGCGCTGAAATGGCGCATTGGGGGGTCAAAACCACCCGAACGACCTCCGAATGCCACGAAACCGTACGACAACATCCGTTGCGTGAATTGTGAAATGTTCGGGCAGATGGCACGTCAATCGGACATGCCGTGTGCCCGCGGTGACCGGGAACGCCGTTCCGGTGTCATAAACGGCAAAAACGGGCGTCTGATGGTCAAAGTCATAGCGGCCCACATCGGAATGACTTGAAATCACAGGGAAACAATATAATTATTATTCATGACGTGTACGCGCGGACGGCACACCAATCGGACGTGCGGTCTGCGCGGTAGGGCTCATTATGCGTTCTTTAAGTGTTGCGCGCGCTTGATAAACGCGCTTGGGGGGTCCAAATGGGCCGAACGAGGTACAAATGGCCTGAAATCAGACGACATCAAAGTGTGAGTTAATTGTGACGTGGTCGTGTAGACGGCACATCAATCAGCCGCACCGTGTGCCCGTGGTGGCCGGGAACGCCGTTCTGGTGTCATAAACGGCCAAAACGGGCGTTTGACGGTCAAAGTCATAGTGGAAGACATCGGATTGACCTGAAATCACAGGAAAACAATCTCATTATTATTCGTGACGTGTACACGCAGACGTCACATCAATCGGACGTAGCGGTCTGTGCGTTAGGGCTCATTATGCGTTCTTTAAGTGTTTGTGCGTGCTTCATAAACACGCGTGGGGGGGTCCAAACGGGCCGAACGAGGTGAGAATGGCCCTGAAATCAGACGACATCAAATGGTGAGTGAATTGTGACGTGGTCGAGCAGACGAAACGTCAATCGGACGTGCCGTGTGCCCGTGGTGACCGGGAACGCCGTTCCGGTGTCATAAACGGCCAAAACGGGCGTCTGACGGTCAAATTCATAGAAGACCACATCAGAATGACATGAAATCATAGAGAAACAATATAATTATTATTCGTGACATGTACGCATAGACGGCACATCAATCGGACGTGCGGTCTACGCGGGTAGGGCTCATTATGTGTTCTTTAAGTGTTGCGCCGCGGCTAATAAACGCGCGTGGGGGTCCAAATGGGCCGAATGAGGTCCGAATGACCTGAAATTAGACAACATCAAAGGGTGAGTAAATTGGGACGTGGTCGAGTAAACGACACGTCAATCGGCCACACCGTGTGCCCGTGGTGACCGGGAACGCCGTTCCGGTGTCATAAACGGCCAACACGGGCGTCTCACGCTCAAAATCATAGCGGACCACATCAGATTGACCTGAAATCACAGAGAAACAATCTAATTATTATTCGTGATGTGTACGCGCAGATGACATGCCAATCGGAGTGCGGTCTACACGGTAGGGCTCATTATGCGTTCTTTAAGTGTTGCGTGCGCTTAATTGTTTTCCATTTTTTATGATTGTTACCTTGTTTTATGTCTGCTTTTCCACCGTGAAGAAAAAAACACAATTTGTACATTTTATTTAAAAAATGAAAAATATTTTATTTAATATTATATATATAAATATTTTCATTAATATATATATATATATATTATTTAATAAATAAATATACATATTTTATTTAATATTATATATATCAATATTTCATTATTTTATATATATATATATTTGATTTAATAAATAAATATATATATATATATATATTTATTATGGTATGATTTTTTTTTAAAAAATTTCAAGTTTAGCGACCGCCTCTGGTGGTCGCTATAGCATGCCCGCCGGGCAGCATTAGCGGCCGTCAGGCGGTCGCTAAGGCAGCATTTCGGCCAACTATAGCGACCGCCATTGGCGGTCACTAAAGCCCTACAACGACGGAGCAGAAGCGACCACTAATTGCGGTCGCTATAGGGAATTAGCGACCGCCAATGGCGGTCGCTAATGGACTTTTTTAGTAGTGAATGGTAGTTGGTTCTAGACCACCAACTCCAACAGACTCCCACTTGGACTAGAGCCAACTGCTAACAACCTTTAACCCGCTAGCACTCACATGATATTCATGCTTCTGCTGAGATAGGCCTTTAGTCATGGGGTCCGCCACGTTCTCTTTCGTGGACACTCTGCTCACTGCAACTTCACCCCTTTGATAGAAATCCCTCAAGAGGTGATACTTCCTGAGTATGTTCTTTTTCCGTTGATGTGACCTTGGTTCTTTTGGCAAGAGCCACCGCTGCAGTATTATCACAATACAATGTAATGGGATCTTTACTGCTAGGCACCACATCAAGCTCCTGGACAAAGTTCCGAATACAAACGGCTTCTTTGGCTGCATCAGAAGCCGCTATATACTCGGACTCCACTGTAGAATCGGCGACAACTGGCAGCTTTGAACTCTTCCAGCTCACAGCTCCTCCATTGAGACAGAAAACGTATCCAGATTGCGAATTCAGATCATTCTGATCTGTTGAAAACCAGCATCAGCTTACCCTCTGATGACAAGCTCCTCGTCTCACTACTAAAAAAAGGCCATTAGCGACCGCAAATTGGCGGTCGCTAATTCCTATAGCGGACCGCCCAACGACCCGCAATTGGTGGTCGCTTCTACTCCATCGTTGTAGGGCTTTAGCGACCGCCAATGGCGGTCTCTATAGGTGGCTGAAATACCACCTTTAGGGACCGCCTAGCGGTCGCTAATGCCCTATAGTGACCGCTCAACGACCGCAATTGGTGGTCGCTTCTACTCCGTCGTTGTAGGGCTTAGCGACCGCCAATGGCGGTCGCTATAGGTGGCTGAAATGCCATCTTTAGAGACCACCTGGCGGTCACTGTAGGCTGACTCGCGGGCACCATTAGCGACCGCCATTGGCGGTCGCTAATACTGCTCGGGGACGGGCCAGGCTAAAGCGACCACCAATGGCGGTCGCTAAACTTCAAAAAAATTTTTTTTTTTAAAAATCATACCATAATAAATATTATATATATATATATATATATATATTAAATCAAATATATATATATAAAATAATGAAAATATTGATATATATAATATTAAATAAAATATGTATATTTATTTATTAAATAATATATATATATATATATTAATGAAAATATTTATATATATAATATTAAATAAAATATTTTCATTTTTTAAATAAAATGTACAAATTGTGTTTTTTTTCTTCACGGTGGAAAAGCAGGACATAAAACAAGGTAACAATCATAAAAAAATGGAAAACAATTAAGTGTGTGCAACACTTAAAGAACGCATAATGAGCCCTACCGTGCAGACCGCACATCCGATTGGCATGCTGTCTGTGCGTACACATCACAAATAACAATTAGATAGTTTTTCTGTGATTTCAGGTCAATCCGATGTGGCCCGCTATGATTTGAGCATGAGACGCCCGTGTTGGCCGTTTATGACACTGAAATGGCGTTTCCGGTCACCGTGGGCACACGGTGAGGCCGATTGACATGCTGTCTACTCGACCACGTCACAATTTACTCACCCTTTGATGTCGTCTGATTTCAGGTCATTCGGACCTCGTTCGGCCTGTTTGGACCCCCCCACGCGCGTTTATCAAGCGCGCGCAACACTTAAAGAACGCATAATGAGCCCTACCGCGCAGACCACACGTCCGATTGATGTGCCTTCTACATGTACACGTCATGAATAATAATTATATTGTTTCCCTATGATTTCAGGTCATTCTGATGTGGTCCGCTATGACTTTGACCGTCAGACGCCCGTTTTGGCCGTTTATGACACCGGAACGGTGTTCCCGGTCACCGTGGGCACACGGCACGTCCGATTGATGTGCCGTCTACTCGAACACGTCAAAATTCACTAAACCTTTGATGTCGTCTGATTCCAGGCCATTCTCACCTCGTTCGGCCCGTTTGGACCCCCCCACGTGCGTTTATGAAGCGCGCGCAACACTTAAAGAACGCACAATGAGCCTTACCGCGCAGACCGCACGTCTGATTGATGTGCTGTCTGCGCGTACATGTCATGAATAATAATTATATTGTTTCCCTATGATTTCAGGTCAATTCGATGTCGTCCGCTATGACTTTGACCGTCAGACACCCGTTTTGGCCGTTTATGACACCAGAATGGCGTTCCAAGTCACCGCAGGCACACGGTACGGCTGATTGATGTTCCGTCTGCTCGAACACGTCACAATTAACTCACCATTTGATGTCGTCTGATTTCAGGACATTCGGACCTTGTTCGGCCCGTTTGGACCCCCCCCCCCCACGCGCGTTTATCAAGCGCGCGCAACACTTAAAGAACGCATAATGAGTACTGCCGTGCAGACTGCACGTCCGATTGATGTGTCGTCTGTGCATACACGTCAAAAATAATAATTATATTGTTTCCCTGTGATTTCAAGTCATTCCGATGTGGGCCGCTATGACTTTGACCGTCAGACGCCCGTTTTTGCCGTTTATGACACCGGAACGGCGTTCCCGGTCACCGCAGGAACATGGCACGTCCGATTGACGTGCCGTCTAGATGAACATTTCAAAATTCACGCAACGGATGTTTTCGTGCGGTTTCGTGGTAATCGGAGGTCGTTCGGGGGGTTTTGACCCCCCAACGCGCCATTTCAGCGCGCGCTGAGCTGCTGAAAACGACGTATTCAGTCGTGCCGTGCGCACCGCATGTCCGATGGACGTGTAGCCTCCTCCTGCATCTCAGGAATAATATTCCTATCGTTCTCATGCGTCTTCAGGTCATTCAGAGCACCTTTGCTCCGAATTCGACCGTCGCACGCCGTTTTGTTGTTTTATGGCTCCGGAAACACGTTTCCAGCCGCCGCGGTCAAACAGCACATCCGATTGTTGTGCCGTCTACCAGACCATTTCACAATTCATGCAATGGATGTTTTCGTGCGGTTTCGTGGCATTCGGAGGTCATTCGGGTGGTTTTGACCCCCCAACGCGCCATTTCAGCGTGCGTCGAGCTGCTGAAAACAACGCATTCGGCCGTGCCGCGCGCACCGCACGTCTGATGGACGTGCCGCCTCCTCCTACATCTCAGGAATAATATTCCTATCATTCTCGTGCGGTTTTAGGTTTTTCGGAGCACGTTTGCTCTGAATTGGAGCGCCGCACGCCGTTTTGGTGTTCTATGGCGCCAGAAACGCGTTTCCGGCCGCCGCGGTCAAACGACACCTCCGAATGACGTGTTGTCTGGCCGACCATTTCAAAATTCACGCACCGGCTATTTTCGTGTGGTTTCGTGGAATTCAGACATCGTTCGGGTGGTTTTGAACCCCCAACGCTCCATTTCAGCGCGCGCCGCGCTGCTGAAAACGACACATTCGGTCGTGCCGAGCGCACCGCACGTCCGATGGAAGTGCCGCCTCCTCCTGCATCTCAGGAAAAATATTCCTATCGTTATCGTGCGGTTTCAGGTCGTTCGGAGCACATTTGCTCCGAATTGGACCGTCGCACGCCGTTTGGGTGTTCTATGGCACCGGAAACGCGTTTCCGGCCGCCGCGGTAAAACGACACATCCAATTGACGTGCCGTCTACCCGACCATTTCACAATTCACGCAACGGATGTTGTCATGTGGTTTCGTGGCATTTGGAGGTCGTTCGGGTGGTTTTGACCCCCCAACGCGCCATTTCAGCGTGCGTCGAGCTGCTGAAAACGACGCATTCGGTCGTGCCACGCGCACCGCATGTCCGATGGATGTGCCACCTCCTCCTGCATCTCAGGAATAATATTTCTATCGTTCTTGTGTGGTTTCAGGTTTTCCGCAGCACGTTTGCTCTGAATTGGACCGTCGCACGCCGTTTTGGTGTTCTGTGGCACCGGAAACGCGTTTCCAGCCGCCGCGATCAAACGGAACCTCCAAATGATGTGTCGTCTGGCCGAAAATTTCAGAATTCACACACCGGCTGTTGTCGTGTGGTTTCGTGGCATTCGGACGTCGTTCTGGTGGGTTTGACCCCCCAACACGCCATTTCAGCGAGCGCCGAGTTGCTGAAAACGACACATTCGGTCGTGCCGAGTGCACCGCACGTCCAATGGATGTGCCACCTCCTCCTGCATATCAGGAAAAATATTTCTATCGTTCTCGTGCGGTTTCAGGTCGTTCGGAGCACGTTTGCTCCGAATTGGACCGCCGCACGCCGTTTTGGTGTTTTATGGCGCCGGAAACGCGTTTCCGGCCGCCGTGGTCAAACGGAACCTCCGAATGACGTGCCGTCTGGCCGACCATTTCAGAATTCATGCACCAGCTGTTGTCGTGCGGTTTCGTGGCATTCAGACGTTGTTCGGGTGGTTTTGACCCCCAACGCGCTATTTCATCGCGCGTCGCGCTGCTGAAAACGACACAATCGGTCGTGCCGAGCGCACCGCACATCCGATGGATGTGTCGCCTCCTCCTGCATCTCAGGAATAATATTACTATCATTCTCGTGTGGTTTCAGGTCGTTCAGAGCACGTTTGCTCCGAATTGGACCGTCGCACGCCGTTTTGGTGTTTTATGGCTCTGAAAACGCGTTTCCGGATGCTGCGGTCAAACGGCACCTCCGAATGACGTGTCGTCTGGCCGACCATTTCATAATTCATGCACCGGCTGTTGTCGTGCGGTTTCATGGCATTCGGAGGTCATTCGTGTGATTTTGACCCCCCCAACGCACCATTTCACTGCTGGTCGTGCTGCTGAAAACGACACATTCGGTCGTGCTGAGCGCACCGCATGACCGATGGACGTGCCGCCTCCTCCTGCATCTCAGGAAAAATATTCCTATCGTTCTCGTGCGGTTTCAGGTCATTCGGAGCATGTTTGCTCCGAATTGGACCGCCGCACGCCGTTTTGGTGTTCTATGGCGCCAGAAATGCGTTTCTGGCCGCCGCGGTCAAACGGAACCTCCGAATGATGTGCTGTCTAGACTACCATTTCAGAATTCATGCACCGGCTGTTGTCGTGCGGTTTCGTGGCATTCGGAGGTCGTTCGGGTGGTTTTGACCCCCCAACGCGCCATTTAAGCGCGCGCCGAGCTGCTGAAAATGACGTATTCGGTCGTGCCACGCGCACCGCACGTTTGATGGACGTGCAGCCTCCTCCTGCATCTTAGGAATAATATTTCTATCGTTCTCGTGCCGTTTCAGGTCATTTGGAGCACGTTTGATCCGAATTCGACCACCGCACGCCGTTTTGGTGTTTTATGGCTCCAGAAACGCGTTTCCGGCCATCGCCGTCAAACGACACCTCCGATTGACATGTCGTCTGCCCGACCATTTCACAATTCACGCAACGGATGTTGTCGTGCGATTTCGTGGGATTCAGAGGTCGTTCGGGTGGTTTTGACCCCCCAACGCGCCATTTCAGCGCGCACCGAGCTGCTGAAAATGACGCATTTGGTCGTGCCGCGCGCACCGCACGTCCGACAGATGTGTCGCCTCCTCCTGCATCTCAGGAATAATATTCCTATCGTTCTCGTGCGGTTTTAGGTTTTTGGAGCACATTTGCTCTGAATTGGACCGCCACACGCCGTTTTGGGGTTCTATGGCTCCAGAAACGCGTTTTCGGCCGCCGCGGTCAAACGGAAACTCCGAATGATGTGCCGTATGGCCGACCATTTCAGAATTCACACGCCGGCTGTGGTCGTGCAGTTCCGTGGCATTCGGACGTCGTTCGGGTGGTTTTGACCCCCCAACGTGCCATTTCAGCGCGCGCCGCGCTGCTGAAAACGACACATTCGTTCGTGCTGAGCGCACCTCACGTCCGATGGATGTGCCACCTCTTCCTCATCTCAGGAAAAATATTCCTATCGTTCTCGTGCGGGTTCAGGTCATTTAGAGCACGTTTGCTCCGAATTGGACCGCTGCACGCCGTTTTGGTGTTCAATGGCGCTGGAAACGCGTTTCCGGCTGCCGCGGTAAAACGGCACCTCCGTATGACGTGCCGTCTGGCCGACCATTTCAGAATTCACACACCGGATGTTTTCGTGAGGTTTCGTGGCATTCAGACGGTGTTCGGGTGGTTTTGACCCCCCAACGCGCCATTTCAGTGCGCGCCGCGCTGCTGAAAATGACACCTTCGGTCGTGCCGAGCGCACCGCACGTCCGATGGATGTTCCGCCTCCTCCTGCATCTCAGGAATAATATTCCTATCGTTATCATGCGGTTTCAGGTCCTTTGGAGCACCTTTGCTCCGAATTGGACCGCCGCACGCCGTTTTGGTGTTCTATGGCGCTGGAAACGCGTTTCCGGCCGCTGCGGTCAAACGACAACTCCGAATGATGTTCCGTCTGGCTGAACATTTCAGACATCATGCATCGGCTGTTGTCGTGCGGTTTCGTGGCATTCAGAGGTCGTTCATGTGGTTTTGACCTCCCAACGCGCCATTTCGGCGCGCGTCGAGCTGCTAAAAACGACGCATTCGGTCGTGCCACGCGCACCGCACGTCCGATGGACGTGCCGCCTCCTTCTGCATCGCAGGAATAATATTCCTATCGTTCTTGTGCAGTTTCAAGTTTTTCGGAGCAAGTTTGCTCTGAATTGGACCGCTGCACGCCGTTTTGGTGTTCTGTGGCACCAGAAACGCGTTTCCGACCGATGCGGTCAAACGGAACCTCTGAATGACGTTCCGCCTGGCCGACCATTTCAGAATTCACACACCGTCTATTTTCGTGCAGTTTTGTGGCATTCAGACGTCGTTCGGGTGGTTTTGACCCCCTAATGCGCCATTTCAGCGTGCGCCGCGCTGCTGAAAACGACACATTCGGTCGTGCCGAGTGCACCGCACGTCCGATGGATGTGTCGCCTCCTCCTGTATCTCAGGAATAATATTCCTATCGTTCTCGTGCGGTTTCAAGTCATTCGGAACACGTTTGCTCCGAATTGGACCGATGCACGCCGTTTTGGTGTTTTATGGCTCTGGAAACGCGTTTCAGGCAGCCGCGGTCAAACAGAACCTCCGAATGACGTGCCTTCTGGCCAACCATTTCATAATTCACGCACCGGCTATTATCTTGCGGTTTCGTGGAATTCGGAGGTCGTTCGGGTGGGATTGAACCCCCAACGCGCCATTTCAGCGCGCGCCGTGCTGCCAAAAACGACACATTCGGTCGTGACAAGAGCACCGCACGTTCGATGTATGTGACGCCTCCTCCTGCATCTCAGGAAAAATATTCCTATCGTTCTCATGCGGTTTCAGGTCGTTCGGAGCACGTTTTCTCCGAATTGGACCGCCGCACGCCGTTTTGGTGTTCTATGGCGTCGGAAACGCGTTTCCGGCCACCGCGGTCAAACGGCACCTCCGAATGACGTGCCGTCTGGACGACCATTTCAGAATTCATGCACCGGCTGTTGTCGTGCGGTTTTGTGGCATTCAGAAGTCGTTCGGGTGATTTTGCCCCCCCAACTTGCCATTTCAGCGCGTGTCGCGCTGCTGAAAACGACACATTCGGTCGTGCCGAGCGCACCGCACGTCCGATGGACGTGCCGCCTCCTCCTGCATCTCAGGAAAAATATTCCTATCGTTCTCGTGCGGTATCAGGTCGTTCGGAGCACGTTTTCTCCGAATTGGACCGCCGCACGCCGTTTTGGTGTTCTATGGCACCGGAAATGCATTTCCGGCCGCCGCGGTCAAACGACACCTCCGAATGACGTGCCGTCTAGCCGACCATTTCAGAATTCATGCACCGGCTGTTGTCGTGCGGTTTCGTGGTATTCGGACGTCGTTCGGGTGGTTTTGACCCCCCAACGCGCCATTTCAGCGCGCGCCGCGCTGCTAAAAATGTCACATTCGGTCGTGCGGGGGGGCTGTACGGGGTTGCGGGGGGGAAGTACGGGGGTGCGGGGGGGGGGGGGGGGGCAGTACGGGGGTGCGGGGGATTTGTACGGGGGTGCGGGGGGCGGTATGGGTGTGCGGGGGGGGGGGGTGTGGGGGCTGTACGGGGATGCGGGGGGGGGGGGCTGTACGGGGGTGTGGGGGCTGTACAGGGGTGTGGGGGGGCTGTCCGGGGGTGAGGGGGTGGCTGTACGGGGGTGCGGGGGGGGGGGGGGGGGGGGTTGTACGGGTGTGCGGGGGGCTGTCTAGGGGTGCGGGGGGCTGTACGAGGGTGCGGGGGGGCTGTACGGGGGTGCGGGGGCTGTACGGGGGTGCGGGGGGCTGTACGGGGGTGCGGGGGGGGGGGGGGGGGGGGCTGTCCGGGGGTCAGGGGGGCTGTATGGGGGTGCAGGGGGCTGTACAGGTGTGCGGGGGGGCTTTCCGGGGGTGCGGGTGGCTGGACGGGGGTGCGGGGGGGCTGTCCGGGGGTGAGGGGGGCTGTACGGGTGTGCGGGGGGGGGGGGGGGGGGGGTGCTGTCCGGGGGTGCGGGGGCTGTACAGGGGTGCGGGGGGGGGGGGGGGGGCTGTACGGGTGTGCGGGGGGGGGGGGGGGGGGGGCTGTCTAGGGGTGCAGGGGGGCTGTACGGGGGTGCGGGGGGCTGTATGGGGGTGCGAGGGGCTGCACGGGGGTGCGGGGGGCTGTATGGGGGTGTGGGGGGGGGGCTGTCCGGGGGTGCGGGGGGGGGGGGGGGGCTGTACGGGGGGGCGGGGGGCTGTACGGGGGGGCTGTACGGGGGTGTAGGGGGGCTTTACGGGGGTGCGGGGGGGGGGGGGGGGGGCTGTACGGGGGTGCGGGGGGGCTGTACGGGGGTGCGGGGGGGCTGTCCGGGGGTGTGGGGGCTGTACGGGGGTGCGGGGGGTTAGAGTTTTTAAATGCACGCCTTAGATAATATTAGCTATAATATAATAAACAAGAAAAGAACGAAATTATAAGTACACAACCTTCTAATTTAAATTAAATGAATACATACAGTACATCAATGTCAACCCCACCAGTAAAAACAAAAAACATATCTCGTGAATATATGATGCATCCCGCGTTGTCATCAATGCTACCTCCTTCTGGTGGGCCAGGGGCCTACAAAAAATAAACATTATAAATATTTTAATAACAAAAATAATTTAAATTAAATAAATAAATACATTATATACCTGCGTCGTATGATCCCCTGCACCATCAGCTCGACGAACATATTCCCGCAGTGCTCTAACCTCAGCTGTCAATTGCGCATTTGCCTCCTCGGAAGCGCGCAGCCGTGCCTCAAAATCTGACATCTGCTGTGTCATATGAGCAACAACAGGACCGACAACCGCAGCGCGTGACAGTATAGAACGAGGAATCCCTGCTCCATAGGTCAAACTATAGCCATGCCCGTCCCGACCGATAATGCGATGAAAGATCTCATCTCGTCGCATGGGAAGTTGTCGCTGGTCCTCTAGCAGATGTTCTAACTCATCTTCAAATTGAGCCGGTGAAATATTTAAATATATATAAATATATTTATGTTAATATATAGATTTATGTAATTATTTTTAAGTACAGACAGTTACTATCAATGCTTCAACCTCTGGATCATTGCGATCACGAGTCCTCATCCACACCTACATTTTATCAGTTGCTGCACCTTTCTCTCGCAACTGTATATTAAAAGAATATAAACACAAAACCATATTAATTAATAAATTAAAAAATGAATAATATATACCTCATGTCGGATCTGAGACACGTGACGAGTCCCGAGCCTGTGAGGTGGTCCCTGCAATGCTCGATTCTCAGAATGGCGTGTTGACACCTCCTACATTCAATTCATTCAAATTTCAAAAAAATCACATATTCATGAAAATATATATTCACTAAAATAATTAATATACAAACCGCAACACCCTCAGTAGACCAATACACAACCAAGTCACGCCAATGAGCCGGGAGGACACCTCTCGGGACTTTTTCCAAAATGTCTAGGGCACCCACATTTGGTACCCAGTGGTCCCTCTTCACTTTGCCTTTATAATCTTTCCACATCTTACGGAATTTGCTCATACACACGGGACAAAACACTTCAGGGCATACTTTCAAATTTTTCTATAAAGAAAATATTCAAACATATTATTATTCTTTATACATAGAAAATAAAGTAAAATGATTTTCTTACCTGAAACTCCCTCCATAGACGATCTAATGTGTCCTGAGGGATAGAAGCCCAGTCACACGTGGTCAATGGAAATCGATGTGGGTCACGTATGATATGACCCAGCTGACGAATAAATGCCAAGGCATTCGGTCCCACAGGATGAAAAACCTCACCAAATGAAACATCTATCGTCGTGTCGGAATTCCATGATAATATGCCATGACCAGGGCCTCTCCTGTGAGAGGAAGAAGCAGCCGAGTCTGATCCTGTTGAAAACAATTATATATATAAATTGACAAATTTTATATATATATATATATATATATGTCAATTACATAAAAAATATAGACAATTACATTCAAACATACCTCGACCCTGAGACATAGATGCATCAGATAGATGATGTGGATCTTCTGCCTCTTCCCCTGACATGTCTGTAGTCATAGAAAACATCAGTAATGAGTCCAAAGTGTTTAAAAGATAAATTGGATTGTTCTTAAAAAATCAAACTTGTACAACTGTTAATCAAACAAAAAATGGATTGAATAATTAGTTGTGAATGAATTTTAAAAAATCAGAAAGTTAACAAAACAGATATACAAATTATGTACAAAACCAGTCAATGCATAGCCAAATTTCAGATAAAACTAATAAAAATTCAAGGAGCACATGAATCAGATGAAGAATACCTCAAAGGGAAGATACACTGACCATATCATCAATAAATCAAGAGTAAAAACAACCTAAATATTTATGATTGAATTAAAACTTAGAAAAGTGAGGATTAAAACTTATAAAGATTTATAAAATGATTAGATAATTTATGATATCCCAGGACATTCTACTGAATAGCGGGAAAACAATTATACCTTTCATTTAGCATGCAAATCGACCGTTTCGCTTTCAACAGCCGCTCTGACCCAATAAATATCTTCTTCACGTTGAACTACGGTATGTTGATCAAGTTTTTGGTAAACAAACGGAACAGTCTCGGGTTCATCTTCTTCAAATAAAAACACTCCTCGCCGAGACATTTTGACAACAACTTGCCAACTTGGATCCGAAGGCAAAGTAACGAAGAATAATTGTTCCGCTTGTGATGTCAAAATGAAAGGTTCATTCTCAACTCGTTCATTATTTCTGTATAACATATAGTTAAAATTCACCATTGAAAACTGATATTGATCTACTTTACATCCACGCACTGGATCAACCCAATTACACTTTAACAATATGTACTTCAAACCGTGTGTGTATACAACTTCAATGATGTCTATAAATTGACCATAGTAATAACCAGAATCGACAATGGGACAACCGATGCCACTGTTTTGTGTTTCTCGTTTGTCGTCAACATCTTTAATGAGAAATCAAAAACCATTAGCATCAATAGCTTTATAACGACGAGCCGTTATAGATGGACCCTCAGCCAGTTGGATAAATACTTCAGGTAGCGTGGGGTCCCCTAACTCCCTCAGCTTACGAACCTACATAATTTATAAAAATCAATACTAATATATGTAGAAATAATTAGTATAATACGTCACTCATAATGAAAATCACTTTATACATACATAATCCTTGAACCAATCATGAAATGACGCATAATGAGATTATTGAATTTTCAACTCAGTCGCATGATGCATCACTTTTTTTATCTCATTAATGTGTTTCCTGCAAATGATAAGGCGATGTTTAAAAGATCATTTTATGCAAACAAAACATGTAAAAGTTATACAAGCACATTGATAAGATACTTACTGCATTAATGGTGCAACTGATGGAGTATTGAAGAAGATATATTGATGTGCTTGAATCCACTTGATGTTGTCCATATCAAATGTGGTTCCTTCTCCAGCTGGACCATCATGAATCCGAGAGGTTTTATCTAATTTTGTTTCAACATCCGTAAGATATTCTGCACAAAAGGTAGTACACTCATCCATTAAATAACCATTGGATATTGATGCCCTTAGATGAGCTCTGTTGCGTACAAATCTTTTCAATGTACTCAAATACCGTTCAATAGGATACATCCACCTGAATTTCACTGGACCAGCAGCCATTACTTCATCAGTTAGGTGCACTGTCAAGTGGACCATAACATCGAAAAAAGAGGGGGGGGAAAGTTTTTCAAAGTGACAAAGTGTAAGTACAATTCGGTCCTGCAAACTTTTTAAATCACTCATTCATTGATTTCTTAAACAAAGTTGTCTAAAAAAATTATTCATCTCAATCAAGGGATGAACAACATTGGGGGATAAACAATCACAAATTGCGATTGGAATCAACTGCTGAAGTAATATGTGATTGTCATGACTTTTCAACCCCTGCAATGTCTTGCTCGTCAGATTCACACACTTTGAAATATTAGAAGAATAACCATCATGCACCTTGACCATCTTCAAAATGGAAAGAAATGTTTCTTTCTCCTCTGTAGTCATCGTATACTGTGCAGCAGGCATATATGCCTTGTTTCCCTCAGCTAACTGTAAATGCAACTGTTTCCTTAAACCAATTTCTTCCAAATCACGGCGTGCATTAACATGGTCCTTTGATTTTACACTGACACCTAAAATGGTCCACAATATGTTATCACAAACATTTTTTTCAATGTGCATGACATCCAAATTATGCCTCAACATGTTAGTTTTCCAATACGGAAGACTATAAAAAATACTTTTCTTTTTCCAATTGTGACTGCGCTGCCTACCTGCAGCACGAATATTACGTACTGGAGGAGCCACCAAATCCCGAATTTCATATTCCGTGTGGATATTTTCTTCCTCAATCTGCGATAACATTTCGACTCCTGTCATGATCTTTGGTGTTGGGCTGAACTCTCTAGAACCATCAAATGCCACTCTATCCTTTCTGAATCTGTGCTGAGGAGGGAGAAAACGCCTGTGACCCATGTATGCCCATTTTTTGGAATGTTTAAGCCATACAGATTTTTTACTTTTATTGCAATAAGGGCAAGAAAATTCCCCTTTCGTACTCCAGCCTGATAAATTTGCATAAGCTGGGAAGTCATTGATTGTCCACAATAAAGCAGCATGCAGTTTGAAGATTTCATTCGTTTCGAAGTCATATGTCATCACACCATCACCCCAAAATTCATTCAACTCATCAATCAATGGCTGAAGGTAAACATCAATCTTATCCCATGGACTTTTAGGTCCATCAATAAGAGTGGAAAGTAATATAAATTGTTGCTTCATACAATGCCATGGAGGAAGATTATATGGAACCAACACCACGGGCCATGTGCTATGTGTTGCACCAACGATAGACTTGAATGGATTGAAACCATCTGCTGCCAATCCCAATCGTACATTACGAACATCTTTAGCAAAGTCGGGATGTCTCTTATCAAATTCCTTCCATGCATGAGAGTCTGCCAGGTGGGTTAACATATCACTTTCATGAACTCTTTCTGCATGCCATCTCATTAAATTTGAAACTTTAGATGACATAAAAAATCTTTTCAACATCGGTTTAAGGGGAAAGTAACACATTTTATTTATGGCAATCGGTTTCCCCTGTATCGCAATCTGACTTTGATGAGTATTATTTCCCCTGTTCTCTTTCCACCTGGAAGCACCACAAACCGTACAAATATCCAAATGGGAAGTTTCTTTTCTAAACAATATACAGTTGTTTGCATATGCATCTATGGTCTCATATGTAAAACCTAAGTTCTCTGTCAACTTACTAGCATAGTAATACGACTCAGGAATCTTAGTGTTGACAAGAAGAACTTTTTTCAATAAAACCAAAAGCATGTCGAATGATGTGTCTAACCAATTATTCAAAGTCTTCAAATGCAACAACTCCACGATAAACGACAGTTTATTGTAAGAAGTACATCCAGGATATAATTCTATTTTCGCATCATAAAGTGCTTCATAAAACCTCCTCGAATCACGATCTGCACTAGAGCGAAGATTTATCTCACCGGTCTCAAGATTCTGGATGTCAATGCCTTCAGGATCAAACCCACGTACCATTTCAGTAAGCATTTCATGCATTGGATCAGTCATCCTTGCATCAACATCCATCTGAGCTGCATCTGTATTTTGACAACGAACATATTCTTCTCCATGACGAGTCCAACTCTTATAATTTTTCAGAAATCCATTAAAGAAAAGGTGCTCCCTCACAGTATCTCGTGTGAATTGAAATCTGTTAGCACATTTTCTACATGGACAACTAATAAAGTCACTTCCAAATCCTCTCGTGAAGTCAATAAACTGCATAATGCCATTGAAATATTCTCTAGACGTTCGATTTGGAAGATCAATCCAACTCTTATCCATAATAAGATACCTATAACAAACATTTACATTAGACTTATTACATTTTCATTTTTGATATCAAATATAATTAATATAAATACTAACTAATTGTTAGTGAACCTTTTATAAAATAAAAATGTAAGTGAAATCCCATGTCATACCTGATTGCGCTACAAACCTGGATAAGAGGGGAGCCGATGACGGTGCTTTGAGGGAGAAGAGCGGTGGGGAGCCGGCGCTGGAGCTGGTGTGGCGAGGGAGGGGATGAAGATGAATGGGACGGGGGTTGGCGGGGTGCGGGGGGGGGGGGGTGTTTGGGGTGATGTGGGGAGGGACGAGGGGGCGGAGGGCCGAGGGCAGAGGTCGGAGGCCGGAGGGGCTGGAGGCCAAAGGTCGGAGGGCTGCTGGAGGGCTCTCGAGGGCTTCCGGGCTGCCGGAGGCGGGTGGCGGGAGGCCGCAGGGCGGTCGTAGGGCGGAGGGCAGCCAGAGCCGGAGGGCGGCCGGAGCCGGAGGGAGGAAGGCGGCCGGGGAGGGCGGGGCCGGCGGAGGGCGGCTAAAGGGCTGCCAGAGGGATTCCGGGCTGCTGGAGGCGGGTGGTGGGAGGCTCTAGGGGAGAGGGAGGTCGTAGGGTGGCCGCAGGGCGGAGGGCGGCCGGAGCCGGAGGGCGGAGGGCGGCCGGAGGAGGGCGGGCCGACGGAGAGCGGTCGGAGGGCAGCCGTAGGGCGGACAGAGGGTGGAGGGTGGCAAGAGGGTGGCCGGCCGGAGGGCAGGCCGGCGGAGGGGGGGGGGGGCTGCGGAGGGCGGGCCGACGGAGGGCGGGCCGGCGGAGGGTGGGCTGGCGGAGGGCGGGGCGCCGGGGAGGGCACGCGGCGACGGGGAGGGCGCGCGGCGGGGGGGGGGGGGGGGGGCGACGGGGGGGAAGTGTTCGGGGGGGGGGGGCACGATCGAGTGGAGAGGGGGGGGGGGGGTGCGAAAGCCCCTTATTTTTTAAGGAGGCTTAGCGACCACCAATGGAGGTCGCTATAGGTAACAAGTCTCAAATGCCCTGTTTTCTAGTAGTGTCTCCTCCATACACCAGGAACATATCCTTAGTTCTTCTCAGATACTTAAGGATAGGCTTAACAGCAGTCCAATGCTGTTCTCCTGGATCTGCTTGATATCTACCTACCATGCTCAGTGCATAGGCAAAATCAAGCCTGGTACATAACATGGCATACATGATGGATCCTATAGCCGAAGCGTATGGGATCTTGCTCATCCTATCATTCTCCTGTTGTGTCTGAGGACACATTTTCTTAGAAAGATGTAAGCCATGTGACACTGGAACCAATCCCCACTTAGATTTTTCCATACTAAATCTCTTTAGTATCTGGTCAATGTATGTACCCTGACTTAGTCCAAGTAGCCTCTTGGATCTATCACGAATGATCTTGATCCCTAGAATGTAGGCTTCTTCTCCTATGTCCTTCATGGAGAAACACTTGTTCAACCAATCCTTAACTGACTGTAAGGCTGGTACGTCGTTTCCAATAAGAAATATTTCATCAACATATAACACTAGGATGACGACCGCATTCCCATTAAACCGCTTATAAACACATGGCTCACATTCGTTCTTAAAGAAACCAAATTCCTTTATGGATTCATCAAATTGAATGTTCCATGACCTGGATGCTTTCTTTAATCCATAAATGGATTTCTGCAACTTGCAAACCCGTTTGGCTTCACCTGGTGTCACAAACCCTTCTGGTTGTGTCATACAGACATCTTCCTGAAGGATCCCGTTAAGGAATGCTGTTTTGACATCCTTCTGCCAAATCTCGTAGTCATGGTAAGCTGCTATGGCAAGTATGATTCTTATGGATTTAAACATGGAAACTGGTGAGAAGGTTTCATCATAGTCAATTCCTTGACGCTGTCTGAATCCTTTAGCCACTAGCCTTGCTTTATAGGTGCTAACTTGACCTTCCATGTCCAGATTTCTTTTGAATACCCATTTGTATCCAAGAGGCTTTACATCAACTGGCTCATCGACCAGAACCCAAACTTGGTTCTGATACATGGAATCCATCTCAGAATTCAAAGATTCTAGCCATCCTGCAGCTTATGAGCTTTCTACTGCTTCCTTGTAGGAGAGAGGTTCATCATTGTCCAACAATAATTATTCACCATCCTCGGTGACTAGGAAACCAAATATATATGGTTCCCTTACCTCTCTTGAGCTCCTACGCAGTACTTGTGTTTCTAGAACCTCTTCCACGGGGACCTATAGAACTTGTTCCTGTACCAACTCCTGTGTATCTTGAGCATCAACTTCGTCGAAGTCAATCTTGATCCCACTATCCTTCTTTAGGATGTGCTCCCTCTCAAGAAAGACGGCTTGTCTGGCGACAATCAATTTCTTGTCTTGGGGGTTATATAGGTAATATCCTTTTGTTTCCTTGGGATATCCTATAAAGATACACTTCGTGCCTCGGGGTGCTAGTTTGTTTCCTGAGAAGGCCTTAACAAACGCCTCTCATCCCCATACACGTGTGTGAGACAAAGTGGGTTTCCTTCCATTCCATAACTCGGATGGAATTCCATTTTCCGCCATAGTTGGTACTCAGTTTAATGTGTATGCTGCAGTTTGTAATGCATATCTTCAAAAGGATAATGGAAGATCTGCATGACTCATCATCGACCTCACCATGTCCAACAAGGTGTGGTTCCTCCTTTCACTAACACCATTCCACTGTGGTGTATAAGGAGGAGTGAGCTGAGATAGAATCCCAGACTCCCATAGAAGATCGATGAACTCTTGGTTCAGATATTATCCACCTCGATCCGATCAAAGCTTCTTTATCTTCTTACCAAGTTGATTCTCTACTTCATTCTTGAATTCATTAAATTTCCCTAAGGACTCTGACTTATAACTCATTAAGTAGACATAGCCATATCTACTCAAATCATCAGTAAAAGTAATAAAGTAAGAATATCCACCTCTAGCATCTACTGGAATTGGTCCACACACATTTGTGTGTACCAATCCTAGAAGCTCTGTGGCCCTTTCACCTTGTCCACCAAAAGGCGTCTTGGTCATTTTTCCTTGTAAACAAGCATGATAGCTATCAAGTGGTTTTAGCTCAGTAGAGTCTAAATATCCCTCTTGGTAGAGCTTTGTCAAGCGCTTCTCGTTCACATGACCAAGGCAGTGATGCCATAACTGGGTGATGTATGAGTCATGTGAGTTTGTTTCGTTATCGATTGCCAACACTTGGTTTTCGTAATTTAATACATACAAACCATTATTCAAATGTGACATACCATAACATACGTTGTTCTTATAAAAGAGAAAACCCTTATTTCAAAACTTGAAAATAAATCCATCCATATCCAAACAAGATACAGAAATTATGTTCTTGGTAACACTAGGCACAAAATAACAGTTTTGTAAAACCAAATTCATGCTAGTTGGAAATGAGAGGTGATAGTCGCCAATAGCCAACGCAACCAGCCTTGCGCCATTAGCAGCTCAAAGATCCACCTCTCCTCTGGCGATCTTTCTAAATAACTTGGTTCCTGCATTTAAATATAGATGTGAGCCCCACAAGCTGTATCTAATACCCAATGTGTAGAAATAGAAAGATTTCACTTGATAACGAACACACCTTTAGCATCCCCACGCTTCTGGGTGCAGTTCCTCTTCCAGTGGCCCTGCTTGCCACATGCAAAACACACTGCTTCTCGTTCCTTGCCCTCCCTCTGGATCTTCCCCTTCTTGGAGGGACGGTGCTCGGGGTCTTCAGACCATTTATAAGTCTTTGGCCCCTTTTCATTGTCCTTCCATTTCTTGTTCACCATAAGGACCGCGGGTTTGTCACGCCCCATGTCCTTATCTACCTGGCAAATCAAGGTCAGAAGCTCCGACAGACTCTTCTCATTTCCGCTCATGTTATAGTTGACAATGAAGCTAGAGAAGGTCTTGGGAAATGATGATAGGATGAGATCTGTACGCAACTCATCTGGTAATTTAATCCCTAAGATGTCCAAGCGTTCAATGTAGCCAATAATCTTGACCACATGAGGCCCATGTGGCGCAGACACTCCAAGATTCGTGGTAAACAAAGAATTGGAGATCTCATAGCTCTCCTGTCTCACCTTCTCTTGGTAGATATCTTTAAGGTGAGACATCATGCGATACACATCCATGTTTTCATGTTTCTTCAAGAGCTCATTAGACATGGCTGATAGCATGAAACACTAGACATCTATGGAATCACCCATGTGTTTCATGTAGAGAGATAATTCCTCATCACTAGCCTCTTTCCCATGCGAAACTGGAATAGGCTCTTCCAGTACATATAATTTCCTTTCGTGGCGAAGGTCGACGCGTAAACGCCTCTGCCAGTCTTGGAAATTGGTGCCGGTGAGAATGTTTTCTTTTTCGAGTTTGGTGCGCAATGATATGTTTGAAGTCATTTTCTTGCCGTTTCTACAATTTAAGATGAGAAAAGGTTTAGTACATTATTATAAAAATTGAGACAAATAAATAAATTAATACTTATTAGTCTCCCACTATTTTATCAAAATCCAATAGCCCTCACCATTGACTTCGGAATATTCTATTGCGTGAATATTCTAGTGGAAAGGATCCATATTTCCCTTCGCATTACCCCAACTAGGGTTGGTCAAGCAACTTGAAGGGTTTTAGGTAGGCAATCCAGATTCCAACTGCATTAACTCGCAGTTCCTTGATCTTCTGAGTGGACTCCCCAATCCTGAAATCCTTTTTGGATTTCCTCAACCATTGCCTCTTAGTCACACCAAGTCCTGCTGTGGCAGCCAACCCTTGATGCAAACCAAGTCAAGTCAACCCAAAACCTTGAATTATAATTCCCCGATAATTGAAAGCACCCCAACTAGGGTTGGTCAAGCACTTTGAATTATGGTTTGATTCTAACCAAGATTATGGAAGGCTATACCAACTTAATATTTATTTTGAGGTATTTTATTCTTATACGTAAATTGCCATTTTATTATCTTTGATTACATGCTTGTTAATATTAAGTGGGATATACTTAAGTGATTAACCATGTCTAAGATAATATTTATGTATAAGCCAATTTTATTTTAGTTCCATCTTGCATGCTCGTTTAATTCATTAATTGTGTGATCGTGACAACACACCCACAATAAATAAACCATGCAACTGACAAAAATAAAATAAATGGTATGATCATGATCTTTTCTATTGGTTAGTTTATCTAGCGGTTGATAAACTAACCCAAGACCTAGGGGAGAAACACCTTGAACCTTTCGGGTTCGTGTTTACAGCTTTCCACCTGTCCACCTTTGTATCTCTTTGGATTGGATTCATCTTGGCTCCTAACTTGAGCCGCCTCCACTAGCTTGGGAGCTCTATCAATTACATATGCATTTATCTCACATGCAGGTGAGGGGAAAAAAGGGGTTTTTACATAAAATAATCCTTGGGCGTGCAGGCCCTACATATTAATGAGGAGATGGCTCGCAGGCCAACAAATTTAATTTAAATAAATAAATTAAAAGAAACCATTCACATACAAAGGTCTCGGTCTAGCTCATGATCATCCATACATGAAGCGATATTTAGGCATAAATAAAACTAGCATTCAATTCTTTAATCGTTCTTGTTTAAGATAAATCACGCTCGAATCAATTAATTATCTTTAATTAATCAATCCTTTTATCTTAAATCCCTTTTCTGAATTTCCTTGAGATTCTCATCCATCATAATTTTAAACAAATAAATTCATTTAAAATTATCCTTGTACACAACTTGTACCTTTTAGGCAACCTGGCGAATTCACATTTATTACGCAGATGTTAAATTAAACACACATATATAAAACACCTATCACGTGTTGTGCCTCGGCTTTACGCCTGCACCATGGTACACGTCTCAAGGGTTTGTATAATATAATAATAAATTTTAATAAATCTGCGTAATTTGGGTGAGTACATGGCGTGTAGTTCCGACTACACGGCGTGTACTTTTTCTTCAGCATCCATCCGAAGTACACGCCCGGTGATAGGGTGTGTTAATGTAATTCGGAAATTTTCGGAGTACACGGCGTGTACAGTGGGACACACGCCGTGTACTTTCCCCGTTACACAGTTTCCAGCCGTGCAGGCTATGTACGGAGTACACAACCCAACCCTAACCCGAAGGGACTACACGCCGTGTTCATTGGACCACACGACATGTATTCCGGAAACCGTGTGCCACCTGTTTCTTGTCAACACACGGTGTCTTAAATTCTTAGAAAGAATCCAATACACGGCCTGATTTGGCGGATCAGTCAATGCATTGAACCTAGACTACATGGTGTGTACTTCCGAATACACGCCGTGTATTATGGTGTTATACGGACAGAAACATTTGGCTCCTGCAGATGAGTTCCTCTATTTTATTTTAATCATAATTAAAAGAAAAATCTATTTCTGTGAGGTGAACGAGAAATGAGAGAGGAGGAACAGATCTCGATATTCAGATTTCCAGAACGATTAAACATGAATTGAAATAACTAAATTATTAAATGCGTAAATCACCAACAAAAAACTAAATAATTATAACCAACGATATGACCCTCTGATACCACTTGTAGGTTCCGGGCGCAGCGGAAGCGCGTTGGTGGGTTTGCCCAACTTAATTTTTCATTAAACAATGTTCAATCCGAGATCTGTCATGATATAAAACGCCGAATCTTCAGAATAGAACGAAGAGCGAAAAGAAAAGATGAGCCCCGGAACCCTTGAGGAGGATCATCATATGTTTATTTTAATTAATTTAGTTAATGCATAAGAATTACCTTGTTGGAATTATTTCTTCGTTGATGTGTCCGGTCACGATTTGGTGATCCGTCGTTGTGTCGTAGAATCCAAGTGTAGGATTCCTCTAGTGGGGATCCACACATGTGTCACGTATCTCCGGACATCACCGAAGAGATCTTCAGGTGCTAGCATGGAAGAACCTTCGCTTGCGATGTCCGCCTTTGACCGCCTTGATCCGGTGGAGGATCTTGCTCTCATAACTTGAGGGCGTTCTTGGTGGAAAGGGAATTCTCTCTTGGCTTGAGAGTATTTCCAAATCCGTTGTGCACAACAATGGCTCTAAAAAAATGTTGGGGTTGCGAGGATATTTATAATCAGGTTTGAGGTTAATAGAGTTATGACAATAAATAAACGTGTTACGCATTTTATTTATTTCATTAACTCATATTGAAAACCCCCATACCGAATTATTAATTCCTTGACATGCGCCCATGATGATTATAATAAATATCATTTAATAAAACAATATTAAATCCTCAAAATCCCAATTGGAAAAACTACACGGCGTGTAATAATTAATACACGGTGTGTACTTGTTTTCCATAAAACTACACAGTGTGTATATTTAAAATACACTGTGTGTACTTTTATTTTCCATTTTCTCCACCACATTTATTAGACCTTGAGTAATGACTATTTATTTCATAAATAAATGTAACTGCATTACTCGCTAATAAATATATTATTTTATCCACAGTATATTCTCTCGAATAACTAGTGTCAAAATAAATGCGACCAGACATCCTTAAATAATTATTAAACCACAGTCGGGAATAATATTTATTTAACTTGTTAAATTAATATTTAACTGAGATACATGGACACACTTAGTGTGTGACCCTCTAGGCCTATTTCTCAGTGGCATTAGGCTGAGCCTGCCTAAAGTCCAAGGTTAGCATCTAGAAACACTCCAAGGCACCCATAGAGAAAGAAGATAACGCCGCATTGACATGTCACCTCCTACGAACGCTTACTGTGTAATATAATCCCTTTGTCTCGATATCTCCAATCAAGCGGGTTGCATTCTAGTGCCATCAATCCATGTGCTTGATTATTCTTTCTTTTACTTCCCGGAATTGAACTTGCCCATACCTTACCATGGCCATGGATTTATTTAGGTTATATCAATTCCATTAAAGGGCCTGAGATATCTACTTCTGTTATGGAACGGAAGGGACAAATCCTTTCTCGCATTATCTATTAATGCGGTATTACTCGTGACGCACCCAACGTATCCTACCTCGCTACGAACAGTGTGTCGTCACAGTTTTCATCAATACATCTAAGTGCACGAGTTGTAATACCCATTAATAATAATCTTAATGTCTAAGGATCAATACACACATCCGCAGATAGGAACATCCAATGACACTATGAAATGTGGATTTCCTACTGGAGGGTCTCGTTCTCATAATATCCTCCTGGATATTACCAAGGGCGCACACCATGAGAAGGTGCCTCAAAGTTTTATGAGTCCTCACCCCTAATGACCTGTATTATTTGTGTCCCTCAAATAATATCATCCAGCCATAGAACATACATTCAAGAACAGTGTTATGGCACTTTCAGGTTCTCATCATAGCAGGGATCTGCTACGACCCTTTAATGCAACAGCTGTCCTTAGGAAATTATCACATGACATGTCATGCAGAAGAACAATCAAGACATGATAAGGCTTTTTTTAATGAATAAAGTAAAAAGTAGTTGGTTCTAGACCACCAACTCCAACAGAACCTTTATGAGTTATGGAACCATAGGAAACCAAATGTTAACTACTTCAAAGTTTTTGGTTGCAATGTCTTTATTATTAATACTAAAGAAAATCTCGACAAATTTGCATCCAAGAGTGATTAAAGAATTTTCCTAGGTTACTCTATTTCTAGTATATCATATAGAGTTTTCAATAAGAGAACCAAGTGTGTGGAAGAATCTGTTCACATCAAGTTTGACGAAACTGATCCACATGAGCCTAAAACCTCTCTTGAAAATCTTTAAGATGATCTCTCTGTTTTGAACCTTAATGATAAAGACAGTGGACCTATAGTTAAAACGTCCAGTTCTGGAAATTTTCCAGAACCTGCTTCGGTTGATTACCAACCTGTTGATGAACCTGAAATTTCTAGCCCTACCTTTACTAGATCAACTATAATTCTGAAGAATCATCCTTTAGATGTTGTTGTAGGAAATCTTGATAGAGGGACACAGACTAGATCTTCTCTTAGAAATCAATTTGAACATCAAGCCTTCTTGTCATAGCTTGAACCTAAAAACATTGATGATGCTATTAATGATGAATTTTGGCTAATTTCTATGCAAGAAGAACTCAATCAGTTTGATAGAAATAATGTTTGGAATCTTGTTGAAAGACCTAAGGACACTTTCACAATAGGCACAAAATGGGTGTTTATAAACAAAGTAGATGAATCCGGAAACATTGTTAGAAATAAAGCTAGACTAGTTGCACAAGGCTATAGTAAAGAAGAAGGTATTGACTATGAGGAGAATTTTTCTCTAGTATCCAGATTAGAAGCTATTAGGATTTTACTTACTTATGCTGCACATCTAAATTTCAAACTATATCAAATGGATGTCAAGAGTGCATTCTTAAATGGATATATTTCTGAGGATGTTTTTGTTGAACAACCACCTGGTTTTTCAAACCCTCATTTTCCAAATCATATTTTCAAATTATCAAAATCTTTATATGGTTTAAAGCAAGCTCCAAGGGCTTGGTATGATAGATTAAGTACTTTTATAATTTCTAAAGGTTTTACAAAAGGAATAGTTGATCCTACTCTTTTTATAAAACTAATTTCTAAAGATGTTTTAGTAGTACAAATTTATGTTGATGATATTATCTTTGGATATTCTAAAAATTATTTATGTACTATTTTTCAAAAATGATGCAAAATGAATTTGAAATGAGTTTAATGGGTGAACATAAATTCTTTCTTGGTTTTCAAATTTTTCAAAATGATGATGGAATTATTTTAACTCAAAGTAAATATACTAGAGATCATTTAAAACGTTTTGGATTGGATACCACAAAAAGTAGTGACACTCCCATGAGTACCACCTGTAAGATAGATCTTGATAAAAATGGTAAATCTATTGATCAAACCACTTATAGAGAAATGATTGGAAGTCTACTCTACCTGACTTCTAGTCGTCCTGATATTATGTTTAGTGTGTTTATGTGTGCTCATTTTCACACAAACCCTAAAGAGACACATTTAAATGTTGTAAAGAGAATTTGAAAATACCTCAAGCATACTCTCAATTTAGGACTGTTCTATCCCAAAGGAAAATCATTTGAACAAGTTAGTTATTCTGATGCTGACATTTCTGGATGTAAGATAGATTGAAAAACCAAATCTGGAACATGTCATCTTTTAGGCAAGTCACTAGTATCATGGTGTAGTAAGAAACAAAATTCTGTTGCATTGTCAACTGCAGAAGCTGAATACATAGCTGCTGGAAGTTGTTCTGCACAAATTTTGTTGATGAAACACACATTACTAGACTATGGATATCAATTTAGACATGTCTCAATAAATTGTGACAACAAAAGTGCTATTAATATTTCTAAGAATCCTGTTTCTCATTCTATTACAAAACATATTGATGTAAGACATCACTTTTTGAGGGATCATTATCAAAAAGGTGATATCACTTCGGAATTCATTGGTACTGAATATCAACTTGCAGATATATTCACTAAAACATTAAATTCTGAAAGATTAGACTACATCATACATTATCTTGGTATGATTAATCATAAATGAATATCTTACTGTTTCTGAGTTACTGTTTTTATGCTCACGGTCTGACAACTCACTATCTCACCGTGACTATATAAACTGCTCACTGTTTCACCATTATGACTATAAACTGTCTCACCATGATGGCTAGTTTTCTGTCTCACCGTGAGAAGTATGATAATTTTTATTTATTTTATTTTATTTTTACCCGTATCGCGGTAATTTTTATTTCACCGCTATTTGATTTCCCGCATTTGTGTTTTTATGACGTTTGACATTCCCAAATGATAAAACTTAAAGGTTTCATTCGACTCCTTACCCGAATTCTCTCCTGAACCTTCCTTTCCCTCTCGCCCGAACCTTTAGTGAATTCCAAGGATGAAGCGTCCATCTTCACCCTCGTCTGAGAAGCGCCGCTTTAAGAAACAAAGGAGGATACTGGGGATATCTCCCGAAGGACCTCTAAACCCAAACCTGGTAAGCCTTACAGTTGTACCTGAAAAAGAGGTTTGCCTTGAATGGTTGTTGTCTAGCAGATCATTAGTTTTGAAAGTTTTAAAAGAACAAGGATGGCTTGAATGGTTCACTGGACAGAATAAACCGATTTACCTGAGGCTTGTATCTCAACTCTATCAGTATGTGAAGTTCTCTTTTGAGTTTGGAGAAAGATTTTTGGTGACCAGCTGGATCGATGGTCAGAAGTTCTCTTTCTCTTAAATAATGTGGGCTGCATGCCTAATAATTCCACATGAAGGAGTATGTGAAGATTACCAAAGAGACCCTCCTCCAACAACTGACATCTTTGACCTAGAAAACGCTTTGGAAAATCGAACTGGATATGGAACCAAGCGAAGGGCCATAGCTGCTGAACTGGATGGGGAGATAAGACTTTTGTTCAAGTTTGTTCAGAATTTGGTTAGTACAAGAAAAGGGGATTTTCCTGTGATGAAGTATCGGGATGTGTTCCTGATTCACATGTTGAATAATGGCCAAAAGATCAATTTGTGTAAGTATGATATCAACCATATCTGTGATCTGATCAAAGTAACTTCCAAATACACCTCCCTGTTTTATTCAAGGATGATTTCAGGCATGTTAGTATCAAAAGGAACGGTAGGACCGAATGAGGAAAAATTAGAGGACTTTGATTTCTGCCTATCCATGCCTATCATCAGAAGGATGAAGATTAGATGGAATCCATGGAAAAATCAATGGGTTGAGGATAGTGATCAACATTATAAAAAGTTTAATCCTGTTGACTATGCAAGAATGCCTAAGAACCTAGCTGATCCTGGTTTGGAACCAGATGAAGTGGATGAGTACTCAGAAGAAGAAAAACAAGATGAAGTAACAGCTGAAGTTCCACCTAGAGAAGAATCTATAATATCTCCAATGGAAACAATTCCTGTTAAAGAGGAAAGGGTTGTTATCCCTACTGTTATCCCTGCTGAAATACCTCAAGGAGAAGAAGTTGTTGTTGAAAAGGAAAGGAATGAGGATCCTTCAGTTGTTCTTCATGAGGAAGAAGCTCATCCCAATGCTGCAAGGAAATTAGTTTTTCCTGGTTCAGAACAGGAAGCAACCATTGAGGAAGTTTTTGTTGAAGAGACTCTTTCTATTGAGAAAGAAGCAAGTCTGGAAGCTTATCTAGTGGAACAATCGGTTCCTATGTTTATTCCATCTTCTGAAGAAAGAATGGAAATTTCCTTTCAGTTGGCAAGGAAAGAATTTTCTGAAGAGTTTAGGGATGATCCTGTGGATCTTGTCTATGTTTCTGAACCTCAAGAATCTGAAAGGGAAGCACAAGTTGAGGGGGAGGAAACTCAAAATCATGATATAGTGGAAGCTGGATCTAGTGAAGCTTCTCAACCTGCTGTCACTTTCTCTGTACACTCTCGGTATGAGTTCCCAAGCTTTTATGATGTGAATGAGTCATAGAAAGTAACTACAACTGGAATGGATCTTTCTTCTCTGTTTCAACTGAAGTCCTTAGCTCATTCAGAACAAGAATCAGAGCCCCAACCTCAATCTGGATCAGAATCAGAATCTGAAGATGACTCTGACCCTCAACCAGAATCTGAGCCTCTACCTTTACCTGCATCCTTACCTGAGATTCATTCCTTTGTAACCAAAGATGATCTGAAAGCTTTTGGTGAAACTTTGTTAGCTGGTTTTGAGAAAATTTTCTCCACTCAACCTCGCCCAGTAACTCAATTAAGTCAAGAAGATGCATCAATTCTCTTGGAAAATATTATCTTGCATACTCAACCAAGGATGATCAGAGAAATTCATGATGTATGAGTAGAGAATAAGCTGCTGAGTGCTGATGTTGAAAATCTGAAAAGTATGGTAGCAAGTCTGCAGAATGAGCTATCAGTGAGATCAGAGCCTGCTCCTGTTTCTGCCCCTGCACCTACTGCTGTTTCACCTGAGTCTTCTGATTCCCTCATTGATAGGGAGATTGTGTCTCAAGTTCATCTTTACCTTCTATCTTTTGGTGAAAATATTGGAAAAAGGCACAGGAAGATGATGGAACGCATGAGAGAGCTTGTGGAAACTCTGAATAAGCTTACAGATAAATAAACTGGATGTCTACAAAATGTTCTGAAACAGATCAAAGTTCTAACCGAAGCTGTCAAGGATTCACCTGCTTCTAGTCAGACCTCCACACCTGCTTTGGATAATTCTCTGCTGAGATCCATAGATAAGGAAGAATTACAGAATTCCTTCAGTGGCTTTGATCTATCTTCTTTGTCATAAGTAATTAAGAACAGTGATAGAGAATTGGACATAGTTAGGATCCATTCAAAGATAACAAATGATGCTCCATAAGAGATTTCCAAGAAAATAGATTTGTATCTTTCCCGGATTTTCTCTAAAAGTGACATGACAGATCACTTTAGATATCTTGTGGAAAATCTGAGAATCCCACTAGTGACTCAAGCTTTTAAAGCTCATGTTCAGAAACTTTCAGAGTTCACCAGATTGTTGGACAAATTTCTAGAGAATAAGGATGATTTTGAAAATGCTATGCAGTATGGTGGTGAAATCATTACTAATGTCATCAATCTTTTGAAGCGTTATCTTCATGTGCAGAGTACTGCTATAGTTTCTCCAGATGCTGCACCCCTTAGACCTGGAATTCCTGCCTTCGCATCTACTACCATGACAGTTAGCCAAGCCCTTTCTCAGATCTGGCCAGTCATTCTTGACCAACCTGATCCTAGATCTTCTACTGCTCCTACATTGGCTCCATCTATTTTTGAAGTCCTACCCTTACCCTCATTGTCTACCTCTTCTATGCCCTCTTCTACTTCAGCACCAGCTCCTGGTGCTGATAATGGAAAGACAAAAATAGATCCCTAAAGAGTTTACCACCTGTCTTACTTTTTTATGGGATGTCATTTCTTGTTTCCAGTTTGTACTTCTCATGTACTTTGTATTATGAATGATTTGGTTAATGATAATTGCCGCATTTCATTTCCTTTTCTCTACTTTTTGATAATCCCAAAAGGGGGATAAAAACCTCCAAGTAGTATCAGTTCTATAATAGTATAGATGGGGGAGAAAAAAATGCAAGTATCTGTTCTATAATGTTTTTGATATGCTGGTATCTTTAATATTACATATCTTTTATATTCTACCTATATGTGATTTGTGATCATCAAAAAGGGTGAGATTGTTGGACTCCTCATGTGTTAATCATGTTTTAATAATCACAAATCTCATTACTTTTAATTAATCTTGATCTTCAGTGCACATCTTGCTAATGCTCTTCAAACTAAACAATAGGTGCATATCATGCTTTTATAATAACTAATCTTATGGATGTTAATTACTCGTTACAAGTTTTATGCATAATCACAATTCTCTCATATATTATCTCTAATGAGTAACCTTAACTCATATTCTGCATATCACTATCTTAGTCCGAATACAGATTTTTTTTTCTAAGTATGGACTCACCGTGAAGGACTCACCGTGACCAGACACGGTGACTAGACACACTGTGACCAGACACCGTGACCAGACACACCGTGACAAGACACCGTGACCAGACACTGTGACCAGACACCGTGACCAGAAACCGTGACCAGAAACCATGACCAGACACCGTGATCAGACACCGTGAAGAAGACACCATTTCCATGATCAATGCGACACCGTTTCTTAAGCTTTTGTCAATATTATTTTAAGTGATGCTAACAGTCATATTTGTTGTTTTTAATACAATTAATGTTATTTAATGCTAGTTGCTGGCTTGACAGGAAACTGTATCTCGTACCTATGAGAAGGGAATCATTCCTACTGCCAATAGCTCATGGAATATAAGAAATATTGAAATGCAGTACACGTGAAACAAGCGCAAGTAGTGACGTGAAAGTGTGAATGCTGAATGAGAAGAACTTTCATACACTAGAGAGCACTGTACTGAACGAGAAGAACAATCCTGAGCATGAAATAGATTGCAAGTCTCTCAAAGAAGTTCCATACATGCAATCCTATATTTCTGAAGAACACATGACGAATCAAGAGACTGTAGAACACAATTCGAACTATGACACTCTATTTTTCAACAGAAAAACCAGAGAAGGACTCAGTAGAACTCCTACTGAATCCAACGAGTCCCGAGCTACATTGACAATCACTAGAGCTTTCTAAACTCTTATCTATCTTCTCTACGTGATTTATTTATTACTTTTTGAGTAGTGTGTGTCATCTTCTGTATTTTTACACACACACTGTCTCCTGAACTTTAACTGGAGGATCTGTAAATCCTCACTCAAACTCTTACATCTTTTATTTCCCACTGGGATAGTGGTAGAGGTCATGTGTGACCTGAACAGCTGGTTTGCTATTGTTTTGTTTCCCACGAATAACAATGGTAGAGGTCTTGGATCTGGACAGTTTTTGTAAACTATTGTTAACCCCGATCCAGGGTGTGGATCAATTTCATTTATATATTTGGGAGGACTAAGTCTCACCTTGAGACTGAACCTCTTGTTATATCTTCTGTGCATTTTCTTATTTATGTTTAATGTATACGACATATATTATATTTATTCTGCTGCTATTACATTAAAATATGAAATTATTTTGAAGCTACTTTGATAGTTAGATTATCATGTGTTTACACTTATTGTAAATTAGTAAATTAGTTTCAATAGTTAGTATGATCTTGAGGTTAAACTAACTGAGATCTAATCAATCTTTGAGAAGCTAAGTGACCATTTACAATCTGTATAAATTCACTATAGTTTAACTTATTTTATAAATTGGGGGATTTTAACTAGACAATGTTTTAACAGAAATTTTAATTGGAACTTAATTCACCCCCCCTCTTGAGTGTCCACTCCGACCAACAATGAAATCCATCGTTATGATTTCACATTTTTATTCAGGTTTGGGTAGTTGTGTTATGATTAAAAATGTATATATACCACATCAAAAAATTAATGACATTTCAATCACTGATGAACGTATTATTCAGTATCTCTCTTTATATTATCCTACCATAATTACTCTTTTAAATATCTCTACATATTTTTACATCCTATATTACTAGTGAATGAGGAATTATGAGTTTCAATCAAATATCACATTCTTCAAAAAGGGTATGGATGAAAGACATAAATAGTTCTTGAACATTATCATTCCATGAAAATAATGGTTAAATACATGAACAATTTTTACATACATCTATAGCTCTACATATTCTTTTTATTCCTCTATAATTCTTAAATGGATAGATGGTTGAAATCAAATTTGGGAATGATAAAATTTCTCCCATTACGTAAATATTTCTACATCAATCCTTTAAAAATCAATAATTAGATGATATTTATTAATTCTTATTATAGATAAAACTTCATGATCATTTTTATATATAGAATATACCACCTTATTCAACATCCCAAGGCATTGTTATACTAAAAATTAATAATCATTAATCAGCTCCAAATATCTTATTTGGTGAATATTTAAATCATTCTTGGTGAAAACATACTTTAAATGTTTATGAAAATATATATTTCACACCATTATATGTAGAGATAATTTCTCCATAACATAAATGAAAACATTACTGCAAAAACTCCAAATCATAAGTTGTGTAATTTTTTCCCTGAAATTTCATTTTGAATGAAGCATAAGATATCACCATATCATTATACAAGAGGAGAAATCCCAATCCCATCTTTAATACATCACAATTGATTATAATCCCCTCTCTCATATTGGTTATTGTAATCATAGGTGCATTGAATAACCCTCTATTAAATACCATGAAATTTTCTCCTCCTTAATATCTTCATAGAAACTTGGTTACCTTTAAAAGCTGAGATTGTGAGATGGTTGGATAGCCCTAATATACTGCTAAAAAGTATCATTTATAACCATCCAAACCAAGAAAAATATAGATCTCACTCGCTAGGTTTGGTTTGGACAAACTTTTAACAACTTCTTCTTATAATGGAACCAAAAATATACCCTCGTATGAGATTATATGACCCATTATTGAATAATTATAAAGAATATATTCACAATATTAAAAAAATTAATAAAAATTATCCTTTTAGAGGTTCATCAATAGAATAATAAAAAAATTGTTGATCTTCATTATAATTTATATATATATATATAATTATATAAAGACTATTAAAAACTATGAATGGAGATCTTTAATGATTATATTTGATGAATCCATAAATATTGATGGAAAATTAATAAAATATTGGAATTAATATAATTTGATATAGGCCATACCTTTATTGGAAGGTGTTTTGGGAATATCCTCCATCATAATCCTTTGTTGATTATATCATGATCAAAGATCAATTAAGGTAAAATATATATCTTCATATAATGGATTCAATAGATCATAGATATATGGTATAGGATGGTTTTTATTAATTATGATCCATTTAAGGTCATGATAATCAATATGATGATGCATTGACCCATCGTTGTTCTCAAAAAAGGTATAGGTTCACTCCAGAGAGAAGCAATGGGTTGAATTAACCTCTTATTTACATTCTCATGAAGTTTCTTCTTAAATACCTATAACTCGATAGATGTAATTCTATAGAGAGTATTTCAAATAGGTTTAGTATTAGGTGTGATTTCAATTGAAAATTACAATTCATGATTACAGGGAAGACTAGGAATGACATTAAGAAATACATTGTTATATTCCTAAATAATTAGAACATATTAAATATTTAGTTTCTCCCCATAAATTTTAGATAGATATCCCTAATGAAAAGATAAAAAAATCATATGATACATATAATTTCCATTCTATGGTAGATGATTGAAGGTTGATTTGGATTATCAAATGTTACATACTTTCTTTTATATTTGATATGGGATTTTTTATGATAGTACCAATCCATAACCATAGTTACATAAAAATTATCAAAAGGAAATATAAAAAGATTCACTTAGAAAACCAGACCACAAAAATCTCTCAAATATAAATAATATACATGAGATATGTTCATCCAACCATTATGTGTATTCACGACCAACAAAATATCTATTTTTTGTGGTGGTGATATAAAACACATAGAAAATGATTCATATATAAAATATTGGGTAAAATCGGAATAAAAAAACATTTTCAGTCCTATAGTGGATAATATAAGTACTTATCGCTGTGTTTCTAGGAACATCCATGTCGATCCATTTATTTTAATTAACAATGCCTTATCCCATTGGATTATTTTATTGTATATTCCCTTGATGCTAGGGGTATTTTTGGAAAAGAGCCATATCTCTATAATGATAAATCACTGTACTTTGATAGAATCGACCTTAAACATTAATTCATGACCAATATGGAATTTGTTCCAATGTTTTAAGTATATGTTTTTCCTTTTTATCATGTTATAATGGGTTTCCTTCCAAAAGTATCACATCTTTGAAAAATCATCATTCTTTTTCCCCTTATCTTACTTTTCATAGTTTTCCTCTTCTTCCCTTTTATTCAGTTGAATACATATAACATGGATAATTTTTTTTATTTCTTGAATGGACATGATACTACATCCTTATATAAGGATAATATTTAGGTGAGTAGTTCCCTTTAGAGTATTGGGAAAACCCCATCAATGAAACATCAATATTTCTCTTTGGATTTTATGCATAGTCCATAAAATTATTGCTAATAATGTAAAGTTATCTTTATAATTATGAACATTTTCTTCTTAATTTTATATCATACCAAATAATTTTATATCCTTATTTATTAATTATTTATAGGGAATGATTTTTTCTATCAAAATCACATTAAAATAATTTAATTCCTTACTCACTATTTTCTCATCATTTCTTTTTTGAATCAATAACCACCATTTATCAGCATCCTCTGATATATGAAAAAAAATGTCATGAAACCTTATCCCTTTCATTATATCCCAAAACAGGAAATATATTTTCTATTGAACATATCTAATTATTTACTAAGAATATTATTTTTAATCCCATTGATTGATTAGAATACTGATTCATGATGTGGTCTAACGATGTTACAAGACATTTTGAATCAGTAGTATTGTAACACCCAAGAAATTTATGTTATATAAATCATTAAAGGAATCTTTTTCTACACAACACTTTCTTGGATTGCTTTACACGAAATCGCAACCTTCCTCGATAGCTTGCGTCGTACGCAATACAGAGTTTCACTAAACAACGATATGCTATTAAAATATTATAAAAACTAGCTGTTATGAATATTAATAACCACTTTTTGAAATTTTATAATTTTTATTTTTCAAAATGGACTTCATTTTTGGATTCGGAATGTTGAAATTAGCCTAGGGTGAAATTTTGGTATTTTTCTAAAAACGTACAATTTTTTATGAATAGTTAAACCACTAAGTGGTAGTTAAAAAAACTGAATTTTTCATAAAACTTAATTTTACCTCTTCTGTAAGTGGAATTTCGAAAATCCGAGAGACACGGTTAATATCACAGACTAAAATGTGGTTCAATGAGATGAAAATAATTTTTGGTGAATAGTAACTTTTTACTTTTATTTACCACGGTTAAAAGTAAATAGGGTAATTAATGGTAACGATGATATTATTATTACCCTAACAAATGTACTAATTCTATTGGACAAGTGTAATTCGACCAAAAACAAACTTAGGAATAAAATATGACCATTTAGGCCCACTAGGATTAGATTAGGACATTTATTATTAATTTATTTAAAGAAGGGTTAAAATAGTTAAAATCAAAGTTTAATAAGTAAATAATTTGTAATATTGGGTTATACATAAGATAAATTCGACTATAAATATTAATTAGAAAGATAAAAAGATTTCCTACATAATGGTATTTTATTTTTAATTTTTAGACATTAAATACTTTAATTTATTTATGACACAAAGATGATGTAGTAATTATCTTATTAATGAAATATTGATATAATTAATGTTATAAACACAAAAATAAATGTAATTTGAGTCTTTTTATGAATTACAATAATTTTATAGGTTAATATGAAATGTTAGTATTGATTTAATTAACTTTTTTCGAACTAATCATTCTGTTATGATTTTCACAAAAATCAATTACTAAATAGTGTCAAAATTGACATAAAATAGTTTTTAAAAAACAATATTATATTAGTAATTGTTATTTTATTCCTAAAAATCTAAGGTTCGGCCAAATGACTTATATAAGGTTATATATATTAATAATAATCAACTTCGGGTTCGTTTGGCTGCTTATATTATGTTTATTAACATTATAGTATAAGAACACAAGAAGACACAGTAAAAGTAAAATTATTTAACTTAATGTTAAATCTAAATTATAAGGTTAAAATAGGAACCTAAACTTGTCTAAATTCTATTGGATGAGATGATTTAGACCCATCCCCACCTTAGATTCGAAATATATCAATTTGGATCTATTTAAAACCGAACATGACTTTATAATAAAATAATATTTTTAGTTCTCCCAAAGGTTCCCCTCTCCTCCCTTATAAAAGGGCACCTCCTCCCCCTCTTCCTCACTCCACTTTGAGCCTTCCAGATCGGCCAAAACCTACCAATTCCTCCTCTCCACTTCCCAAGAGACATCTTAGAGGTCCTGGTCTTCTTAAAAGACCAATTTTAGTGCCCTAAAAGAAGGTCTCAAAGAAGCACTTCAAAGAAGAGTTAATGTCCGTTACCGATTCTTTCATCTTTATTTCTTCTTCCACTTATTCTTCTTTAGTTTTTTCATTATGAAGTAATAACATCAGAATCACTCATATACTGATATGTTATTATAAGTATGAAACAACCCTATTTCACCATCTATCCATCCTACGGAAAAAGAAATCACCGCGCGTGCGTACGTACGGAATACCGTCTCCACGCCGTGGTGTAATCTATTTTCCACCACCACCTTACTTGGATGGGTATAATGGTGTAAATAATGACTATATATGACTATTATAAAGTAATACTGATTCTGAAATAGTATACATACACTCCAATACAATTCCACGATCATAGGAATGATATCATCACTCGTGCGTACGTACGGAATACCGTCTCCACGATGTGATGCGACTCGTTCTACATGATCTTCATTTCATAATGATTATATAAATGAATTGAATGAATTAATATGATATATATTACACTAATACCATTCTGGAAATGAGGTATCTATAACCTAAATAGAAGAATAAGAATTTACTCGACAAGACACGCATAAGAACAAAAAGTTATAAACACCCGAATAACAAGTAGCAATGAAATATTACTACTAAGAAGATAAGAATATGACCATATATGATATCATAAAAATAAGTATGATTCTGGAATAAGTCAATAACATTATTTAAATCATTATACATTAGTTTCGGACACTTACGAAGCAAAACGGACCTAAGGTAAGGGAAATATCACAATCTCATTTTTATCCGAGATTGTTTATAATTTGGTATTTAATGGGGTGTATTTTATCATCCACATCCATGTTACCTCAATATGTAATATTATTTCCATCCACCTAAAATTATTTAAAACCTATTTTACCCTTTTATGAGTTTTTAGTAAAAGATATGAAAGGAATTTTTTGTCGTTTTTCGTACGAGTTACTTTTTTACTTTTCTGACAAAAGTACGAGAAGAATGTTTTTTTAACATATATGGCATGAATGGATTTTTAAAACATTATTTCCTAGAAGCTTCCTTTACAAGTTTTCAAGTTTATTTTTAATCAAATTCTTTTTAAATTGTATGACATGTTAAGAAAGGAAAAAAAAATTGAAGTAGAAAGGATATTTTCCTCAGGAATAGAGTTCAAGTGTTTTATCAAAATTATTTTCCATCTAAGATAATATAGGGTTCTGTTTATATCCCTATTATTACATTGATATGATGATATTGTGATGGATATGTTTTTATGAATTTATTTATCTTATATGAATTATTTTATGATGTCATGATGTTTAAGATTCCTATTTTTATTACATGGGTTATGCTATGATGTATGGTTTATGATTTTGTGGCACACATAAGAATGGTATCATTATGAGATGGGTGGGACCTATATCTCCCTCCAATGCATTGGGTAAAGATTTTATATCTCATGAGATAGACATGGATGGAATGGTAGGTTATACCGGTTCAGTGAAACAGGACTGAAACGAGGGTGACTCGGTTCAGAAAGGGACTTTGTCCACTAAGATAGTCTTGGAAATAAGTCTTGACTAAAAAGAAATGATTCTCTATGATTATGTGTGTATGCCACAAAGTTTTATGTTTTATGTTATGATTATTGGGATTACATATCACTACTATGATTTATCCCATGTTATGAAATTATGATCTCTTTTACAGGTTAAGATTTCCAAAATATATGTTCTTATGAATATGACGTGATTGATATTTCTTTTATTTACCCTTACTGAGCATTTGAGCTCACCCTTTTTTATGTTTTATTTCCCCAGGTCAGGAAGAAGGTTATTAAGTAGAATATGCCAAAAAGGGACTCTAGATATGATGAAATAAATGGGAGGCAAAGTAGATGCTTTATGAACCAGTTGTTTATGTTTTCCAGTTTCTAAAGACACTATACCTATACGGTCCTTTTGTGGTTTTGTTATATGTCGTAATAAGTATGCTTCAATTTTGAAGTATTAATAATGTATGTAATGTATGGGTCGTTATAGTTCTTATCAGAGGAATGTTATAGTCAACCTTTGGAAACTAGGATGCGAAATCCTTAGTAAGAACCCTAAGGATAAGTCTAAGCATAGAACACAATCTTAGTGTTTTAGAAATGGCCATGAATAACCTAGGATAAGACCTTAAGTGTGAAATTTAATTCTTGATTATGTGGTTTTCCTATTATAATTAGTTTTTCTCACACTATTCTTCTTGGTTTTAGTCAATGGATGGAACCCGAAGGAATCATGTTAATGTGGAATGCGACGGGCAATGCAATGATTGTCCCCCTGAGCAACCAAACGTTATGGGAGCTGTAATGAAAAATCTTGTAGCCATGCTCACACAACATTCTCAAGCTATGAATCATGCAGGACTTCCAAACGAGGAAAGGAAGGATCAACATTCTGTTGAATCCTTCATGAGGCAGCGTCCACATTCTTTCAGCGGGTCTACTGATCCATTAATTGCTGAACAATGGATTAGTACTACTGAAAATATATTTTCAGTTATTCAATGTCCTGAACATGATAAATTCATCCTAGCAGTGTATCGTTTGGAAGGAGATTCTGATCAATGGTGGAATATTATTAAGAATACGAGGCAAAGAGATGAAATTTAGTCCATGGAATGGGACGAGTTCAAGAACTTATTTTTCAATAAGTACTTCCCTCGTATTCTCTGAAAAAAGATGGAGAAATAGTTTCTTGAACTGAAGCAAAAGGATGATGAATCTGTTGGTACCTATGAAGAAAATTTTACAAGACTTGCAAGGTACGCTTATGGTATTATTATCCAACCTGAGAGTAAGATCGATCGATTCTTTAGTGGCTTAAAACCAAGTCTTCGAAGGGCCTTAACCATAAGGGACTTCAATATCTAAGAGGAATCGTTTGATGTGCTCTCAATGTTGAGATGGAGATTTGAGTAACCCATCAGTGATATGAGTTTCATAAGAAGAGGAAAATGGAATTCAAAGCAAAATCTAAAGAGCACACTGAAAAGAAGATGAGCTTTCCCTTATGCTCAAAGTTTGGAAAGAAACATGGACAGAGTTATCTTAAAGGGACAAGTAAATGTTTCAAATGTGGAAAGGAAGGTCATTGGGCATTTGAATGCCGCGATGATGGGAAGAAGATGTCTAATTATGCAAACAAAGGAAGGGATACACAGAATTAACCTACTACACATCAATGTTTCATGTGCAAGGAGATGGGACATTATGATAATAAATTCCCTAATCCAAGGGTTGATGATGATGGTAGACGTCAACAAACTCTTAAGGCTAAAGACAAAGGAAAGTCACATGCAATTTCTATCAGCGATGTGGAGTACGATAACGATGTGGTGAAAGTTACACATACCATCCACTCTAAAGTAGAAAATGTTTTATTTGATTCTGGATCCACCCACTCATTTATTTCTGAAGAATTGTCTAAGGGTATCACCGTATTACCTCAACAATTAGATGTTGAGTTATTTGTGACAACACCTAATGACTCAACAGTCGCATCAAAAGTTTATAATTCTTCTCCGATCGAAGTTTGTGGGAAAGTGCTTCCTGCAAATCTTGTGATCCTTCCTATAGTGGAATTTGATGTGATTCTTGGCATGGATTGGCTTTCTTTATATGGAGCTCATATCAATTGCCAAAGAAGGGAATTCACATTTCATATTCCATATCAATCTATGATCGTCTAACAATGAAAGGATGAACATAACCTTCCAGTGGAAATTTCTTCCATTTTATGGGTATTGATTCCACTAAATGAAGGATATTTATCTCAAATGGTTGGTGAGAAACTCAAGATTAAGAATATTCCCATTATACGGGAGTTTGATGATGTCTTTTCAGAGGAATTACCGGGTCTTACACCGAATCATGAAGTTGAGTTTTCAATAGAACTCGTACTGGGTGCTTTGCCTATTTCAAAGACACCTTATACAATGGCCCCAATTGAGTTGCAGGAATTGAAGAAGCAACTCCAAGAGAATCTTGATAAGGGATTCATACTCCCTAGTGCGTCACCTTGGGGAGCACCTGTTCTATTTCTTAAGAAGAAATACGGATCAATGAGACTCTGCATTGATTATCGAGAACTTAACAAGATCACTATCAAGAACAAATATCCTCTCCCGCGCATTGATGACCTATTTGATCAACTACACGGAGCTCAATACTTTTCCAAGATTGATCTTCGTTCAGGGTATCATCAATTAAGGGTCAAAAGGGAAGATATACCAATTACAGCTTTCCGTACAAGGTATGGACATTATGAATTTATAGTGATGCCATTTGGTCTTACTAATGCCCCTGCTATCTTCATGGATCTGATGAATAGAGTCTTTAGAGACAATCTTGATCAATTTGTGGTAGTCTTTATAGACGATAATCTTGTCTATTCAAAGAGCAAGGAAGAACATGAAGATCACTTGAGAATTATACTCAAGACCCTGAGAAAGGAGAATCTTTATGCCAAATTTACCAAGTGTGAATTTTGGCATCAAAAAGTTGCATTTTTGGGTCACATAATCTCAAAATATGGGATATCTGTGGATCCAGCAAAAACAGAGGTTATCGAAAGATGGTCGAGACCAACAACATTAACTGAGATCCGATGTTTTCTTGGTTTGGCTGGATATTATCAACGTTTTGTGAATGATTTTTCATGATTATCTAATCCACTCACTAAGTTTACTCGGAAAGGAGTTAAGTTTGTCTGGACGGAGGAATGTGAAGAGAATTTCAAGGAGTTGAAAAGAAGGTTATCCAGTGCACCTGTGCTCACACTGCCTTGTAGTGGAGAAAGGTTTGTGATCTATAGTGATGCATCCAAGAAGGGATTGGGGTGTGTTCTTATGAAAAATGATATGGTAATAGCTTATGCCTCACGACAGTTGAAAATCCATGAGCAAAATTACCCAACACATGATTTGGAGTTAGCTGCGGTAATCTTTGCATTAAAGATTTGGAGGCATTACCTTTATGGTGAAATGTGTGATATTTATGCTGATCATAAAAGTTTAAAGTATATTTTCACACAAAAGGAGATGAATATGATTCAATGAATATGGTTGGAGATGATTAAGGATTATTACTGCTCAATCCATTACCACCCTGGGAAAGAAAACAAGGTGGCAGATGCATTAAGTCGACAAGACCATGCTAGTTTATCCATGATGAGGATCAGAAAAGATCCAATATTTATGGATTTACAAAGGATGGATCTTGGAATTATAATGGAAGGGGGAAAATCTTATCTTTATCAAATGAATGTTCAACCATCTATACATGTGAAGATTAAAGAGGCACATAAAGAAGTTGTCGAGTTACAAAAGAAGGTGAGAAATGTTCCTGAATTCAACCTTGATTGTGATGGGATAATAAAGTTCAGGAATCGGGTTTGTGTTTCTCCCATCCCCAAATTAAAGAAGGAGCTGCTGGATGAGGCTCATAGTTCTTCATTATCTATTCATCCTGGAAGCACGAAGATGTATAGGGACCTGAAAGAGTACTTTTGGTGGGATGGCATGAAAAGAGATGTTGCTGAATATGTCTCTCGATGCTTGGTTTGTCAACAAGTTAAAGCTGAATTCTAAGGGGATGTTACAACCATTACCCATACCCGAATGGAACTGGAAAAACATCACTATGGACTTTGTCACAGGACTTCCTAAAACATCCAAAGGCAATAATGCTATCTGGGTCATAGTTGACCGTCTTACAATGTCTTCACACTTCATTTCTATTAGAGAGGATTTATCTCTGGATCAGCTTGCCAGGATATATGTAAAGGAAGTGGTAAGATTGCATGGAGTACCACTTTCTATTATATCTGACCGGGATTCTAGATTTACCTCGAAGTTCTGGAAAAGTCTTCAGCATACTCTGGATACATAGTTGAGTTTCAGAACTGCTTATCATCCTCAGACAGACGGTCAGTCTGAGAGAACAATTCAAACCCTAGAAGATATGTTGAGATCTTGCTCTATGGATTTCAAAGGTGATTGGGATCAACACAAACCATTGGTGGAATTTTCTTATAATAATATCTTTCACTCCAGTATTCAGATGGATCCTTATGAAGCTCTCTATGGAAAGAAATACAGGACTCCAACTTGCTGGGATGATGTTGGGAAAATAAAGCTATTAGGACCTGATCTTGTTGATGAAATGGCAGAAAAGGTCAGATCTATTTAACAACACATAATAGCAGCTCAGAGTCGACAGAAAAGTTATTCCCACAACCGAAGAAAAGACCTAGAGTTTGAAGTGGATGATAAATTGTTCTTACAAATATCTCCCTGGAAGAGGGTTATGGGATTTGGGAAGAAGGGGAAGTTGATCTCTAGATATATCGGTGCTTTGGAAATACTGGATCGTGTCGGGAAGGTAGCTTACCGATTGGCACTTCCACCGAATCTCCCTCAAGTACACAATGTGTTCCATGTATCTCTCCTGAGAAAGTACATACCTAATCCTTCACATGTACTCAGCTCAGAAGTTGTACCACTGGAGCAAGATCTTTCTTATGAAGAACAACCGATAGAGATTCTGGATCGTAGTGAAAAATTCCTACGAAACAAGACCACTCGATTGGTGAAAGTTTTATGGAGGAACCACCAATTAGAAGAAGTTACATGGGAGCTTGAGGATATGATGGGGGGAGAGGTATCCTCATCTATTTGTTACAAAGTGACGAATTTCGAGGGAGAAATTCATTTTAAGGGGGGTAGAATGTAACACCCAGGACTTTTATGTTATATAAATCATCAAAGGAATCTTTTTCTACACAACACTTGCTTGGCTTTCTTTACACGAAATCGCGACCTTCCTCGATAGGTTGTGTCGTACGCAATACCAAGTTTCACTAAACAACGATATGCTATTAAAATATTATTAAAACTAGCCGTTATGAATAGTAATAACCACGTTTTGAAATTTTATAATTTTTATTTTTCAAAATGGACTTCATTTTTGGATTTGGAATGTCTAAATTAGCCTAGGGTGAAATTTTGATATTTTTCTAAAAACTTTCAATTTTTGATGAATAGTGAAACGACTAAGTGGTAGTTAAAAAAACTGAATTTTTTCATAAAACTTAATCTTACCGCTTCAGTGAGTGGAATTTCGAAAATTCGAGAGACACGGTTAATATCAAGGACTAAAATTTGGTTCAATGAGATGAAAATAATTTTTGGTGAATAGTAACTTTTTAATTTTATTTACCACGGTTAAAAGTAAATAGGGTAATTAAGGGTAACAATGATATTATTATTACCCTAACACATGTACTAATTCTATTGGACAAGTGTAATTCGACCAAAAACAAACTTAGGAATAAAATATGACCATTGAGGCCCACTTGGATTAGATTAGGACATTTATTATTAATTTATTTAAAGAAGGGTTAAAATAGTTAAAATGAATGTTTAATAAGTAAATAATTTTTAATATGGGGTTATACATAAGATAAATTCGACTATAAATATTCATTAGAAAGATAAAACGATTTCCTATATAATGGTATTTTATTTGTAATTTTTAGACACTAAATAATTTAATTTATTTATGACACAAATATGATGCAGTAATTATCTTATTAATGAAATATTGACATAATTAATGTTATAAACACCAAAATAAATGTAATTTGAGACTTTTTATGAATTCCACTAATTTTCTAGGTTACTATGACTTGTTACTATTGATTTAATTAACTTTTTTCGAACTAATCATTCTGTTATGATTTTCACAAAAATCAATTACTAAATAGTGTCAAAATTGACATAAAATAGTTTTTAAAAAAAATATTATATTAGTAATTGTTATTTTATTCCTAAAAATCTAAGGTTCGGCCAAATGACTTATATAAGGTTATATATATTAATAATAAACAACTTGGGGTTCGTTTGGCTGCTTATAGTATGTTTATTAACATTATAGTATAAGAACACAAGAAGACACGGTAAAAGTAAAATTATTTAACATAATGTTAAATCTAAATGATAAGGTTAAAATATGAACCTAAACTTATCTAAATTCTATTGGATGAGAGGATTTAGACCCATCCCCACATTAGCTTCTAAATATATCAATTTGGAGCTATTTAAAACCGAACTTGACTTTATAATAAAATAATATTGTTAGTTCTCCCAAAGGTACCCCTCTCCTCCCTTATAAAAGGGCACCTCCTCCACCTCTTCCTCACACCACTTTGATCCTTCCAGATCGTCCAAACCCTGCCAATTCCTCCTATCCACTTCCCTAGAGACATCCTAGTGGTCCTGGTCTTCTTATAAGACCAATTTTAGTGCCCTAAAAGAAGGTCTCAAAGATGCACTTCAAAGAAGAGGTAATGTCCGTTACCGATTCATTCATCTTTATTTCTTCTTCCACTTATTATTCTTTAGTTGTTTCATTATGAAGTAATAACATCAGAATCACTCATATACTGATATGTTATTAAAATTATGAAACAATGCTATTTCACCATCTATCCATCCTACAGAAAAATAAACCACCGCGCGTGCGTACGTACGAAATACCGTCTCCACGCCGTGGTGTAATATATTTTCCACCACCACCTTACTTGGATGGGTATAATGGTGTAACTAATGACTATATATGACTATTATAAATTAATACTTATTCTGAAATTGTATACATACACTCCAATACAATTCCACGATCATAGGAATGATATCATCACTCGTGCGTACGTACGGAATACCGTCTCCACGACGTGATGTGACTCGTTCTACATGATCTTCATTTCATAATGATTATATAAATGAATTGAATGAATTAATATGATATATATTACACTAATACCATTATGGAAATGAGGTATCTATAACCTATTGAGAAGAATAAGAATTTATTCGACAAGACATGCATATGAACAAAAAGTTATAAACACCCGAATAACAAGTAGCAATGAAATATTACTACTAAGAAGCTAAGAATATGACCATATATGATATAATAAAAATAAGTATGATTATATAATAAGTCAATAACATTATTTAAATCATTATACAGGAGTTTCAGACACTTACGAAGAAAAACGGACCTAAGGTAAGGGAAATATCACAATCTCATTTTTATCTGAGATTGTTTATACTTTTGTATTTACTGGGGTGTATTTTATCATCAACATCCATGTTACCTCAATATGTAATATTATTTACATCCACCTACAATTCTTTAAAACCTATTTTACCCTTAGGTGAGTTTTTAGCAAAAGATATGAATGGAATCTTTTGTCGTTTTTCGTACGAGTCACTTTTTTACTTTTCTGACAAAAGTACGAGAAGAATGTTTTTTTAACTTATATGGCATGAATGGATTTTTAAAACATTATTTCCAAGAAGCTTCCTTTACAAGTTTTCATGTCTATTTTTAATCAACTTCTTTTTAAATTGTATGACATGTTAAGAAAGGAAAAAAAAATTGAAGTAGAAAGGATATTTTCCTCAAGAATGGAGTTCAAGTGTTTTATCAAAATTATTTTCCATCTAAGATAATATAGGGTTATTTTTATATCCCTATTATTACATTGATATGATTATGTTGTGATGGATATATTTTTATGAATTCCTTTATCTTATATGAATTGTTTTATGATGTCATGATGTTTAAGATTCCCATTTTTATTAAATGGGTTATGCTATGATGTATGGTTTATGATATTGTGGCACACATAAGAATGGTATCATTATGAGATTGGTGGGACCTATATCTCCCTCCAATGCATTGTGTAAAGATTTTATATCTCATGAGATAAACATGGCTGGAATGGTAGGTTATACCGGTTTAGTGAAACAGGACTAAAATGAGGGTGACTCGGTTCAGAAAGGGACTTTGTCCACTAAGATAGTCTTGGTAATAAGTCATGACTAACAAGAAATGATTCTCTATGATTATGTGTGTATGCCACAATGTTTTATGTTTTAAGTTATGATTATTGGGATTACATTTCACTACTATGATTTATCCCATGTTATGAAATTATGATCTCTTTTGCAGGTTAAGATTTCCAAAAGATATGTTCTTATGAATATGATGTGATTGATATTTCTTTTATTTACCCTTACTGAGAATTTGAGCTCACCCTTTTTTATGTTTTATTTCCCCAATTCAGGAAGAAGGTTATTAAGTAGAATATGCCAAAAAGGGACTCTAGATATGATGAAATAAATGGGAGGCAAAGTAGATGCTTTATGAACCAGTTGTTTATGATTCCCAGTTTCTAAAGACACTATACCTATACGGTCCTTTTGTATTTTTGTTATATGTTGTAATAAGTATGCTTCAATTTTGAAGTATTAATAATGTATGTAATGTATGGGTCATTATAGTTGGTATCAGAGTAATGGTATAGTCAACCTTTGGAAACTAGGATGCGAAAGCCTTAGTAAGAACCCTAAGGATAATTCTAAGCATAGAACACAATCTTAGTGTTTTAGAAATGGCCATGAATAACCTAGGATAAGACCTTAAGTGTGAAATTTTATTCTTGATTATGTGGTTTTCCTATTATAATTAGTGTTTCACACACTATTCTTCTAGGTTTTAGTCAATGGATGGAACCCGAAGGAATCGTGTTAATGCGGAATGTGACGGGCAATGCAATGATTGTCCCCCTGAGAAACCAATCGTTATGCGAGCTAGAATGAAAAATCTTGTAGCCATGCTCACACAACTTTCTCAAGCTATGAATCATTCAGGACTTCCAAATGAGCAAAGGAAGGAGCAACATTCTGTTGAATCCTTCATGAGGCAGCGTCCACCTTCTTTCAGCGGGTCTACTGATCCATTAGTTGCTGAACAATGGATTAGTACTACTGAAAAGATATTTTCAGTTCTTCAATGTCTTGAACATGATAAAGTCATCCTAGCAGTGTATCGTTTGGAAGGAGATGCTGATCAATGGTGTAATATTATTAAGAATACGAGGAAAAGGGATGAAATTGAGTCCATGGAATGGGACGAGTTCAAGAACTTATTTTTCAATAAGTACTTCCCTCATATTCTCCAAACAAAGATGGAGAAAGAGTTTCTTGAACCGAAGCAAAAGGATGATGAATCTGTTGGTACCTATGAAGCAAATTTTACAAGACTTGCAAGGTACGCTTCTGGTATTATTATCCAACCTGAGAGTAAGATCGATCGAATCTTTAGTGGCTTAAAACCAAGTCTTCGAAGGGCCTTAACCATAAGGGACTTCAATAGCTAAGAGGAAATCATTCAATGTGATCTCAAAGTTGAGATGGAGATTGGAGTAACCCATCAGTCATATGGGTTTCATAAGAAGAGGAAAATGGAATTCAAAGCAAAATCTAAAGAGCACACTGAAAAGAAGATGAGCTTTCCCTTATGCTCAAAGTTTGGAAAGAAACATGGAGGGAGTTGTCTTAAAGGGACAAGTAAATGTTTCAAATGTGGAAAAGAAGGTCATTGGGCATTTGAATGCCACGATGATGGGAAGAAGATGTCTAATGATGCAAACTAAGGAAGGGATACACAGAATGAACCTACTACACTTCAATGTTTCAAGTGCAAGGAGATGGGACATTATGCCAATAAATGCCCTAATCCAAGGGTTGATGATGATGGTCGACGTCAACAAACTCTCAAGGCTAAAGACAAAGGAAAGTCACATGCAATTTCTATCAGCGATGTGGAGTATGATAACGATGTGGTGAAAGGTACACTTACCATCCACTCTAAAGTAGCAAATGTTTTATTTGATACTGGATCCACCCACTCTTTTATTTCTGAAGAATTTTCTAAGGGTATCACCGTATTACCTCAACAATTAGATGTTGAGTTAGCTGTGACAACACCTAATGGCACAACAGTCGCATCAAAAGTTTATAATTCTTCTCCGATCGAAGTTTGTGGGAAAGTGCTTCCTGCAAATCTTGTGATCCTTCCTATCGTGTAATTTGATGTGATTCTTTGCATGGATTGTCTTTCTTTATATGGAGCTCATATCAATTTCCAAAGAAAGGAAGTCAAATTTCATATTCCAGATCAATCTATGATCGTCTATCAATGCAAGGATGACCATAACCTTCCAGTGGAAATTTCGTCCATTTTATGGGTATTGATTCCACCAAATGAAGGTTATTTATCTCAAATGGTTGGTGAGAAACTCACGATTAAGAATATTCCCATTATACGGTATTTTGATGATGTCTTTCTGGAGGAATTACCGGGTCTTCCACCGAATCGTGAAGTTGAGTTTTCAATAGAACTCGTACCGGGTGCTTTGCCTATTTCAAAGACACCTTATAGAATGGCCCCAATTGAGTTGCAGGAATTGAAGAAGCAACTCCAAGAGAATCTTGATAAGGGATTCATACGCCCTAGTGCGTCACCTTGGGGAGCACCTGTTCTATTTGTTAAGAAGAAATATGGATCAATGAGACTCTGCATTGATTATCGAGAACTTAACAAGATCCCTATCAAGAACAAATATCCTCTCCCGCGCATTGATGACCTATTTGATCAACTACGCGGAGCTCAATACTTTTCCAAGATTGATCTTCGTTAATGGTATCATCAATTAAGGGTCAAAAGGGAGGATATTCCAAATACAGCTTTCCGTACAAGGTATGGACACTATGAATTTATAGTGATGCCATTTGGTCTTACTAATGCCCCTGCTATCTTAATGGATCTGATGAATAGAGTCTTTAGAGACTATCTTGAACAATTTGTGGTAGTCTTTATAGACGTTATTCTTGTCTATTCAAAGAGCAAGGAAGAACATGATGATCACTTGAGAATTATACTAAAGACCCCGAGAAAGGAGAATCTTTATACCAAATTTACCAAGTGTGAATTTTGGCTTCAAAAAGATGCATTTTTGGGTCACATAATCTCAAAAGAGGGGATATCTGTGGATCCAGCAAAAACAGAGGTTATCGAAAGATGGTCGAGACCAACAACATTAACCGAGATCCAAAGTTTTCTTGGTTTGGATGGATATTATCGACGTTTTGTGAAATATTTTTCATGATTATATATTCCACTCACCAAGTTGACTTGGAAAGGAGTTATGTTTGTCTGGACGGAGGAATGTGAAGAGAATTTCAAGGAGTTGAAAAGAAGGTTATCCAGTGCACCTGTGCTCACACTGCCTTGTAGTGGAGAAAGGTTTGTGATCTATAGTGATGCATCCAAGAAGGGATTGGGGTGTGTTCTTATGTAAAATGATATGTTAATAGATTATACCTCACGACAGTTGAAAATCCATGAGAAAAATTACCCAACACATGATTTGGAGTTAGCTGCGGTAATCTTTGCATTAAAGATTTGGAGGCATTACCTTTATGGTGAAAGGTGTGATATTTATACTGATCATAAAAGTTTAAAGTATATTTTCACACAAAAGGAGATGAATATGGGTCAAAGAAGATGGTTGGAGATGATTAAGGATTATGACTGCTCAATCCATTACCACCTTGGGAAAGCAAACAAGGTGGCAGATGCATTAAGTCGAGAAGACCATGCTAGTTTATCCATGATGAGGATCACAAAATATCCAATATTTATAGATTTAAAAAGGATGGATCGTGGAATTATAATGGAAGGGGAAAAATATTATCTTTCTCAAATGAATGTTCAACCATCTATACATGTGAAGATTAAAGAGGAATAGAAAGAAGATGTCGAGTTACAAAATAAGGTGAGAAATGTTCCTGAATTCAACCTTGATTGTGATGGGATAATAAAGCTCAGGAATCGGGTTTGTGTTCCTCCCATCCCCGAATTAAAGAAGGACCTGCTGGATGAGGCTCATAGTTCTTCATTTTCTATTCATCCTGGAAGCACGAAGATGTATAGGGACCTGAAAGAGTACTTCTGGTGGCATGGAATGAAAAGAGATGTTGCTGAATATGTCTCTCGATGCTTGCTTTGTCAACAAGTTAAAGCTGAAGTCTAAGGGGATGTTACAACCATTACCCATACCCGAATGGAAATGGGAAAACATCACTATGGACTTTGTCACAGGACTTCCTAAAACATCCAAAGGCAATAATGCTATCTGGGTCATAGTTGATCGTATTACAAAGTCTACACACTTCATTTCTATTAGAGAGGATTTATCTCTGGATAAGCTTGCCAGGATATATGTAAAGGAAGTGGTAAGATTGCATGGAGTACCACTTTCTATTATATCTGATCGGGATCCAAGATTTACCTCGAAGTTCTGGCAAAGTCTTCAGAATACTCTGGATACAGAGTTGAGTTTCAGAACTGCTTATCATCCTCAGACAGACGGTCAGTCTGAGAGAACAATTCAAACCCTAGAAGATATGTTGAGAGCTTGCTCTATGGATTTCAAAGGTGGTTGGGATCAACACCTACCTCTGGTAGAATTTTCTTATAATAATATCTTTCACTCCAGTATTCTGATGGATCCTTATGAATCTCTCTATGGAAAGAAATGCAAGACTCCAACTTGCTGGGATGAAGTTGGGGAAAGAAAGCTATTAGGATCTGATCTCGTAGATGAAATGGCAGAAAAGGTCAGATCTATTCAACAACACATAAGAGCAGCTCAGAGTCGACAGAAAAGTTATGCCAACAACCGAAGAAAAGACCTAGAGTTTGAAGTGGGTGATAAAGTGTTCTTATGAATATCTCCCTGGAAGAGGGTTATGAGATTTGGGAAGAAGGGGAAGTTGAGCTCTAGATATATCGGTGCTTTCGAAATACTGCATCGTGTCAGGAAGGAAGATTACCGATTGGCACTTCCACCGAATCTCTCTCAAGTACACGATGTGTTCCATGTATCTCTCCTGAGAAAGTACATACCTGATCCTTCGCATGTACTCAGCTCAGAAGTTGTACCGCTGGAGCAAGATCTTTCTTATGAAGAACAACCGATAGAGATTCTGGATCGTAGTGAAAAAGTCCTACGAAACAAGACCAATCGATTGGTGAAAGTTTTATGGAGGAACCACCAATTAGAAGAAGCTACATGGGAGCTTGAGGATATGATGAGGGAGAGGTATCCTCATCTATTTGTTACAAAGTGATGAATTTCGAGGGTGAAATTCATTTTAAGGGGGGTAGAATGTAACACCCGAGACTTTTATGTTATATAAATCATTAAAGGAATATTTTTCTACACAACACTTGCTTGGATTGCTTTACACGAAATCGCAACCTTCCTCGATAGCTTGTGTCGTACGCAATACCGAGTTTCACTAAACAAAGATATGCTCTTAAAATATTATTAAAACTAGCTGTTATGAATACTAATAACCACTTTTTGAAATTTTATAATTTTTATTTTTCAAAATGGATTTCATTTTTGGATTCGGAATGTCGAAATTAGCCTAGGGTGAAATTTTGGTATTTTTCTAAAAACATTCAATTTTTGATGAATAGTGAAACGACTAAGTGGTAGTTAAAAAAACTGAATTTTTCATAAAACTTAATTTTACCGCTTCTGTGAGTGGAATTTCAGAAATTCAAGAGACACGGTTAATATCAAGGACTAAAATTTGGTTCAATGAGATGAAAATAATTTTTGGTGAATAGTAACTTTTTACTTTTATTTACCACGGTTAAAAGTAAATAGGGTAATTAGGGGTAACAATGATATTATTATTACCCTAACACATGTCCTAATTCTATTGGACAAGTGTAATTCGACCAAAAACAAACATAGGAATAAAATATGACCATTTAGGCCCACTTGGATTAGATTAGGACATTTATTAATAATTTGTTTAAAGAAGGGTTAAAATAGTTAAAATCAAAGTTTAATAAGTAAATAATTTTTAATATGGGGTTATACATAAGATAAATTTGAATATAAATATTCATTAGAAATCTAAAAATATTTCCTACATAATGATATTTTATTTGTAATTTTTAGACATTAAATACTTTAATTTATTTATGACACAAATGTGATGCAATAATTATCTTATTAATGAAATATTGACATAATTAATGTTATAAACACCAAAATAAATGTTATTTGAGACTTTTTATGAATTACACTTATTTTATAGGTTAATATGACATGTTAGTATTTATTTAATTAACTTTTTTAGAAATAATCATTCTGTTATGATTTTCACAAAAATCAATTACTAAATAGTGTCAAAATTGACATAAAATAGTTTTTTTAAAAAAATATTATATTAGTAATTGTTATTTTATTCCTAAAAATCTAAGGTTCGGCCAAATGACTTAGATAAGGTTATATATATTAATAATAAACAACTTGGGGTTTGTTTGGCTGCTTATAGTATTTTTATTAACATTATAGTATAAGAACACAAGAAGACACGGTAAAAGTAAAATTATTTAACTTAATGTTAAATCTAAATGATAAGGTTAAAATAGGAACCTAAACTTGTCTAAATTCTATTGGATTATAGGATTTAGACCCATACCCACCTTATATTCGAAATATATCAATTTGGAACTATTTAAAACCGAACATGACTTTATAATAAAATAATGTTTTTAGTTTTCCCAAAGGTGCCCCTCTCCTTCCTTATAAAGGGCACCTCCTCCCCCTCTTCCTCACACCACTTTGAGCCTTCCAGATCGGCCAAACCCTGCCAATTCCTCCTCTTCACTTCCCTAGAGACATCCTAGAGGTCCTGGTCTTCTTAAAATACCAATTTATTGCCCTAATAGAAGGTCTCAAAGAAGCACTTCAAAGAAGAGGTAATGTCCGTTACCGATTCTTTCATCTTTATTTCTTCTTCCACTTATTCTTCTTTAGTTGTTTCATTATTAAGTAATAACATCAGTATCACTCATATACTGATATGTTATTATAAGTATGAAACAACCATATTTCACCATCTATCCATCCTACGGAAAAAGAAATCACCGCGCGTGCGTACGTACGGAATACCGTCTCCACGCCGTGGTGTAGTCTATTTTCCACCACCACCTTACTTGGATGGGTATAATGGTGTAAATAATGACTATATATGACAATTATAATGTAATACGGATTCTGAAATAGTATACATACACTCCAATACAATTCCACGATCATAGGAATGATATCATCACTCGTGCGTACGTACGGAATACCGTCTCCACGATGTGATGCGACTCGTTCTACATGACCTTTATTTCATAATGATTATATAAATGAATTGAATGAATTAATATGATATATATTACACTAATACCATTCTGGAAATGAGGTATCTATAACCTAAAGATAAGAATAAGAATTTATTCGACAAGACACAAATAAGAACAAAAAGTTATAAACACCCGAATAACAAGTAGCAATGAAATATTACTACTAAGAAGCTAAGAATATGACCATATATGATATCATAAAAATAATTATGATTCTGTAATAAGTCAATAACATTATTGAAATCATTATACAGGAGTTTCAGACACTTACGAAGCAAAACGGACCTAAGGTAAGGGAAATATCACAATCTCATTTTTATCCGAGATTATTTATACTTTGGTATTTGCTGGGGTGTATTTTATCATCCACATCCATGTTACCTCAACATGTAATATTATTTCCATCCACCTACAATTCTTTAAAAACTATTTTACCCTTTGGTGAGTTTTCAGTAAAAGATATGAATGGAATCTTTTGTCGTTTTTCGTACGAGTTACTTTTTTACTTTCCTGAAAAAAGTACGAGAAGAATGTTTTTTAACTTATATGGCATGAATGGATTTTTAAAACATTATTTCCAATAAGCTTCCTTTACAAGTTTTCAAGTTTATTTTTAATCAACTTCTTTTTAAATTGTATGACATGTTAAGAAGGGAAACAAATTTTGAAGTAGAAAGGATATTTTCCTCAAGAATGGAGTTCAAGTGTTTTATCAAAATTATTTTCCATCTAAGATAATATAGGGTTCTGTTTATATCCCTATTATTAAATTGATATGATTATGTTGTGATGGATATATTTTTATGAATTCCTTTATCTTATATGAATTGTTTTATGATGTCATGATGTTTAAGATTCCCATTTTTATTACACGGGTTATGCTATGATGTATGGTTTATGATTTTGTGGCACACATAAGAATGGTATAATTATGAGATGGGTGGGACCTATATCTCCATCCAATGCATTGGGTAAAGATTTTATATCTCATGAGATAGACATGGCTGGAATGGTAGGTTATACCGGTTCAGTGAAACAGGACTGAAATGAGGGTGACTCGGTTCAGAAAGGGACTTTGTCCACTAAGATAGTCTTGGCAATAAGTCTTGACTAACAAGAAATGATTCTCTATGATTATGTGTGTATTCCAAAAAGTTTTATGTTTTAAGTTATTATTATTGGGATTACATTTCAGTACTATGATTTATCCCATGTTATGAAATTATGATCTCTTTTGCAGGTTAATATTTCCAAAAGATATGTTCTTATGAATATGAAGCGATTGATGTATCTTTTATTTACCCTTACTGAGCATTTGAGCTCACCCTTTTTTATGTTTTATTTCCCCGGGTTAGGAAGAAGGTTATTAAGTAGAATATTCCAAAAAGGGACTCTAGATATGATGAAATAAATGGGAGGCAAAGTAGATTCTTTATGAACCAGTTTTTTATGTTTCCTAGTTTCTAAAGACACTATACCTATACGGTCCTTTTGTGGTTTTGTTATATGTTGTAATAAGTATGCTTCAATTTTGAAGTATTAATAATTTATGTAATGTATGGGTCGTTATAGTTGGTATCAGAGGAATGGTATAGTCAACCTTTGGAAACTAGGATGCGAAAGCCTTAGTAAGAATCCTAAGGATAAGTATAAGAATAGAACACAATCTTAGTGTTTTAGAAATGGCCATGAATAACCTAGGATAAGACCTTAAGTGTGAAATTTTATTATTGATTATGTGGTTTTCCTATTATAATTAGTTTTTCTCACACTATTCTTCTTGGTTTTAGTCAATGGATGGAACCTGAAGGAATCGTGTTAATACGGAATGCGACGGGCAATGCAATGATTGTCCCCCTGAGCAACCAAACGTTTTGGGAGCTGGAATGAAAAATCTTGTATCCATTCTCACACAACTTTCTCAAGCTATGAATCATGAAGGACTTCCATACGAGCAAAGGAAGGAGCAACATTCTGTTGAATCCTTCATGAGGCAGCGTCCACCTTCTTTCAGTGGGTCTACTAATCCATTAGTTGCTGAACAATGGATTAGTACTACTGAAAATATATTTTCAGTTCTTCAATGTCCTGAACATGATAATGTCATCCTAGTAGTGTATCGTTTGGAAGGAGATGCTGATCAATGGTGGAATATTATTAAGAATACGAGGAAAATGGATGAAATTGAGTCCATGGAATGGGATGAGTTCAAGAACTTATTTTTCAATAAGTACTTCCCTCGTATTCTCCGAACAACGATGGAGAAAGAGTTTCTTGAACTGAAGCAAAAGGATGATGAATCTGTTGGTACCTATGAAGCAAATTTTACAAGACTTGCAAGGTATGCTTTTGGTATTATTATCCAACCTGAGAGAAAGATCAATCGATTCCTTAGTGGCTTAAAACCAAGTCTTCGAAGGGCCTTAACCATAAGGGACTTCAATAGCTACGAGGAAATCGTTCAATGTGCTCCCAAAGTTGAGATGGAGATTGGATTAACCCATCAGTCATATGGGTTTCATAATAAGAGGAAAATGGAATTCAAAGCAAAATCTAAAGAGAACACTGAAAAGAAGATGAACTTTCCCTTATGCTAAAAGTGTGGAAAGAAACATGGAGGGAGTTGTCTTAAAGGGACAAGTAAATGTTTCAAATGTGGAAAGGAAGGTCATTGGGCATTTGAATGCCACGATGATGGGAAGAAGATGTCTAATGATGCAAACAAAGGAAGGGATACACAGAATGATCCTACTACACTTCAATGTTTCAAGTGCAAGGAGATTGGAAATTATGCCAATAAATGCCCTATTCCAAGGGTTTATGATGATGGTTGACGTCAAAAAACTCTTAAGACTAAAGAAAAAGGAAAGTCACATGCAATTTCTATCAGCGATGTGGAGTACGATAACGATGTGGTGAAAGGTACACTTACCATCCACTCTAAAGTAGCAAATGTTTTATTTGATTCTGGATCCACCCACTCTTTTATTTCTGATGAATTTTCTCAGGGTATCACCATATTACCTCAACAATTAGATGTTGAGTTAGCTGTGACAACACCTAATGGAACAACAGTCGCATCAAAAGTTTATAATTCTTCTTTGATCGAAGTTTGTGGGAAGTGATTCCTGAAAATCTTGTGATCATTCCTATAGTGGAATTTGATGTGATTCTTGGCATGGATTTGCTTTCTTTATATGGAGCTCATATCAATTTCCAAATAAGGGAAGTCACATTTCATATTCCAGATCAATCTATGATCGTCTATCAATGCAAGGATGAACATAACTTTCCAGTGGAAATTTCTTCCATTTTATGGGTATTGATTCAACTAAATTAAGTTTATTTATCTCAAATGGTTGGTGAGAAACTCATGATTAAGAATATGCCCATTATACGGGAGTTTGATGATGTCATTCCGGAGGAATTACTGGGTCTTCCACCGAATCGTGAAGTTGAGTTTTCAATAGAACTCGTACCGGGTGCTTTGCCTATTTCAAAGACACCTTATAGAATGGCCCCAATTGAGTTGCAGGAATTGAAGAAGCAACTCCAAGAGAATCATGATAAGGGATTCATACGCCCTAGTGCGTCACCTTGGGGAGCACCTATTCTCTTTGTTAATAAGAAAGATGGATCAATGAGACTCTGCATTGATTATCGAGAACTTAACAAGATCACTATCAAGAAAAAATATCTTCTCCCACGCATTGATGACCTATTTGATCAACTACGCAGAGCTCAATACTTTTCCAAGATTGATCTTCATTCAGGGTATCATCAATTAAGGGTCAAAAGGGAGGATATACCAAATACAACATTCCGTACAAGGTATGGACACTATGAATTTATAGTGATGCCATTTGGTCTTACTAATGCCCCTGCTATCTTCATGGATTTGATGAATAGAGTATTTAGAGACTATCTTGATCAATTTGTGGTAGTCTTTATAGACGATATTCTTGTCTATTCAAAGAGCAAGGAAGAACATGAAGATCACTTGAGAATTATACTAAAGAACCTGAGAAAGGAGAAGCTTTATTCCAATTTTACCAAGTGTGAATTTTGGCTTAAAAAAGTTGCATTTTTGGGTCACATAATCTCAAAAGAGGGGATATCTGTGGATCCAGCAAAAACGGAGGTTATCGAGAGATGGTCGAGACCAACAACATTAACCGAGATGCGAAGTTTTCTTGGTTTGGATGGATATTATCGACGTTTTGTGAATGATTTTTCATGATTATCTAATACACTCACCAAGTTGACTCGGAATGGAGTTAAGTTTGTCTGGACGGAGGAATGTGAAGAGAATTTCAAGGAGTTGAAAGGAAGGTTATCCAGTGCACCTGTTCTCACACTGCCTTGTTGTGGAGAAAGGTTTGTGATCTATAGTGATGCATCTAGGAAGGGATTTGGGTGTGTTCTTATGTAAAATTATATGGTAATAGCTTATGCCTCACGACAGTTGAAAATACATGAGCAAAATTACCCACCACATGATTTGGAGTTAGCTGCGGTAATCTTTGCATTTACGATTTGGAGGCATTACCTTTATGGTGAAAGGTGTGATATTTATACTGATCGTAAATGTTTAAAGTATATTTTCACACAAAAGGAGCTGAATATGCGTCAAAGAAGATGGTTGGAGATGATTAAGGATTATGACTGCTCAATCCATTACCACCCTGGGAAATCAAACAAGGTGGCAGATGCACTAAGTCTACAAGACCATGCTAGTTTATCCATGATGAGGATCACAAAAGATCCAATATTTATGGATTTACAAAGGATGGATCTTGGAATTATAATGGAAGGGGAAAAATCTTATCTTTCTCAAATGAATGTTCAACCATCTATACATGTGAAGATTAAAGAGGCACAGAAGGAAGATGTCGAGTTACGAAAGAAGGTGAGAAATGTTCCTGAATTCAACCTTGATTGTGATGGGATAAAAAAGTTCAGGAATCGGGTTTGTGTTCCTCCCATCCCCAAATTAAAGATGGAGCTGCTGGATGAGGCTCATAGTTCTTCATTATCTATTCATCCTGGAAGCACGAAGATGTATAGGGACCTGAAAGAGTACTTCTGGTGGGATGGCATGAAAAGAGATGTTGCTGAATATGTCTCTCGATGCTTGGTTTGTCAACAAGTTAAAGCTGAAGTCTAAGGGGATGTTACAACCATTACCCATACCCGAATGGAAATGGGAAAACATCACTATGGACTTTGTCACAGGACTTCCTAAAGCATCCAAAGGCAATAATTCTATCTGGGTCATAGTTGATCGTCTTACAAAGTCTGCACACTTCATTGCTATTAGAGAGTATTTCTCTCTAGATCAGCTTGCCAAGATATATGTAAAGGAAGTGGTAAGATTGCATGGAGTTCCACTTTCTATTATATCTGATCGGGATCTGAGATTTACCTCAAAGTTTTGGCAAAGTCTTCAGCATACCCTGGATACAGAGTTGAGTTTCAGAACTGCCTATCATCCTCAGACAGACGGTCAGTCTGAGAGAACAATTCAAACCCTAGAAGATATGGTGAGAGCTTGCTCTATGGATTTCAAAGGTGGTTGGGATAAACACGTACCTTTGGTGTAATTTTCTTATAATAATAGCTTTCACTCCAGTATTCATATGGCTCCTTATGAATCTCTCTATGGAAAGAAATGCAGGACTCCAACTTGCTGGGATGAAGTTGGGGAAAAAAAGCTATTAGGACCTGATCTCGTTGATGAAATGGCAGAAAATCTCAGATCTATTCAACAACACATAAGAGAAGCTCAGAGTCAACAGAAAAGTTATGCCGACAACCGAAGAAAAGACCTAGAGTTTGATGTGGGTGATAAAGTGTTGTTACGAATATCTCCCTAGAAGAGGGTTATGAGATTTGGGAAGAAGGGGAAGTTGAGATCTAGATATATCGGTGCTTTTGAAATACTGGATCGTGTCGGGAAGGTAGCTTACCGATTGGCGCTTCCACCGAATCTCTCTGAAGTACACGATGTGTTCCATGTATCTCTCCTGAGAAAGTACATACCTGATCCTTCACATGTACTCAGCTCAGAAGTTGTACCGCTGGAGCAAGATCTTTCTTATGAAGAACAACCGATAGAGATTCTGGATCGTAGCGAAAAAGTCCTACGAAACAAGACCACTCGATTGGTGAAAGTTTTATGCAGGAACCACCAATTAGAAGAAGCTACATGGGAGCTTGAGGATATGATGAGGGAGAGGTATCCTCATCTATTTGTTACAAAGTGACGATTTTCGAGGGAGAAATTCATTTTAAGGGGGGTAGAATGTAACACCCGAGACTTTTTTGATATATAAATCATCAAAGAAATCTTTTTCTACACAACACTTTCTTGGCTTGCTTTACACGAAATCACGACCTTCATCGATAGCTTGTGTCGTACGCAATATCGAGTTTCACTAAACAACAATATGCTATTAAAATATTATTAAAACTAGCTGTTATGAATAGTAATAACCACTTTTTGAAATTTTATAATTTTTATTTTTCAAAATGGGCTTTATTTTTGGATTCGGAATGTCGAAATTAGCCTAGGGTGAAATTTTGGTATTTTTCTAAAAACTTTCAATTTTTGATGAATAGTGAAACGACTAAGTGGTAGTTAAAAAAACTGATTTTTTCATAAAACTTAATTTTACCGCTTCTGTGAGTGGAATTTAGAAAATTCGAGTGACACGGTTAATATCAAGGACTAAAATGTGGTTCAATGAGGTGAAAATAATTTGTGGTGAATAGTAACTTTTTACTTTTATTTACCACGGTTAAAAGTAAATAGGGTAATTAAGGGTAACAATGATATTATTATTACCCTAACACATGTACTAATTCTATTGGACAAGTTTAATTCGACGAAAAACAAACTTAGGAATAAAATATTACCATTTAGGCCCACTTGGATTAGATTAGGACATTTATTATTAATTTATTTAAAGAAGGGTTAAAATAGTTAAAATCAAAGTTTAATAAGTAAATAATTTCTAATATGGGGTTATACATAAGATAAATTCGACTATAAATATTCATTAGAAATCTAAAAAGATTTCCTACATAATGGTATTTTATTTGTAATTTTTAGACATTAAATACTTTAATTTATTTATGACACAAATATGATGCAGTAATTATCTTATTAATGAAATATTGACATAATTAATGTTATAAACACAAAAATAAATGTTATTTGAGAATTTTTATGAATTAAACTAATTTTCTAGGATAATATGACATGTTAGTATTGATTTAATTAACGTTTTTCGAACTAATCATTCTGTTATGATTTTCACAAAAATCAATTACTAAATAGTGTCAAAATTGACATAAAATAGTTTTTTTAAAAAAATATTATATTAGTAATTGTTATTTTATTCCTAAAAATCTAAGGTTCGGCCAAATGACTTAGATAAGGTTATATATATTAATAATAAACAACTTGGGGTTATTTTGGCTGCTTATAGTAAGTTTATTAACCTTATTGTATAAGAACACAAGAAGACACGGTAAAAGTAAAATTATTTAACTTAATGTTAAATCTAAATGATAAGGTTAAAATAGGAACATAAACTTGTCTAAATTCTATTGGATGAGAGTAGTTCGACCCATACCCACCTTAGCTTCGAAATATATCAATTTTGAGCTATTTAAAACTGAACTTGACTTTATAATAAAATAATATTTTTTGTTTTCCCAAAGGTGCCCCTCTCCTCCCTTGTAAAAGGGAACCTCCTCCCCCTCTTCCTCACACCACTTTGAGCCTTCCAGCTCGGCCAAAAACCGCCAATTCCTCCTCTCCACTTCCCTAGAGACATCCTAGAGGTCCTGGTCTTCTTCAAAGACCAATTTCATTTCCCTAAAAGAATGTCTCAAAGAAGCACTTCAAAGAAGATGTAATGTCCGTTACCGATTCTTTCATCTATATTTCTTCTTCCACTTCTTCTTCTTTAGTTGTTTCATTATGAAGTAATAAAATCAGTATCACTCATATACTGATATGTTATTATAAGTATGAAACAACCCTATTTCACCATATATCCATCCAACAGAAAAAGAAATCACCGCGCGTGCGTACGTACGGAATATCGTCTCCATGCCATGGTGTAATCTATTTTCCACCACCACCTTACTTGGATTGGTATAATGGTGTAAATAATGACTATATATGACTATTATAAAGTAATACTAACTCTGAAATAGTATACATACACTCCAATAAAATTCCACGATCATAGGAACAATATCATCACTCGTGCGTACGTACGGAATACCGTCTCCACGAAGTGATGCGACTCGTTCTACATGATCTTCATTTCATAATGATTATATAAATGAATTGAATGAATGAATATGATATATATTAAACTAATACCATTCTGTAAATGAGGTATCTATAACCTAAAGAGAAGAATAAGAATTTATTCGACAAGACACGAATAAGAACAAAAAGTTATAAACACCCGAATAACAAGTAGAAATGAAATATTACTACTAAGAAGATAAGAATATGACCATATATGATATCATAAAAATAATTATGAATCTGGAATAAGTCAATAACATTATTTAAATCATTATACAGGAGGTTCGGACACTTATGAAGAAAAACAGACCTAAGGTAAGGGAAATATCACAATCTCATTTTTATCCGAGATTGTTTATACTTTTGTATTTACTGGGGTGTATTTTATCATCCACATCCATGATACCTCAATATGTAATATTATTTCCATCCACCTACAATTATTTAAAACCTATTTTACCCTTTGGTGAGTTTTTAGTAAAATATATGGAAGGAATCTTTTGTCGTTTTTCGTACGAGTTACGTTTTGAATTTTCTGACAAAAGTATGAGAAGAATGTTTTTTTAACTTATACGACATAAATGGATTTTTAAAACATTATTTCCAAGAAGCTTACTTTACAAGTTTTCAAGTTTATTTTTAATCAACTTCTTTTAAAATTGTATGACATGTTAAGAAAGGAATTTTTTTTTGAAGTAGAAATGATATTTTACTCAAGAATGGAGTTCAAGTGTTTTATCAAAAAAAGTTTCCATCTAAGATAATATAGGATTCTGTTTATATCACTATAATTAAATTGATATGATTATGTTGTGATGGATATATTTTTAGGAATTCCTTTATCTTATATGAATTTTTTTATGATGTCATGATGTTTAAGATTCCCATTTTTATTACATGGGTTATGCTATGATGTATGGTTTATGATTTTGTGGCACACATAAGAATGGTATCATTATGAGATGGGTGGGACCTATATATCCCTCCAATGCATTGGTTAATGATTTTATATCTCATGATATAGACATGGATGGAACGGTAGGTTATACCGGTTCAGTGAAACAGGACTGAAACGAGGGTGACTCGGTTCAGAAAGCGACTTTGTCCACTAAGATAGTCTTGGAAATAAGTATTGACTAACAAGAAATGATTCTCTATGATTATGTGTGTATCCCAAAATGTTTCATGATTTAAGTTATGATTATTGGTATTACATTTCACTACTATTATTTATTCCATGTTATGAAATTATGATCTCTTTTTCAGTTTAAGATTTCCAAAAGATATGTTCTTATAAATATGACGTGATTGATATTTCTTTTATTTACCCTTACTGAGAATTTGATCTCACCCTTTTGTATATTTTATTTCCCCAGGTCTGGAAGAAGGTTATTAAGTAGAATATTCCAAAAAGGGACTCTAGATATGATGAAATAAATGGGAGGAAAAGTAGATGCTTTATGAACTAGTTGTTTATGTTTCCTAGTTTCTAAAGACACTATACCTATACGGTCCTTTTGTGGTTTTGTTATATGTTGTAATAAGTATGCTTCAATTTTGTAGTATTAATAATGTATGTAATGTATGAGTCGCTATAAGTATGATCTATACATGTGAGGTTATACCTCATAAACTATGTCTGTTACCACAATATAGTTTTGATTTGTTCAACTCTAGCTTTATCTCCAACTTCATCCTAATTATATTATCCATGAGGGACATACGTATATGAATTATGTGAATTTATTGGATTTCAATAACGTACACTCAGCAACATTTTCGAATAATTGAATATAATATATTATATCAAAATAATATGAATCATAATGTATTATTTTGAAAATAGTGAAGTATATGACATTAATTGAAAATTATTGTATAACATATCTTGTAATAAAAAGGTTGGATTATGTTGGAATACTATAATGGTTTAACATATAGTTATGTTCACTAATTTATGTTTTTCTAAATATAGTTACCATGTCTTTTAATAAAAATTCTATAATACCAACAATAAAGAGCTGGACCTAAGTAGAACATAGCTGATGGTTACATTGTCACATTAGTATTATATCTGAAAAAATCATATCCCCATGGAATGAACAATGTCATATAGTTTTTAAAATAGATTCATACATGAATTTCTCATTAAATTTGAAAATATAATAAACAACATAGTTTTTTGACTAGGAATTTCATTTTCCCCTTTGGCATACCCCTGTATATCAATAGTGAAACACACAATGGTATATTGGGTAAATGAATCATAAGAAAGTTGTCAACTCAGATTCTTTGTGAGGGTTTTCATATAGTGGCATCTAAATAAGGCTCGAATAATATGTAATGAAATAAATCAAAATAAAATTATACGATATAAAAAATCACATGAGCTAAAAACTTATACATGGATAAAAAACTATTCCAATAATTTAATGGGCACCAAAAAAAATTCAACATGTTGTAAAGGACAATGTTAGACATATGAAATTTACCATCAAGGAATCATGTGAGTATATCATAAAAAATTTATCAAGGCCTCAATCTAAGACATAAAATATAAATTCATTGGGCATTTTACAAACCACAATAATGATTTTCTCATAATACTAACCAATACATTATGTCTCCATATAATTTAGGGTTGTACACATCAATTAAAAATTCATATGAATTTCACTTATTAAAGTTGTGATACGTCATTATATTAAACTTTTATATTGAAAAAAATAATATATGAATTTTTAATACTTTAACCAATCGACAAACATAATCACCAACCATCTAGTGAAATATGGACAATGGTATTAATATAATACATCCTCCTTAAAACATAACACACACTATTCTGATATATAAGGTGGATGGTATAATTAAAGTATATTATTAGTATAATACTCAACAAAGGATGTTGATGTTGATTAAATTACATTTAAAATAATAGTGGTTATTTTTTTGGTGTAGAATAAACTTTTACATTGAAATATATGATATTTACCATATATTAAAGAAGAATTATATTTTATAAGGACCATGTATTATTTTTATGGATGATTTAATGAATAGAGTGGTCATGATGCTGGGAAGAAATTTATGTTGTATACTTTTAAAAATATCCTCTCACACTTTTTTAAAAATATTAAAAAGTACCTCATTCTAAAAATGAAAAGAATATTTCTTTAAAAATATTTTTTAAGAATTAAAACATAGATAAAAAACAACTTCAATTAATAATTGGGAGAATAATAATAATGTTCGTGATTTTTTTAGAAAACAATGACATGGAATAAAAAAAGGATTTATAACTACAGTGTGGGATGAAGTCTACTTAAAATACATTTTATCAACTATTTTAAGTACTAATGGAATAAAAAGGGTAATATTACCTAAAATATTCATGAATAAATAGGGTTGAATGAAATATATATTTTTTATGATATAAATATCAAAAAATTCCCTCAAAAAATACTTAAACATAAACAATCATGAAGAATGAGTATATCTTGAAATAAACAATTACATCATGTACTAATTACATAAATTCCATCCAATACACTTTTATAACTAATATATCTATATTTAAAATATATAACATAACTATAAAAATATATATCGTAGAAAATTTGTCATTCATATAACATTTTATCACACATCTATTAATAATTGTTTTTTAAAATCTTTATTTCCAGTAATAGCTGTTTCAATTTTCATGTATGTTTTGGTCTATTAGTTTAACTATTAAAACTATTATTACTGTTAAATACTATATGGAATTTTAATAATTATATAAACTTCATATATATTTATTAAATATTTATTTATATTAGTAAATTAGTGGTATATATAGAAAATTGGACGACACTATTAATATAGATGGTAGGGTATACGTACACATGAATGTTGTTTTCACTTTTGAAAAGAAGGTAAAAAATAGAAAAAATTTTACTTTTAAAGAATAATGACTTTATCATATAAATAATTAATATTATTCAAATATATCCTTATTACCATCCATGTTAGACCGGAATAAAAAAATTCATCAAGTCATTTATTCTGATTGTAGTCGACACATACGAACAAACGACATTATTGTTTCCCAACGGTTTGGAATATAACAATTTGGATATGATTTTATCATTCTAACCAATAATTAATTCTTAAATATCAATTATAAACATTATAAATATCATAATTTACATATATAAAATATATATATTTGGGAAATTAATTTTATCACTATGAGGAGATGGTAATCTGTACCTATGCTTGTGTGATACTTTCAATAAAATTTAGTGGGAAAGAGTGTGTATAGTTATAATTTCATAATCATGATAAAATTTTATAATTTGTTGGATACTAATTTTACAATTTAATGATACATAAATATTTTCAGTGTATATAAATGGTGAAGTAAAAAAAACCAAATGATCAGTTAAGGAGATTACCTCTTCTTTAGACGAACTCTTTTGGATCTCCACTTAATTGCCCAAGGGTTGGAGTTTTGGTAAGTCCAAAACCTGTAGAATGTTTATAGGTATTTTTTAAGGGAAAAAGGAAGTATTTTTTAGAGCTATAAGTCCTAATTTTAGGTAAATATGATAATTTAGTGGTGTCCTTTTTTATGTCGGAGAGAGAAAAAACTGGAATTTGGTAAAGGAATAAAATATAAAAACTAATTATGGAGACAAATTCTTCCAAATGGAGAGATATTCAAATTTTGGAATGTATGAGGTAGTAATATAATCAAACAATATATTATTTATAGGTTTATGTGATGTTTCATACATTATATTTTTTTGACTCTGTAGTTGACCAATTATAACTTTTCCCACAATAACAAAATTTTCACTATTATTGTGTTATAATTTTACATATAATAGGATAATTGGATCATAAATGGTCATCAGATATATTTTTTACCATATAGTATTTTTATTATGCCCCTTAAATATATTTTATTATTTTAAAATAATTTAATAGAGTACTATTATGATAAAATATCATATTGGACTATTTTAACATTATTTATTTAATTCAAAATAATAGTCACAGAGACAAAGATAGAATTCAAATATAATTCCTTAAAAACTCTAATATTAAGTAATAATCTATAAAATAATTGTAATACCATAAATAATTCAAATAATATTATTTTTAGTATTTTTAAAATCATTTTTTATATTCTATTTTTAGGTGAATAAATAACATATTCATGATGTATAAGATTTTATTGTAATTATATAATTACTAATAATTGGAAAAAAAGTAAACCATGAAAAAAAATTATTAATCTCTCTATAGATATCTATATTCATTCATAAAATTCTATTTTACCTATGTGGAAACATAATAAATAGATTAAATAATGAGAATAACAGTATGTAAATTCCATTGCATTAAATATTATATATGCAGTTTTCTAGGACATGTATACATGAAAAAAATAAATTCAGATCATAATTCAATATGGGTCAAATTTAATTCATAACTTATGAATTAATATTGAAAATTAGGGCCTTATCATTTCATTTTCTCCAATGTTAAACCGATTTACCGTTTACTGAGGTGATTAATTTTTCATCATTTACAATGCATAACCCCTAATAATAAAAGTAGAATTTTTATCAAATTTGATATCCAAATTAGAAATATGGAAAAAAATTATATAATTTTATATCTATAGGTGGGTTAAATTAAATTCTAAATATTTATGAAAAATGCGACATAGAAAATTTTATAAGATAAAAATTTTGAGCATAATAGAGGATTTATTTTTATCCCAAACATAGGAAAATTATTGGAATAATGTTAACAAATTAATTGAAAATATAATATTTAAATTTAAATAAAATAATTTAATTATGTTTATTAATTTAATTTACTATTATAATAAAATTTTGTTTACATAAGAAGAATTCTCCATAAAAACATATCCAATATTTTAAATTTATGTTTATTATAGTTTATAATTACTTGATAACAAACAAATTTATTTTATACATGAGTATGCATAAATTTTAAAAATTTAGATACACATCATCACACCTTCTAACCCAATGTATAGGTGATATCTAATAAAAATTAGTTTTATAGAAAATCATGGTTCATTTAACATCAGTGTTTTGTGTGACACAAGATATCGAAGAAATAAAATTTATTAAAGTATAAATTAATTTAAAATATCATGTTGTTAAATTTAATTATTAATTTGATGTTATTTATCTCACTGGGATTATTATTTAAACATTACGAAATCATTAATGTTTAATAATACACTTTAATTTCTTTTTAGGGTTGTTTATGATAAATTTCTTCTACTGGAAGTATTATGAAAATTATCCTTTAAACAATATATATTTTCTTCTTCTATTGTTATTCTATAAATTTTACTTTACAATTATATTTTTTCATTATTTTTCACTTAATGTTAACATGTAATGTTTTTAATGAAATTGTCACCATATTTTATCATTAGTTGATGAAATTTTTCTACCTTACACACAATCATAAAAATTGTTTTATGTATCCTCATAACTATATATGAAATGTTTTTAAAATATGATTTTCCATAACATTGAAATTATTTAAAATGATCTTTGTAGGAATCAATTAAATTATTTATAAACAATTAATATTTCTTTGTACAAATGTATGATTGTAATTTCGTCTTTTAATGAATATGGAATGAATTTATTTTCTCACTGTCATGAATATAGTTACCACAACCTTAAAAATAATTTTTTTTATCATTCATTACATTTTTTCTAACAAATAAAAAATTAAAATCAGGAGGACTAATTTCATTATAATATTTTACATAAAAATATATATAATCTTAAAGGTAAAAAAATATTTATTTAATAATATATATAGTAATTCCAACATCCATTGATACTATAAAATTGTATTAGATACCATGGAGAAAATGCATACGGAAAAGGGTGAGCTAAAAATCCCAAAAATTGATAAACATGTAAATAAATCATAATATAATATTTAAGAGTAAAATGATGATAAAATTAATATATTTTTTATAATCATGTTGACATGGACTATGGAAAATAAGTCCTATGATCATGGAAGAATGGAATATGTAAAAACATTATAAAGACTGACATCATTACCAAATCAAAATGATAACAATCATGACTAACAAATAGTGAACTATAAATATTGTTCATAGTCTAGACACTTGTTCATCATACATATCATTCTTGGTATAACATCTATCTCACCATATGTTTTTTTATTAGGCTGACTTCTTGGTAATGATACATGGTAGATAATGAGGAATTAAACTTACCCAATGTATTTGTGTTCTATAACAGAAGAAAATCTAAAAATATAGGGTTACCATAATCCTAATATGTACAATATTAGGTGATAAATAAAATTATTAAAATTGTAACACATAAATCCTTAGTAAGTTGAAACCCTAGAGTATAAATTGGGATTCACAATACTGTCAAAAGGCATAAGAAGTATATTTTTTGTAAATACTCTTTAGAATATGGAATTTAATAATTTGTACATTCATAATTGGTAATGAAACATGGGTCTTTAATGTGTAGTTTTAATGTAGAATATTCTTAATAATGATCATGTGAAGAATGAATGAATGTGAACAACATGGGATAAATATTATGAATTAAGTAATGGGTATTATAAAATAAAGAAATCGAATATCATTTTCCATTAAACCAGATATGATCAAACAGGGTTACACATATAATATTTATTTGATTTTAGAATATATTTATAGTTCAAGAACATTTTATCGGGATGATGCTTGACATGTGATCAGAAATATGGAAGTTCCACAAAAAAGTATCAACTAATGGAGGGAGTTTGGAAGGGAACTAAAAATATATAACTCTAGAAATCAATATTTTACTTAACTATTAATATATTTATGGTTCATATATAAAAAATATATTATCTATATGATAGGAATTAGGTGTAAAAAGAGATAAAATAAAGGCAATTCATAACAATCATGTTATAAAGGAGGTAAAAGGGATAATTTTTAAGTGTTTCAGAAAAAAATTATTGAAATACCTCATAATAAAATAATATAATTAAACATAATTTAAAACATATAATAATTAAAATAAAAAGTTAAATTGAGATTAAACATAATTAGGTTTTCAGTTCAAAAATATATCACCGATGGGAATGGAAATTATGATCTTGGTGGGGGAAACATAAAATTGAATAGAGGGGAATTAGGTTTAACATAATTTAATTTTAAAAATGATTAGAAAAAAAATTAATAAATTAATGAATCAAAAAATAATATCATATTATGGAAGATGGTTTACCAAATGAAATAGATGATAAAATTTAATGAAAAATTTTATAATATAATAAATTGGATTGCATTAATAACGTACCAAATGACTTAAATAATTTTAATATAAATATAATAAAAATAATTAAAATCATATGGTTATATAAATTAAATTAATTCAATAATATATTATTCCACAAAAATATTTTTTTCAGTATATACACCATAGGAGTATGAAATTTTCCTATAAGAAAAAATAATTTCTCAAGGAATGTAAATTGATACTAAAACCATTATAGGGGAATATGTATTATAAAAACCCCATTAATAGAGTCAAATATTTTTTTGGAGATGAAATAATATAATTTGAGATAATAAAGGAATTAAATACCAATTTTAATTATACAATAAATTTTAATGCATTTATATTCTTTAAATAACATATCTCTCAAAGAAATTTTTTTGAGAGAACCACGTACCTCGGAAGCTCCACATCCGCCCTTTGAAACACATTATAATTTCCAAAATTAGAAATTATTTATTAATATTATATTATTATTTAAATATTTAAATCATTTCAAAAAATAAAAATTGAATGATACATATAAATTAATTTAACTATTTGTATACATAACGCATCAAAAATATTTTTTTAGAATAATATAATTTTTATGCATATTAATTATGGTTCAGATTAAGTTATAAATGATATTGGATATATTAAAATTTAATAATTATTACTAATAATAAGTAATTTCCTTAAAAATATAATAATTTTTTAAAACTGATTCATCCATGTGATAGTTTTATTAAAAGAAATAGATAAAAAACATTTTCAATAAAACTATCCTAAAATATTATATGATATAAATAATTTGTTTTATTTATCAAAATAGTATTAAAAATATACTTATTTTAAAATATAGATAATTTTTTATTTTGAAATTTCCTTCAAAAATATTCATGAAATTTTTTATAATAATTTCATAAATGATTAAATATTAAAATAATTAGTATTTTTTGTTATTCACCTCTAAATGAATTATTTCCAAAAATAAAAAAAATCATGGAAAATTTTACAATAGTAAATCCAAAAATTAATATATATATATATATATATATATATATATTACGCCTATTTATGTGATAAAAAACATTTTTAAAGTACTAAATATAAAATATATTCAATACAATTTTTTTGAATAAAATAACTCATATTATAAAATGTCATATATTTTTCTTAATCAAAAAATATTTTTAATTTTCTATATACAAATTAAAAAATATTTATTTATTCTTATAAAATTGTTTCATGAATTTTAAATTCATTTGAAAATAATAATAATTTATTAAAAAACATGTCATTTGTAACAATAGTATTTTCAATTGTTCACCTAAAAATCATTCATTATAAAAAATAATGAAAAATTCACTTTAAAATTATATTTATATTCTACATCCAATAATGAAGATTATTTTTTCAAATTTAATTCCTATTATTTTCTATTTTATCATTTAATTTAAATTATAAAAGACAGTGGAAATTTTTTTATTGTAGAATAAAATATTAAAATTATTATTGTTCTATTTATTAATTTTCTATAAAATGATAACAAATATATGATTACAAAATATATATTACATCATTTTTAAATCAATATTTTTTGTAATACACTTTTTTCTTTAATAAAAATTGCATGCAATAAAATGATATATTCATAAACCTAATAATGAATAATGTATATTTATATAAAATAACAATTATACACATAAATATATATATATATATATATTAAAAATATATTATATTTCAGTTACCCATAATCAAACCTAACAATTAATTTACTATTTTTTGATACTATAAATGTTTAATTGATTTATTTTGTTAAGTTTTTGATGTGTAGATTGATATAAAACATATTTTATTAAATTAATTGAAAACATATTTGCAACTACCATGATGTTACATTCTACCCCTAATAAATAAATTGATTACTTACAATTTTAGGAGTCATATTATTTGTGAAATTTCGAAATAGATCTCTTAAATAACCTTATAATACGAGTTGACCATGGTGAATTTATTATATGAAGTGAAATAATCAATTTCATATGGTACCAATATAAAAACAATAGAATATTCTTAATAGAATCATAATAAATTAAGAAGAGATTATCCTTTAAGGAATAAAATTCACTAATACTATGGGATCTATTAATTATACAACTAAACGTTTTCTATTTAGTGTTCAATGCCTAATAGGTGAAATCATACATGATTGTAGATTTCGACAAATCTATAGTGATAAATCATTATATACCTCAACATGAGTAAATTTATTTCCTTTTCAATCATATAATTATATAGGGGTACTTGGAGATGCTTATTTCTATTAATCAATGGAGTGGTTCATTAGGTTGCATAATAACCAAATTCCACAAATTTGAGATGTTGAATTTTTAAAGGAAATATTGGAGGAAAAATAACTTTCATCATTCTGTCCTTCTTTTTATATTGATATATTGTTTTTTAGAGCCCCCATTACCATATGTAATGAATTTCAGAGTCCCCTTAAGGTAATTTACTTGGTTCTTATTCCCATATTTTTCACATATAGGTTGTTGAATATACTTCATTTCATCAACATCATTTACTGAATTTTCACGATCCTTCATCCTTCTGTCCATTGGTTCACTTAGGATTTTAACTATGGAAACATTATTAATCTTGTTCCATGGTAGTTGTTTTGGAAATATCTTCACATCTCTGAGTCTATACCCTAATCCAAATGGTAAAATTTTGATATATTCATCACATTTTCCATTGTACCCATGGTTTACATAGCTTCATATAGTTTCTTAGATCCTTAAACCAAAAAAGAAAAAAATTAGTGATAATAATTTTACTTCATACGTAAGATAACATAATCAATATTATAAAATGTATTCAACCATAAACCCTTTTACCCATTTTACATTATCAAATTAGTACATAATTATTTTATTTAATTTTATATAAATATTAAATTAACCATGTTTACATTATGTTAGTTTATCGAATACATCTGAACCTAGTCTCACAATGATATATATCAATCCATCATAGTGGTTTATAAATAGATTATTTATAATAAAATAATATTCCTTATGGGTGACATAACAAGTGTAAAATTAGGACTATTTTTCAAGAACCAGGTGACAGTTGAGTTAACACCCCACATGAAAATTTTATTGTTATTATCCCTTGGATGATCCATTATAGAAACTATATCAATATGTAGCAACCAAACAAGGAAGGATATCTAGTAAAACTACATAAAAATAAATTAACTTAATTTATAGAAATTATCCTTTACATAAACATATCTCATAATCATATCTCTATTTTTTCACTATGTTTATATAATTCTAATCTATAAATATTACTAGACCATCCATTGATAGCAACCGTGGTGACCTATGTCTTGAACACATATATTTTAATAATTATTAACATTATTTCTTTAAATATGACATTGAGGATTGAGAGGCCTAGTGTATTTGGAATATTGGATTCATAAAAACGTCATTTTAATAAAAATATCATCTAAAAATCTTCATTGTGCTCCTTGAATCCATAGATAATCTAAAAATATATTAGATTCCCTTGGGAAAATAAATAAAAAAATGGTGATCTAGATATCCTAGTAAGGGACAAGACCTAGCAATAAAGAATAAAAAAAGTGTTAGAGGAATAATATGATATCATAAAGGGAATGAGGATATGGATGAAAACATTACACTAGGAAATGAAATAATAAGATCATGGAATTATTTAATAAATAGAAACAAAATAATATAAATAAATTATATGCATATATCATGGTTTACTGCCAAGAAAATATAATAAACATAAAATGGTATCACAACCATAGTATACATTGGAAAATGGCCATTATAACATTGTTTTCTTTGACCAACATGCCATAAAGCATAATTTTATTTGTTAGACTAACATCCAGTGCACCCTACATATTGGGATTGGTCTAACTACCTATGCACATTATATAGTGTGCTTAAGATAATTTATTTTCCACTTTATATTCCATCTCATGATACATAAGAATTACTAATTTCATTTGAAGTCTATAGTAGAAAAAAAATTAAAAACATAGGATAATGTCCATTATAATATTTATAAAACTATTCCTTCCAAAAAAGAAAAAATAAAACATACATAAATCCTAATCATGACAAAATACATTATAAGCTAATGGGATTCATAATTATTTCCTAATGAATATGTTAATTCTATATAAACTATGATCCCATGAGATGAAAGAATTAAATAATTATGAACATTTATAAATTAAAATGGATATTAGGACCTAAAAATAGAGTTTTGACATATACAATTATATATAATTATCCTGTTAAAAATTAATAATGTTAAGAGCCATAGTGTAACATTATTAAATATATAAAGGATATTTTAAAAGAATTAAAAGTAATATCAATTTCCATAATTCCATAATATTAAGAAGTTTATATATAAATAATTTTAAGAGTATTTAGATTCTTCTCCTGGTCTAAAATTTTATGATGGGGGTTATTCATGTAATGATATCAAACTAAAAATACATCTCATAAATAAATTTAACCTCAATATATGAACTCAAATGGGAAAAATCAGGTATAACACTAGTTGATAAAATATATTCTACATATAAAATGTTTAAGGGACTTAATGGAAATAGTAGATCATGTGGAATGGGGTGAAAGCCCTAATGAACATAGAAAATATCAAAAGATGTATTTTGATGAAATCCCAATGGATGAAGACTTTTTAAAGGATAAATCTCAACATCTTGGGAATAATGTTCTTTTTGAGCATGAGATAATTAAAGAAAATGTTATTGGTGCTTCTTTAGATGATACTACTGGTCTAAAGATGAACTTCACAAAGGCAGTGAAAGCTACCTCGGGAATATTCTTCTCTAATTTTGACACACCTCCACCTAGATGTAAGATCAAAAAAAGGAAATTCTTATAATGTTTCATCAAATCAGTAGGCGGTTTATTATCATTTAAACCTATTCTAGTACATGATCATTGAGCATTTTCTTATCCCACAATGTTAAAAGCTTTAGAAGTTCAATGATTTGACTAAAAGAATTATAGGGGTGTGGGGATTTGTATAATAGAGAATAATAGAAATGGGGAGGGGATAATACCATGTTTTATTTCCCATAGATGATTATAAAATAAGGGAATGGAACACGGTATATATTTCTCTTAATCATGTCTTCATAAAAATTTAGGAATGGGGGAAAAATTTCAATCTGAATAAAAATAGAAACACACAAGCTCATGTATGGATTTGAATTTGTAAGTTGAATTGGATTTATTAGCATCTAAGGATTTTATGGGTTATTGCATCATCTTGGTTAAACCCCATTCATGTTGTTAAAATTATTGAGAAACACTTATTTGTAAATTATACATGGATTGTAGTTGAAGGTGACATGTACCTGACATTGGTGGATGAATATTTCCTTACTAAAAGGGATGATAGTATGAATCATGTGATTCTATATAAGAGAATCCAAAAATTCTTCCTCATATGAAAGTTTTTAGTCATCTAATTGTTAAATGAAATATGGATTAGGATTTTAGATTCTATAAAGTGTATATACATGAGGATTCCTCTTGTCGAAGGATTAATGGGAAAGATAATGTAATTCCCTCTTATCCACAAATCAATAACATAGTAGAAACCTCTAAATCTGAGGATGGTAAGACCATAATTTAGATTTATAATCACATTGGAATGATTCAATATGGTAATTTTTATCGACATCCTGTATCTGAGAAGGGTGTGTAATCATTAGAGAATCACCCTCTCCATCTAAAGTGATTCTCCACTCTAATGAAGGGATTTTTTCTATAATTTCTACTAGATTGGTAGAAGCCTTCTTCTTGGTGAGCCCATAGAACGATGAATTTAGTGAATTTAGATATCCTATTTTAGGAACTCATATTAATGATACTATAATTTTGACAAGGCTCATCTCCCAAGGTAAGCATGGTGAAGTGGGATCTGATGAAGCTATAAAATATGGATCATAATCCATTCATATTAATGATATAGGAAATTATAATAAACATGATCTTGATAGATATAATCTCAAAGGGCCTTTCATGAATCCATATCCATCTTTGGTTTCTTGAAGTAAAACCCATGTGTTTAATGATTTTAATAGTACATATTGCAGAAATAATTTCACTCCTCTTTATAGAATTTCTTTGTCTGATGAAGCTAAATCTTCAAAACCTAGTGAGTAGGTTTCCTCCCCCCATTGAGAAGATTTTTTCCCCTCAAAATATTAAGTAAGGGAAACCTAATGTTGGACTACCTTAATACATGTAAAAATTTTCCAATGGTAAAATAGGAGTGGGTATCCCAAAATCAATTTATAAAGACGGCAAGGGAAATAAAGGAAAAGGTCACATGGATATGGTAAAAGAGGAATTTCTATTAACAATGAGCCAAGACATTTTTAAATGAATCTCTTATATAGGAATAGTATAGGGCTTCATGACCCCCCAATAGATATGGAGATTAGACATTATATTTTGGCCAAAAAACTGATGCTAGTATGTATTTTAGTTCCAAAAATAGACTTTGGAAATGATAGATAATTATGTTGGACTCTCTTGGTTATAGTATTGTGTCACAAAATTTACCTGACATTAATATTCATCATTATTGGGGCTTTATGCTTGAGATCATTCAAATAAACTCATTTACCAAAAAACACTATGTATTTTAATCTTTTTAATTGGTCAAGGTTTCATCTTTTAGGTTTCTTTTGTTTATGCCTCCTCATCTTACATCAAAAGATTGGAGAATTTGAGAGAACTTGAGGCTTTATATTAGAATATCACTAATAAATTGGAGTTCATGGGAGACATTAATACTATCCTGAAACCTGAAGAAAAATATGGAGTGAATTACAATAGATCACATTCAATGGACTTCTCCCATTTCATTGACCAATGTCATCTTTCTGAAGTTCCAACCACAAGAACTGATTTTACATGGAGTAGGTATAACATGAATGGAAATTATTCAAGTTAACATGATAGATGTTTTGTTTATATGGATTATGTGAGATCTACGTTTTGAAGATATGGTCACACATTACCTAACATAACTCGAAAAATCCAAAAATTTTGAGGGATATATATACACACATTTTCAAGACTGCTCCCCTTATTTTTCGGTTCTACAATGGATGGCTTGTGACTTCTTGATGTACGTATTTTATTATAGATTGTAAATACCCAAAAATGTCAAGAAATATTTTTTCCTAAATACTTTGGACTTTTATGAGTCTGCGGTTTCTGACGACACTTGACTCTGAGGCCCAGTGTTCCCCGAATCAATTTCTTAAATTTTGTTCAGGTACATTAAGTAAATGTGTGTGTGAGTTTTTCTATCTTTTTAACCGCTGCTCAGAATTGAAATCTGAGGACACTGATGAACTCGCAGTGCCGGTATTCACTTAAGGGGACCTTTAGCACAATTGTGTTTAATGCAGGGTGAGAATTAATATTTGTGGATTTAGAATAAAATAAAGAAAACTTATAGTACACAATTTTATTTATGGATGTTAGTTATTTCCTCCGAAGGGGAGTTAGAGGTGGGTCCCACACCCACATAACCTCCCATGAGAAGATATTTGTGAGGTGGGGCCCACACGAGCACTAAAATTTCTTATCCCTATAAATCCCCTAAACTCCCTTAAACCCCCCTTGTTTAATTTGACAAATCTCCTATTAATTATGTGATCTCATCACCATCCCCTCTCCCATTAATTTTTTCCAACACTTTTAATTAATGAATTGAATCCCTCAATTAATTAATTAAATTTTTTGAATTTTAAAAATTCATCTGTGAATAAAAAATATCCTTAGCTATTATTTTATTTTGGGAATTCGTTGTGTTGAGAGGATTTTGGGAGAGCTCTTGAGAATTTGAAGAAGGAGTTCCTCACAACAATGAAGATCACTGTCCTTCCAACGATGAACCACTGAAGAATGATGATCATCTCTTTCGATCTTTTTCCAAGCCAAAAGAGAAGGATCCACCCACAAGGAACGCCGAAGATGTTCCATCCTCGACTCCTTCTTTCCTGACATCAACTAGTTGATGCCGTCTCCCCGCGACGTCGTCTTCCGCGATGCCCGATTACCGCAAATCTTATTTCGAGGTAGGGGTTTCATATAATTTATAAGTGAATAAATTATCCCGTTGTTGTTGATTTCTTTGGAATAACATCAGCCAATTGTTACGGCCTAACATGAAGGGCACGGGCCGAACAAACACGGCCCGAAAACTCTCCTATGTTTTCCTGAATTTATTCACAATAGAGGCGCGTTGGAATAGGTGACGACGAGTGAAGGCGGTGGCCACACGCCGACTACGGGTGGAAGAACCACATCCCGCAACCACGGGCCGCACGGCCGACGAAGAACCGGCTGACTAAGCCAGCCGGACTGAAAAGACCGCAACGCCACAAGGGTGTCGCGCTGCGGAGGACCGTAGGCCGCGTTCTGTGGGCCGCTCATCGGACAAACCGTCCAGCAACCGGCCGGCCGGGCTCGAAAGACTCGCGGCACCAGGAGGGCGCCACGATGGAGGAACCGTGGCCCACCCGTGCGGGCCGCTCGCTCTAGGATGATATGCTAGCTTTGGCCGGACGGACAGGAGGGTGGTGTCGTATAGCGCTGCTAGTTCGGGAGACCGGGGGGTCGTGCCCCCCGCAGCGCTCGACCACCGGGTCGAGCCGCCCGGCCAGCCGGGCTGAGCTGGGGAAAGCCGGGCTGGGTCGCGTCGCATCGTGCCGGGCCGGGCTGCGCTGCGTCGTGCCGGTCCGGGATGCGGCATCCCGGGCTGGTCTGCGCCCTACCAGTCTGGGTCGCGTGCTTCACTGGGCCTGTCCGACCCTATTTCGGGTCAGACCAGCCGAACTGGGTCTGGCCGACCCGCCATCCCACTTGGCTTGAAGGGTCGGGCCTGTTTCACTTAAATGTGAATAACTTCACGACCATGTGTCTGATCGACACGTCGTCTGTAGAACAAGGACTCTTACGATGAGGCGGACCTTTTGTGATGCTCTAAGTATGTTTTGGAAGACTTGACAAAAATGGCCGGGTTGGTTCGAAACCGAAACCAACCGGGCCCTCAGAGCGAAAACACTTATAACTTAAGGACCGAACGTCTGATTGATGTGACGTCAACTACGTTGGTTTCCTTTTGTTGAGACAGACCTTTTGGAACAATCCTTATGGGATTAGGATGATATTGGATTTTGGTCGAGTTGGTTTTAGCTTAAAACCCAACAGGGCCTTTGAATGGAAAAGCCAATAACTCACAGATGGGGCGTCCGATTGATTCTCTGTATGTTGCGTTGAGACCCCTATGATGAGGTGCTCCTTTTTTATAATTATATGAGAGACTTCATGAAACTTGGAGTATCGGCTTGAGGCTTGTTCAGCAGACCCTTTTGGTTACGACCAAGCAGATTGCAGAGACCTAGTAGCAGGTTGAGACTTGACGACTACTGATCGGTCGACTCGGAGTGATTCGGATGTCCAAGTGGGGAGCGCTTGGTTGTAGTAGCCGACCCACGATGGAGGGGCGCATGGTAGTAGTGGCAGACCTGTAGCACTCGACAGATGGATTGCCTCTGTAGGCTGTGAGGGGGAGCGTTTGGTTGTAGCGGCAAACCCATTGTGGGAAGTGCTTGGTTGTAGCCGCAGGCCCATAATACTCGACAGGTGGAGTACTTCAGCAGTCCATGGTTAGTGTGTAGTGCTTGGTTGCAGCGGCATGCCCACTTTAATCGACATAGGATGAGTTCTCCAGCAACCATGGTTTCTACTTCGATAATGAAAATCCTAGTTTGAGCTGAGTCAATGACCTTTGTGTTTTCCTCATGATTGAGATGGGTTACTTGATAACTTAGGTATATGTATGTTCATATACCTAAGTAATGGTTATCCATTGAAATCATACATTGTGGTTTATCCTTGTTAGATTTTGTGAGACCTTGAGAGTCTCAGGGTCCGTACTGAGTATCGTTATTCTCACCCCTGCACAGGCTATGCCCACACTGATGGATCGGATCCCTCGGCCCAACAATATTGTCCGCTCTGGCCCAGTTGCTATCCCAGGCCTCACGGCTTTAAAACGCGTTGCTGAGGGGAAGGTAGGCACGGGAATTTCAAGCACCCACCAATCTCCCTCCACAACCGATGTGGGATTGGTTACCGGGGCACAGGCGCCAACAATCCTGGCGGGGGCCCAACAATCCTGGGCCCAGGACACAACATCCCCCCCCCAAGCCCACACCGGTCCCGAGACCAACCACCCTTTGATACCAATTGATGGATCAGATCCCTCGGCCCAGCAATATTGTCCACTCTGGCCCAGTTTCTATCCCAGGCCTCACGGCTTTAAAACGCGTTGCTGAGGGGAAGGTAGGCACAGGAATTTCAAGCACCCACCAATCTCCCTCCACAACCGATGTGGGATTGGTTACCGGGGCACAGGCGCCAACAATCCTGGCGGGGGCCCAACAATCCTGGGCCCAGGACACAACACACACCTCATTGTGTTGGATGCAGATGACAGACATCCCTGAAGAAGGCCGAGAGAGCCAGGACTGGACGATACCCAGAGGTGGACACTCAGTGTGACGGCACACGGAGCAGACCGATAGACACAGAGTGCTGAGGAGGACATCTGTACCTACCATTCAGGTAGGAACTCGAAGGATGATCCCATAGGACAATCCAGGAGCTGCTTCCACCTTTTAGTTCTTTGTCTTTTTCAGTTGTACTCTCTTCAATTGTAGTTGTACCTTTTTTTTGAGCTTATATTTACAGCCCCTTTGAACTTTCAGCACACTTGATATAAATCTTTTCTTAGTGTTTGCTTCCACTTATACTCTTGTAGTGTGTGTTACGTTTTATAAAGGAAATTCATTCCCATTTTTTAGGGAATTACCCCTTCAGTGCTAGTCGCTAGCCCCTGTCCTATGGAAGGAGGGCTTGGGTAGTCTCGATACGGGGCCCAAGGGACGGGTCGTGACATATATTCTTGGGGTATAAATATGCATGGAATCCTACTTTACATTCCCATTGAAAAGATTATGATTTTAAATATAATCCTACGATATTACAGAATGGATTCATTATCTATGGTTTATATTGATATTAATGTTTCTAAAGAAAATATTGCTAGCTACTGACCAAGAACTCTGCCCCTAAACAACCCCTCAAGAGAAGAAATTCATGTTGCCTATTGGTTGGTAGATCTTTTAACTACTAATAAATGGTTGGAAAGAAATAAACTACATTTCAAATAGCTTAAAGATGTATATATGAACACTAAATTCATTCACATGGTGTATAGGGAGAAAATGATTAGGGAAGGATTAAAATGCATTAATATATATGGGTGCCTTTACACCTCTTATTCTGAGATTCCAAATGCAGAGGTGAACTATTTCACTGGTCTATACTCTGTTGATTGTTTGGATAACACGCATGATATGTCTGATAAGATCTCCCCTTTCATTGATAGTCATCAAAATATTTCTCGTGTGATGGCACCTTCTAGAGAAGAAATTTAGTAAGACCTCATTTATCTTAATGTGGATAGTGCAACTAGTCTGGATGAATTTAAAAAAAAATCATATTTTATTGGGACATATTGAAAGATGACATTACCAATGCATTAAGAGACATCCTTAACCATGCTCATTTCCCTTATGGGATAAATGCAAATTTTTTCTTTTATTCCGAAGAGAGATAATGCATTTGACATTAAGGATTTCCTACCTGTGGCTTTTGGGAATACCATTCCTAAAGTCATCAGAAAAATTATGATGAACAGATTGGAGGGAATTATTAAATAGCACATTTCCATGAACAATTTTTTTTTTGTAAATTATAGTTATATTCAAAACTATCTCTCCACTACATCTTATAATATCAATACGATGAAAAGAAAGTACAATCAAGGTAACTTTTCCCTCAAAATTTGTATATAAAAGACCATTTATACTCTAAAATAGGGATTCATTCTTGATGTTCTCATAAGGTTTGGATTTCAAAATGGGTTTAATAAACTTTTGAATAGTATTATTGGATCCTTATGGTTTTCCATCTTAGTTAATAGATTTCCCATAGTATATTTTCAATTCCCTAGTGGAGTTAGAAAAGGAGACCCACTCTTAGGGATCCTATTTTACATTGTATAATACTATATGCGTAGTTGATTTAATGACTTTTCTATGATTTGAATTTATACGAAGATTAAAGTAGGCAGGGAAAATCATATCCTTTATCATCTCTTATATGATGATCATATTATTCATTTCAAATAAGAATTAAAGAAGACTATATTAGTGTTTAAATATTCCCATTCACAGTATGAGATTTTTGGGGAACAATCAATTAGTTGGGAAAATATTTCATTGTTTTTGGATTTTTTAATCATTGAAAAACAAAATAGAATCATCAAGTCTCTCAGAGTAAATAAATTTTCTCTACCCATTATTTATCTTCAATATCCCTTGTTCTATGGTAAGGATGGATCGTATTATATTGAAGACATATGTTTCAAATTCCTTAATCCTAATGCTAGATAGAATATGAAAGTTATGTCTCATGATGAGGGGGCATGTATCAATAATTCAGTAATTAAATCAATTCTTGTGTGCCCCTTATCCCTCTATATATGGACAAAAATCCAACTCAATGACATCCAATTCATGATGAGTAAATTCATCTAGATAATATATGTGAAGGAATGAAATCATTTATTGGATTATTTGAAAGATTTTGTTAAACCCATTGAGATGTGAGGCCTTGAAAGCAATGATATTAAGTTTTTAAATGATGTATTTATTAATAACATCACATGAAATCTCTTAAATTATAATGATTCTTCAATGTAATTTTTATTAAGAGGGTTCAAGATGAAACTTCTTAAGGGGTATTCGAGTTATTTATCTTCTTATATTTGGCCATCACATAGGTACTCCTTTACTGGCATAATGAATAACTCAACATTTTTTATTAGTAGGTAGTCCAATCTCAACAGTTGGGCTTCCCCATGGAAAGACAATCCTCTTATCACTGTAAGCATACCTTCCATCATATATGATATTAATATATAAGATTTATTTCAGCGAAAGAGAGGTATTCCTGATTTTGTTTCTCCTCAGTCCAATCTTTATTTACATAGTTACCCTTTCATGGAAAATCACATCCTGATATTGAATCCAAAGTGAAATAGGAATTTAAATACCAAAAACTATTGAATCCTACAGTATGATGGATTTATTCAACCACCAATAGGGTTTATTAAATTTAAGTAATCCTTTGTCACTCCTTCAAGGATACTTATTCTATGAAAAATATGAATGAACTATCTACCAACATAGGATCAGATGAGGAGAGATGTACTATTTATTCTCTTAGCTTATTATATCCCCTTGAAGCTTGATGAAACAATGCATAATGTGTTCATAAATTTATGTTTTGAATAGAAATTATTGGATTTTATTGGAATATATTTTTTAATAATATTTTTTGTATCCATATTAATATTGTTGAACTAATGACTAACATCACTTGGAGTTTTAGAAGTGACCAGATCCATAACCTCTTGTTGGCTGCCCCTATGGCTATTTATTATGTTGTCTGGATAGGTTGTTTTTTAAGAAGGTGGTGACATGAATTGTTTTCCCAATTCAAGTCCCCAAATGATTTTTTTTAAAAAAAAGGTTAGAATACAATCTCAAGGTGTAAATAGCTTACACCATCAGATAGTTAAAGGGATAACAAGTAAAAAATACCAATAAAACCAAAATCAATATTTGAAGCACATGTTGTCACCAGAGAAGTAGTAGAGCCTTCCTTCAAACATTGGGTTGATTATCCAGATCCAACCTTCACTTCCTCTAAGTGTGAAACTTCATGAGGATAGAAAAAATTTGAGTGGAACTGCATCCTGTCTATGATCTCAAGTTAACAGGATCTTCATCATCTCATCAAAACCCGCCATCATCAGAAAAGTGTGTGTCCCTCCATGAAGGTCCCACAACACTTCTTCAAAAAAATAAGAAATCAGCACAACTGAGTAACATCTTCCATGTTTATACAATCCTCTAGCACCTCCATAGTGCATATGAAACAAAACATGATGTAGTAAAATAAATGAATCAAACTCCTCACAAAGGGGATCCTTCGTTTTTTCAAACTCTTCAATATGATTCTTTCTCTCTACCTATTGAAATGTGGTCGGGGAAGATCCATCTGTTCTTGAAATGTCTAGAGATCGTGTGACTATAGTTCTTTCAGACTGAGCATAGTCACGTCATTTCCTCATATTTTTTGGATCGGGGTTGATGAATCCACAATCATCTACTATAGATTTTTTTCCTTTCCTTGCCATTTATCTAAGGTATTCTTCTTCCATATGTGTAGGTATATCCTCATTTTCCTAGTGGGTATCACTACCATCATAACTGTTACACTCTTTATTCTCAAGGTCCTCCTAAGCCTCATCATTAGATTGATCACTCTGGATAGCCTGTAATAACCCACTATTTAATGGAACTCCTCTATATTTTCATGTATGGTCTATAAAAAATGAAAAAGATATATATTCAACTATATTAATATTGGTTGGATCTATGAACAAAAGAATTAATGATCTCTATACTCTCCACCTATTGGGTATCTTATACAGATAAAGAAGACTAGTTATGATTAAGGGAATTTGTTGGATCCCTCCCAAATATACATGATTAATAATTAATTTTGAGGGAATTGATTCTAGCACATGGGAGTTATTGGGTTTTGGTGGTGTCTTCCACATGCACTGGGGCTTCGTCAATGGTATAATTCATGACATTTTTGTCCATGTAATTGTTTATAAAGCTGAGTTATGGGATATTATATATGGTATTATGAATTATTCCTATCATAAATAAACTATTTTAAGGATTTAATTGATTCTTATCACACTGTTAGTTTTCTCAGGTAGAGAAATAGGAATGTTACTTTGAGAATTATTCCTCATTAGGCTAGATTTCTCAATCAGGTCTGGAATATTAACCATGCAGTCAGACAAGTTTATAGGGAGGACAAACAAGTTTTCAATGTTCTATCAGAGATATCTATCATGGCTATGACTACAATGTGGTCCTTCAGGGGTCCTGAGTACTGTACACAATTGGTATAGGTTGGCATGAGGGGACTATTTTACTATCCCTACTGTAAAAAACCCTTATAATTCATTATTTGTTCTTTTACTATTAATTAGTAATATATAAGGTGAACGTGTTTAGAAACTATATTTTCTAGGGATGTAAGGGAATTATTTAAAAAAATAGGTGAGGTAAATGAGATGAATAATGTATAAAAAGTGATTGAAATAAAGGGAAAGAGTAGCTATAATGTTTCAAATGAGGTATGGAATATCCTTTATAGATACATTTTAATGTATCATTTATTGAAATCTCACAAAATAATATAAAATAATAATGTCATGAACTGACCCATTGGGGCCCACCAAGATGGAAGAACACCAGGCAACCATAAACCCTATATCGCCTCCATATGATAAGGGTTGGTTGAATGCTCCAATAAGTAATAACTAAAATCTTAGACCTATGCCTAAATTACATGTTGGTATACACCCAAACATCCCCAAAAAGTTGTTTAGAGGAAAAAAATATAGTAACATATTGAGTAAAAACCATTCCTGTAATAAAATCTAGGAAAATTCAAAAGAGAAAGATGGTTTAATCTGAAAAAATGGGTAAAATATACAGCTAACTAAAAAATATGTTCTAAACTAATAATTTTTGGAAAATAAAATAGCTATGAGATCCTGATTTTTTATTTTAATTCTCCCACTACTATACATAATTGATGTACCAGAGTATCCCTATGTTCTTCTAAATTCACAATCAATCTTTCTTTGGTCTACATAATTCATGACACGTGTGGGAAAATCCCATAAAATAGTTATTATATACATTCCCCACAAGAAACCACAAAATCTAATGTGGGGGAAATAAGTGACATGATAGATGGTAGCATCTCAATTAAAATCAAGAGGGAAAAGAAACCCAACAGAAAAGATGTATATATATATATTCTCATAAGTTAATCCTAGACAAGTGATAAAGGGGATCTCCATATCATAGCCCATCCAAAGTTAATGAGTATTCCTTCAACACCATTGAAGCTTGTCTCATATTCCTAGAGTGTCATGTGTCTGAAGATGTAGTTGTGGGGAATACCCACACCTCACCACAATTCTTAATAGTCAAGGGTGCATGATCTATGTAGATGACCCATTACCTAGAGTTGTAGGGGGTCCCACATATTAAATATGGAACACACACCCTATTCTATTAAGGAGTACCAGTCATAGGGTTCGGGGCTCCCACTATAGTCCATCAAGGGGGTTCCACTCAATACGTAGAGGACCCACGCCATAGTATATCAAGTTGGTCCCATTAAATTTCTAAATGACCCATGATATATTCATTTAGGGGGGATGGTTTCCACTCAATATGTAAAGGTCCCACACACTAGTCAGTCAGGTTGTTCCACTTACAATAAAGAGATCCCACACCCTAGTCAGTCAGGGGGAGACACTCAATATGTAGTTAACCCATGCACTATTCTATCAGGAGAGTGCCACTAAATATGTGAGGGAATCATTCCATATTCTGTCGTGGGGTTCCACTAAATAGGCAGAGGACCCACAACCTTGACTATCTAGGGGTTCCACTAAATAGGTAGAGAAATGAATCCCTAGTCTATCAAGGGTTTTAACTAAATAGTTTGTGGACCCCTTCCATTTTTTTCATGGGGTGACACTAAAATCCCTTCTAGGAGTATCACTAATAAAAATATTTCCATTAACAGTGCTACAAATGTCCTTTATTAGCGCTATAAAATAATTGATAACTTGGGAGATGTTAAAAGAATGTTACTTTTATCGGCATTGAAAAAGAACTGATAAATGGTCCATTTATCAGTGCTAAAAATGTTATGATAAATAAAAAATTTATCATTTCTTTTAAAATTACTAATAATGATCTCATTTATTATTGCTTAAATTAAGCGCTGCTAAAGGATTTCTATATCAGTTTTTATAAAAGCACTGATGAAGGCCTTTAACAAAATTGATAAAGTAGAAAGTTATCAGCAATTTAATAGGTTCCAATAAATTTTTTCTTTATCAGTGATTTTAAAATCAATTATAAAGGGATATATTATAGTGTTCTTTAACAGCACACCACATCACCAGAATCACACCAGAAACAAATATAATATCTATAAAAAAAATTTCCCGACACAAAATTTATATGAAATGAAATTTACAACACAAATACCAAAAAAAACTATATCATATTCATTTCAAAAATTGGTTTAAAAAATTACATAAATTCATGTTATTATATACATTCAACAAAAAAAATGTTCCACTATCTTTTAATCCTAATTTGACTCTTGATATTGCCTAACAAAACACCCCCTGATTGAAAAAAAGAACATACATGTATATAATAAGACTATTATTATTTTATTAATAATATAAATGAACGGTTCAAGGAATAATGAAAATTAAATAAACGTTCCATTATATAATTTTTCGGTAAAAAAGAAGAAGTATATCGTAACAATACCTTTACATATTTCCAAAGGGTTTCTTAATTTTGGTTTCATCTTCTGAGCGATTGGTAACAACATTCTGTGAAGAATACATTGTCTTTATGAGTAGTCAAACATTTATTTTATATTATGTTCATGATGTAGATAACATATAATATTATAAGGAAATAAATAATATATTAAAAAACACTTACCTTCTCATTGACCTATCTTTATATTTTAATGGTTTTAAGGATTTGGTTCCTCATTCGAGAATCCAAATCCCATTCTTTGTGGTCCCCTCTAACGTACAAGACATTGTCTGCATTTGGACTAGCATGAACTAATTTTGATGTTGTGATGAAAGGGAGATCCTTGATTGAATTTTTATTTGACTAAACATTTTTTTAGTCCCAAGCAGGACAATCGACCAATTATTATCTATTAGATCAGAGACACAAAATACTTTCAATTCTTGTGATTCTATTGTGATCATCTCATCTTTTCCCCATCTATATTTAAATTCACCTTCACAAATCCCTTTTCATCAACATTAACCCCATTGATATTGTCAGCCCGTTTGAAAAAGAAAAGTGGAACACGAAATGTTGTATAATACAACTCTTAATTCTGTTCGATAATGCCAAAAAATAACATATTTACATAAATTGGATTTCTATCCATGGAACCAGATACATGGATCGCTTCATCCACAACCGTAACACAACAATTTTTCATCATAATGAAGTCCTCATGTTATTTTATATAGAACTTATAACCATTGATTCCAAACCCAGTCTAAGATATAAAATTTTCATTCTTTCCTCCGACTAACCATTGAAGTCATTTGGCAATTTAATATGGATTTTTAAACAACACCATATAAATTTGATCTCTAAACCACCCTATAAATTGTTGATTATGTGTATCTGATATCCATCATTCATCCCTTGGTGGATTTAAATCTCTATGAATTTCTTAATGGGCATCAATGTTTGGATCAACATCTTCACTATTATCTAATATGTAAAAATGTGTTTTCTCCTACTCTATGAATGTAATTGTAACAACATCTCTTCTAGAAATCCCTTCACCCATAAGGTGTTAGATATGATGAGACATTGGGAGACCGATGCTTTCACCATTTGAAGGGTAATTTGTACAGAATTCAACAGCTTCATCAACAATATATCAATTAGCAATACAACCTTCTGGCTGTATTCGAGTCTTGACATACCCTTTTAAAATATTCATATACCGTTCAATGGGGTACATCTATCTATAATGGACAAGACAACATAGTGGAAACTCTCTGACCAAGTGAACCATAATATGGACCCTTATATCAAAGAATGATGGACAGAAAAACATTTCAAATTAATATAACATGATTGAAATCTCCTTATTCATGATGGGAAAGATCACTGGGTCTACAACATTACTCTATTTGGCTTTAAAAAATAAGTAGAGCATGATTAATGTTGGTCATACATTGTGAGGTAGAATATAATGGAAATCAATAGGCGTTTAATCTTACATCAAAACATGACAGTCATTAGATTTTATTCCATGTAACATATAATTAGTCATTGACAATACATTATTTAAATTTTCTGAATTCCATTGTGGATGTTTTACAATAGCAAGGAAAATGAAAAAATGCAATTTTTTCTATCTGGATAGAGTGAAATATACTAGAATAAGAAATGTCTACATTTTACCCTTCAGTAGTGAAAAATATTCTCTTATCTGCATTTTTATCATGTTCAACCTAGCCTTCATGCCATATTTCATTTTTAGTGGAATATTTAGTAACATCAAACAACACTATAGAATAAATTTTTTTCTACATGCATGACATCATTAAAATGTCCAACATACAAGAATTTCCAATATTGTAAATCAATAAAAATTGTTCTCTTCTTCCAACCTGATTTTATAAGGTTTTTTGGAAAATGTTTTACCAAAAATAGTGTCAATATTTTTACTTTTTTGTATATCTGATTTCTCATTGCAAGTGATAGTGTTGTATCATGTTAGATATTCCCATAAAATTATGTCTTCCAAGATCGGTTTTTATGCTTTTGATGGAAATAAATTTGATTCCCTAAAACAATATCTTTCAGTAATGTTTCAACCAAACTGAGTATGTTCGTTTTTTACAAATTGGACACACCGACATGCCTATAACGATATACCAAGATAAATTTCCACAAGTGGGGAAGTCATTTATCATTTCATAGAATATGTCCTTCAATGTGAATTCTTCAATTCTATGAGAATCATACATTATAACACATGCACCCCAAATTAATCTCATATCTTCGATCAATGGATCCAAATAGACATCAGTACCAATAATGGGTTTCTTTGGTCTAGATATAAGCAGGGACAACATAATGTGTTTTCCTTTCATGCATAACCGTGGTCGAATGTTATAATTTACCAACATGATGGTACATGTACTATGAGTACTAAATAATACACCAACATTATTTATTCCATCATTATATAAGGATAGGTTATTGTTTCTAAAATCACCTCCAAATTCATGAAACTTGTAATCAATATTATTCCACAGAGGAGAATCTATTGGATGACATAGTTTCCCATATTTATGTCTTGTATTAGCATTCCATGTTACCTATCTTATGGTTTCCTAGAATCCATATAGTCTACAAAATCAAGGAATGATAGGAATGTACCATATAGATTTTGAAAGACTTGATTCTTTTTTCTTGTATCGATCTACTCCACACATTGGGCATTTAATGATTTATTCATAGTACTTTAGAAACAATATGAAATCATTTGTACAAAAATGAAATTTTTTAGAGATCATTCCCATTGTATGTAACATTAGTTTAGCTTAATATTCTTGACATGGTAGTTCATTTTTATCTGGTAGCTTATCTTTTAGAAGACGAAGTAGTAATATAAATCTAGTGTTATTCCATCTATAGACAGCTTTCACATTATATAACATCAATATAGCTAATAATGTTGTCTATTTAGTACAACTGGTGTAATTGGTATCTTAGAACAACTATTTAACTCCTCAAACAACTTAGGACAATCATGAAATTCATATTCAATTGCCATTTTCATTTATTCCATGCCATCTTTATTATCTTTTACCAAGTTATTCAAATCAAATAATTCATAAACCGTTGTTTCATCTCAACCGACTTTCACATTCATTTTTTCCCATGTTTAGAGAAACATTTATATCTTTAATCTATTCCATGATAAATAAAATGTTCTTCTAACTCATTTAGACTAATTTTTCGTGAATAACAACAACGTAAACATGGAAAGAGGACTTTAGAATGGTTGTATGCATAGTCTTTTCAAAACATGAAGAACTATTTACCTCCATATTCATATTTTTTTGTCAAAAAATTAGTGTCTATCAGTTTTCAGTTCGTATCCAACCTATTGGGTTCATAAATAGGGATTTGTATGTTCTCATTAAAATTTAAATTAGAGGATATGCTTTAAATATAAACAAGATGACCTGTATGAAATGTACAGACAACTAAAGGAGCTATAAAGGAAGGTAAATATAACTATGATTTTATTTTGGATTGTATGGGTATTTTACAAGTTTTACATTAATTATTTGGAATATATTCCCAATTGTGAAGTTCAAGACATATTTATTAAATAATGTTATCAATTATTCTGATGAAGTTATGGATATTATTCAAATAACTATTTCAATGTTAATTATGTCTCTAGTGAATGTCTCGAGTGATATTTAACTAGAATATAATAAAGGAACAAATTTTAACTCAATGAAAAGTATGATACATTGAGAAATAGATTTCATGGGATGGTTAAAGAATATCACTAGGCTGAAATAGGTTTCAATAAGTGGTCCAAAAGTTGAAAATTATTTTTACGACATACAATGATGTTATAAATAATTATTTCAGGTAGTTAATTTTTTAGAGAATGATTGAGAATGAGTTGGTTTCCCATCCCACACACCCTAAAATTATTAATGAAAATAAAAAGAGGATGCATGAGGTGATATTTACATTCACCAATAATGACATTAAATAAAAAACATGAGAATATAAAATGTGCTAGAATAGTGAGAAGATGAGAACAAGTCATAATGATGAAAAAAAATTTAATGAAAAGATTGATCATTTCCTTCCTGTAGTTGTACATAGAAGAACAGATGTGGTTCCACATAGAAAAAGCGTCATTTATATGTCATCATCCCTGATCAAAAAATGAGAAGTATCATTGGATACATGTATCATTGGAATAATGTCATTGAATAAAACAACCAGTGGCCCGCATGATATGGATAAATATATTAAACCCTCTATCTAATTTGTTGATAGGGGAACAATAATTTTATGTAGTGAATGATATGTGTTGATAAATCCAAAATTTCATATGCAAAAGTGCAGAATGAGAAATCATAACTATGAAATTAGTGTCTTATTTTTCATCAAGATAAAATTGATGTGTTGGTATAAACAACCAATCATACATTGGTAGTCAATACAACCAACGAACCAAAAATTATTCCCTAAATAATGGATTAAAAAATTGTAAAAAATGGATAATAAACAAAGAATGATAAACAAGTAGTAGAAGATGAATCAAAAATTAAACAAAAAAATACACAAAGAAAATCAAAAAAACTGCCTTACAAGGTTGAAGAAAATCGAAGACCCTCTTGGAATGTTGGACCAGATGTTCTGAGGAAGTTGAGTGGTGTCATTCAACCATCAATTCACCAAGGAGGAGTGATGCAAGTGGGTGGCTTCTGTGGAATGCTCTAGATCATGATGGGTTCATAAATGTTTAGGGTTTATAAAATAGATCAGGACACTTATATCAGTACTTACAAAAAAGTGAGGTTAAAGAGCCCTTTTACCAGCACTTATAACATAAGCACCGGAAAAAGAAATATTTATTAGTGGTAAAAAACCACCAATAAAACCAATATTTTTCAGTGATAAAATTCGAGTGTTGATAAATGATTAGTTTATCAGCGCTTTATTTAGCGCTGATAATTCTTCATCTCTATTAGCATGGAAAAAGCACTGATAAAGATTATTTTATCAGTGCTTATTACTAAAGCACTGTTAAATTAATTTTTATTATTAATATAAATAAAAAATTGTAAAAATTTATAAATATGTAATATATATATATATAAATATCAATAGATTAAATATATTCCTTTTTAATATATTTTTAACAATTTTATATTTATTAGTTTCTAATCAAATAAATGTTTTTAAAAAATATTATTTATATCATTATATATATATTAATATAATTATCTCTATATATTTAATATATATATATATATATAAATATAGTCAAATTATTCACTATTTAATTAAATTTATTATAAATTTAATAATTAATTAAATATACATAACTAATTTATTTATAATTATATTGTAATTATTAAAAATATATTTATTTATTTGTAATTATAAATATATAATTCTATAAATATAGTGACTATACATTTATAAATAAATTTATTTATAAATATTTTTTAAAAATATATATTATTAACATTGTTAATGAATATATAATTTTGATTGCATGCACATATAATAAAAATGATTGAAATTAAATAGTTTAAGATTATATGAAAACTTTAAAAATATTGAAAAAAGGTATGTGTTTTGTGTGTGAGCATATTATATATAAAAATTCATTAATTACATTTATGTCAAATCAATATAACACACATTTGATCTATATTAAATTGAAAAGACAAGTGACATTCAATTATATGTTGAGTACTATGCAATTAGTCAATATTTTTATTTCATATTAATTTTTAATTATATACCTATATTCAATAAATATATGACTATTTAATGTAAAGAAGATAAATATTTTGTTATATATAAATCATAATTATATACATTTATATATATATCAATATATTTAATATATACAATTTAATAAAATTAATTAACATAATAATAAAATTAAAAAAATATTTAATATTTAATAACGAATAATCATTCAATTAATTTTTATCAACAATTTAATTAATTAATTTTGTAATAAACACATTTTATATTTTTAATTTACTTATTCATTTCAATTTATCTATGTCAAAAAGGTGTTTATGAAGGAAATACTTATCGACACTAAGAATAAATCACTGAATAAGTGTACCCTATTTTGGTGCTAAAACATAAGCCCGGATAAAGGATAACCTTTATTAGTGATAAAAATAAAGCTTTGATAAGGGACATCCTTTATCTGCGCTAACAATAAAGCATAGATATGGGTTTAATTTATCAGTGCAAAAATAAGTGCCTTGATAAAAGGTTAAATGTATCCTTTCATTCTTTACTATTGAAAAATATTCCATTTATTAGCATTTTATTCTTGCATTAATAAATAATATTGCTGTTAAAGGCCTGTTTTGTAGTTGTGTATGGGGGACCCACACCTAATATGTCAAGGGAGTTTCAAATCCTGACCTCTCTCTTATGACCATTCTCATTAACTCCTATCATCAATCATTTCCAAAAGAAGAATCACGCTCATAACATCTCACATGTTATCTCAAATTCCACAATGAATGACATTATCACATTATACATGGAAAAACTACCAGTATAGGCTACAAAAATGTCAAAATCCAATTAAAATATATTGATATATAATAGGTAGATGTTGTTGAGTGATGTATATATAATGTATTAGGGTCCACAACACATGTGAATCTGCCTCATTGTCCTGCTATGCCATCTTGGTAATTGGATCAGTGTCCATGTCCCCATATGGTGTGTACTGGGACCCCCGAAAATGTATCGACCTCTCAGGCCCTACACATGTGCTCCTAGGCATGCCTACGTCCTATGATCCATCTTTATGTATCTACCTGGGTACCTGGAAATCTCTTAGCATAGGTGCCTAGTCATGTACAAACCTACAAACTTGACCATGCGTGTGTGTTTGGAAAATTTCCATTCCCATGTACTCCTAGATTATGTGTCAAGCTTCCAGCACTTGGTAAGATGGTGTGTTGGGTTCCCATGTGGCATGTGATTCTTATCTCAACCTGAAAACCCTATCCATTTTATCCTGGGGAATACAAGGAGTGTGTTCTCTAAGACTACAGATAGTGTAGTTGGTTTATTTAGAAATGTAATTTATTCAGAATGGATCCCATATCCTCCATTTCTGTTATTATTTATAAACATTGACCACTTGAAATTCATCAACTTGCACAAATCCCCTAGCACGTCCTATAAGCCTCTTGTGTTGTTTCATTTATTTCCAGAAATCTCATATCGATGAATCCATCATCGGTACTCACATTCTATCATGATATATCCAAAAAAATGTGACCTGATCATTGTTCTCACATCAACCATGAATCCATGGGTCTGATCACACTAATACCCACCTAAAATTGACAAACTATGGCCCCACAATCTAATAATGAATAATGTAAAAATTTGGGGGAAAGGCTTGAGAACCAAATTGAAACTATTATTGGTCGTTCATTTTTCTCAATGGTCATAGTGTGGGAAAATTATAGGTAAGAAACACGGTATAATCATGAACAAATATAATGAACAACTTAAATCAATAAATTGGATCATACAATGGATCAATTTTTCACATATCAAATAATTACAAAAAATAGTTTTCTCAATTTTTTTTATAGAGTGTCAAAACATATATTTTTTATCCTTACATCAATTATGGATTGATCATTGGTGACAAAAAATTTTTATTATGATTTGGATGATCTGTTTTGTCCACTGTATTGTGATCCACCTTATTCTGATCACTAATAATTGTCTAATCTTGATTCACCAATGAAGAACAATGTATCCTCCTCTCAATGATCCCAGGTTCATGTAGATTACCCTATATATATTGTGTAATAAAATATTTATGTAGGGAAATAGTATTTCGGTGTTAAATTAATAAGTTAAATTAATTATTTATTTAATCCACTTAATGTACCATCTAATGGCTACCTCATCAAAATATACAGGGCTAACCAACATTAGATCGCACATATGTTAAAACCCATGATTTTGTTAAAAAAATATCAAATTTATGTTTATATACTCTATTAAATATATATTACATTATTTATTAAAACAAATAATGTGTGATATAAAATCTATTTTAAAATTTAATATAATTAATTTCAGGATCAATAGGACTCAGAATCTCACTTCGTCTTAGTTCATGGGCATGAAAATATTCGTAAATTTATTTCAAATTCTTATAATGAAAAAATATAATCTCTACATTATTTCATTCCTCAAATCATATCTTCTACCAATAATAAAAATGAATAAAATTGTATAGATATTGATCCTATATCTGGATCTCCTTCCCCTAGGAGCACTCCTTCAAGCTCCCATGTCTCCACGTCACACAAACCATTGGAATGGTACATCCACTCGAGATAATCACCTGCCAATCCTTGATCTCCACTAGGTACTCTATGATGTTGGATCCAACCTCTATGTCTATATAACACAAGTCAAAAATGTGTGTATATTCATGTATGTATTTCATCAGTAGTGTCACATCGAAGACATCATAAAATGTCTCTAACTATTATTGTAAAGCTATGAGGTAAAAAACCTCTCTAGACATATGAAATATCTTGAATGGCTTCATAAAACATAGGGATATCTTGTCTCCCCAACCAAATATCAATAATACTCATCATGCATAGACTCTCAAGAAAGCATTGTCTGACTGATCATACTCTATGGGACTATGATGTTGGTCTTTATAAGGTTTCTTCCTACTCAGGATTATACTCATCTATTGATGGATCACATGAACCTTCTACTTCATTACATGGATTATCTATGTCCCAAAACGTTATGCCTCAATGTTCTCAGTCTAGAAAAATGGTGACCCGGAGGTTATCCAATACAAGGCCATGAAATGTTGCATGATGATCATAGAGTGATAATTTTTTTATATGAATGATCATCCATTAGAATTTGATCGTTGAAACTCCTCCCAAATTCCAAAAAAACTTTCTGAATTTCCTCCTATACCAGGATAGAGTGATCATTCAACCCATTCTGCTTGTGGTGAAAAATTCACATGTCCTCTACTGGTCCTTGCATGCGTTAGGTGTTCTTCTCTACATCCATGATGTGAACCATTCATCTCTTTTGGAGATAATTTTCAAAGGCATCCCATAAATTAAGATGATATCCTACACATACAACCACCCCCAAAAAATACTATTGAACTCTTCTGCTTAATGGAAATGGAGTTTGCTGAATTATTATGTTGGTTAGCAAAAACTCAATGTAATAATTCCTCTCTTTTTCAATGGAATCCATATAAAAAATTACATGGATATAACATCACATTTCCAGTGTGATGTCACAAAAGGGTGAAAAAAACCTATAGAAACCTGGTGCTTTTCCTTATCCTTCTAAAATATGATACACTAAGAGAATAAATCTTCCATGGTCTACCTCATGTCATCCCATAAAAACTACCACTAATCATTTATGTAAATCTTCCCTTTATTGTGATGTATAGTGAAATGATATTTTTGATACTCCCTCTTCACCACCTCTCATAATGTTACCATAACCATCGCTTATACCTTTAAAATTATGAAGATATTTCAAACTTCAAATAATCCATCTATTGAATCTAGTGAGGAAATCTAGTCACACAAGACATCATAATCGATTTATCCCAGTGGATCCTCCCTCACACTAGGGATGAGGAGGATGCAACACGATCAACTAATGATAAGCTACACCCATCTACAACATCATGTTCATCTCCAAGATGATAGTTTCTTAACATCCTCATAATTAATAATACCACTACCAAATTTATGCCATGTGTCATGTAGTTTATATCATAGGGTCTCAACTATCTCAAACCATATATAATCACTATAAACCTATAAAACAACTCAATGTTTATCCCAATTACAAAGTTATCGTAAAATAATAAATACTGTATCCCCTCATCGAGTAGTCCCAAAATAGGATCACTCATCAACCTCATCTTAAAATCCTAAAAGGCTCTCAAATTATAATCTATCCAAGTGAAATGAATCCCATTACATGATAGAGTATTCAAGGAGGAATCAATAATTTATATATCTATAATGAACAAACTATAGTAACACTCCATGCTTGGAAAACTATGGACATCTTAAATACTCTTGAGTGGATCTTAAGAAAACACGACATTAATATTCTCAATGTCCATATCTTATCCATGCTTAGATATTACATTCTAACAGAAATGAACACTATGGATCCAAAACAAGATCTTTATGATCTTACTATAAATCTGATGCTCCTGAAGTAATTCTTGGAAAATTATTAAGTGCTCTACATGCTCCTACTTTGATGTATAGTGGATTTGTATGTCATCAATAAAGAAGAAAAATTAGTCTATGTATATATGGATGATCTAGTTCATCAATTCCATGAACAAAGATAGGAGTTTTTCTAAAAATTTATGAATTACTAGGAACTCATAATGTCTGTAGTGGCCCAAAAAATCTAGAATCAAAATATAAACCTCAAAAACCCTCAAATAGTGGCAGTTAGAATAGATATTAATCATCAAGAACCATCTATCATGTCACAACTGATCAAATAGGTCTTCAATACTAATAAATGGGTAGTTATTCTTTTTAATTTCATAGTTGAGGAATAATAATAGAAACAAAATAAAAAGATCTCATTATCCTTTTTTATGAACAAAACCAAAGATTCATAGGGGGACACGCTGGGTATGATAAAACACTTCTATAGATGGTGATACAACTTCACCCATAACTCTCAAAGATTGTCAGGGTTAATCTTATATGAAACATAAGATATCAGAATGGTCTCGAGGTTAAATTCAAGGTAAATAATCCTTATCTCACCTCATAGGTAGTCATTAAATATCCTTGAATAAGGAATCCATATAATAATCTATTACTAAAGGGTACCAGATTCCTAAAGAACCCACTACACCAAAGGATAAATTCTCTAACTGGTGGATTATTGTCTACAAATTCATCCTCACAATACCCACATGCTCTACTATGATATGTCTGTAATCCATAAAATGGGAATTTATCCCATTTTTTAAGGTATATGACTCATTAATAGGAATTGTCAATCCAGGCTTAGACTGTGGAAAATTAGTTTACATCAATGGTGAAGTCATTAGGAATCCTCATAATTACCTAGAGGTCCCACGAAAAACACTCCCAACCAAGAGGTAGGTCACACTACTGGAAGATATGTGATATCTAATAAGTGTTCCCTAGAGGAAAATCATTCCAATGCTAATGGAATAAAGTCTCCACTAGGAAATCTAGCTCTCACACATGGACTATGTAGATGAATTAAATACTTCCACTGATTTCGATTATTAATGGAGTATGAGTATACTATACAAAAATGGTGACTCTAATCATCTCATGAGCATACATTACATAATTCTATATAGCCAGAAACTGCATACGGGCCTGGCTACCAGCTCCCTAATCCTGACATGGTTTTCCTGGTGGTTGTGGTTGAATTAGCATAGAACATATTCCAATAATAGAAACTCCTCCTACAAGATCTACACAATATCCTCTACCAGATCTTCCTTAATGGGTGCCACCCTAGCCATGCGTGAGAGAACCCTGATCATGATGCTACATCATCCATGGTATTTAATAAACTATCTATCTTACCTCCTCATCACATCAGGCTATGAAATCTAGGTCCATGTGACCTATCCCATTACATACATAACATTCCCACTCTCTAGTATTAACTAGAACTATGTGTGGTCCAAGTTTCATATGAAAAGGTTCCCAAGTTTGTCTATGAGATGGTTTCATATGCCAAGACCCTATAAACTGGAACCATCTAGATTCTTTATAAAACTTTTTCCATTTACATCCATTGACATCCACATCTACATGATGTCCTTAGTATTAGAATAACTCAGTCACCGTCATCCACTCTTATACTCCATAAAAAGTTGGAATTCATAAGGGTACATCATTGGAGTTAATGTATATACAGAGGCCCTTTTCAAACATACACTACTAGATGTAACCATCCAAAATCATGTTGACAGTGTACCTCATAATGTAATTGAACCTCTTGGAATACTCTAAAAATCTCATCCCTCCCTGCGGTAACATCAAATGATCCAAAATATAAACATTATAAAAGTAATAGGTTAGTACTCATTATGAAAAAACTATTAGAATTTGGACCATTAGTGTTCCAACTCATCCAGTTTATTCATTAAAAAATCCACTAGGTCATAGCCTCTTCATTAAAAAAACTGAATGTTAACACAACTCTCTAATTAGTTTGCATCATGACTAGTATATAAACTCATATCACAAACTAAATCCAATCCCCTACTTCTTATGTATTTGGATCTCCATGATACCTCAGTGTCCTCTAGCACTGGATATCACTGAGTGTGATATTCATGTAATCATCCTTAACATACTCTCCATTATAATTCCATGCTCGATAGGTGGGGGTGTTTCTAACTTCCTACCCGGTGGAACAATCACAAGATATGGAACCTAAGCTGAGGCCTCATCCCCCATCATATATTCATAATGATCCTATTTTAGTAACCTATATGGATCTATTCTCATAGGAATCCTTAATGTAATAAATATGTACTACAATCAGATTAGCATATTTATATGTGGAGCTAACTCAAGAATGAATCTCAAAGGACTCAATATGAAATGATGCATTTACCAATGTTCCCTACCACCAATGTCTCGGTATTCAAAATTGAAAAGTAGTTACTGAGAGTGTTGGGGAATGTATATGTCAGTTGTTGTACCAACAATGGGTTCCCTTTCCCTAAATCCTCCAAAAAGACACACGGATAATTTTCCCTATCTTCTGCCAATCATTATATGGGGATAAAGATACAAACCCTATCCCAAGGTAAATACACAATTAATACCAATATGTATCATCCAAACCAACCAAGGCCTACTTGGAAGGTGGAAGGCTGGGCCTCAACAACCATAACCCAAACTCTAAAGGATTAGGGACCGGAAAATCAACAAATAAAAATTTCTAAAATGGGAGGCCTTTTCCTAGAGTACCTCTACACATGAAAAAAACTATCTATATGTATGATTGTATTGGAATAAAATATAGTATCATATATAGTAAAAACCAACCATTTAATAACCTCGAGGAAAATACATAATAATTTCATAATGAAACCTGAAAAAAATAAAATATAAAAGTCCAACCACAATGGATATCTAGACCTAACAACAACTAGAAAATCACATAACAAAGATATCTTGGCTAATGATATCAAATTCCCAACCATCATAGGTGTTTTATAAACCATAGTATCCCTATTATCCTCTAAAATCACCAATGATATTTCCTTCATCTATATAAGACATCATACCTTTAGTAAAATCCCATGTAGGGGAGAGTATATAGACACAGTAGGATGACAAGAAAACTAATGATGACGAAATATGATAAATGATTAATGTATTCATATATTTCAAAAGTCATAGGTAAATGAAACCCAAATAAATGTACACACACACACAGATATATATATATATATATATATATATATACATAAAACCAACCAAGATGATAGATTAAGGGGATCTCTTACTCACATCTTTTCCAAGATCAATGAACCCAACTGCAGCTCCAAAGAAGTCCATCTATAATTCTTAGTATCTTGTGTTTTAGAAGAAGATAATGTGGGGAGGACCCAAACCTCACCACTATGACACACATCCAAGGGTGGGATTACTCCTTGTGAAGTATAAAGTACCTAGTTAATTAGGTTAGTGGGAATTAGTAAATAGAGGACCATCTACCATGTTCATCATGAGGGTTATACTCAAAATTTAGGGGACATGCTCCCTATTCCATCAAGGGATTTCAAGTCAATTTGTATAGAACCCACTTCATTGTCTATCAAAGAGTGCCACTCAATAGTTGTCGGACCCACTCCTTAGTCTGTCAGTGGATAGTTCCACATAATAGGTTGAGGATACACATCCTAGTCGATCGAGGGGTTCCACTAAATAGGTTTTGGACAGACACCATAGTATTTCAGTGGTGAAACACAATACATAGAGAACAAACACATTTCTATTTAGGGGTTCCACTCAGTTGGTGGAGGACCCAATCCCTAGTCTATTTTGGAGTTCCACTCAATAGGTAATTTACCCACACCGTATACTATTATGGAGTTTGTTCCACTCAAAAAAGAGTATGGAGTATGGAGGACCCAGTACCTAGTACAATTTGGTGGCTTCTATCCCCATACCCCCTCTGATAATTATTCTTTATCACTTCCATCATCAACCATCACCAAATCAAGTGTTTTGCTCGAAACATCCAGAATTTTATGTCAAATAGAACTATAAAGGCCACCATCATTTTTTATGTGAAATAGAACTCAAGATACGATTCTCGAGGGCCCAAATTCTTGTTGGAATGAGGAATAAATTAGTGGTAGAAGTTTTAAAAGGATTTACATGAGGTGTGACCATTCCATACCTTTGGTTCTTGTATTTTCATAACACGACTCAGTGTCCATATCAACGAACAGAACATGAATGATGACCACGGGACGTCTCATGGAAATACATGGATTTATTTTGATCGGTTTTCCATGCTTGTTTCTTTTTATTTGTGCTCATATACCTATCCATGTCCCATTATGGGTACATGGCCCTATCCTATCACATGTACCTAGCCATTTTCGTGTGTTGAAAAATTTCCATGAATGTGTAATTTTTTAGTACAAGTATGCCTACCAACACTAGGTCACATTACTTGTGGGGTTTCCCACATATCATGTTACATATATCTCAACCCAAAATCCAAGCTATTTTATCCATTGAACTACACAACATGTGTTCTTCTGGACTACATGTCATGTAGTAGTGTTTTTTTGGAGAAAAGTACGTTCATCAGCTCATATTTTTTATATTTTACTTATTCCATTATTTGTATCCATTAAAAATTTGAAATCATTTAAAATAACAGTTAATGATTTCAACTATTGATTTCTTCACCTCTATTGGTTGGAAATTTGAATCTTCCCACACTCTTTAATATAATAGAACATCCTCCATTCCTCCCGTACAGCTGCCATTGCTACCTCAAATCATGGATCCATGGTACCATAAACAATACACAAAATCCAACCCGATATGTCTATAATACACTAATATAGTGGGTTTTTGTACATCCCCTATGAATTGGTGGGTCTTCTCGCACTCAGAAATGTCTAACATAGTTGACCCATAGCCCCGTATCCAAACGGCAAATAACTATTTGGGGAAAGGAACCATAAAAAAGTTCATAAATCATTAGCTATGTGTTCATGGAAAAAAATAATACAATGGTTATAATTTGGTTGAGAAATGTGAAAAAATTATGAAAAAAAATCATAAAAAATCAATTTGAGAAACAGTCTCATACTAGGCATCAATTAATGAAGGATCCATGAATAGCCAATAAAAAGTTGCTCAGTCATTTAATTAATTGTAGAATCTACAATTTATGATCCCTACAAAAATAATGGATTGATCATTGGTGAATAATGGATTCTGTAGTGAGGGTATGGTTAATAGCATCATGTTTCTGTATATCTAACTCAATAAGAAAACCATTATTCATCGGATATCGATCCACCAATGAAGAACGATAAAACATCCACTCAAAGATCCTAGGTAATGCATCTAACCCTACATATTTTACATAATAGTATATTTATATAGGGAAATTTATTTTGGTATTAAATTAATTAATTAATCCACTTAACATACCCAGTTGTGGCTATCTCATTTGAAAATCCAACACCAACCACCTTAAGGTCATGCATAAGGTAAACCCCATTATCTATATTCATATGTGGACTTAGATTTATAATTTGAGATTATATTCAATATATATTTCATTATTTTATAAAAAACAATGTTCACATGTTATATAATCTATTTAATATTTTTAGAAAATTAATTCTGTGTTCATGAAGCCTCCGAATCTTATGCCATCTTAGTGCCTGTTTTTGAAAATATTACTAAATATATGTCAATGTTTTATAAGAAAAAATCAATGTCTCAAAAAAATAAAAAGTCTTCTAAATACTATAGTAGAAAAATAAGAATTTAAATTTTGAAACAACATAATTCTATTTCAAATTTAAAATAATAACATTGGTGTAAGGGAAAATATAGAAAATAAGGGGAAGTCATCCTTTAAATGAATGGTATTTATTATTTAAATAGTTTAACATTAAGAAGCGGTTTTAACAAACTAGTAATGAATTATTAAATAAAAATGTTATATAAAAATTTAGAAATATGGTACATCATAATATACAAAGGATGAAATTCAATGAAAATCAATATAAGTCAAATAATTAGATTGAGTATTGAAAGAACCTTTCAACATTAATATTTTAATAAAAAATATTTGGAAGCCTGAAATTCATATATATAATGAAATATAGTCATTTAAATCATAAATTATTCCTATATAAATTATTGGATTGTGTTTATGTCATAGAATTGTGAAATTTTTCCATAATAATAAAAGATCTCTCAATAAATGAAAATGGATAAAAAAAATGCTCTATGACATAACAAACATTCTAATAAAACCCCATGAATGATTGAATGATTGTTATTGAATTTATAAATATTACAAAATATAAATCATTATATTACATAGTAAATATATATTATAAACTCCATTGAAATTAAATTTGGTGCATAAAGAAGCATGTGTCTCAAAGAATGTTGTTTTGAGGTGTACCCATTACCCAAGTAACTCTACTTTCACCCATGGAAACTAATATTAATGAACAAAATATAAAATAATTTTTTTAATAATATGAAAATGTTTATTATACACATGTAAATATTTTTATAAAAAATCCATGTGTTATAGAAATAAATTTGTTTCTATTAGAATGCACAACTTGTATAAATGTATTTTTTGAAAAAGTTTTCTTTAAAGAATAAGATAATTGTTTAGGATACAATTATCTATGTTATGGACTCATTTTACATGAAAATTTGTATTATATTTAAATAAATATTTTATTAACATCAAATATATTTTATAAACTATTGGACCATTTTATAATTTTGTAAAATAAAATTGATGAATTTTTATTTTGTAAAATCATTACCTAAATTGGGAAATATATTATTTATTGGCATTGAACATCAATCATAGTATTATAGGATTTTTAATTTTACATAATTGAATATATTATTTGACATAAAAATTGTATCAGAAGCATTAATGAAAATATTTTATAAAAATTTCATAATACTTATAATATTACTAATAACATTATTTTTATTTATTAATTTAAAAATTCTTATTTTAAAAATAACTAAAAAATTTAACAGATAATAAATTTTTATATATTTAGTTCAAAAAATATATAAATTTATAATATTCATTTTTTAAAAGTTATAAAAAATAATTTAACAAATTTAAATTATAAAGTACTAATATTTTTTGAAAAAAAATGTATGTTCTAAAATATCTACTCTGGGTTTGAAAATGAAAAAAAATTATTTAAATTTATAAAGACAAATATAAATTTCATAGTTAGTATTATAAAATATTTAATGAATTTATAATTCATAATTATATAATAATAGTGCTATAAATGTCATTTAATTTAAAAAAGGAAATTTGTCACTATTCAAGTAAAATTAATTGTTTATAGAAAAAATTCAAAAACCATCTAAAAATAATATATAATTTATGAAAAAAATTGTATAGTTTTTATAATTTAATTTATATAAATTTAAATCTATCCATTTCATTAAAATTATAAAATAAAATGAGATGGTGTTTTATATGAAAATAACTTTTTTTAAAAACTACATATTCTTATCCATAATATCAATAAAACATTAATAAATCCTGAAATAATAATCCACTATTTTTATAAATATACTCAATTAATGAAAACATACTATGATTTCTTTAAATAAAATTAAATAAATAAATTAGAATTTCATTGACATTATAATAAACTTGGGAAATTTTGTACAAATTAACCAATATATTTTACCGCATTTCAAGTTCACATTATTCCTATTAAATAATACTAATTTAATGGATTTTTTTAATGGAATAAATATATCAAGGATAAATTTTAAATTCATTCATATGTAATAATCTATCTAACATATTTTACAAAATAGGTGCAAAACATTTATTTAAATATTGAATCGTTATAAGGACTATTTATTTCATTGAGAATTCTATAACAATTTTGCCCTGTTTTTTTTTAAAATTATTTTCTGAAAAAAATTATTATTTAGTTATTATTTGGTCAAAGGAAAATTAAATTTTCTCATGGTTTCCAATCAAATTTTTAATGATCTTTTTAACATATTTTTTATCTATTTCAACATTCTTTGAGGATTTTAATGCTTAATTAGAGATAATCTGTAATGATACAATCCATGGTCATTCAATAGATTAATTGATGTTATTTAATGTTTAAATGATTAAAAAACCCATTTCTTTTCACCCACTATATTATGATCAAATTATCAATTTTTTATGATCATGTGTGACACACATGTATGGATTTTATTACATGATAAGATGGACAATTAAATCCCTATAATAAATAGGGTATAAAAATATATCAAATGTGATAATTATGGTAAATGGTTTGATGTCCCTAATCCAAAATGTGAAATACTTTGGTATTCTTTATCCACTATGATATGTGGAATATATGGTGATATATGATCTTCAATCATATGTGAATCTTTTGTTGATGGAATATTAAATATGATTTGATGGTCAAAATATGTTACCTCAACCAATGTTTTTCTCCCCTTACCTATTACGGTTCCAAAATCTTATCACATTAGGATATGCATATTAATTTCAGTCATTGATCACGATTTTCCTTTTCATTATTTGGCAATCCTTGGAAATAATAATTTTTTTATATAACTTATAACTATGATCATTGAATTTTTTTGGTATGTTTATTGAAAATAACGTTTGATCAAACCCTTTTTATCATCATATTCTTACATATAATCATTGATTGATATAACCCATGTTTACTTTTTTTATGAATCTAGGATCACTTAATATTAGGTTTTGATTTTTTCCACTGGTCATAAAGAATGTTTCTCTATATGATGTGTCAGAATTCCTACATTTTTTATAGAAATATTATTGATATAATTAATATTGTACTTAAATATGATGTTTATATATCTATAATAATTGTTCACTATATCATTTTTGTTCTTGACAAATGTCTATTTGGTAAAATTATAAAATATTATGTGAAAATAAGTAATATAAATATATGTTATTCTTATGTCATTTTAGTGGGTGTTTCTAAGTATGTGGGAAATTGTAAATAGTGACATAGGTTTAACTGGGATATGGTCTTAGGTGTGGTGAGTTTAAATGTATAAGAGTTTTCTCTGATTTCTTAGTGAATTTAATGGTGGTGGTAAAGATGGATTTTATTTTCTCTTTTCGATTTTTATTCAAGTTTTCCTAATAGTATATTAAAATTCTGTCCAACTATTTAAAAGTGAATCATGATCCATAAAATATTAGTTACATTCATGTAAGGGTCCTTTCTATTTTTTGTAAACATCATTTAGGCAATAAAAAGAGAATTCCATATCGCATAATATTATTCTCTATCTCAAAGAAACATATGTGTACAACTATAACATGTCAATGTATTTCAAAGAATCTATATAATAATTCAATATTTGAATATATTCGCTTGTATAACATTATAATTTAATTTATTAGTTCAATATGAAAAATAATTAAATTATATGCATTTCAATTTTATTGTAGAGATAAATATATCCACTAACTAATGTGATTTTACCTGATATTTGAAATTGTTAAATGGGATGTTCATGGGGATTAAATTTATAGATTATTTAATATTATTAAAAAGGGAATTATATTATTGGGTTTTATTGAAATATCATTAAAAAGAGATGTCTATAATAATATTACTATTATTTATTCCCTCGATCATGTCATTATATCTTCTTTAATCAAGGATTATTAAATCCTTATCCTTATATTGTTGTTTCCTTGTATGATCAACCACTAACCCACCTCCTAGTTTTCTAATCTATTAATATACCTCTCACCCTTCCTCTATTCTGTGAAACATAATATGAATCTTCATTAAACGATGGTGATTAAAGACTCTCTTCTTTATTTTATTGAATAATAGGGTAATTTAATTCTTTTATTTCATCCGGTAAATGGGATGAATTCACCTATGATGATAAACAGTTGGGAATATGGATAATATGAATAGGGAAGGTAGAAAATTTTATGTATATTTTTTGTATTAATTTTCTTTTATTTATTTATTAAAGGAATACAAGAATAATTAAGAATTAATATAATGATAAACTATTCCTTTTCTCAAGTTAATGAGATTTTGTGTGAACCATATATCCTTTGATAATCAACTACCACTAAAAATATTAAATTATTTCATGTTTTTCTATAAATACCCCATTGTAGTTTTCATTTTACAATTGTGGAATCCATACTTGTTGTGTTTTTAATGATTGATCAATCTCCCAAAATTTAATGATAAATAAATATTGAAGTATATTATACTTTACCAAAAATATATTCTATTGTGATCATTGGGATGGAAAAAATATTGAATATTCCTGAAAAGATAATAGTTGTTTCTTTTGTGTGATAATGTCCTGTAGTGAAAGGATATCTTGGAGAATGTGTAACGTATTTATGGATAAAATATATTATTGAAGTAGTGATGTGGTTTATATATAATTGGTGGGTTCGGTTATGGGGTTATAGACGGATGATTTGGGAATTTTTTGTGTTGAATTAGGGTTATAGATTTTGATTAATGTATATAAAAATATTTTTTAATGGCACGGTCTGTAAATAATAAAATTGGATAGTATTTAAATTTGATGTTTTGAATTGAATGAGTTATTTTTTATATCAATATTTCATGTAAATAAATAATGATAAATAATTGTATATGGGAAATTGAAATATGCAGTGAATATAATGATCTTGGTAATGTTGAAATGATATAAACTGGTAAATTTCAGGATATAATAGTGTTTTTAAATTATTATTGTTATATTTTTTCTAATAAAAATTTTGGTCATTTACATGTTGGTGTGGTTTTGGTTTTCATTAATTATTTGGGAAATCATGGAGGTGGTGTAACACAGATATTGTTTTTTTGGTGTCATATAATAGAATCTTATTTTGCATGACTAAATTTCTCATTATATTATATTTCATTTATATAGGTACCCACCCCATTTCAAATAACTATATTTAAGCCCATTTGTATTATGTATTGGTTATTTTCACTAATATCTGGTATTTCATTTGTGTTTTTCTAGATACATCAACTTCACTACTTTCCATTTGATAGTAGTGCACTATAGTGGAACTAGTGCAATGTGTTTGGTGAATTTTTTATGGTGGAAAACGTTTGTGGTAGTTTCTAGTTGTGTGAGTAAGTGTAGGGACTCATTCATGGATGGATGTAATGGGTTTATTCTCCATAATGTTCATTATACCCTACAATTCCAAATGTGGTTCAAATATTGGAATTAAATTTATTAACTCATGTCAATAGATGATATTGGAACTAATAATAGTTAGTGTATAAATGGCCTTAACATGATGGATAATCAAATTTGAATATATTATATATATATATATATTAGAGGTAGAAGGTAAAGACATTCAATGTTGGGCAGTGAGAGTTAAAAACTAGTGGGTAAGTTGCTACAACGGACCATTAATTATATAATTATGATATTAGGTTTTTATGTTCCTTGTAATACTTTGTGAGGGAGACTTGGTGTTTCTATGGAGGGGAAATATAAATTACTGTATAATATTTATTATTCAATATATTCATTATATTCATTATATAATAATAATACACTAATCATATTGTCAACATTGTTCCTATGGAAGATCTAACTAATTATATGGGTTATTCTCACCATGATATATAAAATATATGTCAGTAAATTAGGAATGATTTGTGACTAATTTAGATCATACTAGAATATATTATAGGGTTACTACTGGTGATACTTTCTTTGAGTCATTTGGTTTTCATTATGAGAGAATGATTTTTTTATTTCATACATTATGGTAATATATTTTTATGGGAAAGTACTTCATTATATGTGGTATGTTGGTAATTGGTTGATTCTTCCATAATTATGGTCTTTAACATATTTTGTTTATGGTCATACATCCAATGGTGTGTTTCATATTCTCACTACAACCCATTTCATAATTGATAATGGTTTCAGTGGTTAATCTCTTTCTTCATTGGTTTCCTTGGAGAGTTACATGTTCAAGGTGGGTGATAGAATTGTATTTGGGTTGATGGTTGAGAGATAGGATAGAGTGTGAAGAATATGTACTTGTGAGAACCTTATATCTTGGTATAAAAAAATAATTCATCATATCATTTTTCATATCCTTATAATACGAGTTCTGATATATATTTTTAGGGACCCTAATTATTTGAATAAAGTACCATAATTGTACAAAAAAATGAAATAGTTTTAAAATAAGTATAGATACATGTGGAATATATATATCTTAATCTATTTACATTTTAATTTCATTAGATGATTATATAAATTTAATAAAAATTTAAAATAATTTAAATGATATATTTGAATCATTTATTAGTTATTTTCTCTCTTCAAATAATGCATGTTATTTATTTGAGCATATTAATTGGTAAGACACATTCATGTATCCGGATAAATTATTTTCAAGATTTGTTTTAAATCATAGTGGTAAAGTTAGGGCCACCAAAAGAATATAATATCATGTTTTAGGGGAAGGGTTCCAATGTTTTTTCATTCATGTGATGTCTCTATTTACTGAAAATTTTGTGCACATATTATTACATCATATGAAATAATTTTGACATTATACTACAATATATAATTTAATTCAACTTATGTAAATGGAAAATGGAAATAGTTAGCTTTTGAGTGATTAGTTTGGTTATTTCCTTGTAATTATTGATATAACATTTTTCAAGAAGATCATTAATGTTGAAAATATGCATTATATTACATTATTATTCTACAAAGTATGGTATGAGATAATTTTTATTTTCTTATTATTATATTATTCATGTATATTTTAACTTATCAAGTAGTATTATTGGATTGCATAAGATCAATGAGAAAAGTGTGCAAAATGCATGATTATTGTTCAAATGTATAGATAAACATCCAATATCCTATATTGCATGATATGTAAATAATTTTAAAATATTTGTTATTGAATCCTTGATTGAAATTAAATCATGAAGTTATTTCTTCTCAAAAAGTTACATGTTTTCTTTTAATAATTATCATTATTATTGTAATATAAACCGTGTTTTTTATATGGTGCTTAAAATGTTTTGTTAGCTATATGATAAAAATAATGAATTATGTGTTCCTATTTAAATATTTCTTAAGGATGATTTAATATTTATTTATCTAAATGTTTTTGATTACATATATTGTTTTAAAGGAATGGTAAAAATGAGGATTTTTTATATATTTGTTTTTAAGGTATATTTACCATGCATTATGTGATTAAAATTTAATAGGGTGTCTCAGCCATTTTATTAAATGAATTTTGAATTTTATTTCTGGAAATGTTATGAAATTTAACTTATACTAAATTGTAATTATATGATTTCTACTATGATGATAGAATGAATTTACATGTAGTTGGGGTTTGGCTTAGTGGTAAGCACCCTATAATACTACATGGAAAATGGGGGTTCAAAACCCATGGGGCGCAGGCACTGTAGCAGTACTGTAGCAGCAGCGACACTGTTCATCAACGGGTACTATAGCGAAGGCAGGGCACTATAGTGGCGGCAAGGCACTATAGCGGCAGCAGGGCACTATAGCGGTGGTAGGGCACTGTAGCGGCGACAATACTGTGCGGTACTGTAGTAGTAGGTTACTATTCACAGAATGTGAATTGGCCTTAGAATTTGGGCCTACGGGCTATGTAATGGGCTACAAGCCCACTGGGCCTTCAGGGTATGTAATGGGGTTCCCTCTACTCAGTTAAAAGAGGACTTTCCTTTGAGTTAATAATAAAAATAAGGCTTCAGCCCCAACTATTAAAAAAATAATAGAATGAATTTACATTAAATTTATTTTTACTAGTTAGAATCTAGTTCATTATAAAATTGGAAATGATGAATTTCTTATTTTTCATTAAAAAATTTCCCTTTTTCCCTTATAAATTTGTAAGTTTTGATTAAAAACAATTATAACTATGTGAATAATTAATTGTACTATTTAAGAGTGATACGAGAAATTAATAATATATTTTCATTAATGAATAAACATGTTTGAACGATCATTATTTCAATGAAAAACATTCTAAAATGATTTTATTTAATTAATGATTCCTTTTATAGTTAATTTAATTTTTTAAAGGATTTTCTAAAAAATATTGAGACTATTAACTTATATAATTTGAATTTTTATTCATTATAAAAAGAAAAATTGATTAGAAATAAAGGATTTTTTTTGTTTCACGCTAAATAATTAAATAGCAATCTAATAGTTGTAAATTATTTGTTATTTTTGTTTTATGAATTGGTGGAAAATTGTAATACATGGGTAAGGAATAAATTATTGAAATATAAATTAACAACACATTATCTAAATTGAGATATTATATACTGACAATTATTTGATAAGAAAATATAGAAGTTTTTATGCAATCCGGATAACATAAGATTAATAATGAGTATTGATTATTTTTGATAATTTAGGAATATTTTGAATTAAATATTCATTATTTTTATTTTTATATGATAATATTAACTATAAATTATTAAATAGGTTCATTTAGAAATTATCTTGTAAATTAAAACATGACATAAAATTAATAAAAAATGAAAAACAGTTCTAATTTTATATAGGGAGATTTATAGTTTTGAAATAATTATACAATAACATGATAGCACCAATTCTAAGAGTATCTTCCATGGGATGTATTTATACTATTGTGGATCCATTTTTTATATCATGACATTAATTAAATTATTCATCTTAATTTAATTTCCTTACTATTATTAACATTTATAACATGTTGAAGTACTTCTATGATAGTAATATATTCATACTTCATCCATAATTTTTTATTTTGAACTCCATCATGATAAAATTGTACAAAATAAAAATTTAATGTGTTTAAACTAAAATAAATTCTTTCGAATAAATTCCTAGAGGTATATAAATGTTTATACATCTTTTCATTACATTTTTTACCTTCCACCCATGTTATATTATATGCATAATTCAACAATTATCTTTGATGAAAGGTTTTGATCGATTTATAATATAATTGTTGAAATAATACATGTATTATTTGGTTTAAAAAAGAAAACCTCTCAAAACATCAACATAAATGGACCCACATTATCATTTCAAACATGGAAAATATTTTCTGATGGAAATCAGTTTAGAAGACATATAATGAATTATGAACTTGAAAAAATATTCTGTATTTTGAAAAGATATACTAATTTTTAATCATATATTATAGATTATATATTGTGGGACGTATTTTTAATAAAAACGAATATTTATGTTATCTTCATGTATGTGATTTGTACAAAAAATTCCAACAGTATTTTTTGTTGATAATTTGATAAAAAAATGTTTTATTTCAAATAGGATCCATAAATATAACATGGAATCATATTTTTTATTATAAGATGTAAAAATAGTACTATATTATATCTTCTCAATTAAGAAACATGAAGATAGATAAATATTAGATTTTCATTTGACATAGAGGATGAGTAAAATTAAGGATATTTCATATGTTACGATTTATTAAAAATGAATTTGATGAACTTATGATTTGTGTAGTGCCCTAACCCCAAACCCCCATGTTTGAACTAGAGTTCCAAATGTCCTCATGTGTTCCTCCCCTAATGAAAGAGGCTACCAACTATAAATAACGGTCTATGTCCATGGGTGGGGATAATATACCCCCAGTATCATTTCATTGAAATGATATTAATAAATAAAATGATATTAATAAATAATAAATAAATAATCTGTGTAATACTATGGGAATATATGATGGAATACATGTCATAAAAATACTTGGGCTCTTAAATATTCATGAAAAAACTGAGTAATAAATCATGATATGGATATAATCATAGGTAGGATCTTTTGGTATCCATCATGTTCTACTACCATCACATTGATTCTCTACATAGAAATCTACTATTTGGCCCCTGCCATTAACCATATCCCAAGTCATGAAATCTATATGTTCATCAAAATTATTTAGTAGTGTGTTGGTATTACACATATTTGGAAACCACCTATATGTCCCCAATGTAATTTTCTCATGTATATTATGTGTTTTCCACTATAATAGTAATTTTATGATGAGAATTAACACAACATACTAAAATGAGTGGTTTTCACAAAAAAAAATCATTGAAAATCCTTACCTGTACCTACATCATATCTATGTTTGAAGGGTAGTGAGTGATTTAAAAATTAACCAAATAGGGGATGCGGCTTGTGTATAAATATAATGGCTTCCACAATGTATTATTTTTACATGATACCTGATTTCCTCTATTTATTTAGTTTGTTCAGAAACTAGGTATTCACTTGTTATCTAATAGGATACCATGATTGTATTGAATATTATGCATACCAATTTACCATAGGTGATTACTATTTATATAACAATAGAATCCTAGTTTTATTACACTAATCTTATGTATGTCATCACTAGTGGTACAAGTCAGTCACATTCCTCATCTATGGGAAAACATATCATGATGGACCACCTATCCTTAACACTAAGAAAAATACCTCAATGAAATGTCATGGATAAATATTTGGTAGATAATAACCATATATCATATTATGAAGAGAATAAAGGTAAAATACCAAATATATTGGGATCTAAATCAAACTTTTAATTATTCTCTTTATGTATTTCTCATTGATTCAATGTCACAATAGGTCTCATGGGATACCCACACACCGACATCAGATCCAAAGTCAAACATGGTCTGTAGTTATGAAATTAAAATATCATTATCCTGAAATAATGTGTTAAAGCTTGACGAATTGGTCAAGAAACAACCTACCTTATGGTTTTTAACATCAACATAAATGTCTGTCAATGGAATCATCACCCAAAACATATTTCACACACAAAACATAACAAGATCACACATCAGGGAATCCAATAAAAGGTTCTTATCTAATATTTCATAGGTTATATAGTATGTCATAGAGAAACCTGAATTTTGCAATATCCAAAATATGCCCAAGGTCATTCATCATCATAAGGTACCTCAAAGAGCTTCTGAAATTAGATGAAATTATTTCTAGATAACAAGGAGGCACCATGGAGTGATTTTGGATGTTGTTGCATAGAGGTGTACTAGAAACCACCATCATGGTGTAAGGGAACTCACTAAAATATATGTTTGAGGCCTCTATGGTCCATAGTCAGACACCATAGTGTGAATGTTCATTGATAGATGATCACATTCGAATAAGGATGTGTGTTTCATAACATAGAGTGCCAAAAAAGAAACATCTATGGCATAATGTGAGGTCTACACTATATATTTGTCTCAACAAAACTTTCATTCCCCATCATAAAATATGATATTTGGATGGGGGTATTTTTATATATGGTATATTCAGGGGAACTATTGGAGTTTCACTTACTTTGAAAACCCCTCATAAAGCCTCTAAAATAACCCTCTTAAAAAATAAATGTTAACGCCAATCTTCATTAACAAAATAGAATAACTGAAGGAATTTGGAAACACCCATTTGAATTAGTAACTCCTAAATACCAACAACTATCTATAACTAAAAAATATCTCTATAGTGTGGTCAAAACCTCTATGATAGACCCCCTTTGAACCAATCCTCAACGATGAAGGAGAAAATGGAAACACCACTTCGATACATTACTATGACACAGATAATTTTTTTCGATGAGGTATTTTTTATAAAGTACCATTATGGTGTAGGAATATCCTCTCCTCCTCCAATGGCCCGAAGGCCTTCATTTTTTTATTGATTATAATAATCCACCTTTCAAGGGATGAGGTGGAACCCTATTACATGCTTGTAGGACATATGGTAACCAATTCCCGTAGGCACAAACATTACATAAACCCCAGACTAACAACTTGGAATTGATCCTCCCCAACATCTTCATCTTTGAAATCATCTCTTCACCTCTGCATGGCTATTCAGCTAGGCATTCCCGTGCATGCAAAGGCTTGTCCCGATGGCAGGTGTCATACCCTCTCATTCTTGCAATCCGTTTAGCTCCTACTGTGGTGAAAGATCCTTTGCTCATCCTCCTTGTAGAACGTGTTCCTTGTAGTTTGGTCTGGTTTGTATCTGCAGGTGACCCGAAGGCCATTAGGATAGCCCGAAGGCCCAACTGACCTGAAGGCCTGGGTGCCCGAAGGCCAATGAAGGACTCAGGGACCAAATCTGATGCCCGAAAGCCCAAATGGGCGCATATCTCCGGCTACTATAGTGCCAAATAGTACCTGCTGCAGCACTGCTACAGTATTGCAACAGTACCCCGGAAATCCTGCTTCCGCCTGGTTTTGATCCCTGGTCGCTTGGATGCACCATTAGAGACCTTTCCAACCGGGCTAAGGCTCATGTGCTAGGAATGTCCTCTATAGTTAAGTTCAATTACACCTGGCCTGGTCTTTTGTGAAATGTTATGGTACCACACTTTTGGGTTGTAGTCTTTCCCAAAACAATTAAGCATCCAAAACATCCCAATGTTGTTATTCCTTTATATAAACATGTCCTAAAACATAAATAAGGAGGAGAGGAATTAAATAAAAGACCTCATTATTGAATTTTTAGGGATTTATAATTATACCCTTTATAATGTCTTATTATCCTATAGAATAATTTTATTAATTCCTTCTTGAAAAACATGTGCCACAAAGCTCGAATATTATAATCTTACTTCTAAGTCTAATCCTAGATCAAAAAATTCTATCACTGAATTTTGATGAATAGTACAATCATCCCTCAATGGTTTTTTTTGGGTCTAATATATAATCTTCACTAGATGATCCTCAAAAGCTTCATCAAGATCTAACTCATTTTCCTCGAAGTTGATGAAATGTGTAGGCTCATCCAAGTTCCTTTGAAACCATCACTAGAAACATGTTATACATACCTCAGTTAAAAGAAGGCAGATCTAAATGGTACATATTTCTCTCAACCCACTCGATGATCTCAATGATTTTAACAAAGTAAATAGGTAGCTATAACTTTTCCTAATATTTCAATTCCCAAACCAAATAGTATCTCTCAATAATGTTTTATAATCTATAATGATCTCCAATGATCTCCTCGCATGGTTATAACAATCTTTATTTTATCTATGGGGTGATAAGCACCTTCTAAATTAGGTGAACACTTTTAGGGGTTTCCTAAACCAAATTTGGACCCAAAACTATTACATCACCCACCTCATTCCAATAAAGTAGTAAAAAATAGGGCCTCCCACATATAACCTTAAAAGGATACATTTCAATAACATATTGGTGAAGTTTATTATATCCGAACACAACAATGGTCAAGGAACCAAGATCAAATATTATCCTCCAATATTTTTATAATCCTCTCAAATTTTCCTTCTATCTATGTATAGTATTCTATGCTCAATATAATTTGAATCTTTGAGGAAATATATAGGTATTTCATTAACTTTGACATCAGATGTGAAGTGCTTTTGAAATAATTCTCAAGTGTACTCTATGTAACCATACGATCACTAAAATATAGATTTTTCCCATCATATACACTATCATAGACTCTCTAATTGGTAAAAAGTGGGAAATATTTATTTGATTATCAAGAGTATTTTATAAAACAACATGAATCCTTGGGGTCTTAGGTAACCACATAACAATGTTCATTGATGAATCCTCGCACTTCTAGATATTCCCTGGAAGTGGTTACAGCTAACCACCTAGATAGTTGTGTATGGACTTTAACCTCTAAGAGGAATTGAATCAAGAGATAAAGCCAACAATTTCCCTCTTCATTCTAGAGAACTAGAAAAATCCACTAAATCTACGGTAAAAAAATTTTAATCTATGATGTACCAACCACATTTACAAATAAAAATATTCCATTATATTATTTATAATGGAAGAATGTACAACTAGACTACCATATGTTATATCATCATCATCCATTGACCATCAAGGAATCGATACTACTCCCAATAGACATAGCTACATGATAGTACACTCATAATATGAATAAAATCCTACCCTCACCCATCCTACTAGAGAATATGTGACTACGAATCGACAAAAATTCATGGATCCCTAATCCTCCAAAGCATCCACCCTCCAGTCATCAACTAACCTCATCATGCATTACTCTTAATCTAAAGGACTATCCTAATTCTCCTTCTTACGATTCATCTTATATTTAAGTGAATCTGCAATGAAATTACCGTTCCCTGGGGAATACATCATCTAAAACATGAATTAATTAGATACTAAACCCATAACCTATAAAAACCCAGAATTCTTGTGGAATTTTTTTAATACATGATATTTTTACGACTCCGTAGTTTCTGGCGGCGCATGATTCCGTGGCCCGGAGTGCCCTGAATGATCTGTCAAAGTTTTGTTATGCTTAAATTAACACACGTATGCAGCTTTCCTAAAAAAGTGGAATAACTCTTAAACAGTTACTCGGATCGGAAATCTGAGGCCACCGTTGAGCTCAAGATGGCGGGTTTATCCTAGGCATGACTTAAGTTTAGTCGGCATGGGTCTCCAGTGAGAAAACCCAAAAAAGGAATTACCGTAAATAAAATAATTAAATAAATTTATTTTATTATTCAAATAATTATAACTCACAAATGGTAATACAGATTAAAAATCTGAGACCACCGCTGAACTTGTGAGGATAGTTTTTCTTTAAGAAGATACTAACTTGGTTCGGCGAGGGACACTGGAGAAAGTTAGTTTTTGGCCGCAAATAAAATAGATAGTTGACAATTATTTTAATGTAAAATTCATAACATGTAAACAGTAACTCGGATTGGATATCCAAGGGTACCATAGCATTTTTTTGGATGTGATTCATCTAGGCAGAGCCTAACCTCAACTGGCGCGGGTCGAGGGTGGATGATATTAATTTTCCGAACTTTTTTTTGGGTACGTTCAATAAACGTGCGAGTGTTGTTTAATAACCTTTGAACCAGTGCATGGAATTGAAATCTGAGGGCACCATTGAACTCGCAGCGTCAGTGATTGCTTAGTGATACCTTCACCGCAGTTGCATACACACGATAATGGAAGATAGTTTTTGTGTTTTTTTATAAAATTAAACAAAAATAAGGTGTGCTTATTTGTATTTGAGGGTATTAAAACCTCCAAAGGGAGGTTAGAGGTGGGTCACACCCACACATAACCTCCCTAGGGAGGATATTATTTGGTGGGGCCCACCCGATGTTTTAACCTCTCTTGAAATCAAAGGGGTGGGGCCCACACAAGCTTTAACCCACTTGTAAATATCCATAAAGTGGGTGGAACCATTGTAATTCATCAAGTTCCTTCCCTCATTAAAGTTCCAACTCCACATGAATTAATTAATGGTTCATTAATTAATTATTTTAATTATTTTGAATTCATGCCAACAATAAAATAATAGGCATAGAAATTATTTTATTTTTTTGGAACTTTCCTCTCGTGGAGCCTTGGAGAAATTGAGAGAAAATCCTCTCAATGAAGAACATGAAAGAACCTTCGGCATCATCTTCCTTCTTCAACCGAGGTAAGAAAGGGAAGCGACGAACATGAAGAATGTCGATGCTGTCTTCGACTTCATCACCTTTGAACACTCATCCACCAAAAACGAGTCCCTCTTCCTCCTATGACATTGATGGAATGACGCCGCCTTCCTGCGACTCTGTCAACATCACCGAACTGAAGGTAGGGGGATTTGAGTTAATTTATTTATGAGTATAAACCTCTTTTCTTCATTATTCAAATTTCTAGATTATGGTTCACCATGATGAAGAGGGCTCAGACTGCACGAACATGGCCCAACCCTCCACTTTTGTTTGACCTTGATTGATGACGACGGAGGCGGTACACGCGACGACTAGAAACGAGCCGGCCGTGAAGAAACAGGCAGCGCAAGGCCACCGGGTCGCCACAAGGGTACGACACTTTCATGCCGCGCAAGGAACCTAGCCACGGTCAGGCGGGCCGCGGTGGTTGTGGAGGGGCACGGTGTCGTCGCACCACGCCGGAAGGAAGTGTCGCGACCAGAACGGTCGTGGAAATCAGAAGAGGATCGTGGCATCGTCGCGTCGCACCGTGGTGTTGTGCGGCTGGCCGTTCAGGACAGTTGGGAGGTGCGGGACCCCGTCGAGTCCTGCGTGAGATGGACCGGCGCCACCCAGTGTGGGTTCGGTTCTTCCTGATTGGCTAAGTCGTTCGGGTTCCAGGGGGCGTGCGGTTCCCCCTGACCACGGCTAAGGGGGACCCTCGCCGGGTCGCCAGGCCGATCGGTCCTCCAGGCCAACTGGGCTGCCGGGCTAACTGGGTTGTCGCACCGCCTTCATGTCCCACTGCTACGGGCCGAGCCGCCTCGGGTCGGTCCCCTCCTCGATTCGGTCCGCCCACTTGGGTCGGTCCAACCACTTGGGTTGGGCCGCTTCCTTAGACCGGGTCAGACCCACAGACCGGGTTAGACCCCGGTTTAGACCGGGATGGTCCGGGTCGGTCCGACTGGGTCAGACCAGACTCAGACCCACTATGGCCTATTTTCACCTTTTCTCACATAACTCGGGCTACGGGTTTCCTATCAAAAAACCATCTGCGGCGACAGAAAGCTTGGGACGAGAAGGTTCCTTTGGAATAACCAACATGATGTTTGGACAATGTTGGGGTACGGTCTGTAACATCCCAGGTAAATAAAGAATATTACCTTTTCATATTTATTAATATTTGTGAATAAAATATAAATATTGATTTAAAGGGAACGCTATGCTCGATGGAGTACCCAATACGCAACAACGAGTTTCTTTGAAATCTTACGTTTCACTCTAATAATAAAATAATATTATCTTAAATAGTAGTTAACGCCTAGTCGTTGTATTGGCGGGAATGAATATAAATAACTAAAATATGATTATATATGTTTTGTAAATGTTTTAACATTTATCCAATAAAAGATAAAGGCTTAAAATAAGAAAAGAATTCAATTTTATGGATAAATACTCTAAAATTCACTAAAAGGTCGATTTATCACCTTTTGATGGTGAACCCTCTTTAATATAGTTTTGGTCACTCTTATACATTCTATTAGACAAAATAAAATTATTCTTTAGAATCGAGATATCAAAATTTACTTTGTGTAGATTTTTGGTATTTTTCCGATAAAGTTCATTTTATTTAATGAATAGTGAAAAATGTTGTACTTTAATTCAAAACCCTTTTTTAATATAATTTATTTCTATGATTATATTATCTTTATAATTGGTTTTAAAATGAAATTAGAATATATTTTTACCATTTAATCCAGTAGTGGTCATTGGAATTAATTTCACTATGAAATTGGACATAAACTACTGTCCATCTTTTGATATATATTGTTTCATAAAAACACGCAATTTGTTCTGACAGCAGAAATTAATTATTAAATTAATTAATGTAACTTATATGTTTTGAATTTTGTAAAATATAAATCATTTTTGAATTTGTAATATCAAATATAGCTTAGGGTGAATTTTTGTTATTTTTCTGAAAAACTTCAATTTTTGATTAATAGTGAAACCACTAAGTGGTACTTAAAAAAACTGATTTTTCGTTTAAATGAACCTTTACCACTTCTGTGATTTGAATTTCAAAAATCTGACATACATTGTTGTCATTAGGATGTAAAATGTGGTTCAATGGGATTAAAATATTTTTTTGGTGAATAATAACTTTTATGTTTTTAATCGTGATTAGAGGTAATTAGTGTGATTTAAGGTAAAAATGTTATTATAATAAAATAAAAATAACATTACACTTGTCCTAACCCTATTGGATGAGTCATGGAAGACCAAGAAAACCCATTGGTCTATTTTTGGGACCCCATGGAGCCACTTGGGTAAGATAATGACATTAATGCCTTTTATTTAAAGTAAAATTAAAAATTACACAAACATGTATTGTTTTACTAAAACAATTTTTACATGGGGTTATACAAGTCATATTTATGACTATAAATAGTCATTGGAAATCTAAAAATATTTCCTAGATCATAGTATTTTTATTAAAAATTTTATACATTATATAAATTAAATTATTTATGACATCCTGATGATGCAACGATTATCTCATTATTTAACGATTTAAATAAAATGAAGAGTAATGTAAAATATAAGACCTACACATGTCAAAAAACTATTGGATGTGTGGATTTAGAACTATTATCACCTTATCCTCGAAATATATAATTGTGGGACCTTTAAAATACGAAATTCATTTTATAATAATGTTACTTTTCAAGACCTTCCAAGAGTGCCCCTCCTCTCCTCTTATAAAAGGCCCCCACCTCTACCTCCTTACACACACCTATAAAGCCTTGGGCTCGGCCAAACCCTACACATTTTGTCTCTCAAAATCCCTCTCTTATACCTAAACTCCTCACTTTGGTAACAAGTCTTCCCAAGGAAGCATTTGAGCTCAAATCAACAAGCGTTACCCGATTTCAAGGTAATGTCTTCACTTGTGTTCTTTTGTTTTATTTTGCTTCTCCAACCCCATAAACTCTTTTTATTAATTTCTTTTGTAAAAACTCCAGTATCATAAATATGTTAGGATGTTTTTATAATAATTATTATATCTACACTTACACACACCTACATCTAATGGTTAATGAACATACTGTTTCTGTGGATGGTGAATTTCTGTCTCACGAAACGATGACTGTTCAATATTCATTTAACACCTTCAAAGGTGGCCATTAAGATGTCACTATATTAATATATGATATATAAAATGTTTGTGTTTTCCTTAAGCTTCTGTATTTTTCATTTATGGCATTCGTTTATGGTTTTCATTATGGGTAAACGCGATATCTTCATTTTAGGAAGTGCCGACTACCACCCCCTCAAAGTGATTTGACTCGTTAATACCATACGTGGTACGTATAAAGGATATATTTAATAATATTATATATCATAACATAGTGGAATTATAATAATATTATGTATCATTATGTTTTAATTACATTAAATATGAAATAGAAATGGAAGTAGCGTTCATGCGTACGTACGGCTTACCGTCTCCATGAACGGTGCATTTCATTTCTTTCCTCTAAATGATATGTACTATTATAAAAACATGTATATGCAGGATATATATGATATATATGATATCCAAATCATGAATATTATTCTGGATATAATGAACCTTTGACCACATAAACAACATGTAATTGTTAGAAGTCCATTTTTGACTTAAGTACCAAATATCGACAAAACAAACTTTATTAACTTAAATAATTACATATTGTTTATAACATGGAAATAAGTTGTATAAAATGAATAATATAATTTAAAAAAAGTTCTTAAGAAAGTATAAATTAACGTTATTTTATTATTCATGAGATTAAAGAGCGATCGAGTCAAGTCGGACTTGAGGTAAGGGATCCGACCTCTCTCTTTCTTTCCAAGTACCCTCTTTTATGTCATTTCATTTATGCTCCATGTTATTATTTTGGAGGATGTTATTAAAAATTAACCATACTGTAATTTTTATTTTAAAATGATGAGATACCCCCTCTTACTCTCATCAATTCATTTTTAGAATTTTTAAGTGGCGTCGTTAGGCTGCCTAATTTTCGTAAGAGATCAAACCTCTCTCTTTCTTTTAAAGTACTCTCCTTTTATGTCACTTCTTTTAAGATCCAATTTCATATGTTTGGGGAGGTTATTTTATATTCATCTTTCTGTAAATTTTATTTTAATATGATGAGAGACCCTATTTGATCTCATCAATCCATTTTTTGAAGTTTTATGTGGCGCTGTTACGTTGCCGAATGTTCATAAGGGGATTTTCATCTCACTTTTTATTCCCATGAGATTAATGCTACATTGGACACTATTTCCTTTTTTGTGGGGTATGTACATCCCATTATTTTACTATTTGTATAATATAATCTCATTTATGGGTAGTTACATCTTCATTGTTTGACCCTTCTTTCTTGGGGTGTACATTTCGAAAGTTGCCGAAATCGGTAAGGGAACCTTTCACACTCCACTTTTAAAAAGGCATATTTTTTTTATGTCTTTTAATTTACATCTTTTTATGTTGGGATATGTTCTTATATATCCTTATTGATGTAAATTTTATGTCCAAGTGATGAGATACCATTTTATCTCTCATCAACTAATGTTATGAATTTTAAAGTGACGTAGTTAGGCTGTCAAATTTTACCAAGGGAACTTCTTAACCCAATTTCGATTTCATTGGGTTCAACATATACTTATTGAATATTTCATCCATTGAATATGTGTGAATTAACTTTTATTTTCTTACACTTAGTATCCACTTATATTGGGTGTATTTTTATTTTTCACACATAATTATGAGATTGATTTATCCTTAATTTAAGGATACCTTCTTTATAATGGATTTCATCTCATTTTCCATTTCTATTGAGACATCGCTGTTGTTATGCACCAGTTTACTCTTATATGGTGTATATAATGTCCTTTAGAATATTATATCATCCCTTTATTCTCGGGATATTATCAAGTTCTGATTAAATGTTATTCCTCATTTATTGTATTCATGTGTCACTCATTTTGTTAAAAACCCTTTAACTAAAATTTCATTTTAAATGTTTTAATGATTTGTTCTTATAAATATTTATCATTAATATACATGTTTTCGAAATGGTTTTAAGGATTTATTTATATGGATATTAATGGTTTAAAATGTTAAAAGCTTCAAAGTGGTATGGGCCACTTTGATTCAAAAATCTCTTTATTAAATGTTTTAAATGGTTTTAAAAATGGTTTTTAGAATGGATTCATTATTTCAATATCATAAAATGTTATATTGTTATTGCAATGTGGGAATGTTATCTTTCCTTTATGATTAAGTTATGTTTTATGATTATGTTATGGTTCTTGGGCATTGTTTATGAAGATGGGTGGTTCTGTGATAATCTAAGGGCGGGTGAGCCCGATATAGCTCTACAATGCATTGGGTAATGCGAAGGAGTTAGACGTTAAGGTATATCTGAAGAGATTTAGGGAATATACTGTGATGGGTATTCCAAACATAACCAAGAGGGTTACTCCCTACGTAAGAATGTTATGAATGCCTCAAGTTACCTTTATGTCTTATGATTTCTATGATTTATTCATGATTTGATGAGGTATGTTAAAGTGCTTATGTTTTATGGGTAAAGTATGATTTCATTCTTATGTACATATGTTCTCATGTTTCCTTTCCATATTTTTATATACCTTACTGAGATTTTTATACTATCCCATGTTTTTTGAAATGTTTTTCACAGGTAAAGGGAATGGTACATGATATGATGATAGTGTCAAGAAAGTTTCAAGAAAGAATCCATGTTTTATTTCAAATATGTTTTTGTTGATGGAAAAAATGAATACTATCATTTATGTAACCACATTGTTTAAATGTCGAATATAATGCATGTTTTATGATCTAATTCTCTAAAACTCTAAAACTGAAAATATCCTCAATCTGTAATCTTGAAGTAACTCAATATTAAGTAAGGTTTAAGGCTGGGGCCTTATATGGTCGGGTTGGTTTGAACCTAAAACCCATCCGGGACCCTAGGACGGAAATGCCAATAACTCACAGACCGGGCATTCGATTGACACACCATCAGTTATGTTGAGACCCCGATGACATAGTGGTCCTTTGAGATACTTCTACGTGAGACATCGCGACACTTGGAGTATTGAACAGTAGCTCGTGGAGTGGATCCTCCCCAAGACAAGCATACAGAGTGCGAAGACCTAGTAGCTGACAGACCTGACGACTGCCTGACCGATTCGACTTGGAGTGATTCGACTAGCCCAGTGGGGAGTGCTCGGTATTTGGCCGCATCCCCATGGTGGACGAAGCACCCATTATTTGGTGGTAGACCTACAGTACTCGACAGGAGGAGTATCTCTGTAGGCTATTAGGGGGAGCACCCGGTATTTGGCGGCAGACCCACAACATACAGAGAACCTGGTTTTTGGAAGCAGACCTATGCTACTAGACAGGAGGAGTACCACAACAGTCTAAGGTTAGTGAGAAGTGCCTTAGTGTCACGACAGAACCACTGTTCTTGATATAGGAGGAGTTCTCCAGTATCTGTGGTTTTGATAATGAAAATCCCAGTTTGAGCCGAGTCATTGTCCTTTGTGTTTTCATCATGATTGAGATGGGTCACTTGATAACATAGGTATATGTATGGGCATATACCTCAGTAATGGTTATCCATTGAAATCATACTTTTTGGTTTATCCTTGTTCAATTTTGTGATACCTTGAGTGTCTGGGGTCCCTACTAAGTACCTTTATACTCTCCCCTTCATGAGCTATGCCCGCAACATGTTGTTTTGGATATAGATGACGAACAGCGCTGACCAAGGTTGAGTGTACGAGGAATGGATAGAACCTATAGGTGGACCGCATGACCAGTCGGTACCTGGAGGAGATTGAAGGATTTGGAGCACTGAGGAGGCTATATGTACCTATCCTTTAAGTAGGATCCGTGGTGGAATATCCTGGAGCTATAAGACACCTTCCAGCTGTTTGTCTTTTAAGTTGTGTTTGTTTTTCCTTTCCTTTTACTTTACAGTTGGGCTTGTATTCTGTTCCCCCCTTTACATTTTGTAAAATTTTTATATAGATTTTATTATAGTTTCCTTCCACTTGTACTCTGGTTGTGTGTGTTAATGATTTATGAAGGCAATGCCTTCCCAATTCTATGGAATTACGCCTTTGGTGCTAGTCTCCAACCCCTGTCCTATGGTAGGCGGGATTGGGGTAGTCACAATATGGGCCCCGGGGGACAGTTCGTGACAAATTAGTATCAGAGGAAGTTGGTTCTACCGCTGAGCATAAGTCTCTCATATTTCATTTCTGTGAAGTAATAGTGTTAAGGGTACTGAGTGTGATTTTTAGTTTAGGGAGTCCAGTGTTGGTGTGGCGGCTGACGTATCCATACACCAAGACCAGGACTACTGATTTCTGACTTAGTGCACGAAAAAAATGATTGCGTGTGTGTTTCAAAAGTTTTTCTTTAAGTCAAATCAAACTAGGTCAGCTCACCAGGTATAAATTTTGACCGTGTTGCATCTGTTCCAGATGCCTCTATGCAGACAACCAGTTAGAGTCTCAAGAGAGTACACGATGACGGCCCATCGAGCGACGATGCTCCGGTGCAGGGACCTCTTACTATGTTGGCACCTTCGGGTGGTGTACCAGTAGCACCACCACCCATTGGGTAGCAGATACCACCAGCCTCATTGGAGTATGGTGCACACTGACTGAGCACGTTTCACAAGTTCTAGCAGCAGAGGCCTCCGAGGTTTCGAGGCGATTCAGATTCCCAGGCAGCAGAGGACTAGCTGGAGGCGATTACTAGAGTTTTCCGCCTAATTGAGACACCCATAGAGAAGATAGTGATCTTTGATACTTTTGTTTTCTAGCGAGTGACCAAGAGGTTGGTCTATATAGTGATGAGACTTCTGTATGTGGACCATTAGCTGAGATAGTACCTCTAGGTAGTGCGTCAGCTATATCACTGCATGTTCGTCAGCAGTTGCAACCGGCGGTATCGGTAGAGGAAACTTATAGGAATAGTGCCTTACACATGTAGCAGCATCAGATACCCCTTAGGTTCCAAGTCATACCTGACTCACAGGAAGCTGAGGAATGTCTTGAGGAGGTGCCTGAGAGTTCCGTAGAACTTCTACAACATCGGCAGGATGGCGTGTTGGTAGCTGAGTATTCATCTAGGCATACTGATCTTTCCTAATACTTGATGAATATGGTACGATCAGTGCTTCAGGGCTCGAACATCTGAGAAAGGTGTGTTTAATGGAAATCTGATCCAACACAATTCATTTATGAATTCCTATATATGTTAGGATACTAGAGACAAATTTTTTGGTTGAATGTTCTTTGGATGAGAAGATACATCCAGTGAATGTTAGCAGTGGGAAAGCAGGAAATCGGCACCAGTCATAGAGACTTGATCGTGTAAAAAATGTTTCAAGAAGAAGAAGTGTTAAGGACTGATGAATCTGTAGGGCCACAAAAATGGGAGCATAGATAGAAGAGAAGCATGAGGTGGTGTACATTTCTACATGTTATAACCAATCTCCTTTGTAGTCCCCGCTAAGCTTAGAGAGATGGAGGGAAGGGGAAGAAAGTAGCTTCATGCGGTCTAGCAGTGTGACCCAAGGGCTCTAGGAATGATTCGAGGTATGATCCATGTCTATTACTAGCTATAATATCAATAGACATAGGTACCAATCCTTCCTTCCTTCCTCGAATCTTGTCCCAGACCTTGAGTTTCCGGTTAAACCGTTGACTTGACCCTCACGTCTGGAGATACTTTTGTAAGGAGAGTCGATAATCACACTTACGCCGATGGTGTGATCTAACCATTGAGATGAGAGTTTCTATTAGAACATCTTGGTGGTAGCGTCGAGGCCTTACAACATTAGTTTGGGTGTGGATCAGGCAACCACAGTTCATGCATAGATTGATTGTATTAGGAAAAAATGTTGTGGTTATCAACAACTTTTGGATGAGGTTTTCATTAGTTGGCGATAGAAAAAGGAATCCCAGGTAGCATGTTAAACTCATGCATAAGAGGGTGCAGTTGATCAATCGTGATTTGGCCACCCTTACCCTCGTAGAAGAAGGATTTCTGAGTTTTCAGTTCAAAACAGGGGTGATAGAACCTGGGAACATCTTTTCAAAAGGTGACTCTAGGATTACCCGCCAAATTGGGGAGGGACGTCTTCTTTGGTCGGATATTATCAGAGGTTCGTTCCAGACTTACCCAGAGTTGTAGAATCACTATCAACCTTGACGAATAAGGGGAAACCCTTCGTGTGGTCAGAGAGATGCCAGCAGAGGTTTCAGAAGATGAGGCAAAGGTCGACTAGTGCCCCCATCTTAAGGCTTCCAGAGGAGGGTGTTGGGTACATAGTTAACTGCAATGTTTCAGGGAACGGACATTGGTGCATCTTGATGTAGGAGTGATCAGTGATCACTTATGGTTCTCAGCAGTTGAGACTGCATTAGCATGAACTAGGCTACCCATGACCTGGAATTAGCTCTAGTGGTATTCGCCTTGAAGATGTGGCAGCACTATCTGATTGGTGACCATTTTACCGTGTACTCTGATCAGAAGATTCTTAGGTATATCTTCTCTCAGAAGGACCTGAACCTGAGACAACAACGACGGCTTCGGTTCCTCTAGGACTATGACTTCGAGATAGTCTATACTCCTCGGAAGGGGAACGTTATTGCAGATGCGCTCATCTAGAGTACTGGTATTCAGGTTCTAGGAGAGGAAACAAAGCAGTTAGATGCTTTATAGTCATCCATTGTGTATAGGGATAGAGTAGCCTATCTGAAATCTCTTACAGTCACTCCTCCACTTCTTCAACATGTCAAGGAGGCACATCATGGGGATGCTGACTAAGAGACGCGATGTGCTCAGATATCCACAGGGTAGGGACCAGATGGATTTTCTGAAGGTGGGGAGAAATTCATCCTATTCAAAGGACGTACCTTGGTACGAGTTTCACTTCAAGAGGAGGTGTGGAGGGAGTTCTACACTTCCCCTCTAGCGGTACACCCAAGAGTGGAAAAGATGTACCAGGACCTTCGACGACAGCACTAGTGGCCAGGTATGAAGACGACAATAGTTGAGTTTGTATCACGATGCCTCACTTGTTAGAAAGTGAAGGCAAAGCACCAGGTACCAGGAAGCTTGGTTCAGCCTTTAGAGGTTATAGAGTGGAAGTGTGATTGAATATCCAAGGAGTTCGTGAAGGGTCTTTCATGTACATCCAGGAGTCACGACTCGATTAGGTTGATCGTCGAGCGACTCACCAAGTCGGCCCACTTCCTATTGATCCGGGAGTAGGGTTCAGTAGAGAGGTTGGCACGCCTCTATGTGTAGGAGATAGTGTGTTTTCATGGAGTACCTTCATCTATCATCTCCGACCATGACACATGGTTTACATCCCAGCTATGGAAGGGGTTGCAGGAGGCTTTCGGGATGTAGCTACATCTTAGCACCACCTTCTATCCTCAAACTAATGGTCAAACCGAGCGGACCATCCAGACCCTCGAGGACATGCTTCGTGCTTGTGTCCTCGACTTCGGTCACAATTGGGAGGACCACTTACCATTGGTAGAGTTTACCAACAACGACAGCTATCACACCACCATAGGGATGGCGCTTTTCGAGGTGGATTACCACTTAGCTCTTCCACCTCAGTTTCACTGGGTGCACGACATCTTCCACGTATCTCAGCTGAGGAGATACGTGCACGACCCATCCCACATCATCGACCATGGGGATATGGACATCGATGACGGGGCGACTTTGACAGAGGTTCCAGTGGAGATTGAGGATCGACAGGAGGCAGTCCTTTGTGGATGGTCAATACCTCTAGTGTGCATTCGTTGGTATCACCGGAACCTCCAAGAGAGTAAATGGGAGCGGGAGGCTCAGATGCGTGCTCAAACCCCCCCCCCAATTTGATCCCTTAGATCTAGTAGTAGCTTGCTGGGACATAAGGTTGTGAGGTGGGGAGAATGTAAAGGCATGGAATTTACGTGCAATGTTTTTTAATATATAGGAATTTTACGAGTCTGTAGTTTCTGATGGCGCGAAATTCCGTGACCCGGAGTTCCTAGAATGAACCTTCGATGTTTTGTTAAACTTAAATTAAAACGTGTATGCAATTTTTCTGAAAAAAGTGGAATAAATCTTAAATAGTTACTCAGATAAGAAATATGAGGCCATAGTTGGGCTCGGGATGGTGGTTTACCCTGGGCATGACTTATGTTTAGTGTGTGCGGGCCTCCTGTAAGAAAACCCGAAAATGGAATAATCATAAATAAAATAATTATATAAAGTTATTTTATTTTTCAAATGAATATAACTCACAAATGGTAACAAGGATTACAAATCTGAGACCACCGCTGAACTTGTGGGGGTAGGCTTTCTTTAAGCCGATACTATCTTGGGTCGGAAAGGGCCACCAAATAATGTTAGCTTTTGTCCGCAAATAAAATAATTAAGTGACAATTATTTTATTCTAAAATTAATCACATTTAAATGTTAACTCAGATTGGAAATCCAAGGGTATTTTTGGGTTCATTGGGGCGTGATTCACCTGGGAAGAGCCTAACCTCAAACGGCGTGGGTCGACGGTGGCTGATATTAATTTTCCGAAATTTTTTTCAGGTTTCGTTAGTAAACGTTCGAGTGGTGTTTTATAACTTTTGAATTGGTGCTCGGAATTGAAATCCAAGGGCACCGTTTAACTCACATCGTCAGTGATTTCTTAGTGAGACCTTCACCGCAGTAGCGTACTAACGATAATGGAAGATAGTTTTTTTAATTAAATAATATAAAAATAAGGTGTACGTATTTTTATTTGAGGTGGTTAAAACCTCCAAAAGGAGGTTATAGGTAGGTCCCACTAGCACATAAACCTCCCTTGGGAAGATATTATTTGGTGGGTCCCACCCAAAGATTTAACCTCTCTTGCAATCAAAGGGCTAGGGCCGACACAAGATTTAACGCCCTTGTAACTCTCCATAATGTGAGGAAAACATTTTTATTAATTCACCTTCCTTCCCTCATTAAAGTTCAAACTCCACATGAATTAATTAATTGTTCATAAATTATTTATTTGAATTATTTCAAATTCTTGCCAACAATAAAATAATAGGCATACCTATTATTTTATTTTTTTGGCAGTTTCATCTGGTGGAGCCTGGGAGAAATTGAGAGAACATCCTCTCAATGAAGAACATGAAGAACCATCAGCATCTTCTTGCTTTATAAATCGGGGCAAGAAAGGGAAGCGACGCCCACGAAGAATGTTGACGCCATCTTCGCCTTCGTCACCTTCGAACACTCATCTGCCAATGACGAGAACACCCTTCCTCCTCGGACATTGACAGAATGACCCCACCTTCCCATGAAACCGTCAACATCACCAAACTCGAGGTAGAGGGATTTGAGTTAATTTATTTATGAGTATAAACCACTGTTCTTCGCCATTCAAATTTCTAGATTATGGTTCGCCAGGATGAGGAGGGCTCAGACCGCATGAACACGACCTGGCCCTCCCCTTTAGTTTGACATTGATTGATGAAGACAGAGGCGGTACACATGGTGACCAACAACAATCCGGAAGCAAAGAAGAAGGTGGTGCTAGGCTATCCGGTCGCTAAAAGGGTGCAACACTGTCGTGCTGAGCAAAGAACCGAGCCGCAGCCAGGCTGGCCACAGTAGTGCTGGAGGGGCGCGGTGTCGACGCACTGAGACAGAAGAAAGGGCCGCGACCAGGAGGGCCATAATGGTCGGACGAGGAGCGGGGCACCATCGCACCGTGCAGAGACTAGAAGGAGGCTGAAGCTTGGCCAGGCCACGATGGAGGGGCATGACGCCATTGCGCCGTGCCGTGGTGGGGAGTGGCAAGCTGGTCGGGCCAGCCGAGAGGTGAGGGACCCCATCGGGTCCGGTGTGAGCGGGATCTGTTCCACCCTGCATCGGTTCGGTTCTACCCTAATGGCTTAGCCATTCGGGTGCTTGGGGGTGTGAGGTTCCCCCCTGACCGAGGAGGAGTGTACGAGGACTAGATGGTACTCGGAGGTGGTCTTCACGAAGAGTCGGTACTCGGAGGAGATGGACGGACGCGGAGCACTGAGGAGGCTATCTATACCTACCCTTATGGTAGGATCCTTGGTGGGTGATCCAGGAGCTACTAGACACATTCCAGCTATTTGTCTTTTTAGTGGTACGTGTTTTTCCTTTCCTTTTACTTTACAGTTGGGCTTTTATTCTCCCCCCTCCACTTACTTTAAGTACACTTGTTATACCACTTTTACTTAGAGTTTTCTTCCTCTTATACTCTGGTTGTGTGCATTTACGATTTATAATAGAAATGCCTTCCCATTTCTAGGGAATTACACCTTTTGTGCTAGTCTCCAGCCCCTGACCTATGGAAGGTGGGCTTTGGTTAGTCATGATACGGGCCTCGGGGGACGGGTCGCGACATCACCTATACCTCAGTTACTAATCCCTATATTTAACGATATAGGGAAGGCTTATTTTACCATTGTAGATAATAAATATATCACACTGAACAGATACTAGCCCCATTAAATTAAAGCATGAAACAACATTTGAAACTCTAACCCATGTGTAGTTTATTTCATCTCATGGGGTCATAGATGACGATGACTATAGGCTACTATATTTTACCCCTTCATCAATACCAATCCAATACCATCACCTGATTCATCACAGTACACAACTGTACCAATCCCAGGATCAATAAATTTTAATTCTTGATCTATATTCAATATCCTCACCAGCTTATGAAATTACTCTTCACACTTTCCCATCCATTTTAAAATTACTCCCTTCTTTGCCCGTGTGTTCATGTGCGATTATATTCATGTGAATTCATAAATAAAGTGTCTGAAATATCAACCTAGGACCACAAATTTCTTTATATTGAACATTCTCTAGAGACGTGTCTTTGAAATTACTACCAAAAAATTATTTGCGTCTACATGTATAACTATCTAAATAACCACATTCCCCACTAATAATTCCTTATATATCATGAATTCTCAGTTATATAGTATGATGTAATGCTGATGTTCACAAAACATAATCTGAACTATAGCAAGATGTCAATAATGCTACTATGTCGTTATTGAATACATGAAAATGTCATTGAAAAATATCATAAATAATGAGTCAAGGTATGGTTGAAAGAGTATTTTCATGGGGGTCAATAAAAAATCAATTGTGTTCATCCTTATAACTAGAATCAGACAGTACTCATACAAGACCTACATTCTCCAAAACATCATCTTCCTAATTTATACATATATTAATCCAAGATGATTATAGAATGACCAAACATAAATCAAAATGAACCACCAGTCTCCTCATAAATTATCAAAAATATCATCAATGTTGGTAAAATGTTATTATTTCCTCACTGTATCCTGGTTAAGATTCCAGTAATCAATATTGAGTTAATTACTATCATCCACTTATATATCAAACAATATCTGTGATATCTAAGGTGATGTACATAGACTAATAAATCCATTTCTCCTCTAAATTATCAATCTGTAGCTTGAGATATTTATCTCAATTGGTTCCATATACTATAGGGGTGGTGAAATGGGATGAATACCAAGAATGATATCAATCTCAATGTCTAATACTATATCTCGATGAATACTATTGAGGTCACTGAGATGGTTGTTCTGATAGACATCCATGAATGTCGGAAGAGCTAAAATGTATTACACATGTCATACCAAAATACCCAAGGATACAAATATTTTGTAACCATCCCAAGCTAGCTCACCTCTAGTCTGACTAAAAATAATCCTAGTTCCCACTCTCTTGTAATAAATAATAATCAAGCTTTACTCAGTTAAAATAAATCATTATATAATATAAATAAATGTTAAAATGGAAGATGGTGAGAAATTATATAGTAGGAATCATATTAATTATTTTCATCTCCAAGATAATGAATTCACATAGGTGCCTATAAGTTGAGAAAACAAAAGTACACATATGGAATCATTGGATATGGACCACTTTATTTCCCACTAGGGTCTCTAGTGAGACTATATCAGAGGATAAATTAACTGGTTTATCATTTCAAGTAAGTAAATGTGTATATATTAATGAAAATCATGCACTAATATAGAATCTGAAAATATATAATGTCAACATAATCAATGTTATACATCAAATAGTTGATGGTACATATCATCCATTTACTGGAGTCTTTCCAATAACATATATACATCCTATCTCAGCTCCACTACCCTATATTAGAGGTAAATTACTTGTCTGAATCTATTTTTAAGATCCATGGCCAGATCTCCAGATCAAAGGTCATGTCTTATTTAACTTCATACATGAAACTCTTACAAAATAACTATTGATGAAATATTATCTTTCCCCAAAATTTGGCACTACTTCCAGGGTACTGATAATACCCTACTACATTTTCCAAACATCTCATTGTTTAATAATGGTTTTTATCTCCATTAGGGTTGGGTGGAGATAGAATCATATCCACTTGAAAACATCTTCCCTATCACACATACAAATACATCCAATTCTTTCCACCAGGATAAGTAAATATGGATGGTGTTGGAGGTCCACCTAGATAAAAACAGAAGGGTATGTGAAGCACAACTACCTGACCCTCCTCTATGATTTTCTTGATAGTATAGTTGTTTTTCCACACAATTAGGTATGAAACAAGATAGAAAAAATTAGACATGTTGTCTAATTTCATATTTAATTCGATCTCAAACACCTTGTACTTCTACAATTCATTACCATTAAGATGTGTGGAGAATAATATATTCTTAGTAAAACATTCGTAGTAGGTAGATATATTCAATTAGCTCTATTATCTCCAAGAACTCTTGTAGCCAGTTATTTATTATCATTCACAAGAATAATTCTTCAAAAAAACAATTCCCTAAAGTCCTCCCATGAGATTCCCTCATGTCCTATGTCCTGAATCAAAACATCCCACCAATATCCTATAGTTCCCTACTAAATTAATGGTTCTAGCATCAAATTTCCTTCAATAATAATCATTATTAGGATGAATATTCCCTCAATGATGTCCAACTTATCCTTTGAATCCTATAGTCTATATGTTCTATGAATTTATAGAGGATATTGTAGCTCTAAATCATGGACATAGTCTACCATAGATCTCAATAGTGGATGAAAAGAATCTATTGGCTGCAAAAAAAGGGAAGGTGAGGGAATTCTCCCTAGATAACCCACCTTCCAATATTTGGTCACACCAAATGTCCCTATGGAATAATCTATACAATAAAATGAATATTAAAAAGGTGAACATAACTTAATGAGTCTCTGGGATCACACAAAATATTTCTTATGGTTTTATTCTCAACCCCTATGTACAAAACTAAGAGCACTAACCTTGTACTATATCCCTTTATGTTATTCATATCCATAATATATATACTAATGAAATATCATTATTACATAAACTAATTTAATGAAATAATGAAATATCATAACAGTATGGAAACAAAATATATCACACATTCAATGAAACTACCCCAAACACAGTAAAACTAATTTCATTTAAATAATTAACTATTATGAATTTCAACAATAAATGTGTGTGTGTGTGTTTGTGTGCATGTGTGTGTGTGTCTGATATGACAAATGTGTATAGTAATGATTCATGAATGCACCCAAAATCTCATGAATCATTTAGAAATATCACCAAAGGTGAATTTGATCATTATTAATATAAATGTTCAATTTACCGCTATATGGACACTAGGAGGTCCACTATATATTGTTGGATATGAATATTCATTATCCCTATATCCATGTTTGGACTATCTTATCTCATATATACCCTATCCCAAATAGTGGGACTGAAATGATAAATATTATTAATTCTTGTTCCTCTTGTTAAAATTTGTAACACCTGATTTTGAACCACTGAGTCATATCCTGAGTTCCACAAGAACTCATGTGTGAATTTATATATTCAAGAGGATACATACTAGCATTTGGAGTCCATGTCCATTAATGGGGGACGATACAATTAGTATCAAGTAATTGAGTAAATAAAATAAAAAAAATCTAATAAATCATGTGGAAAACTAATATGAAATACATTTAATACAAAAAAATAGGCTCTAAATTTAGAATTGCAAAATAAATTAACAAAATAAGTTAAATAAATATTCATTGGTGGGGTCCTCCAGAATCTATCCCAGTTTTTTAGAAATATCATGATCCTCTTTTCTTCTGTCAACCATGGTTACCTTGCCCTTCTCCATATCTCTAGCATTCAAATCTACAGGTGAATTAAAATTCTCTACTAGGGTGTGATAAAAAGACTCATTAGGAAACCATAAATTCATCTTCATCCTAATTTATTATAGAATAAAAATAAAATCTATAATAATTATAAATCTATCATGTTCAGAAAAATAAAATATGAAACAAGGTTTTCTTGGTGTAACCAAGCCTCAAAAAATCCCCAGTGGTACATACATAAGTTCTATTCTAGAAGGACATTGAGATGTATCAATAGTTTCCAAACTTATAATGAGGCTACTATAGTAGTAGCTCCATTTTCCCATCTAATAATGTTTACTTGTTACCCATTTTACACTAGTCATCATGTGTTTCATACCACCATACATCCAATAGTTATCCACCAGGATAACTGGAGGGCATGAAACTATATGTACATGATGATAATTTGAGTGAATCCACTTCAAGGTCACTATGTATTTTTTAACGATTTACCATGTTCTCAAGTCCCTCATCGACATCATAACAAGACAAGAACATTCCCCCTCTAAGGGAAAACTTTTTAAGATGGTCCTTCTATCTTGTGAACCAAGAACAATACTTATGTGAAAGGAAACATAAGTAAAATCATGAGAATATAGGGAATGAATATTATTAATAAAATAAAAAACAATTACACAACAGAATGTGACAATAATAAAATATGAAAACAAGATAACAAATTATTACTCATGAAATCAATATCACAATCAGTCTCATGGGATACACAAACCCCCATATGAGATATACAATCAATAATGTTCATTAGTTATGCCAACCAAAATATTTATCATGAAACCATTTTTAAATGAGACACTTAGATGGTATGGAACATCCTATATCATGGATTTTATCATCAATGTCATGGGTTTTTAGATAAGTCATCATCAGATCTACGTTTCAAACACTAATCAAAATATTACCATAGGCAAAGGACTCCTACAACGGGTTCCCATCCAAAATATTATGTCTTAATATGTAATTTAAGAAGAAACAAGTCAATGGGAAGATCTAAAACATACTCGAGGTCATTTTTCATTAGGATAGTCCACAAACAGATTACAAAGGGAGTAGGAAGGATTTTTTGGAAATGTAAGAGGCTCCATGGATCCAGGTAGGATGTTGTAGAATAGAGGTGTATTGAAAAATACCACCACGACCCAGGGAAACTCACTAAGACATAGAGGTGAGGCCTCCATAGTATATGGTATCCCTATTTTATTAAATGGTTCAATGGGAAAATATAACCAAAGTGGTTGGTCAAGGGTTTTCAATTGGGGAGTACCATAAAAGAAACCATTTTGTTTCATGGTGATATCTACGATGTAGAGCTACCTTTTTAACATATTATAGACATTTTAGTTGATTCTAGATGATATTTTAGGAACTTTTATTAGTGTTATATGTATGGAGATTTTCATAGGATCTATCAATGTGAAGACATTCCATAAAACCTCTTTAACCCCCTTATTAAAAATATAATTGAAGGTTTGTCTTCATTCCAAAAATAGATAACCTGAATAAAATCCAAAAAAACCCCATTTAATTATAATAATACAAACAAAATCAATCTTTTGTAACTAATGATGAAATATTTGATTTTTACTAACACTCTCCATCATAGATTTCATGTACCAATACTCCTCATTGAAGTCAAGTAAAAAACCACTACCTCATGACATTGATATAGTACAAATATGTCTCCTATAGTTTCCTTTCTATTCCATAGCACTAATCTAGTGGATCCATATCTACAAAAGAATATAACAGTCTACTATGAAATTTTACATTATACTACAACATGGCACCACATGTTATGGATATAGAATTTCAAAGAAAAAATTAAGAATCCCAAAACAACACAAATACCTTAGGACGTTATCTATGCTTGGTCTAACCTTATAAAAATGGAGTTATGAAGTGGACCTAGGATTTAATAAGGAACATTAATTATTCAAGTATTTAAAAGTTCACCATGATGTACTATTTGGTTAATGATATTCATTAAATGTAAAGATCCAGAAATTTCAAGGAAATTTTTTTTTGTTAATTTTCTTTGGAATTTTACAAGAACGCAGTTTCTGACAGCGCCTGATTCCGAGGCCCGGTGTGCCCGGAATTAATTTCCGAAGTTTGGCTCGGGTACGTTCAGTGAACGAGCGAGCGGGAATTTCTATCTTTTGAACCAGTGCCCGGAATCGAATTTCGAGGGCACCGATGGAACCGCAACGCCGGTAATTTCTTAAGAACGCCATTTCCGGAGTTGCGTTTATCGAGAGAAGATGTTAAAAATTGTGGAAGTTTAATTTATAACTTATCTACAATTTTTATTTTCTTGTTAAGTAGATTAAGTGTTATGTTACAACACTTGACCCTCTCTTAATTGGTTTTAACCTATGTAAGGGAGTTAGGGGTGGGACCCACTTGGAGTTAACCACCCATGGAAGGATTTAAGGTGAGGTGGGGCCCACACGAACCCCACCCCTCCACTTTTCCCATAACCCCCGAACTCCCTCTTTATTTTGAAACTCCTCACCTCCCTCTTTATTTTTGAAACTTCTCACCTGCCTCTTTATTTTTGAAACTCCTTCTCTCCCTCTCTCCCTCATAACTCATGCCAACTAGCACTTAAATCAAGATATTGAAACTCCTAATCAATTAAGTGTTTGAATTTTGAACTTACAATGCATGGCATGATTAAAATAAAATAAGGGGAAACATTCTTTTATTTGGAGGTTGAATTGTGGTGGGAGGATTTTTGAGAAAGTGCCTTTGTGTGATAGAAGAAGGAAGCTCCTTCTTCGTTGAAGAACGTCCTCCTCTCCGTGAAGAACGGTTCTTCTCCGATGAAGAACATCGATCCCTCAACTTAGAACAACTCGGTGATCACGGTTCTTCATCCTCTTTTTCCTCCACGGCAAGGGAGAAGACACCGACGTAGGGAACTCTCCAAAGACAACGTGCCTTCCTTCTTCATCTCCGCAACAAGTGAGGAGACGTCGTTTCCTCCTCGGACGTACCCCAACATCCATGGAATCGACGTCCGATCTCCGCGTCGTCGTTCTCCGCGACGCCGATCTCCGCGACGCCCGACGTGCGACGTCAAATATCCAAGTAGGGGTTTTTTGTTGCTTTATTTAATTATTTTCCGTTCTTGGTTCTAGCATGACAAACTTGAGGATGAACAATTAAGTGTTATCGTCTAACAAGAGGGGGACAGGACCGCACAAACACGGCCGAACCCCCCTCCTTTGTTCTTGAATGTTTCTTGCGGATGAAACGAGATAGAGTGGTGTCGTCGCACCACGCGGGAATCACACGGAAATTATTGCGCGGAGCCGTCGCGCGGCGCCGTGGAAAGAATTATCATGAACGCGACGCCGTCGCGCCGCGTCGAAGGAAACCGAAGACGCCGCGGCCGGAGCGGGGCCGCGGCGGAGGGGCGCGGTGCCATCGCACCGCGCTGGATGACGAAGGCCACAGCCGGTTCCGGTCCGCGGCGGATAGTGATGACCGGCGGCCAGCCGGGCCGCCGGTGCCGGAAGACGGAAGAGGACCGGCCCTTGCCGGTCCTGTTGACAAGAAGTCGGCCGGCCAGGTCGGGCCGGCCGGGTTGGTGGAAACCGGGGGAATTTAATTCCCCCAGGCAGTTATTTGGCCCCCCATTATGAGGGGGGCCGGTTTCACAAAGGGGGGGGGGGGCAGGCGGCCCCCCGTTTCCAGCAAGCTCGGCCTTTGGCCGAGCTGGAAGCGCGCCTAGCGCGCTGCCTTGCGCCGAACCGGCGCGCCGGGCTGTGCCGGGCCGGGTCAACCCCGTCCGGGGCGGGTCGACCCGGTTCGGGCCATCCGGGGGGTCTCGGGCCGGGACGGCCCGGGCCCGAAACCCCCGTTACCGAGCGGTTTGGTCAAATTCCCGTATCTTGGGATACGAGCCTCCAAACGACTCGCCGTCAGCGGCAACGCGATCCTTCGATCGAGACGGTCGTTTCGGTATACTATACTCAAGGTGCACCTTCCTTTTCGGGAGCCTACGTGGTTAAAACTCCATAGTTAGGTGTGCTTGGCCTAGAGTAGTTATCCGGATGGGTGACCTCCTGGGAAGTTTCCCAGGGTGGGTGTGAGACGGAAAGGCCAATAAATAACAGACCGGGCGTCCGATTGATGCACCATCTATTTCGTTGAATTCATCTTAGTGAGACGGATCTTTTGGCATACTCCTCCTGAGGTTTGGACGCAGGTGGAGTACGGTCGGGTTGGTTTTGCCTTAAAAACCAACCGGGCCCCTGGAACAAAAAAAGCCAATAACTCTCAGACCGGGCGTCCGATTGACACGCCGTCTATTGCGTTGAGTTCCTGTTGACGATACAGAACTTTTGGAATCCTCCGCCTGAGATTTGGATGCATATGGATTGTGGCCGGGTTGGATCGCACAGAAATCCAACCGGGCCCACGGAACAGAAAAATTGATACCTTTCTGACAGAACGTCCGTTTGACGAACCTTCAGCGGCGTTGGTGATCTCGTTGAGAAACGGTCCCTATGAGTATACCCTATGAGAGTTCGGGGTACAGTTGAGATACGGCCGAGTTTGGTTCGCTCACGAAACCAATCGGGCCCCTGTGACGAAAAGGCTAATAACTCACAGACCGGGCGTCCGATTGACGTGCCGTCTATTGTGTTGAGACCCCTATGACGAGGCGGTCCTTTGAGATACATCTTAGTGGAACTTTGAGATACTTGGAGTATCGAACTGTAGCTCGTGGAGCGGACCCTCCCAGTGACGAGCGTGCGGAGTACGGAGACCGTGTAACTGGCTGAGACCTGACGACTGCTTGACCGACTCGACTTGGATTGAGTCGACTAGCCCAGTGGACGGAGCACTACTTTCTGAGGTGCAGACCCATGGCGGACGGAGCACTACCTGTGTGACAGTGCAGACCCGCGGTACTCGTCCGGAGAGTACCTCAGCAGACTACTAGGGGGTGTGCACTAATGTGTTTGGGTGACATACCTCGGCGGGAAGCACTACTGTGTCTGGGTGGCTGACCCGCGGTACCCGACAGGAGGAGTACTTCAGCATTATTAGGTTAGTGAGTAGTACCTCAGAGTCGTGACAGGACCACTGTACACTCTAGAGACGGAGCTCTTCAGCAGTTACGGTTTCGATAATGAAAATCCTGGTTTGAGCGGAGACTTTTGACCTTGTGTTTACCTCATGATTGAGATGGGTCACTTGATAACTTAGGTATATGTGTGGGCATATACCTGGGTAGTAGTTATCCATTTATTTCACAATCCTTTTGTTTCCTCATGATTGAGATGGGTTACTTGATAACTTAGGTGTATGTATGGTAATATACCTAAGTAGAGGTTATCTGTTGAGATCTTCTATGTGGTTATACTTGTTGGTTTTAGTGAGACCTTGAGGGTCTCAGGGTCCCTACTGAGTATCGTTATACTCACCCCTGCACGGGCTATGCCCGTACCTCGTTGTGTTGGCTGCAGACGACGGCCAGTACTGACAGAGGCCGAGTGTTCGAGGACTGGACGGTACCGGGAGGTGGACTATACGACGAGACGGTACCCAGAGGTGGATGTGACGACGAGGCGGTACCCGGAGGTGGACCACTGGGTGGGACATACTCGGAGCGGACGGAGGGACCCGAGGAGCAGAGGAGCTGTCTGTACGCACCCTTCAGGTGGGATTTCCAGTGGACAGCTCGGCGTAACAACTTTACTTTTCAGTTGCTGTTTTCCCTTTCGAGATGTACTTTACAGTTGGGCTTGTATTTCCGGCCCCTTTTTACTTTCCGCACTTACTGTTGTACTCAGTTTTTACTTAGTGTTTTTATCTTCCGCTAGTACTCTGTGTGATTGTTTACTTTACAAAGGAAATGCCTCCCCTTTTTACCGGGATTTACGCCTTGGTGCTAGTCGCCAGCCCCTGGCCTATGGAAGGCGGGCTTGGGGTAGTCACGACACGGGCCCCAAGGACAGGTCGTGACAAATTGGTATCAGAGGAGTTCGGTTCTACCGCAGAACTTATGACTCGGACTTTTTCTTTCTGTGAAGCAATAGTGTTAAGAGTACCGAGTGTGGATTTCAGTTCAGGGAGTCCAGTGTTGGTGCGGGCGGCCGACGTATCCATACACCAGGACCCTGACAACTGATTTCCGACTTTGTGAACGAAAACACTGATTGCGTGTATGTTTTAAAAGGTTTTCTCTTAAAACAGCTCAAACCAGGTCAGCTCACCAGGTATAAACGTTTGACCGTGTCACGATGTTTCTTTCAAGATGCCTTTTCATGGACGACCAGCTAGAGCCCAGAGGGATGTGCGTGCTGATAGCCTGTCGAGCGACGAGGCTTCGGTACAGGGCCCTCTTGCAGTGGAGGCACCAGCGGTACTACTATCCGTTGGGCCACCGATGCCACCAGCCCCAGCAGTAGAAGATGCACGACACTTGAGCACGCTGCATGAGTTCCAGCGCCAGAGGACACCCAGGTTCTGGGGAGAGACGGACCCGCAGGCGTCTGAGGTTTGGCTGGAGGCTATGGTGAGAGTCTTCAGGCTAGTGGGGACGCTGACAGACTTCATGCTGATCTTTGCTGCCAGCCTCCTTCAGGCAGCAGTAGGCTGGTGGTGGAGCCACTTTTTTCAGTTTTGTGACGGGATGACCTTCACATGGGAAGACTTCGAGAACTTCTTCAGGGTGGAGTTTGTGCCAGTAGCTCTACACCCCGAGCGTGTACAGAAGCTTCTGCCATTGCCGGGTTTTTTTCGATCAGTAGCCGAGTCATCTGTCGGCAGTAGACAGATGATGCAGAGGTCCAAGAGGACCAGACTAGCAGTTGGACGATCTCGGGTTTTAGGTCCGGTGGTGCGGGGCACTCGAGGTGGGGTCAGAGCCAGGCGTGCCAGAAACAAACAATGTTACTCCTGCGGCGGGAAGGGTCACCTGACACGTGACTATCCGACTCCTCGTACGGTTGATCAACGGGTGTTGGAGGAGCCACCGAGACATAAGCAGCGGCTGGTGCTTGAGCAACAGTCGAGCAGTGGACAAGGCAGTAGAGCTCCGGGAATAGGTGGACAGGAGAGGAACTAGTGGATGCATCCCTTGTACTTCTAGTTCCATTTTGCTGTTGTATTCGTGTCTTGTACTATGAGCTGCAATAATAAAAAGACACTTATCTTTGTTTCCTTTCCTGTCCGTTTGTTTGGTTAATACTGAGTGGTCCCGGTTAAACTGTTGACTTGACCCTCACTTTCGAGATTTCAACTGGAGGGGACCCAGTGACCTCACACTGATGCGGACAGTGTGACTCAACCCTTGGAGGCGAGAGTGACATTTGGATCTCTTGGTAGTTACGTCGAGGCCTTACGACGTCATCCATGGCATGAATGCATCATTCATGTTGGAATTGACTGTATTAGGCAACGAATGTGGATCATCTAGGGGATGAGACCGGATTTCTCTTATCAGCAAAGAAGAAATCATAGAATCTCTTGTGATACTAAAGGAGGTCTAGGACATCCAAGAGAGGATGAAGACTTCACAGTACAGTAAGAAACAGGAAACCGGTGCCAGTCTTAGAGACTTGGGCGTGTCAAAGAAGAGGAAGCTTAAAGGAGAGATGAGTCTACGAAGCAGCAGACATGGAGGCAGAGCTAGGAGAGCAGCATGAGGTGGTGTACATCCTAACATTGTACAACCACCCACCTTAGTTATTCCTGCCAGGCTCAGGGAGCTGGAGGGCGGAGGAAGATTGCGGCTGCATGCGGTTAAAGAGTGTGACCCAATGGCTCTAGAAATGATTCAATGGACAGTCTGTGTCCACTACTGGCTGCTGTAGTAACAGACGTCGATGTGAATCATTCCTTGATTTCACAAATCTTGTTCCAGACCTAGAGTTTCCGGTAAGCCGTGGACTTGACCCTCACGTCTGGAGATACCTTGGGAGGAGACTCGATAATCACACTTACTCCGATGGTGTGGTCAGACCCTCGAGGCGAGAGTTTCGGTTGGAATCTCTTGGTGGCAGCATCGAGGCCTTACAACATTAGTTTGAGTATGGAATGGGCAATAACTGTTCATACTCAAATTGACAGTTTTCGGCAAACGTCGGGATGGGTTTTCCTTGGTCGGCGGAAAAGGAAACCCCAGACAGCGCAGGGTAACTCTTGCACAGGAGGGTGCGACCGATCAATCTTGAGTCGGTCAACCTTACCCTCGTGACATCAGCCTTTCGAGTTCCAGTTCTAACAGAAAATGGAGACCTCTGGAGTTCGAGGATGACGATCACGTCCTTATACGGGTCTCACCTCGACGAGGTTTACATAGATGTGGCCAAGGCGGCAAGTTATCTTTGGGGTTCAGCGGACCTTCTTAGGTCCCCAGTTGGGTAGGCGGGGTGGTTTACTACTTGATCCTTTCACCGTAGTTGCACCAGGTGCACGACGAATTCCACGTATCTCAACTGAGGAGATACGTGCTCGACCCTTCGCATACCATCGACCATGAGGAGTTGGACGATGGCGATGGGGTGTCTTTCACGGAGATTCAAGTGGGGATCGAGGATCGACAGGAGAAGATCCTAGGAGGACCATAGATTCCTCGGGTGCACTTTCTTTGGCTGTACGAAACCTCCAGGTGAGCACATAGGAGCGGAAGGCTCAGATGCGTGCTTGGTACCGCTTTTGTGACCCTAGTTTGTGTTGAAGCTTTACGGGGACGTAAAGCCCTGAGGTGGGAGTAATGTAAAGATCCAGAAATTTCAAAGAAATTTTTTTTCATAATTTTCTTTGAAATTTTACAAGAACGCAGTTTCTGACGGCGCCTGATTCCGAGGCCCGGTGTGCCCGGAATTAATTTCCGAAGTTTGGCATGAGTACGTTCAGTGAACGAGCGAGCGGGAATTTATATCTTTTGAACCGGTGCCCGGAATCAAATTCCGAGGGCACCGATGGAACCGCAGCGCCGGTAATTTCTTAAGAACGCCATTTCCGGAGTTTCGTTTATCCGAGAGAAGATGATAAAAATTGTGGAAGTTTAATTTATAACTTATCTACAATTTTTATTTTCTTGTTAAGTAGATTAAGTGTTATGTTACAACACTTGACCCTCTCTTAAGTGGTTTTAACCTATGTAAGGGAGTTAGGTGTGGGACCCACTTGGAGTTAACCACCCATGGAAGGATTTAAGGTGAGGTGGGGCCCACACGAACCCCACCCCTTCACTTTTCCCATAACCCCCTAACTCCATCTTTATTTTGAAACTCCTCACCTCCCTCTTTATTTTTGAAACTCCTCACCTCCCTCTTTATTTTTGAAACTTCTTCTCCCCCTCTCTCCCTCATAACTCATGCCAACTAGCACTTAAATCAAGTTATTGAAACTCCTAATCAATTAAGTGATTGAATTTTGAACTTACAATGCATGGCATGATTAAAATAAAATAAGGGGAAACCTTATTTTATTTGGAGGTTGAATTGTGGTCAGAGGATTTTTTAGAAAGAGCCTTTGTGTGATAGAAGAAGGAAGCTCCTTCTTCGTTGAAGAACGTCCTCCTCTCCGTGAAGAATGGTTCTTCTCCGATGAAGAACATCGATCCCGCAACTTAGAACGACTCGGTGATCACGGTTCTTCATCCTCTTTTTCCTCCACGGCAAGGGAGAAGACACCGACGTAGGGAACTCTCCAACGACAACGCGCCTTCCTTATTCATCTACACAACAAGTGAGGAGACGTCGTTTCCTCCTCGGACGTACCCCAACATCCATGGAATCGACGTCCGATCTCCGCGACGTCGTTCTCCGCGATGCCGATCTCCGCGACGCCCGACGTGCGACGTCAAATATCCAAGTAGGGGTTTGTTGTTTCTTTATTTAATTATTTTCCGTTCTTGGTTCTAGCATGACAAACTTGAGGATGAACGATTAACTGTTATCGTCTAACGAGAGGGGGACCAGACCGCACAAACACGGCCGAACTCCCCTCCTTTCTTGTTGAATGTTTCTTGCGGATGAAACGAGATAGCGTGGTGCCGTCGCACCACGCGGGAATCACACGGAAATTATTGCGCGACGCCGTCGCGCCGCGCCGTGGAAAGAATTATCATGAACGCGACGCTGTCGCGCCGCTTTGAAGGAAACCGAAGACGTCGCGGCCGGAGCGGGGCCGCGGCGGAGGGGCGCGGTGCCGTCGCACCGCGCCAGATGACGAAGGTCGTGGCCGGTTCCGGGCCGTGGCGGATCGTGATGACCGGCGGCCAGCCGGGCCGCCGGTGCCGGATGACGGAAGAGGACCGGCCCTTGCCGGTCCTGTTGACAAGAAGCCGGCCGGCCAGGTCGGGCCGGCCGGGTTGGTGGAAACCAGGGGAATTTAATTCCCCCAGGCAGTTATTTGGCCCCCCATTATGAGGGGGGTCGGTTTCACAAGGGGTGGGGGGGGGGGGGGGGCAGGCGGCCCCCCCGTTTCAAGCGAGCTCGGCCTTCGGCCGAGCTGGCAGCGCGCCCAGCGTGCTGCCTTGCGCCAAACCGGCGCGCCGGGCTGTGCCGGGTCGGGTCGACCCCGTCGGGGGCGGGTCGACCCGGTTCGGTCCATTCGGGGGGTCTCGGGCCGGGACGGCCCGGGCCCGAAACCCCCGTTATCGAGCGGTTTGGTCAAATGCCCATATCTTGGGCTACGGGCCTTCAAATGACTCGCCGTCAGCGGCAACGCGATCCTTGGATCGAGGCGGTCGTTTCGGTATACTATACTCAAGGTGCCCCTTCCTTTTCGGGAGCCTACGTTGTTAAAACTCCATAGTTAAGCGTGCTTGGCCTAGAGTAGTGATCAGGATGGGTGACCTCCTGGGAAGTTTCCCAGGGTGGGTGTGAGACGGAAAGGCCAATAAATAACAGACCGGGCGTCCGATTGACGCACCGTCTATTTCGTTGAATTCCTCTTAGTGAGACGGATCTTTTGGCATACTCCGCCCGAGGTTTGGACGCATGTGGAGTACGGTCGGGTTGGTTTTTCCTTAAAAACCAACCGGGCCCCTGGAACAAAAAAAGCCAATAACTCTCATACCGGGCGTCCGATTGACGCGCCGTCTGTTGCGTTGAGTTCCGGTTGACGATACGGAACTTTTGGCATCCTCCGCCCGAGATTTGGATGCAGATGGATAGTGGCTGGGTTGGATCGCACAGAAATCCAACCGGGCCCATGGAACGGAAAAGTTGATACCTTTCTGACAGAACGTCCGTTTGACGAACCGTCAGCGGCGTTGGTGATCTCGTTGAGAAACGGTCCCTATGAGTATACCCTATGAGAGTTCGGGGTACAGTTGAGATACAGCCGAGTTTGGTTCGCTCACGAAACCAACCGGGCCCCTGTGACGAAAAGGCTAATAACTCACAGACCGGGCGTTCGATTGACGCGCCGTCTGTTGTGTTGAGACCCCAATGACGAGGCGGTCCTTTGAGATACTTTTTCGTAGAACTTTGAGATACTTGGAGTATTGACCTGTAGCTCGTGGAGCGGACCCTCCCAGTGACGAGCGTGCGGAGTACGGAGACCGTGTAACTGGCTGAGACCTGACGACTGCTTGACCGACTCGACTTGGAGTGAGTCGGCTAGCCTAGTGGACGGAGCACTACTTTCTGAGGTGCAGACCCATGGCGGACGGAGCACTACCTATGTGACAGTGCAGACCCGCGGTACTCGTCCGGAGAGTACCTCAGCAGGCTACTAGGGGGTGTGCACTAATGTTTTTGGGTGACATACCTCGGAGGGAAGCACTATTGTGTCTGGGTGGCTGACCCGCGGTACCCGACAGGAGGAGTACTTCAGCAGTCTTAGGTTAGTGAGAAGTACCTCAGAGTTGTGACAGGACCACTGTACACTCTAGAGACAGAGCTCTTCAGCAGTTACGGTTTCGATAATGAAAATCCTGGTTTGAGCGGAGACTTTTGACCTTGTTTTTACCTCATGATTGAGATGGGTCACTTGATAACTTAGGTATATGTGTGGGCATATAACTGGGTAGTAGTTATCCATTGATTTCACAATCCTTTTGTTTCCTCATGATTGAGATGGGTTACTTGATAACTTAGGTGTATGTATGGGCATATACCTAAGTAGAGGTTATCTGTTGAGATCTTCTATGTGGTTATCCTTGTTGGTTTTAGTGATACCATGAGGGCCTCGGGATCCCTACTGAGTATCGTTATACTCACCCCTGCACGGGCCTTGCCCGCACCTCGTTGTGTTGGCTGCAGACGACGACCAGTACTGACAGAGGCCGAGTGTTCGAGGACTGGACGGTACCGGGAGGTGGACTATACGACGAGACGGTACCCAGAGGTGGATGTGACGACGAGGCGGTACCCGAAGGTGGACCACTGGGCGGGACATACTCGGAGCAGACGACGGGACCCGAGGAGCAGAGGAGCTGTCTGTACCCACCCTTCAGGTGGGATTTCCAGTGGACAGCTCGGCGTAGCAGCTTTACTTTTCAGTTTCTATTTTCCCTTTAGAGTTGTACTTTACAGTTGGGCTTGTATTTCCAGCCCCTTTTTACTTTCCGCACTTACTGTTGTACTCAGTTTTTACTTAGTGTTTACTTCTTCCGCTTGTACTCTGTGTGATTGTTTACTTTACAAAGGCAATGCCTCCCCTTTTTACCGGGATTTACGCCTTGGTGCTAGTCGCCAGCCCCTGGCCTATGGAAGGCGGGCTTGGGGTAGTCACGACACGGGCCCCGAGGACGGGTCGTGACATTAAATGACTGAAATATTGGATGAAAATTTATTTTCTCAATGATAAATAGTTATATAATTGGATTTCTAACTTTTTGTGTATCTATAAGAAAATTCATTCACGGATGATTGAATTTGTTTTTTTTAATAAATGTGGAGTGATTTATCTATATTACAGTGTTTATATTTACTGTCTTATTATATTGAATAAATTATTATATATAAAAGGATTATAACTTAATATTTTAAAAGAAAAAAATTGTATCTATAGAATTATATAATGATAGAATTTATAACCACACTAAATTCATGTGAAAATAATTAATGAAATATGATTGAATAACATGAATGTTTCTTTATGATTTATATGGATGATTTTGTGGAAATTATTTTGATTTATATGAATTTAGTTTTTTTTGGATGGTTGGGTTTTAAGATGAGTTGGGCCACGGTGTTGTGGCTTGGTTCCTCAGAAACTATGAGATGTTTTAGTGTATTTTGATCTACATAAATAATATTTATTTGATACTATGTGAAATTCATGAGTTGTTGATCATCTATTATGACTTCGGACATGGTAGTAGTATATTAATGCTTTAGTGGTATTTTCGAATGTGTTTATCGATTTGTTCTACAATATATTATTTTAGGAATAATTTAATTCTCCTGATTGGAATAGTTTGATATGAATGTTTTATAATATAATAGACTCTTCGAAAAATTACATTACATTTAAATGTTTATCGAGGAATCATTATGGATTTTTGTATTTCATTGGTGGTGGATTGTAATTTGTGGTAATCTATTGGGTCACTATTCCATGATAGAGGGAACAATAGTTTCTATAGACCTATGGTTTTGTGTATAATATATAACAAAATGGGATTATTTAATATTTTACCATAGAATTTTTTTTGGATTCATAATGCACCGGGGGCATTAAAAAATCTATAGTGGAGGTAATTTTTCTATAGAAAACTAAATATAAGAAATTTTTGTCCTTTTTTACACTGGTGTTGAGAATAGAATCTGGAGTCCATGGTTGGAGCACTCTGGGGGGATGTAATTTTGTAGAGGTGAATATTTTAGAGTGACTTGTGGACATAGTTTCTTTGGGAAGATTTCTGTAGGACACATGGATTTCAAAATGATGGGGAGTATTTGATGTTATATCTTTATAAAAAGAAGAATAATTTATTAGAAAAAGTTTTGGTATTCCCTCTATGAAATGGTCAAGGGAGTGGTTGGTCATAATCATATGTCAATTCCCTACAATTTTTAATGAAGTCCCAATAAAATAGGTGAAAACCAATTTACGAGAGTCTTTAAGGCTATGACTGTGAACAAGGGGATAATAAAAAGTTGGGTCTCACAAAACTGTCATCATGGGTGTTTTATGGTGAAACAATTAAAAATTATCTCTTATTCATAATTTCATATCTTGGTGGTAGTCAACACTGATATGAGTTTTTAACAATGGTGGTTTTAGTGTATGTGGTTTGGTAAGCTCAATTATTTTTCTGTTTTCATATTATTAAATAATTATTCATGTATGTTTCATTGGACTCATATGAGGGAAATTTTCATTTTTTGTAAAGGTTATAAAAAACATGTACAGGGGTTATTTCTATCTCATTGGGGGGTTTAGTCTCCTTCTAGGGTATCAAGGTTGTATAGTGATACACTATAATTACATTAAGTAATTACCAATCTTATGTAATTTTATATCTCTTTTTAATAATTTTAAAGTGTATAACATTACAGAACAATTTATGAATTTAGTTAAATTAATAATTATTATAATATAAATTGAAACCATTTATTAGGATATCCATATCATTTTAGTCATTCAAGTTAAACATGAAATTTATAAGATCCAAATTGGTCATGTGAGGGAAATAAATATATCAAAAAATATAATATAAATTTTATAGGAAAGGAATGGCTATGTTTTATATAGATATATAAAAAATTATTTTATGTTATTTCAGTGGTGAAGTTATTCTCCTTGACTAGAACTTATTATTTTCCAAAAGAGTATGTGATAAATGCATCGTCGTTTAAAAACATTTATACTTATATGATAATCCTAAGCCCTTCTCCCATGTATTATACCAATGGTTGCCTCTCTCCCTCATTCTCTCTTTGCATGTGTGTTTTTTGAATCATGATGTGATGCTTTACTAATGTTAACATATGATAGACTCACTATTTTATTTTTTATTTTATTTTTATTGTATCAATCATTATCTTCTCCATGTAATAACTATGAATTCAAGGTATATGATAAATAATTGGGAAAAGGAAAATTAGAAGGGGGAAGTATGTAACATGTTATATATATATATATCATTGGTAATCTCAATAAATATATTTTAATTAGAGGAAGTAATACATAAAGAGAATTTATATTATTGTAAACAGATATCGATTCAAGGATAATGTAGTGCGATGTGAACCTTATATTATATGACAAATGAATCTTGTATAAATTGAAAAACTATTTAATGATTTTTATTTTTGTGATACCTTGAACGTCTTTGAAATATTTTCTATTAAATAATTATTAATATTTTGTTTTTAATAATGTAATACCCACATTATTAAATAGTTATTAAATCTAAAAAATGGGTTGTTTCATAAAAATTTATAATTTGTTCTCTTAAATCCCTTAAAGTATGTATTCCTAAAAAGATAGATTTTATATTGTTTGTACTCATATGGCTATTACAGGTCATCAAACAATATCTTAAGTTATGTACAATATTATTATGGAATGAATTAGTCTTGGTAGTGTTGAGGTAGTTGGTTAATAATATTAGGAGTTGGTTTTATTGTTATAACTCAGTAATCTCAGGTTTGTTAGTGATGCATTTTTTTTGGATTTTTATTAATAATGATGATAATATTTGGTAATTTCAAGGGACTGAAATATAATAAATATTACCTATGATTGAAAGGAGACAAACATTAAATTTATGAGTATTGATTGGAAATTAATTTTTTATATTAACAAATAATGGGTTTCCATTGAAATTGGTGAATGGGAGGATTTAGGAAATATAATGTGCTTCATAATGCTGAAAGGTGATATAGTGGAAAATTTAATTATTAAATGAGTAATCAGACGGATTATTAGAATTTTTTTCAATAAATATGTCATTGTTTACATGTTTTTCCTGTAGAAGTTTTTTGTTTTATGTTAGGATATCGTGGTATTTTTGTGAGAAAAATAATAAATTCTTTTGAGAAAACCTAGATATTGGTATAATGAGTGACTATATTACTCATTAGATATCTTATAGTTGTTATATCAATTGCACTAATGTCATATAACTATATTGATGCATTAATGTTTTGTTTTGTGGGTGTTTTTTCCATTATCTATCATTGAGTGGGAAGATTGTTGGATAAAAATTTTTATTTTGTGTCTCTTAAAATGTAGTGAATGATGCTGCAAGGATTGAAAAACTAGTTATGGGTACTCGATTAAGAATTTAGATGTTGGAAATTATTGTTTGATTTAGTATATGGTGGGGTTTATCCATATAAAGATGTGGTCACATAGTTTATGAAAATCAATTTTATGATAACCTACTATGAAAATGATGAATTAGATATTGATTTTGGTAATTTTAATAGATTTCAACATAAGTTGTTTGACCAAAATATTGGTTTGGAAAGGACGGTCCATGACATAACTGAAATTAGACTCTGTTATAATCTATATAAATATATAAAGGTGTTGGACTCTAAGTAAGTTTGATGATAGGTGGAGAATATAGAACACTATGGGGAAGTGATTAATGGGTGTTTATATTATTAAGATACTATGATCAACATTTTTTAGTGATACATAGTAAGTGAGCCTTCTTGTATATAGAGATATTTCTCTAACATTTAAGCTGTTTTTTGGTTTAAATACATGTGCACTAGATAATTATTTTGATATTCTAACATTTTCACAAGGGGAATTTAGGAAAATCCAATAAATTATTTTTTATCAGAATCCGAATATATATTTATATATAATCTATTTATTAGGTAATCAAGAGGAAATTAGTGAACATTATGGACCATACTATCTTTTAGTAGAGTTTTTTTATGGGTGAATATTCCTATGAGTATTTTAGTTTTTTAATTTTAAATACATAATATTTTTCTTCAAGGAAATAGGGGATTATATTGTCATCAGATCTTTTTATTAAATTATATTGTGTTAACTGGTGGATTTCAACTTTCCGTGTGTCCTTGACATTTAAAATAGAGGGTAATACATCATATTTTGTGTTTTATATCAATAATGTTTGCCACTAAATTGTGTCATTTCATTCGAGGTTGTGACACCCTATTATTTTCAGGATAATATATGATTCCACAAACTATATATTCTTAAAAAATTACAAACTTTGTTAAATTATAATATCAATTCAATATAATGGATTGATATTAGAAAATAAGCCATGATAGATTGGAAATAATAAATGAACACATAATTCAATCATAGTAAAATATTACTATGAAAACATATTAAACAATGTATTACACACTATATATTATTAGTCACCATATATTAATACATAAGTTAACATTACATAAATTATAAGTGAACCATAAATATTAAATATGAAAATCATCAATACCTGGATATCATATAGATTATATTGACGATTTTGGACCACTGGTTACTAGTGAATTAATATAATGAGGTAGAACATCATGAATGTAGAAATAATACTTTCATAACTAAAATAAAAAAATGGAGATAATATTTCTCACATAATAAGTCTAGATAAAATGAATGAGTTTAGTTAGCCTATATATATGAATGAAATATGGCCAACAAAAATACAGTAGTTGGAAATATAGTATTTGGAAATATGGTCATTCAAAATACATTTACTGAATATAAATGTATCCTATAGGTATACCGAAGTTCTGTATTGTTAGTAGTAAATTTATAATAATATAATCCATGAATAATAATATAATGTAATAAAAGTACTATATAAATATATAATATATATATATGAATTATGTATTATTAATAACATTATAATTCTTAAGGTGTGATATTATGTTTTAAAAAATTCATATTTAAAAAATAATATCAATGGATTAGAAAAATTAAATTCATAAAAGATAATGTATGCTTTTTAAATATAAATATTATTTAATATATATGGAATATTTTCAACAAATTGTTTTTCATTAACATATCTATTTAATAAAATAATAAACTGAATGGATCATTAATGAAATTTCATATTAACATTCTTTAAATTAATAGTTAATATGAAACAATATAAAAATAGTTAAAATTAAATATTGGATGTTTTTAACGAAAAAAATTTTCTCTTATAATTTAAATGATGAAAAATATATAGTGATTCTAGAATAATAATTAGATAATATTATTATTCTTTCTCAACATAAAATGAAAAAATTACCTTTATATGAATTTTCATGTTTCTTTGATATTCCATATTTTAATTTTAATAGCGAAAATAATTTTTATGTAAAAAATGTACCTATTTTTGTATATGTAAGACCTAAATATATATATAAATAGTTAATAGATTAATAATTTGTTTTAGTTATTAAATAATAAATTTAAAATTTTATTCTAATTTTATTAAACATAAGCCTATCACTTAAGTATCCTAATAAATATTTTCCAAAAATTGAAATGATTCATATTTTTTATTTTGAAACGAATAACATTAAAGTAAATAAAATATTTGAAATTCTATTAATTATATCTAAATTTTATAAGTTTAATAAAAAATATTTATTATAAAAATAAAAATATATGTATAATGTTATCCTAGAAAAAAATTGGAATAAAAAAAATACTCTTTATTCTACAAATGGTTTTTTGTTTCACATTCACTAATATTAAAATAAAATGTTTTACCACTTTTTTTAAAAAATTAAAAAATATTTATCTATTAATAATTTGAATTATCTAACTATATTACAGGATAAATTTCATTATATATAAAATTAATTTTCTAAAGTAAATATTAGTTACCATTATATAATTTTTTTTATAATAATGATACTTTTCTAAATATCATTTACCATTAAGCTAAATAGATATATTTTAATTAATACTCTATTATGATTCTTATAAATATATACATGTAAATTAAAATTCATTTAATCATTAAATAATGTTATAAAATATTAGTAACATGTACAAATTAAAAATTCATCTTTCTATAAAAACATTTTTATTACATAAAATATGTATTAATTTAAAAGTTAAATACCTTGTATTTAAAAAATTAATAAGTGTATATCAATACTATTCTCATATTAAAAAAATAAAAATTTTCTATTATAATTTGTCAAAAAAATAGTGATTAAATAATTACTATGATTAATATTTAATGAAGATTAAAAACTAGTAATATGGTTAATATAATGTGGGTAGAATTTTTATAAATAAACTTGACATGTATGAAATATTGAAAAAATTTAATGTTTCAAATTTATAACTAAAATTTTCACTAACATTTCACCATTAAATTTTTAGAGCCCAAATAACACACAAAAACCCTTATGATACCATTATTACACTTTACCTAACAGTATTTTATAAGAAACCCCATTTTTACCTATAAAATGATATCGTTCCCAAATATTCCCTATACTATCCCTACAAATATTGTAATTTATCAAGTATTTACATTATTTATCAATCTCCAAATACCTCCCTTGGAGTTAGTGTGGTTTTATGGAGTACTCAAAAAAATCAAATCATCTTAGTATGGTTAGGGTTCTCCCCCTCCTGCTTTTGATTCAATTACATAGTTTGTAATAATACTATATGATTTAAATTTTATTATTCTTCCATACATTCATAGTCAATCCCTTACAATCCAAATTATATAATATTCATAATATACTACCATTATCTCTAATTAATCATATTTTATGATCTATTTTTATTCATAGTTCTATCAAAATCACTCCTAGATTCTCTCCATCCTATTTAAATTTTTGAACTTCCTTGTTCATAAACCTTATGATATCCATTTTATTATTCCTCCACATGATTTAAACTAATCATTTAGTAATTAAATGGTATCTTATTAATTATATTTAATATTTATCTCATAAAAAAACTTTTTTCATAATATCTTTTTTAAATAAGTTGTAATATCAAAATCACTCAGTGATTATATATCTCTTTTATTCATGATAAGAACATCATTTGTTATAAGAAATTTTAATTTAATATTATTCTACATCCAATTTTTCATAATTAATACTTTAAAATCTAAATGGTTTCATATTAAATTGATACTATAATTATCACTCACTAAACCCATTCTATAATCCCTTTTGTATACCTGTCATGCTATCGAAGCCACTCTATTATATTCTAGGCCATAAAATCATGATTTGAAAACATTAATCTACTTTCATTCATGTATATTCAATTATATATAAATATACTTTATTTATTATGTAAATTAGGTTATGAATCCCATATTCCATAATCTTTGTATTGAAATTATGAAATATATTATTATGTTTTATAATCAATGTAGAGTACAAAATGAAAAACATATGAAGGATGCACCTAGATAGTTATCCAATGTATTTTGTAATGAATTAAACTCTCTAGATGATTTTTTTTGGTAATTTTAAAAACATACATTTTAATTATTTATGATATGATTATAAACAACATTGGTAATATTATAAGGTTTCGCAGATAGCTCTATAATGTATAGGATAAGGAATTAATCTTTATAGATGACATATTCTTGATTCCTTGGCTACATTCCATGGTTATAAATTATGATTCCCGAGTGAAAAAAAAATTGGTAATATGATTTTAATGATACAATATTGTATAGTTTTTGTGAAATTATTAATAATATACCATGTTTATATTATAGTCAGATTTGCATCCAATGACTCATGTTCTTATGATCACGTTATGCCTCATATAGATCTGATCATTTTGTGCCTCAATTTTTATGCCAGTTATATACCTCTTTTACTTATTTACATTTTCTTCTAATATGACTAAATATTTTCCCATTATGTTATTTTATGATATTTTTTCATTATGTATACCTTATGGGTTTTTTGTTGACCCTTTTCATTGAATAATTTCTCAAGTAAATCTTATATAGTTATTAGATATGGGACATGATAATAAATTTGTCATTCGATAGAGTTAAAAAATTATTTATTATTCCTATTGTGATCCATGTGTTCCATGTTTTATTTCACTAAATTCCCCAATACTAAACATCAAAATTTCTTGTGTAAATTATAAGTATAATAGTTTATTTAAATAATTATGTTCGAATCCATATGTGAAATTATTTTTTATTATTGTTGGTATTAGAGTAATATTTAGTTATATGATGAAATTTAAACATGAAACACATAATAAAAAATTATACAGAGAAGTATTAGTATAGAAAACATCATAAAATTTAAATTAATTATTAATTAAGGGGTTTTATAGTAAATACAACAATGTTTGGTTAATAAAATGTGGATTTGGGTGTGTTATAGACAAAAAAATGTGTATTGACCTCAAAATAGGCATATTAAGAATTGTCTCAATCATCACTGGTTCATGATTAGTGGGCCTAAGACTGAACAATAGGATAGACACTCCTTGTGGGTATTCATTGGAAATCCATGTTCTATTTTTGTGAAAAATAATATTTTTACCAATATATCTATTCCATGTTTAGAAAACTCATTACATATCTAGAGAAGTATATTAATAAACCTAAAACTACAAAATACCCTCTTTAATAAAATTTTAGGATGTCATACTATAGTTATAATTATCTTTCAGAATTATTCATAGTTCTTCCTATAATTTTTTATTATCATAGACCATAAAATATTACCACAAAGAAATATAAGGGTTATCAATAAAATTGAAATTATAATCAAAATGAAATTATAAACATCTATTGAAATTCATAACACAAAACATTATCCTCAACTAATATATTTTTAATCTACAATTTTATCCCAATTCAGATATGATACCAACTAAAGAAGCTCAAAAATTTGACCACATATTTTTAAACAGAAAAGGAAAATATGTTATTATAATAAATTACTAAAACATTTTTTTCATTAGATTTTTTTAGTATTGGTATACAACATTACGAAATAAAACTGATGAATTTTTTAACTAGAGATATTTTTTCAAAATATATAATCAACGAATAAATTCATAAAAAAATCATAAACATCATTGAATTATTATACCTATTTTATAGAAAAATTTATTTTTCATACTTTTATTAAAATTATAATTAGATTAAAATTATTAATAATAAAGTGGTAAGATCAAAACAGTAGTAAGTGTAATCAAAATTGATAATAATCAATCATATTTTTTGAGTTTAATGTGCCCAAATGTGAATAATCAGGATACATAAGAAACATATAATCCAAAAATCGTAGATCATAAATCATGAAAGATAGCATATTGTATCATTATCCATGAATAGAATATTATGTAAACATGAGAACATATACCTAAGTCACGCTAGAATAACATATGCATAAAAACAAGAATAAAATATTATAATAATTATGGAAAAAATTGAAATATAACATATCTAAAATAAAAGGATAAGGTATATGAGAAATAATATTTGACTCATTAAAATGTGAAAAAACTCATTACATTCATGCCTATCTATGTGTGGAAACCCATTATTCCCATACATATGAAAAAACACATTATGTTCATATATGAATATCTCATAAGATATAAACAGAAAACAATTAATTAGAGGGATATATAAGACCCCCTCAATAATTATCAATATATGTGTGTTCCAAAATAAATAAATCCTTTAAATATCAATATAAACCCATGAAAAATCATTGATTTTTTAATCATATCAAATAACATGAATTGAAGAAATCATTTAAAATCAAAAAATACCATTCCCTAAGACAAGTCATTTAACTAATAGAATATAACATCAAATAATCAATCCAGATAATGAATTTTTATTGAAATATTATAATAATTCCATCGAATCATTTATTAAATGAATAAAAGTTATATAAACTATATAAAAAACCATTTTTTATTAATTCTATAAAAAAAATTTAAATAATAAATTTTCTTAATCTATTTAAATCATATTAAAAAAATTTAAAATATAAGAGAAAATAGTTCTATTGGAAACCATGAAATCATATATGAAATTTTTGAAAGGAAATGAAATTATCTAGGAACATAATATTTCACAAAAAAATATAAAAAATTCCATTATATGACTTTAAAAATATTACCATGAAAGTGGATGTTGCAGGACAATTTAAGAATATTGTTCCATAAATGTGATTGGATTACATTAAAAATTTTACATTTTAAAAATAAAAACCAATAATGGAAATTTAAAATATAAAATGGTTGTAAAAAATGATGAGTGGAAGGGAAAAAAATTATTTTTGAATGATGGAAAACAATTGAAAAATATATATCTTGTAATTTATTTGCATCAAATCCAAAAAATTATTATAAGTGTATACAATTTTCCTTTTTAAAATGGGTAAATATAATTTACAGAGTCATAGAAATAGATTCTTATTAAAATTTCTTAAAATAAATGAAATCATTTATTGGATAGAAATTATGAATAGTGATGAAATTATTCATAGAAAATAATGGGATTTATTCTTTCCAATGTTATACATCTATATTAAAAAATATATATTGACAAAATTACTGATGATAACATGTAATAATCATATATAATGAAAGGAAGTAATATAAAATATAATGGAATTTTAGGATAAATGGATTCATGAAACAGATATTAATATAATAATTATTATGGACCAATGAATTTGAAATTGATTCGATGAAACTGTTAGAGAATTCATAATGTATGAATAGAAAGATCGTGAGAGGAAGATCATGAAATAAAAATTGTAAGTCTCTAAATATTTAATATACTTTAATATTTTAATGGAATATTTTTTTTATTATTTAATATAGAAGAAATTATATATTAGAAAATCAGAATTTGTCCCATGGAGTTGGAAACGGGACAAAAAACCCTTACATTTACACTTTACTCCCTAGGATAAGCTTAAACCACCTTTAAAAAATATATAATTAACATAAAAAAAATTTAATAACAATAATAATGATAAACTATTTATAATTTTCATTTATAATAATTATATGTATGTATATTACATGGTATTTATATGTTTTATCACATTGAGTGTTTTTAGTTTTGACCACTTAAAAAAATCTATACAATAAATTTAAGTATTCTTTATTCATTAAAATTTCACAATTATAATATTAATAGTGTTAATATAGTGGATGAATTTTTATTATTCATGAATTTTCAATTTACTTTGATGATATTTTTATTTTCTATCCTTCATTATGAAGTCCATAATAAGCACACTGTGTTGATTTTGTTAACAAATGAATGGAATTTCCAAATTGTTGAGTTAAAGATTTTTGTATCCATCCTAGAACCAAACTATAATTATTATTTAAATATTTATATCTTATTATTGTAATTATTTTTTAAAAATATATCCATGATTTAAATTTCTTTCAATTTTGAAATAGGTTTTGAAACTGAACCAAACATTAACATTCCATGATTAATGGATTATTATATAGTGATTTAGTTACAATATCATTATAATATTAGAATAATTAAGTTGTATAATATATTTAGTTAGATAAATTTTAGTTATATTGAATTATGTAAAGATTTTAGGTGTTCTAAATAATAAAATAGTATGTTAAAATTGTATTTCCTTATAACATTACTTGTTTAAAACAATTAAATTTATAATGATTCATAATAATTAATTATAATAGAAGTATTTACATATTGACTTAAATGAACCATATTCAAATCCTAAACATCATTTCCCATTAATTCTATTTTTAGTACCATCCATCCAAGGTGATAATGAAAAATAGAACCCATCAGTATGTGCATCTTGTAGTCCGCTCGTACTCATGGGTGAAGATTTCATTTTTATAGAATGAGAGAGAGGAACAATATAGTTATTTATATATGAATAATGAAAATTGATATATATATATATATATATTGTTTAAATTAAAAAAAATTACTATCCATGATAGGAGGTGATGTAAAATGGAACACATTTTTATTTATGATGGTTGTTTTCTACACACATGCATGATCAAAATATTTTTTTATTGTTAATGGAAAAGGTCTAGGTAGTTAATTCATATAAATTCCACATAATGAATTACCAGTAAACATATGATACCTATATTAAAAAAATTATTATTGTTTAGCTATATTTTAGGAATAAAATTTCAACATAATGATATATAAATGTGAAAGATGCAGTTAGAAATATATACCTCACTCCTTTAATAATCCCTGTTGTAAAGGGGATTAATCCATTGAGGGATAGAAGTTTGATAATGTTAAAAATATTTAAGGTTTATATGAGTGTTTAAGAGAGGTTTATGAGGTTTTTTTATAATCCTAGGGATTTTCGTGCGGTTGGACGTGAGGTGAGGAGTGTTAATTTTTTAATAAATTGGATTTCATTCTTTAAAATACCCAAAAAATTTCAATAATGGAAATTAGATATAAAGGAAAGTGGATAAAATTTTTAGTAATAATAGTGATTATATTTGTTTTTGGAGACAAACCACAATCACTAAATGAAAATCATGTTTTAACATATTAGTCCCTTAACCTCTTATGTTACTCATTTTCTATAATTTGGATTTCATGACAAAAACTAATTATTTCAAAGGTAATTTATTATTTATAACTAAATATAAAACAATAATTATTATACAACCTTGACCTATTAAGAAAAAATTATAAATTAATTTTTTTAACCTAGTATTTTTATGCGGTAAAAATTAATTTCCAAAAAAGAAATTTATAGTTTATTAAAAAAATTAAAAAAATAAATTAATATAAAAAATGTCATATTTGACCATCTAAATTATATAAAAAATTTATTAATTTAAAAAATAACTTATAAAATTTATATATTGAATTTTAAATTCATTTTTATATACTATTACTTTCATAATAGTCGAGTCATTTGTTAAAAAAATCATTAATCACTTAAAAAGAATCTTTTAGAAAAAAATCAAAAAATAATTACAAAACTAATATTGAAATTATAACCTGAATATTTTTTATTTTTTATTTTAAATTTCAGTATTTTTATATGTTAACTTTTAAAAAAATTATAAATTTTTTTGAGAAGCTATTTTGGTGGGAAAATAACATAATAAAATAGAAGTTGTTCTAATTCATAATTTATAAAAAAAAGATATCATTTTTCAATATGAAGAATATTTTATTAAAATCATCATTTCAAAACAGTTTACTTTCTTACATAAATAAAATTTAAAATACAGAAAAATTTATATTATTGTACATAATAATTTATTATGTTAATTTGAATAAAATAAAACACATATATAAAAAGAAATTTATTAATATGTTTTTTATTCAGTTACAACAACTAATACTTACTAAATTAATTGTCCTTATTTATGGTTTGAGATATATCATGGTTTTTTATTTGTTTTTTTTCATGGGGAGTATGATATTGATGTTATTTTTCATATAAGAAAATTGTCCCTTGAAATCTCAGGTCGTTAAAGATTTTTTAATGATTTTTGGGTATATAATGTTTTATAATGTTAACGAATCATTATGGATATAATTTATTGAATTACATAATATATAATGATATAATCCAATATAAATATTATTATGTTTAAACAATAGTGAGCTTGGATGAAATGATGTTTAATCGATAGTATTAAATAATAGTACAATTCTAGGATGAGTTTTCACAAGATCATTTAATATTATTTTCTTACAGTTATTCACTAGTCATGTTAACCTCTATTGGTTTTAGAAATAAATAGTACATGAAGGAAACATGTATCTAATTCAACCCATAGAAATATGACATTTTTAAAATGATAAACAAAATGTTATAAGAGCTCAAGTTGTCACTAATTTGATTATCCCAAAGTAGTGATCGTGATCCGTGATTAAAATTATTATCATTGTCAAAATATAAAAATTAAAAATAAGAGACTGATGGATTATTAGTGATTTTTATTTGGTAAATTTGATGAATGAAATATTGTACAGTTTCCCCCATGTTAGAAATATGTGTATAAGTAGTAATTATTATGTCTGAAATGAATTGTTACATTTTTTAGGAGTATTAAATAATGTAATTGAGAGGGTATTTATTAAAAAGATAAATGTTTAGTTAAAATAATGAAATAAAAAAAGATTATATCCTATTAATATATTGAAAATTAACTCTCTTAAAGTTCAGAAACAAATAAATTATCCATATTATTTACAAATTTCAAGGGCGAAAAAGGATGATAATAGCCGATAATTTCCATGATAAGGGAAAGCCAATGCAAAAAAATCTATGGATGTGGGTTCTAAAAATGACATTGAATGAGAGAAAATAATCTACCACTAATGAATTTTGAATATAATATACATGTATTTTTAATCCTACTATAATTTACAAAAGAAAATAAATACTCTACCTTGATTACTATATGTAAAATTATAAATAAAATTTTCTTCTATTTTGAGTTTTATATATCATAGATGAACCTCCTCTTAAATAGTATTTTATTATAATTTTATTCCAATAAAATATTATTATCCTTCTATTAGTCAAATTTTATTTGAAATTGTTCTTTTATTAGATCTCCATATATAGAGTGCATTCTAATTTTCCAGATAAAAAATCACAAGTAATAAAAAACCAATAATAACATAAATGTTAATGAATCATATAAAATCATTGTTAAAAAATTACACCGATATATTTAGTTATTTATAAAAAATAGTAATTGTAGAAAATAACCATTATATAAATTCATATTATTAGGGATAAGATATTTTAGTTTCACTTTCTTAGGATAGTAATGTTTGTATTTCTTTAGAATATAAATCTTGATTCAAAAAAACCTTTTATATTACCCTAGTTATTTTTATTAGTAAATAATTATTAACATTTAAAAGGCATAATTAATTTATGATTGGGAGAATATAATCACTTAGTTACTAAATAGCATATTTATTTCCAAAATCAATATATTTATAAATCATAACTATATTTCATAATTGCATCTATTTTTTCTATGTAATTGAAATATATTTTGAAACAATTCATGAAAATATAGGAAGTAATGTATCATAAAATTATTTACTCATCGTAAATAATTATAAATAAAACACAAGAAACTATGTACTAAACACCATTTATTTTTACTAACCATACATAATTACATCCACTTTATGGGGATAATAAATATTTAAAAAATTCATCAGAAACAATTGATCCCATGGATTATTTTTTCCCTGGGGATAAAAAATAACAAACGAAAAACTATAAGGATGATTAAAACCATTAAAAAATGAAATCTTATTTTGATATCTAAAATAAAGAAAATAGAAAATTATTTTGTAATAAAATATGTTTTAATAGAATTAATTTGTTTTTTGAGGTTGTAGGTAGGAATGAAATTTAGCCATAATAAATATTATAATACAACATGATTAAAGTATTTATTTATTTATTTATCTTATGTTATTTTTTTGTCTATAATTTTTTCAACATTCCACAAATTTTTAAGAATTAATTAATAATTAATGTTGATACATATAAATTTTGATAGTAAATAATTGAGATTATAAAGGAAGAAAGTATTATTATTATAAAAATAATGGAAAATTAAAAATAATTTTAATGAAACAACAAATGATGGATTCCCCACCCCAACCCTTCTCCCCACATGATTCACACCCTCTCCTATTTTTTTATGCGCTCCCTAACCCTACTGAACACCATTCACACACACCACCCTCATATTAACTCCACACCATTCAAGGACATCACCTAATTTCTTTTCGATTCATGGAAAAATATTTGAGGTAATGTATCTAGGTCCCCTGCTTTTCATTTCTATTAAATTATCATAATTTCATATGATTCTGCCTTTCTAAAAAACAACATGTAGGTTTCTAGATATAATTTCATTTTAGGTTCTTGTTGACACAGAATTTGGTGTTTTCTTCGAACTCTGTTAATGTTGTATTTGAGTTCTAGCACAATTTACAATAATTACTAGTATGTTTTCCTATTCCCTAATTATATAATTAATAAAACAATGATTAATTTACTTCTAAATATTATACTTATTTATTTAAATTATATATTATGTTTATTTGTTCAATTACTATAGTGAAGTTTTAATTCAATCTTGATTTACATGTTCTTTAAATAGGTTCTTTTTATTAAGGACAGTTTTAAAGATAATTTTTAATCACTCATAAAGTGAATATCTATTTAAAATTCTTCATATACCTATAAAATATAATTGAATCTTTTTTTATGTATCATTTTCTTTTAAATTTAATTTTCAATAGTTTCTCAACGATTTATGAGGTTTGTTAAATTAAAATTATGATGATTAAGTTTTATTATTATTTCAAAAAATCTGTGTCATTTTATTTAATTTTAAATTGGTTCTTCATAATGTGAATTGAATACACACATATGTGATAGATAAATGTGTGTGGATGTCCACATTCACAAGAGAATCAATGAATTCAATAATTTAATGATTTACATACCTAAACATGATAATATATATATTTCTTTATATATATTAGAAAAATATATATATAATAAAATATATTATTTTCTTGCTTGATCTATAAAATTATTTTAATTGTTTTAAAGAGAAATGGCGATTTCAACCTTCTGGGGAAGAAATTTCAATAATTCTCATCTTACAACATCATATGTTTTCCACATCACCAGTTTTTTTGAAATCCTATATAGCCGAGAATTGTCAATATTCTCTTCATTACCTCTATAGGGGTCATACTTGCTTCATAATTTTTAAATTGTATAGCACAATGTTTGGGGGGGGGGGGAGGGTTGAATAATTAGTTGTGAATTTTTTAATTTTAATATTTGAATTTGGCGACTCAAATAAATTAAAAAAAAATTATTGTTACATTGGTAAATATGTATTTTTGGATATTTTCATGAACTGTTCTAAATCATACTCTAACTAAGGTGAGACCCCAATTAGTCCAAGTGAGCTTGTTGATTTTTTATATAGACTGACTAGTTATGGAAAACTAGAAGGATGCTAATAGGTTATATTTCGCTAATATTTGAATATAATCCTTCATTTAGGTTGATATACCCCTTCCCTAGGGTGTATCATATATCACACACTCATTTATAATTATTTTACACGGCATTTTCCCTCTAATTTGATATTATGATCCCCTATGACCATGATTACAATGATTCCCCATTAAATATTTATCATATTTCATGATATATGGTGGATTCATGTTTGAATATTGATCTACAGTTTTTTGGTAGATCAGTATTAATTATTTTATCATATTTTTTTGAAATTATTAAGATCATATGCCTTTACATAAGTTTTTAAAATAATCTAAAATGGATAATATAATTTATCAATGAATTGATGTATGTTATATAAGTATTATACCATTCCAAAATGTATTTCATGTGATTATATTAATTTACTAAATTCAAGGATAATATGATAAGAAAAAAATTTGATATCTTTCTTATTCCTTTTTGTATTTGATTATTAAAAACTTCTTTTTTATTGTATACTCAATCAAGATATAATTAATTAATTAATTTAACGTTCGACATGGGGATAAGTTATTGGTGCTCTATTGGGTGCTTCTGTGATCATGTTTATTTATATCATAGTTGCTACTTCAGAATTGACTTTGTACCTATCCTAAAGTATTGAACATTTTGAGATTTAGGGGCTAGAGGTTTGAATTTATGTTATTTAATTTACCCACATATTTCTAGTACAAGTTTTTTATGAAATCCTTTATTTTCATAGAATGAATTGTCTATATACTATGAAATGAATTATTTATAGATTTTCATTTCATTTATCAATGATTTTAAATTTTTTATGTGGAGGTTCATTGATTATATAGATATAGTTAATTGAGGGATATTACAGGTGAGTGGAGATATATTAGCATGGTGATATATTTTGGGAGGGTGATCTGAAAGATTATTTTATATATATTTATATCTAATTCATGTTTTTTTTAATATTATATCCATGGTTCATTGTTTCAACTCATGGGGATAAATAATTCCAATATGGTAAGTAAATAGTCTGTTTGGGTGCATGGTTTGATGGGTTCCTGGGATGGTTCATTATAATTGGTATTATAGAAAAACATTTGTAATTAGGTTTTTAATGATATAATGGGATTATGATTATAATCACTTGAGTTTTTTTCAGATTGATATCCTAGAAAAATAGTTTTAATCTAAACCTCAAGTAACTAGGGGGTGTGGGGATTCTGGTATCATTAACATTGTTTTTTAAGATTTTATGTATAATGATTTATATGTATCCTTCATGGTTTGTATTCTTTACATGATTATCATTCTTAATTTTTTATATAATAGAGGTGAAATAAATATAGTAAGGTTGGATTATATGGATTAACGAACCACCCAGTCACCATGTACTTGATTTTTGACCCACATATTGAAAAAAAAGAATTATTAGAACATAATTCATCACAATTTTTCCATGTCATGCATGATTCCACATATTTTCTTATTTTATAGACTCTGGTTTGAGGATTTTATTTGGTGGAAAATAGAAAGTATAATTGATTCGTGGTGTTTATTGTGATATATTTTTTGAATTTGTTTGTAATTTTATAACACCTTATTATGATAAATTACTAATTAAAGAAACATATAATATAAATATTATGATCCCCTATATATTATAAAGGGTGATTATATTAATATGAAATTTTTTAGGATTGTTATTAAATAAATAGATTGATTGATTTTTTTATATGATTCTTGTCCTCTATAGTATAATGACATTTAAAGTCATTGATGTATAGGAAAACATTGATTTGAAAAAGATAACACATATAGTAAAATGAGGCACATATAACTAATTTTGTAATGTGGTTTTAATTTAATTGTTTTGTCGATCTGGTTATTTCAGGTAATAATTTAATTGTGAAATGTGATATGATTTGAATTGTTAATTAATTTAGTTTATATTGCATGTTTTAAATGGAAATAGACATTCAAAATATAAATTTCTAGATTTTGTAAAATGTATGAATGAGAGAATCATAGTATGTGGTTCCCTTTCATAATCATTCAAAAAATTAATTTCTACATAGTTTTGAATAATTTTGAAAAACATATTTTTTTGATTTAGATACTCAATTTTGATGACTTCAGGCGTTTCTTTTCCTATGAATTCTGGAATTTTTATAATAAATTGTGATTCATGAAATGAGATGATGATTTGTAATTATTAGTGTAAATAATTATGTGCTATTTGAATTGATGATGATTTTATGGAAACAAAAAATGTGGTATTGAATATTTTATATGTAAGGAATATAGCAATATGGGTGGTATTTGTTAAATTATTAGAAAACACATGTATTTGTGGTATGTGTTACTTAATGTCATATAGCATTGGATGAGAGGAATACCACATGAGAGTCACATGTTACATATTATCTTATGAAATCATCTATGAATACTCATCTATGTGAGTTATGTGTTACTTATTGGCATATTCCTTTTAGTTTTGAAATCTACCATAAGGGAGATCCATGATACTCATTATCTTACTCCTTGTAATAGAAATCTCCCATAAGTGAGGTACATTTTACCATATCATGTATACTTAGGATAAAATGGTCCATTATATTTGGTGGGATAGACATCATATAGTTCATAGTGACATCCTAACACTAATCAAAGCTGGTATGGTTGATCGGTTTCATAAACATTACGATTGATAATGGTTTGGGAATTGGTCAAGGTTATATTATTATACCCTTGAATCAGTGATGGTATACTGGTTGGCATTGTCCACATGATATTCTCAAAGACTTTTCTACACTTTCCAAGGCAAGTATGGTCATTATTTTTTGTGGTCCAACTAACACCTGATGACCTAACATGTATGATTTATTTTCATTTTCTGTTATTTAAACATTTCTTATCTATAGTCATAATAATTTTATGGAACCTATTTTTGATTTATTTTTGCCTATCCTCTTTTTTTGTGTGATCAGTTCATTTTGGGAGATCAATTTCGGGTATCATGTATCTCATCTCACAATTTATAACATTGGTAGATATTCAGGATATCTGGGATTGGTTTCCTAACTGTCTTAGAGGTTCAATATTCACCGTTGTTTTTACCTTCTACATTGGCTAAAGTATTTCTTGAGGAAAAATCATTAATGGTGGGATATTTTAAAAAAAAATCATTTTAAGGTATTTCATTATTTATTTCTTTGATGTTATTTGTTTTTTTAATGTTGTTAACATTGTACTATATTTTTTATAAGGTAATAGAATTAAAGTTTTAATAATAAATATTATGATAAAAATGTTTCTTAAATAAATATATTAAAACATAAAAAATGGACAAAAATAAAAGAATATTATTATTATTATACTAATGTGAAACAAAAAAAAGTGGGAGACACCCATTCTCCCAACACAAATCACACAGTCTCTTACTATCTCGCATGACCCAGAGACTAATCCTCATGCACAAAATCCTTCCTCCTCTGGCCTTTTATTACCATGGTGATTCATTATTGATAATTTTAGTTAAAATATCAACTACCTTTAGTTTTTCTTTAAAAAAAATTTTCTCCCTTCCCAATTTCAATTTCCTTCAAAACCTAACTCTAGGTTGGGTTTTTGTGTTAACAATTATTCTGATTATTTTAATATGTTTTCGGATGTATTCGACGGATTACGAACATGATGTATTTGAGTTATGACTTGATTTCTATCATTCATAGGAAGTTTATCCCATTTCATATATATTTAATTCTAGATCTTCTATTTTATTTCCTTATATAAATATTTTTTAATTATTGAAATGATTTATTAGGTTTATTTTTTTAATCCTTAAATAGAATATGTGGTTTCCTCTTTATTTTAAAACAATGGTAATGGGGTTATTATTTATAGCAAAGGATTACATATAATTTCCTTTATTTTGTGCACATCTTATTAGTTTTATATCCCATTAAGCCATTTGAAAATAAAATACAAGATTCACTTGGTATATGTGAATTTAAAATTGAATTGCAAAAATACACAATTGGATATTATCAGGGTATGTTATATTTTAATAATAATATTTTAGTTTGTTTATCATATTCCATTTTATTGAATGGTATTGAAAATGAGGTTTTAATGTAGGTTTCATATTCCATGAATTTAATTAGAACCTTCTAAATTTTAATTTTATACACAAATATATAATTTTATTTGACTTTAAATATATATATATATATATATGTAAATTTCCAAGATAATACGTCAATGTGTCTAGGAGTTGAGAAACATTCGTAAACATGACTATAATTATATGTGTATGTGTGCCATTAATAATTATCCTTAAATAAATTGTGATTTATCACTTGGATGAAAATATTAATGGTTTTAATGGATTCAGTGTTGTATAATAGACTCAACCACCATGAGATACCTTTTATAGAAGGCATATTTAACACCTTTAAATTTATTCAATTTCACTTTTCTATGTGAAAAACATTGTATCAATTGATTTTCACTTTTCCCTTGATTACGCGTTTTAGAGTTGTGTTTTCCTAGGAATTTTTTAATGGTGTTTCTAGAGGATATTTTTGGAAAGTTGAATTATTTGTTATTATTTTCTAGATTCAATGATTTGTTTATTGTTTAAAAACATCCTTATCGTTTTATTATGGGTACTTATATAACTACGTATGATTGTATGAGGGATGAACATCATGTGGATCATGCTAATAAGTTAAAATATTCATTATATCTACTAAGACAACATAATTATGTTCCCCAACAATTTTTCTAAGACTACCATGATTATGACTGGTTCTTTAGTAACACCATAAGAATCTAGTTAATATTTTAGGTTAACATACATAATCCCTTAAATTTTGAATATTATATTCATATATTAATCAATTTTTAAATAGATGTTTTTCAATAATATTTTTATTGTATTCCCCTATTTTTATGATGAATTTCACACCCACTAACAACACTGATTATATTTATAGATGTATAATGCCCTAAAATTTAGTTACCCACCCATTTTTTTTGATTTTTCAGAAATTAATTATTTTAAATTTATGTGACAAATCATTAAAATCAATTTTTTTCTCTCTTGGTTATTAAATTGTATACAATGGGAATTTGTAAATGATTTCATATGTGTCATTTTAATTCATGTTTTGTATACATAATATACCATTTATTAATGGTTTAATGTTATTTTTCATTTAATATAAAAAAAATTAAATATATTTTTAATATATTTATATTTCTATTAATATAAATGAATGTGAGATACCATATTTTTTCACATGAGCCTCAGCCCAGTTTGTGAGGTAACTATACATTCATCCACGAGACCCATGTTCGAAACCAAGTAGAGGCATAATTTTGGGACTATAGTAGAATGTAGAAGGTTCTATAGTAAGTACTATAGCAGGCACTATAGTAGGTACTGTAGTAGTGTAGTGCAGTACTGTATCAGGTTCTATAGCAGTTACAGTAGCATGTACTATTCTCTACTGTACCTGCTGGAACTGTTTACCTTAGGCCACTGGTTTCATCTTGGAGTCTTTAAGGCCTTAGGCCCACCTAGGACTTTGGGTCACTAAGGCTTTCGGGCCACCTTTAAGGACTTCGGGCCACACGATCATTGAAATTGTCCCAAACATACTCTACAGAAAGAAGCAGCCCCATAGGAAGATTCAGAGTAGGCACACTAATTAGAGCAGAACCAAAAATATTTTTAATAATTAGAGGTTGTGGAAATTCCATCAGGATTAGCTTGTGCTTGCACGAGAATCTTATTTGGACAGCCATGTGAAAGTGGAGATCTACCATCATGATGGAGATGTAGGGGAAAGGAAGATCCATATAGTTATTATCTTTTTGAATTTCCTAAGACCTGAAGGTCATGTAATGTCTCTTAAACCTACGGGCCATGTAATCTCTAAACCTACAGGCCTTGTAAGGGTTACCCCACACCCATTAAAAGGGTATTTCCAAAATCAATAAAAATGGCGGCTGTCGTGCCATTCGGGTCAGGGGATACCATATTTTTTCCATATATATTGAAATTTTCTTTTAATATATAATTAATTAAATTTTAGAAATATGTAAATAATGGTGGTGAAATAATAAGTGCTTGTGTGATCAAACATATATTATATTTCATTTTATGGTTTAGAATCAACTTCTAACCACTACTCATGCATTGGTCATTTGGATCATTTGAGGTTAGTGGTTTCATTTTATGTAATTGAATTTATACAACTATTCTTATTATGTGATTTCTGTGTGATAACTTTATATTTATTGATTGTGTGTTATATGTCCCTTTAAATAAGATTCATACATATTTCCATTTGTGTTATATGTGCTTTGCAGTATTTTATGGAGGTTCACTCATTATAGAGCTATAATATATTTAGTAAACATGGGGGATAGTTTGAAGTACTCTTACTGTGTGGGTGTTTTTCGAAGGTGATCATATAGATTAGCATATATCTCTTAATATTCCTTCTTCCATTTTGTTTATTTCTTCTGATTTTTTTTGGCTAGGATGTCTAACTAATGGATGGGTCAAGAAAAAATTCATAATAAATATGATTCTTAATTTAATATTATTTTAATGATGAAATATTCATATTATAGATATATCTATACCCTAGTTCTTTCCCCAAGCATGCGAGGATCTAGAATATCCCTTGTGTTAGTGGTGTGCTAGTTTAGGTGCTGGTTTAGAACCCATACAAAGTTGGTTATTTACAAATATTGTCTCGAAAAATATGTAAATTTGAAATATTGACTTTGTTAATATATATTTTCAAATACATGACTCCAATATATATACTAATGTTGTATATTGTTAGAAATAAATACAATATATTATAAGAGATGTATAATAATTAATGAAATAAAAATATTACATTAAGATATTGTATTATAAATATATATTTTTTGTGTTATGTATTATTAATAAAATTATAAATTATAATTTTTGATATTATGTATTTATAAAATTCATAGAATGAAATTATTATCAATGGATTTGTAAAATAATATTCTTAGACAATATATAATTATTTTGAATTTTAATGATTATTTAGTATAAAATTAATATTTTTTAGAGTAATTGATTCCAATTAATGTTTTATATTTTAACATAATATATTAAATATATTCTTTTTTAAAATATTATATAGTTGGTAATTAAATTTTATATTGATATCAAATAATATTAAAGACACATAATGTTAAAAATGATTATTTTTTAATAAATGAGTTTTTTCATTTTCAAAATGTCACTTCAAATCTAAATTTTGGAAAATTTAAATTTTACATAATTAAATTAATATCTTTTTATAATTTTAAATTTAAATATAATATTATCATGAATTTTTGATATTTTTCATAAGTAGTTGTTTTTTGTGAATAGTGAAAACAATATTTTTACCAAACATTTATCTTTTATAATATATATAAGACATAGATTTATATAAAATCATTTAATTCATCAATGATGTTGTGAATTTGTAAAAAATATTTTTATATAACATTCAAAATTTAAAAATCATGGGTTTAACATTTTATGAACTATTGTTAAATGTTCCTACAAATGAATCTTTTGGGATGATTTCTTTCTATTAATGTGTATTGATGTAAATTTCTATTTTACATGAATTCAAAGAAACATAAATTTTATATACTGGATATATAATTATTTATAATAAAACTAAAATACATTTATATGTTTATTATATAAATAAATTGTAATATTAAAAATACACATTATATTATATAATTTTATTCAAAATCATGCACTAATATTGAAATTAAATTTTTATCACATTTATAAATTGAAAAATATAAATTGATTTCTTTATTATTAATGTAATTTTAAAATTATGTAATAATGTAATTTTCAATTTTTGGTCATAAAACAATGCACCCATACAAAATATTATTTTGGACATTAAAACATTTGTTTTTCAAAAAATAAATACTATTAAAAATATAAGTTATAATTAAATTAAATAAATATATTTTAAAATAATATTATAATATTATTTTTAAGAATATATAAAATTTATATAACAATAATTTAATTCATAATTAATAACATTATAAACACCGAATGATTAAAATATAATCTTTATACAAAACAATTTTTCCTACAAATTATATAGTTTAAATTAAATATTAATTTCCCCATATTTAAAAAATAATTTATGTTAAATGGATCAAAACTTCATTATAATGTTTTTAAAATATGGTTATGAAGGTTAATTTATGATTTTAGTGTGAAATTAATTACCATTATTATTATTTTATAATGATTAATTTATGTTAAAATGAATAATATATTGTATCTCGAATATTAGAAAATAAATTTCATAGTTGTAACAAATAGATATAAATAATCAACAATAATCATTACATAATATTTTTTATGTCAAGAATTAATTCTCATACATTTTAGGATCTTTTCAGGTTTGTTTTTTTAACAATTTAGGCCATAACTCAAAAATAACAAAACCAAAAAAATACAAAGTGAGAACATACAACTAGTATAATGTTTTCCCATTATATAAAATATATAAATTAAGTAATGATTTATATACATGTAAAAACTACACGATATTAAATGTGACATCTTTGTTTCCTTTAACCATCATTAAACACAATGAAATTCATTTTAAAATGTTAGATGAGCAAAAAAATATCATTAAGGGAAATAAAAATAAGAAATAAGAAAATAATTCTTGTGATAAATGGGAAAAATCATATAGAATTAACCTTTTCCATCAATGTTCATTGAGTTTATGAAATAAAAAAAATTCTATTGACAAACATAGGGGAATGTTTCTCAAATAAACCATTTCAAACCAATGGACATGAATTAAAAACATCTTTTTCTGAGATAGAGAATCAAATTCATAAATCTCTTTAAAAATCCATTTAATTTGAATAATTATATAAAAAACATAAAATATAAGAATTTCCCAAATCAATGTAGAGTTATAACGGTGTCACCCTTGGCCGAAGATATATTGATCACACTCATGAGCCATTATGGGTCTCTACTCATCATATAAGTTATCTCAGGATCATCGATTTTTCATGAGTAATAATGGGGCTCAACCCTTCATATATGTTATACTTGGCTCACCTGTGATCTGTAATGGGGATGAACCCTTCAAATAATCTATTTTAGTCACACCTATTTTTCATGATCTATAATGGGCATCAACCCTTTCTATATTCAATATTGTTATCACATATTTTTTCAAATTATTTTCAAGTATCATTCCCTAAATAAATAATTTTAAAACCAATTTCAACCCATATAAATAAATTTATATATCCAAACACCATTTTATATTAAAAATCCCATTCTCAATATCAAAATTCTTATAAAATGGAATAAGAGATTTTTATTTAATGAATCATGAACTCTTCAAAAAGAAGGTAAAAATAAAATACTATTCACAATGGTAGAAAAATATGTTGTCCTTTTATGCGTTAAAAATATAACATTTCTTCTTTTCATTGTTCTTATAAAAATGTTCCTTATAAAACAAGTAATAAATTCTTGTTGAAAACCATTAAAATAGAGTAAAGAAATACAAAATATGTACCATTCATATATTTTATTTCCATATAAAAAATTATTAAATAATTTTAAAAATTAGGGCATTGAAGATAATGAGTTCGAATAACAACATTAAAAGATCATTTTTTAAAATAAAATTTTGTTATCACTTGATAAATACTTGAATCAAAATCCCCATGAAATAATAAAATTAATAAAAACCTTAAATATATTGAGAATATATAAATTCATAATATAAAATTTCAAGGGGTGTATAAAAAATTTATAAAATAAAAATGTTTCATAACATCAAAATATTCCTCAATAAAACAAATTAACATGATGACCCTTATATTGTGTCTCACTTGTAACGTCTATCATTATCTTTCTCTTATTTTGGTCTCCTCTTATGGATTGCACCAAAATATATTCTAGGTTGGATTAATTCACAAAATATGTATTTTAGTATGATATGAGGTAATTTAGTAAGGGATCTGGGTAAGGAATTTCCAAACCAAAGAGGAATAAAGGTGTGTAGAATATAGGAGTGGGGATGCCTTTTATAAGTTATCTAAGTGGCACACTTTCAATTTATTGAAAATATTCAATCATATAAACATTTTTATCCTAAAAAGGCCTCCAAAAAGGCTAAATATCTATACTGTAATATTTATTGTTGAAATATGGATATACTTTGGGTATTGGAAAACATTTTAGGTCGGGTTAAGCCTTATCATATTAGATTAAATCCTGGAAAATACATTTCCAAATTCACCTTGTTAATTAATTTAAACTATTTACATTATTCTCTTTATAAAAAATAATGTTTAACATATTAGAAATTATAAATAACAATTATTATAAAATATTTAATCAAATTTTCAAAATTAAATTCATATAATTACAACATTTCAACATAACTAATGCCACTAACGCTGTGAGAAAGCGAGTTTTTGAAAAGAAAAATTTCAAATGATTACAATTTTTTTATATAAAAATTCTTTATAAAAATTATTCAAAAGAACTAAATTGGAGTAATTAATATAAAATTAAACTTATATTACATTAAAATTAATCCAAAATATAATTTAACCATATAAATAATTTATTTATCCTATCAATGATTATGGAAGAAGGCATCTTGTTCCCAATGATTGGAATGTTTATTTCATATTATGTATAAAGACATTGAAATTTTATCGACAAGTATATATTTTTAAAATGAAAATAATTATATTTCAATAATATATGTGGATGGTAATAGTGATGAAACATTATTTATGATATATTATTTCTTACCCATCAACCTATAATTGTACCCCTATAGGTAAAAAATTATGGAAGACACATAATTTACCTTAAATCCTATATCTAATAGTTCATTGTTTTGTAACCAGCAATAAAGGTATATTAATCACACACAAGGGAGGCATTACAATCTAATACATTTTATGGTGTAAGATTTAATAGGAGAATAAACTCTAATAAAAATCATGAGTAGTGTATTTAAGAAATCCATATACATGTAATTTCCCATATAAAGTGATAAAAAATTAGAAATTACAAACATTGAGACTAGGAAGAGAATGAAAACACAAGAAATTCTTACGAACTACTCATAAAATATTATAAGTCAATAATGACCACCTTGATAAAAAACAGCTCTTGATGATGAGAAAAATAGTTTATATATACATATGGTGATAATAAACTTTGTACACTGTAGTATCCTCACACACACCTCTCATGAAAAAATTCAATTAATCTTACATAATCTTAGTCATTAAATATATAAAAATAACATTTCCCTTAATTGGTATTACGAGTATCATATCTTCTTCATGACTCTCTCACCATGTAATTTAAAGGAGCTAAAAAATTATATATCAAAAACACAACTATATATATATGAATGTATATACCCCACTTATACTTCTCCTTTAGTTTTTTCTCTCATGAATTAAATACTATTTAATGTTTTCATCCCTCCATTAATTCATCTTACACCTTATTCTATTGAATAACCACCATTAATTAATCATTAATAGCCCCATATCTAATAATCATCATATCCATGTAGTAATATCTATATGTACTAAATCCATTATAGTTTTTATAATTTAATTAATCATTATTTCATCAAATCCCATTGTAAGTATTCCCGTTTTAAGGTGAAATAATAATTTCCATATACAAGTATTTTTTACACCTCAATCCATTTCACCACATATAAAAATATATTGTTAATCGTGGTACATCACTACCCGTGTACGAATAAACTCTATATAAAAATCCCTTTTTCCCATGATATGACAAATCATCTACATTTATCCATTATACTTCTTAATTCACTACATGATATAGGTACCACACCTTGTTCAATATCTTACATTATCATAAAGTGAAAAATATTGATTACTAATATTATATGTGTCCTTTAAACATGGCATGAGGGGAATAAGGTTGTGGTCCATCTTGCTTCTATGATTTTCCATGAAAATAGTACCATTTTCTTCCCAAGAACAAACTCTTTGAGTCCTGAGGGGGTGAACAATATAAAAATGGATTCCCACAGGCTTTACTAGTTTAGGCCTCCTTAATAATCTCCCTACTCCTATTGATTTGTAATATTTCTCTTTGTACTCTTTTATTTCCTTTGAATAAATATATAATTGACTTGTGAAGAGAATAAACCCCACAATAATATTTAAGTGTATGTTAACATACCAACATGAGTGGGTAGTATATTAAATAAAAAAATATTGAATAATGCCATGAGTTGTCCCCCGGGGCCCACATCGTGACTACCCCAAGCCCACCTTCCATAGGCTAGGGGCTGGAGACTAGCACCAAATGCGTAATTCCCTAAAACTGGGAAGGAACTGCCTTTATAAAACATAAACACACACAACCATAGTAAAAGCATAGAAATCACTACGAAAATTTTTATAACAAGTGTGTTGAAAGTAAAAGGGGCCGAAAATACAAGCCCAATTAAAATCTACAACTACAAATAAATAAAGAAGAACTGAAAAAGACAAACAGCTGAATGGTGAAAGCAGCTCCGGGATTGTCCTCTGTGTTATTACCTGAAGGGTAGGTATAGATGTCCTCCTCTTCACTCCATGTCTATCGGTCCGCTCCATGTGTCTTCAGGCCGAGTGTCCACCTCCAGGTACCGTCTAGTCCTAGTGCTCCCAGCCATCGTCAGTGTTGTCCATCGTCTGCATCCAACACAACGAGGGTCGTGCATAGCCCGTGTAGGGGTGAGTATAACAATAATCAGTAGGGACCCTGAGACCCTCAAGGTCTCACAAAAATCCAACAAAGATAAACCACAATGTAATATTTCAATGGATAACCATTACTTAGGTATATGCCAATACATATACCTAAGTTATCAAGTAACCCATCTCAATCATTAGGAAAACACAAAGGTCGTTGACATTGCTCAAACCAGAATTTTTATTCACGATGTCAAAACCACGGCTGCTGGAGAACTCCTCCTCTGATGAGTACAGTGGGCCTGCCGCTACAACCAAGCTCTTCTCACTAACTTTGGACTGCTGAATTACTCCACCTGTCGAGTACTGTGGGCATGCTGCAACAACCAAGCACTTCCCACCATGGTTCTACCACTACAACCAAGCGCTCCCCCTCATAGCCTACATATGTACTCCTTCTGTTGAGTATAGTGGGACTGCTGCTACAACCAAGCACTCCTCCACCATGGGTCTGCTGCTACAACCAAGCGCTCCCCACTAGGCCATCTCAATCAATCCGAGTCGATCGATCAACAGTCATCAAGTCTCATCCTGCTACTAGGTCTCTGCAATCTGCTCGCTCGTCACCGGGAGGGTCCGCTCCACGTTCCACAATCCAATACTCCTTGTGTCATGAAGTCTCACATAGAAGTATCACAATGTACTGCCACGCCATAGGGGTATCAACGCAATATATGGCGCGTCAATCGGACGCCCGGGCTATAAGTAATTAACATTTTAGTCCTGGGTTCCCAGTTGGTTTCGTGTACGAACCAACCCGACCGTAACTCAAATATACCCTGAACCCCAATGGGGTTTACCCAAGGAACTATTTTTCAATGAGATTACCAACGCCGCTGATGGTTCATCAAACAGACGTCTAGTCTGAGAGATACTGGCTTTTCCATTCCAGGGGCCCGGATGGATTTACACTCGATCCAAACCCGACCACTTTTCAATGTCATCCAGAACTCACTAAGAGAGTCGCAAAAGGACCATCTCGCCATGAGGATCCAAGTGCCACAGACGATGCGTCGATCGGACGCACGGTCATGTTGTTATTCACATTTAAGCGAAACAGGCCTGGCCCGTCAAGCCCGATGGGCTGGCGGGGTGGCCCGTTCGGGCTCGGCGGGTCTGACTTGGCTAAGGGGTTGTCCCGGCCAGATAATGAACGGCCCGGCCCTGTGGGGCAGGGCCCAACCCACGCAAGGATAATGCTCGTTCTGGCTGGGTGTGGCTCGGCCTCCTGGCTGAGCCGGTGTGGGGGGGGGGGGGGGGGGGCTGACTTCCCGAACCAATGTCGCCGCCCTCCTTTCTGGCCAGCTGAAGCCGGCCGGTCTTCCCAGCGCGATCAGACCGCATAGGCGAGCCTCTATCCTCCCGTGCGGCACATGCAGGTGTCGTGACCTCCTCCATCTCGGGTGGCTAACGAACCAGCCGGTTCGCCTGCCGAAGCGGCCCGCGGAGTGCGGGCCCCGGTTCTTTGCAGTGCGGTACCTTAGAGGCGTCGCGATCCTCTAGCCCATCCAGCATCGGCTAGCCGGTTCTTCTTTGGCCGAGCGGCCCATGGATGCGGGCCGCGGTTCTTCATCTCGTGGCTAGCGCGTGGCTGCCATTATCTTCTGGTCTATGTCTCCTCTTCCGACATCGCTTCCATCGCCAATAGAAACGTTGATCAACGAAGGGTCTTTGGGCTGTGTTTGTTCGGCCTGTTCCCTCTTCGTTAGGCGATATCAAGAGGCCAGGTCGATCACTTGCATTCAACAATGACAAGAGTATAATTTTATGAAAATAAAATTATACAAACCCCCTTCCTCATAATTGAGGTTCGTTCGTCGAGGAGTCACGAAAGACAAGCGTCGCGGTAGTCGAGCATCGCGGAAGACGGCGTCGCGAAGAACGGTGGTGTCCCTTCAATGTTGGAGGAAGAGTCATTTTCTTAGATGGAATTCCTTGCGAGGTGTGTTCTCCATAATCATGGAGGAAGAGGAAGGAAGACACATTGTCGTTCTTCGGTGGAATCAGAGTTCTTCATTGAAGTGGACGTCATTCTTTGTGGTCGTCACCATTCCTCATCGTGAGAGAAACACTATTCCTCTAACTCTCCAGAGCCTCCCCAACACAACCAAAAGCCAACCCAAAAATAATATTGTATGATATTAATTTTTTCTCAACTTGAATTTCAAAATTTAAACACTTAAATTAATTAATTATTTGTGGACCAATTAATTAATTAAAGGGTGTTGGAAAAATTAGTGGAGGGAGCTGGAGAGTTAGAATTAATGTGGGGAGGTGGAGAGTTAAGAGAGGGGTTAATGGAATTAAAGAAGAGAGTTGTAGGGGTTAGGGCTTGTGTGGTCCCCACCACCATTATCCTCCCATGGGAGGTTATGTGGGGTGTGGGGCCCCACATCCAACTCCACTTTGGAGGAAATTACCAGCATCAAATAAAAATTTTGTACACATAATTTTTATTATTTTTTAATGAATCATCAAAAATAAACTTCTCCTCCCAATAAAATGAAACCGCGATAAAGGTCCCCTTAAGTGAATACGGGTGCTGCGAGTTCATCGGTGTCCTTAGATTTCAATTATGATCTCCGGTTTAAATGATAGAAAAGCCCACATGTACGTTCATTGAACATACCTGAGAAAAACATCAGAAATTGATTCTGTGCACACCAGGCCTCAGAATCAGGCGTCGTAAGAAACTACGGACACGTAAAATTACAATGAAATTAAGAGAAAAAATTCCTTGAAATTATGGGGTCTTTACATTTCCCCAACCTCAGGTATTTACATCCTTGTAAAGCTATAACATACACTAGGGAAAAAAATGTGGGTTCTGAGCATGCATCTGAGCCTCCCGTTGCCATGTGATCTTCTGGAAGTTTCCGTGAAATCAGCAATCACACACTAGAGGAATGGACCGTCCACACAGGATCCAATTCTATCAATCCTCATTATCCACTGGAACCTCCATGAAAATAGCCCTGTCATCAATGTCGAGCTCCCCGTGGTCGATGATGTGGGATGGGTCATGAACGCATCTTCTCAGTTGAGATACTTGGAAGACTTCATGCACCCGGTGCAACTGTGGTGGAAGGGCCAGGCGGTAAGATACCTCACCTACTCTACTAAAGAATTGGAGGAGTGACTGTAGATAAGTTCCACCATCCCTATCCACAATGGATATCAGTAATGCGGCCAGCTGATACGTCGCTTCTACTAGAAGCTGAATGCCTGAACTCTTACTGAAATCATCCGCTACTATGTTCCACTTCTCAGAAGTATAGACTATCCCAAATTCATAGCCGTGGAGGAACTCAAGCCTTTTCTTCTGTCTCAGGTTCAGGTCCTTCTAAGAGAAGATACTCCTGAGACTATTTATATTAGAGTAAATTGTAAACTGTTCGCTCAACGAACTATGGGTGAGTCTTGCAAATTGTAAGAACTTTACTTCACCCTTCTTCACCTACATTCTATAAGAGATACAATATTTCTCCTTTGCCAAAAAGGAAAATCCGGTCTCATCCCCGGGATGAACCACGTCCTTTGACTAATACAGTCAATCCAAACATGAACGGTACTAATTCATGCCATGAATGTTGTCGTAAGGCCTCGATTCTACTACCAAGAGATCGAACCGTCACTCTCGCCTCCAAAGGTTGAGTCACACTGTCGGCATCAGTGTGTTGTCATTGGGTATCCTCCTGTTGGAATCTCAAAAGTGAGGGTCAAGTCAATAGTTTTAACATGATCCTCTTAGTATTAACCACATTATGGCCAGAAAACAAATGTCACAAGGACAAGTGACTTTTATTTCTGTAGCTCAAAGTACAAAGACACATAACAACCAGAAACAACAACATTAAGGAAGCTTGAAGAACCAAGAACAAAGGCCTCGATTCCTGGAGCTAGTCCTCCTCCTGTCCAATTGCTTCCAGAGCTCCATAGTCCTATGCTTCAGTTGCCTAAAGTCGTGCTCTCCCCTGTCCCCCCATTCCCTATGGTCGAGGTGGACCTCCTAGTGGTGGTGGTGGTGGAAACACCTCGAATCGTCGTCCTCCACCAGCTACACGGCCAGCTCCTCTGCCTCGGTCTCCTTATCCTTGTGGTCTGCCTCGATCAAACCTTTTCCTCTATCTGGGAGGTCCTTCATCTATCTATTGTTCATCTACAGGGTGGGTCGGATAGTTACCTACCATGTGACCAAGCTCTCCGTAGGAGTAACAATGTTCACTTCTAGTAAGTTGTTCTCCACCCTAGGTGCCTCACACACATGATCCTAAGTCATGCAGTCGACCACCTGTGGGTATAGTCCTCTTAGAACATTATGTCATCTATCTACTGCGAGCTGCAGAAGACTCCTCTGCATGTCTGATAGTGGTGGATCTCGCTACTGGATATTGGTCAGCAAAGAAAATCTCCAATAAGAGGGCTCGTCCAACACCCATGTCTGCATCTGGGTGCTGTGAGAGATAATTGAAGCTCTGATCTCCCGTATGAGTCTCTGATCAAAGGTTTGGGCCATGAAGAATGGGTCCCGTACCATATCAGTGGAGTAGCGCGATAGGTCGGTAAACCTCACTGAGTACTGAGCTACACTCATGCTGCCCTGCTGCATATGAAGTAGCTCTTGTATCTGCACCACTCGAAGGGTGTCGGGTACAAACTCCTCCCAGAACAGGCTCTCGATGTCTTCACAGAGAAGTGTCACCTCGTCGTGGACCTAGATCATCATGATTCACCCTCTGACTACTGCTTCCTGAAGGAGGCTGACAGCAAGGATCACCATTAAGTCCACCGGTGTCCCTACCAGTCTGAAGACCCTTTCCATAGCCCCCATCGAATCCTCAGCAACCAGTGGGGTTTTCTCTCCCCGGAACCTGGGGGGCCTCTGGCACTAGAACTCATGCAATGCGCTCAAGCAACGTACAATCTCTGTTGCTGGGGATAGTGGCTTCGGTGTCCCAACGGGAAGTGGTATCGCTGGTGCCTCCACTGGTGCCTCAACTGGAAGAGGTCCCTGTACTGGGGCCTCGTCGCTCAGGAGACTGTCAGTACGTACAACTCTCGGGGCTCTAACTGGTCGTCCGTGGGGAGGCATCATGAAAGAAACAGATGCAACATCGTCTAAGACTATACTTGTTGAGCTGACCTGGTTTGAGCTGACATAAATGAAACTTTTGAAAACACACACGCAATCAGTGTTTTCATGCACTGAGTCATAAATCAGAAGTCAGGGTCTTGGTGTATGGATACTTTGTCCGCCCGCACCAACACTCGACTCCCTGAACTGAAAACCATACTTAGTACTCTTAACACTTATTGCCTCATAGAAAGAAAATATCATATACCTAAGTTCTGCAGTAGAACAGAAGTCCTTTGATACCAATTTGACATGACCCGTCCCCTGGGGGCCACATCGTGACTACCCCAAGCCCACCTTCCATATGCCAGGGGCTGGAGACTATCACCAAAGGCGTAATTCCGTATTACTAGGAAGGAATTTCCTGTATAAAACCTAAACACACACAACCAGAGTACAAGAAAAGGAAATCACTATGAAAAGCTGTATAACAATTGCGCTGAAAGTATAAGGGGATGGAAATACAAACCCAACATAAAGGTACAACTACAACTGAAGAAAGTAAAATAGAAAAAGACAAACAGCTGAATCGTGAAAGCAGCTCCGAGATCTTTCTCCGGGTTCCTACATGAAGGGTAGGTACAAATTTCCTCCTCGGCACTCCGCGTCTATCGGTCCGCTCCATGTGTCGTCACGCCGAGTGTCCACCATCATGTACCTTCTAGTCCTGGCGCTCTTGGCCTTTTTCAGCGTTGTCCATTTTCTGCATCCAACACGACGAGGTGTGGGCATATATTGTGCAGGGTTGAGTATAATGATACTCAGTAGGGACCCTGAGACCCTCAAGATCTCAAAGAAATCAAACAAAGATAAACCAAAAAGTAAGATTTCAACAGATAACCATTACATAAGTATATGCCCATAAATATACCTATGTTATCCAGTAACCCATCTCAATCATGATGAAAACACAATGGTTATTGACTCAGTCATACTAGGATTTTTATTCACAAATTTGAAACCACGACTGGTGGAGAACTCCTCCTCTATTGAGTACAGTGGGCATGCCGCTACAACCAAGCACTTACCACTAACCTTAGACTACTGATGTACTCCACATGTTGAGTATTGTTGGCCCGCTACTACAACCAAGCGCTTCCCACCATGGGTCTACCACTACAACCAAGCGCTCCCCCTCATATCCTACAGAGGTACTCCTTCTGTCGGGTACCATAGGTCTGCCGCTACAACCAAGTGCTCCTCCACCATGGGTCTGCTGCTAAAACCAAGCGCACCCCACTGGGACATTCGAATCACTCCGATTCGATCGATCAATAGTCATAAAGCCTCATCCCGTTACTAGGTCTCTACAATCTGCTCGCTCGCCACCGGGAGGGTCCGCTCCACGTGCCACAATCCGATACTCCATGTGTCACGAAGTCTCACGTAGAAGTATCAAAAAGGATCGCCACGTAATAGGGGTCTCAACGCAATAGACGGCGCGTCAATCAGACGCCCGATCTGTGAGTTGTTAGCATTTTAGTCCTGGGGGCCCGATAGGTTTCGTGTATGATCCAACCCGACCGTAACTCAACTATACCCCGAACTCCCATGGGGTGTACTCAAGGGAATTTTTTACAACGATATTACCAACTCCACTGACGGTTCGTCAAAAGGACGTCTGGTCTGAGAGATACTTGCTTTTTGGTTCTAGGTGCCTTGTTGGATTTACGCTCGATCCAAACCCGGCCATTTTTCAAAGTCGTCCAAAACTCACTTAGAGTATCGAAAAAGGACATCCTCGTCGTGAGGATCGCAGTGCCGCAGACGGCGCGTCGATTGGACGCACGATCGTGTTGTTATTCACATTTAAGCGAAATGAGCCTGACCTGTCATGCCCGGTGGGGCATGGCCTGACCCGTAGCAGGCGGCCTGGCCCGGTGCGGCGCGGCCCGGCCTGGTGCGGCGTGGCTCGGCCAGCCATCCAAGCCGGTGCGGCGGGGGGTGGGGGGGTGGGGGGGGGGGGGAGGAAATCCCGAAACGGCAGCGCCAAGCAGCGCCGCCCTCCTGTCCGGCTGGCCGAACCCTATAATGACCTGACCCAAGTTACCTAGAGTCGGTGCATTATTACATAGCATTGGCATAATCACAAGAAAGATAAAATCTTGAAATACCGATTAGTTTAGTAGCCTTGTAAACACTAGATACATTCATTATGTTTTACATTATATCATAAAAATGAAAACTACAACTACATAGTCTCCATAGTCTACACTCTTATCCCCTCATACTATCCTTGTAGGTCATTCATAATTTACTTCTTCACATCCTGGGAAAAATAAAACATAGAAAAGGGGTGATCTCAAATGCCCAGTAAGGATAAAAATATAGTGGAAACTTTCATAAATAAGAATAAACATTTAAGGCAATGTATAACTAAAACAAAAGCCTTTTAAACATGAACTTAAACATATAATGGAAAAAATAAAATTAAATAATTCCATTTACTTATTCACATGGATATTCTACTAATCGAATAATCACATGCAATATCAATAACCACTTTCATAATGATGTAATGCATAATGCCAGACTATCATAACCACATAGCCAAGGCCTCGTGCCAAGACTACAAATAATATTTTTCCACGGCCTTGTTCCAAGATACTAGTTTGTCTCATGAGACCTACTGATGCATCAAGGAGCTATAGCAGGCTCCACCCGTCACATATTAAGTCCAATGCATTCCCATATGAAAAGGGTTAAACATAACATAAAAATTCGTATTAAAAATAGTATACAAAATGTAAATACTTCATCCATAAACCATGAATGGTATAAAAATAACACATCCACAATCAAACATATCACAAAACCTTCAATACAATATAGAAGTTTTGTATCATAATAAATCAACTTCAAATAAGCGTAAAATCCATCAAAGGATGTTGACATAGATGAAATAAAAACTCTTTTTAGAGAAATATCTCTTTCAATTTTGAAATACTTTAAGAGTCATATATTTATAAAATAAAACATTTTCTTTGAAAATATTCTTATAAGATTGTATGTGAAGTTTCGATTATTTTATAATGGCGGAAAATAGCTGCACCAGCCGTATAAATTAAAAAGACATTCTTACCTTAATTCTGTCAAAAAGGTTAAAAATCATCTTGTTTAGAAAACGGCGGTAATATTCCTTTATAAACCTCTTATAAAAAGTAAAAAAAGGGTATAAATGACTTTAACCCATATTCTTGTAAATAGTAAAAATGTTTTGAAATACATTTTTAAGAAACATGGATGTGGATGATAAAGGGATCCCAGTATATTATTATGTATAAACAACCTCGGATAATGAAGAGATTGTGAAATAAACCCTTACCTTGTACATTTCCTTGGTTGAGGGTAGTTTAACCTCCTGTATAATGGTTAAATAATTGTTATTAAATTATACAACAATCATATATATTAATATGATATCATATATAATCTTTTAACATTACTTTGTTAATAATATTTTAGAATTATCGTCGTTTCGGGTGTTAACTTACTCATTTTCTTTTATATGTTTTGTTACGTAAGACGTGTTCTTTATGGATAGGTTGTATCTTATTCATATCCAGAATGATATCAAGTCCTTATATAATATTATTAATCATCAAATGAGTGTTATACTTGAATGGATACAATGGGGAATGAATCTCATCGCGTTCGTGGAGACGGTAGTCCGTATGTACGCACAAGCGACAATATCATTCTTTTGATATTAAAATAATATATAAATGGATGGTATATCATATATACAGAATAATTATCATGTTATATTTTTTATTTATGTGAATTATACATCATTATTATACCCATCCAAATAATAATTTATTGAATAACAATTACACCACGACGTGGAGACGGTAAGTCGTACGTACGCACGTATGGTGACATGTTATTCAATGGATGGATAGAATACTGAATATGATTGTACCATATTTATAATAACATCACATTATATATAAGATAATGGAGTTATTATTTTAGAATGGTAATAACAAATAAAGAAGAAGTGGAAGAAGAAAGGAACTTGAAAAAGTGTGGTGAAATCATTACCTCTTCTTCGGGGTCTTCCTTTTGATTTGATCAAAAGGGATCCATAGGTTGGCTTTCAGACTAAAGAAATGACTCTATGATTAAGTGATGGAAGTTTAGAGAGTATTTGGATAGAGTTTGGCCGAGCCGAATGTCTTTGAAGGTGTTAATTAATGAGAAGGGTGAGTGCCCTTTTATAAGAGGGGTGGGGGAACCTTTGGAAAAGCTAGAAATATTATTTTATAATAAATTCATATTCGGTTTCTAATGGATCGAAATTGGATTATTTAAAGTATAAGGTGTTTATGGGTCGAAAACCACTCAAAAAATATAATTTAGTCAGGTTTGGGTCATTATATTAACCTTATCTTTTAGTTATAACTCTTAGTTAATTAGTTTGACACTTACCATGTAACTTTTTATTTTTATATTATATAGTTAATAAACTTACTATATACCTCCAATATACCCCCAAGTGGTCCATTAATGATACACCTATCATGATATAAGTCTCTTGGCCGATCCTTAGATTTTTAGAAATTGAATATCAATTAATAATTTAATATTTGTGTTAAAAACTCTTTTATGTCAATTTTAACACTATTTGGAAAATTGATTTTTGTGAAAATAATAACAGAATGATTACTTCGAAAAAAGTTAATTAAATCATTCCTAACATGTCATATTAACCTATAAAATTAGTGTAATTTATAAAAAGTCTCAAATTATATTTATTTGGGTATTTATAATATCAATTATTTTAATTTTTCACTATTATTGTAATTATTGCATCACCATTGTGTCATAAATAAATTAAATTATTTAATGTCTAAAAATTATAAATAAAATATCATTATGTAAGAAATATTTTTAGCTTTCTAATGAATAATTACAATATAATTTATCTTAGGAATAACCCTATATTAAAAATTATTTATTATATAAACTTTGATTTTAACTCTTTTAACTCTTCTTTGAATTAAATAATAAAAAATATCCTAATCTAATCCAAGTGGACCTAAATGATAATATTTTATTCTTAAGTTTGTTATTGGTCGAATTAATCTTATCCAATAGAATTATTACATGTGTTAGGGTAATATTAATATCATTTTTACCCTTAATAACCCTATTTACTTTTAATCGTGGTAAATAAAAGTAAAAAGTTACTATTCACCAAAAATTATTTTCATCTCAATGAACCACATTTTAGTCCTTAATATTAACTGTGTCTCTCGGATTTTTGATGTTCCACTCACATAAGCAGTAAAAATAAGTTTTATGAAAAATTTAGTTTTTTAACTACCACTTAGTGATTTCACTATTCATCAAAAAATGATTTTTTTTAGAAAAATACCAAAAATTTACCCTAAGATAACATCGACATTCTGAATCCAAAAATGAAGTCCATTTTGAAAAATAAAATTTATAAATTTCAAAAAGTGGGTATTACAATTCATAATAGCTAGTTTGATTGGTTGTGGTGTGTTAGAACTCGATGTTGCGTACAACACACGCTATTGCATTAATCAACGAGAAGCGTAACTTAGAAGCTTGGGGTATTACATTCTCATCTCCTTCAAATAATTTCTTCCTCGAAATTTCTAGAATACTACCGCATGAAAAGACCCAGGTGGTTCTTCATTATAAGTTCCTCGGGTTCCCACGTTGCCGCTTCCATCTTATGGTTTCTCCACAAGACTTTTACAAGACGAGTCGTCTGGTTTCTCAGTACTTGTTCTCTCGTATCAAGAATCTTGACGGGGTCTTCGCAATAAGACAGATCAGGTTCCAGTTCTAATTCCTCATAGGTGAGTACATATGTTGGGTCAGACATGTATTTCCTCAACAGAGATACGTGGAACATATCGTGAACTTCAGAGACACTTGGTGGGATTTCTAATCGGTAAGCTACAGCCCCAATTCGTTCTAGAATTTCGAAAGGTCTGATGTACATGGGACTCAATTTAACTTTCTTCCCAAAACGTATGACTCCCTTCCATAGAGATACCATCAGGAAAACAAGATCACTGACTTGAAATTCCAAATCCTTCCTTTGATTATCAGCATTGCTCTTCTGCCAACTTTGAGCTGCTTTGATATGGTTTTGGATTACCTTCACCTTTTCCATCGTTTCCTCCACCAGTTCTGGGCCTACATGTTTTCTTTCACCAACTTCATCCCAACAGGTTGGTGTACGAAATCTCGTTCCGTATAACGCTTAATATGGTTCCATATGAATACTCGAATGGAAGCTATTGTTATAGGAAAATTATACCATAGGTAAATATTGATCCCACATACCCTGAAAGTTAAGTGAGAAGGATCTCAACATGTCTTCTAAGGTTTGAATAGTTAGTTCTGATTGTCCATCTGTTTGAGGGTGGTAGGTAGTGCTGAAATGAAGTTCAGTATCTAAGGCTTTCTGAAGACTTTTCCAGAATCTTTAGTAAAACGGGTATCACGATCAGAAACAATCGATAGGGGTACTCCATGAAGTCTCACAACTTCATTAATATATAGTCTTTCTAGACGTTCTAGTGGTAGATCTTCTCTTATAGAAAGAAAATGTGCAGAATTGGTAAGACGGTCAACAATGACCCATATTTCATTGTTCCTTCTAGGAGTCTTTGGTATCCCCATGACAAAGTCCATCATAATATTATCCCATTTCCACTCAAGTATGTGAAGAGGCTGCATGACTCTTCCAGGCTGTTGCCTTCTATCTTTCACTTGTTGAAAAACCATACATCTTGACAAAAAATCAGCATTCTCCCTCTTCATGTTGTACCACCAAAAATGTTCCTTCAAGTCTCTATACATTTTGGTGCTCCGAGGGTGTATAGGGAAATTGGAACTATTTGAATCATCCAGTAATTCCATTTTTAGATCTAGTATATTGGGAACAAAAAGTATCTTCCCAAATTTCAAAATTCAATCTTCATACACAAAGTCTCTCAATCTACCATCATTCAAAACATTAATCTTCTTTCGAAATTCTTCATCATCGGTCTGAGAACTCTCAATACTTTCTAGTAAATATGGTTTGGAAACCATTTGAAAATTAATTGATGTTTCACCTTCCCTGGTTATTCCCATGTCCATCTTCACTAGATCCATGAAAATTGGATCCCTTTCAATTCTCATATTGTTGAAAACTCCATGTTCTTTTCTTCTCAAAGCATCTATAACCTTGTTTGCCTTCCCCGGGTGGTAGTGTATCGTGCAATCATAATCCTTGAGTAATTCAAGCCATCTCCTTTGCCTCATGATGAGTTCTTTTTGTGAGAAAATATACTAAAAACTCTTGTGATCAGTATAAATATCACATTTTTCACCATAGAGGTAGTGCCTCCATATCTTCAAAGAAAATATCACAGCTTCTAACTCAAGATCATGAGTAGGATAGTTCTGTTCATGAATTTTCAACTGTCATGATGCATAGGCAATAACCATATCATTCTGCATAAGGACACAACCAAGTCCTTTCTTCGATGCATCACTATAAATAACAAACCCATCATTCCCCGATGGTAGAGTCAATATAAGAGAATTGACTAATATTCTATTCAATTCTTCGAAACATTCTTCACACACTTTTGTCCAAACAAATTTAACCCCTTTACGTGTGAGCTTCGTTAATGGGTTATCCAATCGGGAAAAATTTTGGACGAAACATCGATAATAACCAACCAAACCAATAAAACAACATACCTCAGTTATACTCGTAGGTGTTGGCCATTATTGGATTGCATTGGTCTTAGAAGGATCAACAGAGATTCCATCTTTAGAGATAATATGGCCAAGAAATGAAATCTCCTGAAGCCAGAATTCACACTTGTTAAACTTCCCATATAATTCTTGTCTTCTCAGAGTCTTCAGGAAAATGCGCAAGTGATTTTCATGATCTTCGTAGATTTAGGAGTATAACAAGATATCATCATAAATACCACCACAAATTCATCAAGATAATCCTTTAAAACTCTATTCATTAGATCCATGAATACCGAGGGTGCATTAGTCAATCCAAAAGGCATTACTGTAAAGTCGTAATGCCCATACCTGGTTCGAAATGCTGTCTTCAGAATTTCTTCCTTCGTCACACACAACTGACGGTATCCATATCGAAGTTCAATCTTTTAAAAGTATTGATCTCCATGTAGTTGGTCAAATAAATCATCAATGTTAGGTAGGGGATACTTGTTCTTTATTGTTATAGCATTGATCTCCCTGTAGTCGATACATAACCTCATAGATCCATCTTTCTTTTTAACAAAAGAATAGGGGCTCCCCATGGAGAAACACTAGGGAAAATAAATCCCTTATTACTCAATTACTCTAGTTGTTTATTTAGTTCAACTAATTCTATAGTGGCCATTCTATAAGGGGTCTTCGATATAGGCATTGATCCAGGAATTAAATCAATTGAAAACTCAACTTCTCATTCTGGAGGATGTCCAGGTAAATCTTCAGGAAAAACATCTACATATTCTTTCACAACAGGTACATCCTCTATTTTAACATTCCTTTCCTCACCCATAGTCATTTCATCCTCTTCCTCCCCAATAATTGAATTTAGTTGAGCTACTGGGGGAGGATCTAGATAGGAATTAGTTGGTGACGATTCTGCACTAAAGATAATGTGTTCCTTATCATCATCATCAAAAATCATAACCTCATTCTTCATACAATAAATCATGGCACCATGGTTTGAAATCCAATCCATACCGAGGATTTTATCAAACTCAATCATAGGTATGAAGATGAGATCAGCGGATAAAGAACATTTATGTGGTCTAATGGGGACTGATTCACAAAACTTTTTTGCAATGATACTTCCCTTGGGAGTTTTAACTGACAACTCCCTTGTTAAATCAAATTGAAAATATCTAATTTTCATAGAACACTGGGAAGATATGAAACAATGTGATGATCCAAAATCAAATAATTAATTTTCTAAACTTGAGGAAACCATTAAATTACCTGCCACCACGTCTTTCGAAGCTTCTACCTCAGCAGTAGTGATAGTATAAGCTTGACCTTGATCCCTTGGCCTTTTCTGAGGTAAGTTCCCCTGACAATTAGGACATTCATTTTCATAATGTCTCATCTCCCTTCAATAGTAGCACTGAACATCGGTAGCTTCCTTCTTCCCCTTGAAATCACGAGCTTGGTGGACTTTTTCACCACACTTGTAACAAACTCCCGTTCTTTTTAAGCAAGTACTGGGGTGTTTCATCCCACATTTACTGCAGGATGGATATTCAACTTTTCCCTTCTTCCATTAATTTCCATTCCTAGATTGATCAGCAGATCTCTTCTTCCCTTGCTTTGCTTTAAAGTCATAAGACATTGAGAATTCTTTCTCTGTCTTGATTGCACATGAGACAATGTCTTCATTCGAAGAGAAGGATTATGAGACTAATGCTCGATGGAGAAATGGTTTTAACCCATAAATGAAACGATCAATCTTACTTCTGGTGTTACGTATATAATCTCTATCATACCTTTCTATCCTTGTAGAGTTAGCCTTATACTTTGCGACATTCTCATCCTCCTTTTGTCTCAGATTCAGAAATTGTCTTTCCATTTCTGCTCGATGGTCACGATGAAAGTATTTTTCTAAAAATAGATCTTTGAACTCCCTCCACTCTATATTTGATACTTCATCATCTTCCCTCATGTTTTGAATCAGTGACCACCATTGATTAGCATCTCCAGTGAGGTGGTAAACTGCCATGATAACTTTTTCCCTTTCACTACTTCCCAAAGCCTGAAATATTTTCTCCAGGGAACTTATCCATTGATCACCTACTAATGGATTTGTACTCCCATTGAATGTTGGTGGTTGCTACCACATCAATCGATCTAACATTGATCCTCCACGCTGTGGATCAGGGTGCTCCATACGGGTAAGGTTATTATTCATAACCTGAGTGAGTTGTCCCAGTATGGTGATTAGTTGATCGGCACCAATTCCATCACCATCTCCACTATAATTATCTTGAGTAGGAGGGAAATACCTACATGGAGTGTGTGCATTGATACGATTTCCATTTCTTCCACTAGGCGCCATTTCTAAACAATGTCATAAACTGGATCAGTTTATGAATCAAAATACATAATTCCATACTTATAAAACACTTAACAGAAATTGAAATATTTATGGCTATAATCCATAATAATAAAAATGTTTTGTTTGAGGGAGTATATACTCATAAACCCTTCATAATTATTTGTAAATAAAATGAGAGTTATCCTAAAAAAATCCCCCAGGAGTGTCGTAACCAAGAGTGCAGCAAGGCCCATTGTCGTGCACCAGTTCCCGTTCGAGTCTAGCTCAAAGCGGTGTTTTCAGGTTATAACCTTAGGCACATCTGTGCCAGATCCGCCTCTACCTGCTCATATCCAGACAGAGATGTATTTCTCGGAACACTCACAAAATCTCTACAATACCAAAATTCTAGGAAGTTCTTCTATATTAATCCTCAAAGTCCATCTTAAATCTATGTGTTCTAATCCGATTTTATCTAAATCTAGCTTCCAAAGTTTGTACTAAACTTCTTCTGATACCAACTATAACACCCCAACCCCAGTTACCTAGAGTCAGTACATTATTACATAACATTGGAATGATCACAAGAAAGATCAAATCTCGAAAGACCAATTAGTTTAGTAGCCTTGTAAACACTAGATACATTCATAAAGTTTTACATTACATCAAAAAAGGAAAAGTACAACAACATAGTCTCCATAGTCTACACTCTTATCCCCCCATACTATCCCGGCAGGTCATTCATAATTTACTTTTTCACATCCTGGGAAAAATAAAACATAGAAAAGGGGTGAGCTCAAATGCTCAGTAAGGATAAAAATATAGCGGAAACATTCATAAATAAGAATAAAATTTAAGAAAATGTATAACTAAAGCAAAAGCCTTTTAAACTTGAACTTTAACATAGTATGGAAAAAATAAAATGAAATAATTCCATTTACTTATTCACATGGATATTCTACTAATCTAATAATCACATGCAATATCAATAACCACTTTCATAATGATGGAATGCATAATTCCAGACTATCATAACCACATATCCAAGGACTCGTGCCAAGACTACAAATAATATTTTGCCAAGGCCTTGTACCAAGACACTAGTTTGTCTCGTGAGACCTACCGATGCATCGAGGAGCTATAGCCGGCTCCACCCATCACATATTATGTCCAATGAATTCCCATATGAAAAGGTTTAAACATAACATAAACATTCGTATTAAAACTAGCATACGAAATGTAAATACTTCATCCATAAACCATGAATGGTATAAAAATAACACATCCACAATCAAACATATCACAAAACCTTCAATACAATATAATAGTTTTGTATCATAATAAATCAACATCAAATATGCGTAAAATACATCAATGGATGTTGACATAGATGATATCAAAACTCTTTTTAGAGAAATATCTCTTTCTATTTTGAAATCATTGAAGAGTCATATATTTATAAAATAAAACATTTTCTTTGAAAATATTCTTATAATCTTTTAAGGGAAGCTTCGACAATTTTATAATGGCGGAAAATAGCCTCACCCGTTGTATAAGTTAAAAAAACATTCTTTCCTTAATTCTATCGAAAAGGTTAAAAAGCACCTTGTTTGGGAAACAATGGAAAGATTCCTTTATAAACTTCTTACAAAAAGTCAAAAAAATGTTATAAATGACTTTAACCCATATTCTTGTAAATAGTAAAAAAAAATTGAAATACATTTTTAGGAAACATTTATGTGGATGATAAAGAGATCCCAGTAGATTATTACATATAAACAACCTTGGATAATGAAGAGATTGTGAAATAAACCCTTACCTAGTACTTTTCCTTGGTTGAGGGTAGATTAACCTCCTGTATAATGGTGAAATAATTGTTATTAAATTATACAAGAATCATATATATTAATATGATATCATATATGTTCTTTTAACATTACTTTGTTAATAATATTTTAGAATTATCGTCGTTTCAGGTGTTAACTTATTCATTTTCTTTTATATGTTTTGTTACGTAATTCATGTTTGTTATGGATAGGTTGTATATTATTCATATACAGAATGATATCACGTCCTTATATACTATTATTAATCATCAAATGAGAATTATACTTGAATGGATACGATGGGGAATGAATCTCATCGAGTTCGTGGAGACGGTAGTCCGTATGTACGCACGGGAGACAATATCATTCTATTGATATTAAAATAATATATAATTGGATGGTATATCATATATACGGAATCATTATCATGTTATATTTATTATTTACGTGAATTACACATCATTATAATACCCATCCAAATAATAATTTATTGAATAACAACTACACCACGACGTAGAGACGGTAAGCCGTACGTACGCACGTATGGGGACATGTTTTTCAAATGATGGATATAATACTGAATATGATTGTAACATATTTATAATTACATCAAAGTATATATAATATACTGGATTTAGTATTTTATAATGGTAATAACAAAGAAAGAATAATTTAAAGAAGAAAGGAACTTGAAAAAGGGTGGTGAAATCATTACCTCTTCTTCGGGTTCTTCCTTTTGATTTGATCAAAAGGGCTCCTTAGGTTGGCTTTCTTCCTGAAAGAAGGCCTCTAAGATTAATTGAGGGAAGTTGAGAGAGTATTTGGGCAGAGTTTGGCTGAGCCAAATGGCTTTGAAGGTGTGAATTAATGAGAAGGGGGAGTGCCCTTTAATAAGAGGGGTGGGGCACCTTTCGAAAAGCTAGAAATATTATTTTATAATAAATTCATATTAGGTTTATAATGGCTAAAAAGTGGATTATATAAAGGAAAAGGTGGTTATGGGTCGAAAACCACTCAACTAATAGAATTTAGATAGGTTTGGTTCATTATATTAACCTTATCCTATAGTTTTAACTCTAAGTTAATTAGTGAGACACTTACCCATGTCACTTTGTATTTTTATATTATATAGTTAATAAACTTACTATATACCTCCAAGAGACCCCCAAGTGGTCCATTAATGATACATATATCATGATATAAGACTTTTTTATGAACCTTAGATTTTTAGAAATTGAATATCAATTAATAATATAATATTTGTTTTAAAAACTCTTTTATGTCAATTTTAACACTATTTAGAAAAGTGATTTTTGTGAAAATCATAACAGAATGATTACTTCGAAAAAAGTAAATTACCACATTCCTAAAATTTCATATTAACCTAGAGAATTAGTTTAATTCCTAAAAAGTCTCAAATTTTATTTATTTGGTTATTTATAATAACCATTATTTTAATTTTTCACTATTATGGTAATTACTGCATCATCATTGTGTCATAAATAAATTACATTATTTAATGTCTAAAAATTATAAATAAAATATCATTATGTAGGAAATATTTTTATATTTCGAATGAATATTTACAATAAAATTTATCTTATGTATAACCATATATTAAAAATGATTTAGTAAATAAACCTTGATTTTAACTCTTTTAACTCTTCTTTGAATTAAATAATAAAAAATGTCCTAATCTAATCCAAGTTGACCTAAATGATAATATTTTATTACTAAGGCTGTTTTTGGTCGAATTAAGCTTATCTAATAGAATTAGGACATGTGTTAGGGTAATATTAATATCATTTTTACCCTTAATTACCCTATTTACTTTTAATCGTGGTAAAGAAAAGTAAAAAGTTACTATTCACCAAAAATTATTTTCATCTCAATGAACCACATTTTAGTCCTTGATATTAACCGTGTCTCTCAGATTTTTGAAATTCCACTAACAAAAGCGATGAAATTAAGTTTTATGAAAAATTCAGTTTTTTAACTACCACTTAGTGGTTTCACTATTCATAAAAAAATGATGTTTTTCAAAAAAATACCAAAAATTCACCATAGGCTAATTTCGATATTCCGAATCCAAAAATGACATCCATTTTGAAAAATAAAATTTACAAATTTCAAAAAGAGCATATTACTATTCATAACGGCTAGTTTGATTGGTTGTGGTGTGTTAGAACTCGATGTTGTGTACAACACATGATATTGCATTATTCAAAGAGAATCGTACTATAGAAGCTTGGGGTGTTACAAACCCGGCCGGTTTTCCTGGTGCAAGTGGGTCGCTGTCCTCTTGCACGGCACCTGCGGGTGCTGCGGCCTCCAACAACCTTGCTAGCTGACGAGCCTTCCTGTTTGCCCGCCGATGCAGCCCGTAGAGTGCGGGCCGCAGTTCTCCACAGCGCTGCGCCTTAGAGGCGTCGTGGTCCTCCAGCCCGGCCGGCTTCAGCCGGCTGGTTCTTCTTCACCCAGGGGGCCCGTGTATGCGGACCGCGGTTCTTCCGCACGTGGCCTGCACACGACCTCCATTATCTTTCGGTCACCGTCGACTCTCCTGACACCGCTTCTGTCGCCAATATAAACGTGGATCAACGGAGGGTCATCGGGCCGTGTTTGTTCGGCCCTCACCCTCCACGTTAGGCGATATCAAGAGGCCAAGACAATCAATTGAATTCTACAACGACAAGAGTATAATTTTATTAAACTAAAATTATACAGACCACCAACCTCGTAATTGAGGTTCGTTCGTCGTCGAGCCGCGGAAGACAGGCGTCGCGGTGGTCGGGCGTCGCGGAGGACGACGTCGTACAGAACAGTGTCGTCCCATCAACATTGGAGGAAGAGTCATTTTCGTAGACGGAGTTCCTCGCGAGTGGTGTCTTCTCCCTTTATGCGGAGAAAGAGGAAGGAAGACACGTCGTCGTTCTTCGGTGGAATCGGCGTTCTTCGTCGAAGTGGATGTCGTTCTTCATAGTCGTCACCATTCTTTGTCGAGATAGAAACACTATTCCTCTAACTCTCTAGGGCCTCCCCAACACAACCAAAAGCCAACTCAAAAATAATACCTTAGGATATTATTTTATTCTCTACATGAAAATAAAAATTCAAACAATTAAATTAATTAATTAATTTGGGATCAATTAATTAATTAATTTTGGATAAATTAATTAATTAAGGGGTGTTAGAAAAATTAATGGAGGGAGGTAGAGAGTTAGAATTAATGTGGGGAGGTGGAGAGTGAAGAGAGGGGTTAAGGGAGTTAAAGTGGACAGTTGAAGGGGTTAGGGCTCATGTGGGCCCCAACGCCATTATCCTCCCAGGGGAGGTTATGTGGGGTGTGGACCCCACATCAAACTCCTCTTTAGAGGAAACAACCACCATCAATTAAAAATTTTGTACAAATAATTTTTATTATTTTTTAATGAATCTCCAAAAATTAACATCTCCTCTCGATCAAAAGCAACTGCGGTAAAGGTCCCCTTAAGCGAATACCGGCGCTGCAAGTTCAATGGTGTCCTCGTATTACAATTCCGAGCACCGGTTCAAAAGATAGAAAAACCCACACTTACATTCAGTGAACGTACTCGAACAAAACTTCATAAATTGATTCAGGGCACACTGGGCCTCTGAATCAGGCTCTGTCAGAAACTGCCGACACGTAAAATTCCAAAGAAATAAAAAAAAACTCCTTTAAATTTACAAGTATTTACAAATAATATCACTCAAAACCATAGTGAGGGAAACTATAATGCCATAAATGTATATTCCACTATTGTAACAATAGTTTTTTATTACCACTACTAAGTTAAAGATATCAGACACTAATACTTATATTTAATTCCTTATTTATTAATTATCCATTATATAATTTAATTTTAATTTGAATTACCATGATTAATGATTTAATCCTTATAAAAAACATCTATGGAAATTTACATTCTCTCACTAACATTTTCATTTATTCAATCACCATTTTCTATCCACATAAATTTGTATACTTAATTCATTAGTTTATTTGTTAATTGTGTGAAACATATTTATACACTAGGATGCATCTCAATATACCTCTTCAAAACAATATTCACTCATCATTCATGTCAAAAAAACTACATCAAGAAGGGTTGTATGGATCATTAAACAACATTAAATCTTCATTCTGTTAGAAATTTATCAAGAAAGCATAAGGTAAGGTTAAACATATCAAATATAAATCTCATCTCAAAACTCATCATCAACACCTATCCTCCCATAGAATTAGGGATAAAAATATTATCCCACTATCATCAGTATCAACCATTAACGCATCCTAGGATCTCAGCCTATTAATCATCAAATTAGTCCTTAAAATACATAACCCTGGATTAATAACCCATTGAACATCATTGGTTCCCAATCATAACAGTCACAAAATAATCAATAAGGTCTCTCCATAAATATACTAATCATAAATTTCAAATGTATATTTTGAAAATAGGTGAAGGAACTAAGGCCATAGAATTAATAAATCCAAGGCTCCATTAATAAATAACTAAATCACTAAGGCCAAAAAATTCATTAATTAATAAGAAACCACTATATTCGAACTAAATTTAACTATTTCATGATGCATTGGTTATCTTTATAAGGAAACATAAGGATGTATTTTACTATAGCTAATAATAAATGTAATTTTTATTTCATGCATTATTTAACATTTTTAATCAACTATGATATTGGTAAAAATCACTCTTCTTATGGCGCTTCCATTAGGTATATTACTTTAGCTATACCGTATGAATCACATTAAAATAATTAACTATGATATTAAAATAAAAAAAATATCCAAATAAAAATAATACTATCTTTAAAATATCAATAATTTGAATAAAAGTGATTCCCCGTGTTATTTCAAAAGAAAAAACATTAGTGAAATCTTCTACATCAAACTGAAAATTATCTTAAAATTTTATAATTATCATTTTAATTCAGAAATTTCAAGGATTTCAAGAAAATCAAATGATAAAATTAGATAAAATTTCAACATGTGATGTCATATTTTTTAGTTTTCTTTTCATATTTAATTAATCATGACCCATTAGGATGTCAAATGGGATTCGCGTTATTGGTCATTTCATGAATTAATGGATATGATATTATTCTCTGGAATTTTATTAATTAAAATGAAAAAATTAAACTAAATAATGAAACAATTATTCATATAATTATAATTTAATAACTATTATTTAAAAATTGAAAAAATTATTTTATTTTTGAATTATTATACTGGTATTTTCAATCACAACAATTTATATTAGGACCAAATTAATTATTAATTCAAAATTCCAAATAAATAATTGTGATGTAATTGATCCAGAAATATGATTTCAAGCTTAGTATTATCATCTAATGAATGAATAATAAATAAATGACCACCACTAAATGAAACACTACCAAATCTAATGGAAATAGCAATAAATCATAGTCACATCAAGCACTCTCCTTGCAATCTTGAAAATTAGAACTAAATCGAAGTATTCCTAATAAAATTGTTTTATATAATTATTAATAATAAAGTTAATAATGGATTATTGGAGAAGAGTAATGATTCCTTGATCCAATACAATAATTTGGCTATCTGTGGTTATTATACTCTTTCTACTATGACTAGATTGTGGCAAGCGATATTAATGTCGTATTTGTTTGAGATAGTGATAAAAAATTCAAATTAAGAGATTTTTAGCCCATTATTTATAAGTTAATACCAAAATACATAACTATGATATGGTAATAACCCAAATCCCAATACAGTCCTCTCTTAAGGGATGAACTGCTTTCCAAAACATTGTAATCATATTTATTATGCACCATTAAAACCTTTTTAACCCCATTTTTACCACCACCATGTCCTCCACCAAGATGTGTTGTAAAAATCTAATATTTTTTATACCCCTTGTAGTTATAACTATGGGATGGTGGTCTCTACGATGAATTTTTACTAAAAACATGTATCCCCAAGGACCAAACCTAAACAACCTTCTTCAAAATATCCCCTCATGTTGTTTTCCTTATTCCTATTTCACATAGGTGGAACACCAAGGGAAAATGATTTTTAAATGGATAAATAATCCATTTGTCTTCATGTGATGGAATCATGAAACAAATAGTCAACAAAATTACAATTATCAACACAACCATGGCTAAAACGGCCTTCCCCAAGTTAAATCATCTATGTATGCTTTAAAACTAACACTACCATGTCCCCAACCATGGCATGATAACCAATTTAAAGGTCATAACACTTTCTTAACCATTATAACTCTTTATAAATCCTTCATACCTACTTTTATCCCCATTAAAAATAAAATGAATATAATTTATAAATATTGGACATTAATTAAAAAATCATTCAATTATTGTAATTGATAATTTAGAACAACCCCCCAATGTAACAGTAAAAATCAAAGGGAGGTCCAATCAAGAAATATGATATATACCACTAAATGATATCACTATATCTGGAACACAACCAATTTAACAAGAGGAATGATTGCATAAACTTTCAATGTAAATAGGAATGTAAGATAAACAAACTCATATGTTGACATAATGAACAAAACAAATCAACATTGTTTAAAAAATTTAACATAAAAAGGAAAACAATTAAGGAATCAAAAAACTATCAATATTTAGAATTCATTAGAAACTCCCACTTCCATGTTTTCTATTCCAAGAAAAGGGGAAACTGTAATTTATAAAAAAAAGTTATATCACACTCATGTATCACCTTATCCTAATTTTTCTGAATCTTAATAGGCCAATCCACAATGGTATCACCATATTAAACATCCACCTTAACCTAATCAATTATGTGAGAAAAACCTTGAAGATATCATTAACATTATGATAAATGAACTACATCTTGGATTCAGCTAAATTTCATGGTTACTTTTAACTGATAAGAAATAATTCCAACATGAGATGATGCATGAAATTCCAAAAATATCATGTGAAAAATAGGTATCCCATGAAAGATTATTTTCCTTCAGTAATGAGGATACACCTTCAATAACTAATTATCTTTTACATATAACTACAAAAACCTCCTTCCATGATTATCACAATTTATATCGTGATCCTTCAGGATATTCATTGACTTAGGGAACACAACTTCATTCTTTCTCACACCTTACAATAATTCTAGTCCAAGGAAAACTGCCCATCTGACATCATTCAAACATAATGATGTTCAGAATAATCATCCACACATTTCATTAAATATTTCCTTTCCTATATAGATTTAAAAACTATTATTGATGAAAATGTACCATAAGGATATGTTATTATCCCATGAAACACCAATGTATATAATTCAAGATAACAATATGTTAGATATTTTATGGAGTGTTCTCTTTTTCAAAATAACCATTATCTACTGAAAAACAATTATAAGGAATTATTGGGAGGAAAAACAAATGGGGGACCACAACAAACCATAAAGGTAAAACAAGGATCAAGATCAGATATTTTGGACATTGGGACCCATGAATCCTCTCAATCTCTTATAGATGTTACCTCAATAACACATCCACTAAGAAAGAATCCCTAATCTCTAGGAAGTCAATATAATTTTGTATTTGTCCATCATTAGCCATATGACTTCACAGCCACCTAATTATCTAGAAAAATATTGATGAATTATATCTAAATGTCTTTCCGCATGTACCAGGAAACATCATGAAGATGAAGAGAACCACTAGGTACAAGTTTATTATCCTTCACTAATAGGATGATTAAAAAATTAGAAAATCTCATAAATTAATGTATTCAAACTAGTCGACAAATATTTTTCCCTCCATGTATGATACATGTTTTCAGTACATGATATACTGTCAAGGGTGAACTATGTGATACATGGAGAAATACCTCATGCATCATTGATGGGTTAAAATTATTCCCCTATAAAAACACATGAGGTTGTCCATAAAATGGACAAAACATAGGATCACCTCCAAAAAATCATGATTGTGCTAAACCTCTACGTCATAATTTCCCATAGGGTACTTATATAGTTTTTTCTTGATGGAAGAATAAATAGTCATCTTATTAAGTCATGATATCCCATTCACTTATTCCATATCAGGATTGATCAATTTTAACTATTTCATCACAATCACAGAGTCTACAGGATCATGAAAAACACCACAACACGACATTTATAGATGGAATTAACCATAACATTGACATCACCAGGTATAATCGAACAATTGATGTCTATGTCCTACATGAACTATATACACCATCACTATATCAAATTAATCTCTCTTAAGATGGAAAAAAACTTCCATATTTTTTAATCCATGATGACCTAAAAATGATCAACTATAATTCAATTCATCCAAAACATCATAAAACATTACTACATAAAGTACAAGATCATTACTTCCGTAGACACATATAGAGTGGAGAATATTGTTTTATACAAAGAGTATTCATATAAGGTTTTTGTAATTTAAAAATCAACATTTTATCTATCAGGAATTTTCATATTCAAATCATGGACATTAAATAAGATATACTAATGCGACATAGAAATAGGTCGTTAGGGTTAAACAAAAATTGTATCAGGAAACTCTAATAAATTATAACAATCTTTTAGTTAAAAAAATATTTATTCCCATTTTCTAAAGAATAATTATTATTCAGGATAGGTTGATTAGATAAATACTAATTTAATGTATAATAATGTGATATAAATTTATGTAATTAATTTGATATTATTCATGACTTGATAAATATTAATTGTTATTTATGTGATTCATTAATGGTTATGTTGAAATATTGTTTATATAAACGGGGTGTTTAGAACACATATTGTAAATAATAAAATATTATTATTATTCAACATGGGTTTCTATTATATTAAAGAGAGTGTTTGAGGTGCTTTGTGATGTTATATATTATTTTATATATGTATTAAGTTAAATTTATTTAAATTATATGGTAAATTATTATCTATCTTCACAATCTCTCCCTTGTGAATTCTAAATAAAAATAGTGTGAATACTCTCTAGAACTCTCTTAAACCCAGAGAGCATTAAACCACATCCTCCCACTCATGCACAAGAAGAAACATGATATACTCCTTAAAAATAAGATGGGGTTCTTATTGTTATCGATAAGAACAATGAATGTTGGTCACTTTTAAGATCACATAAGAAAATACTCATTAACAACATTCTATGGTTTATAAAACATGTTTATATTACTCCAAGTTGGATTATACACTAAGATCCTTAATTGAAAAAATAGTAAGTTGCATTTTATATATTGATTCATCAATAAAGAAATAATTCCATAATAATAGGTATTTTTAGTATATTAATTTATTGTAAATTATATGATAAATATCATTTTTTAGTAATTCTAGGGTTTCTATGCGACATGTGTTTAGAAGAAATATGGTGAAAAAGATGAAAATTCATTATTTGGAATTTTCTCATCCAATTCTTCTACACTTTTATATGATTAAGTGTAGGAACCCTACATTATATTACATATTTATCTTTAAATAACATTTATTTATTTGATATCATGTTTTACAATAAATACCACCTTAATAGAACCATGTTATTCTGTTAAAATATCATTATTTAAACATGATGATTATAACATAGTTCATAATATTGGAAATATGAATTAGAATAAAAAATTTAAAAATATTATGTATACCATTTTCATATAAAGGATTCTTTTTTATATTTATATACTAAATTTTTAGTAATGTCCTTATATTGTTCAAAAATAAATTTTTGCTCCAAAATATTATTTCCTATTTTTAATAAAAATGTAAAAATAAATAGTTTATTCTACTATAAGAAAATTTATTAGATAAAATTAACATAATATAATAAATTATAATGTAAAAAATATCATCGAGTAATTTTTTTAATTTTCTAAAAAAATGATTTCTTATGAATAGTGGAAAATATTGATTTTTACTAAAAAATTCCATTTCAATTCAATCATTTTCAACATACCATTTTTTCAAAATTGTTTTAATAGTTATTTTAGTTCAATACGATTTTTTACAATCAAATTTATCTCATTTGAATCTATTTTATGATGAAGTTGGATATAATGTTTATTTATAATGTAGAGAATTATAACCCTGAAAACCTAATTTTATTATGTTTGGGGGGTTAATATTGAATTAAATTTTTCCACCTATATGAACATAATTTGGTATAATGGATTAATTAGGTATACCTATAATAAATAATTTTATAAAATATGTAAAAATCAATTTTAGGTCATTATGAATGGTTGTCATGATAAATATTTTTCACCTCGATAAAGAGTGTAAATTTAGCTCAAAACCATTCGATAAAAAATTAAAATAATCCTAAAATTTCTTAGATACTATTTTATATGTTTTATTATTCAAAATAATTCCTTATATAGTTTAATAATGTATTTTAAATCATTATTTTGAATTTGGAACCCAACATTATCATTTTTGATGATATGTTATATTTTATTCAAATTTAAAAACTATTTTTGGCCTTTTCATTAAATAGAATGGTTGGAAGATGTAATTGTTTTTATTGTTTAAAAATTATAAAAACCTGAATATAATAATTATTTAACAAAAAATCAATATAAACTAATGTATTACTTTATTTCCAGTTAAAATATTTTTTACTCATATATTAGGTATTTTCCAAAAAAAAATTGAGTATTAATTATTATTATAATTGAAATTTTCATACTACAAATAGAAATTATATAAATATATGGAATCCAAATTTTCAGTCAGTATTTCCAAAAAAAATTAAAAGGCCCCTTTTTTGGACATATAATTACATTATCATGGGAACTTTAAGTTAACATGATTAAGGCTAAAATTGGTATTACAATAGGTTAACTAAATTATATGGAGAAAAATTATAAAAAACATCACAAAAGGTGATTTTTTTTTAATTTTAAATTAACCTTCTCATAAATTATCCTAATAATTTTAGGTCCTTTAGTTATAATATACATGATTATAATATATATATATATAATTTATGTAATTCAATTGTTTTTGTTTTCCAACCCAATATACGGATTCCACCTATCCTCTCTACATCAATCTTCATAAACCATATATCATGTACATTACCTTTCATAATACATTTACATCTCCCATTCCCACAACCTACTTATTCACATTTATTGAGAAGACTATCCATTCAGAGAATACGATGTAAGCCAAAAGGCAGTTTATGAACAAACTAGTATCACACTTACACAAGGATTTCAATTAATTTTTCTTCATATAAATCAGGATAATATATGGTATCCATTCAAAAATAATAAAATAAATGTCTTAAATATATATATATTTGTTTTTATGATGATGGGACAATGATTCTCTACCTTTATCCATTTTTTTTGAAAATGTTAACGTCACTCATGTGTGAGTGTGAACTACCACCTCCTTGAATCTTTGTGATTTTATTTTCTTTTTCATTTTACAGGGATGTTAATAAAGATATTTTTAAAGAATATGTAATATGAATATAATATTATGATGATCCAAGAAATGTGAATTATTTTTTACATTTATTTTTTTTCTTTATGTCTAGAATTCAAAAACAAATTCATGTGTAAATATGACCTATCTACTCCAAGAACTTGGTAATTAATTTTATAAATCCCTACTATATATAGATTAATGAAATAATATATACATTGAATATACATTTTATTTATTTCATGAATAAAAAATATATGATGGATCCATGATCTATTTAAATGGTCTGGAACTACTAAAAAAAATTTAAATGAAAAATAAAATTGTTAATACATGGGAATGATGATTTTAAAATGTAATTACATAACAATTGGTGTTAAAAAGTTATAACTATAACATAATTGATAATACTTATATGTACATTACTCCGGTATTTAATCTTAATAAATTTATATTTAGAATATATAATTTCAATACTATTTTAAATATTGTGGAACTTAAGGAATGAGTTTTATATTACATTATCATTGTTTATCGGGATTATTTATGATTAAGTTTCTAATAATGAAATTTCATGATCTAAATCATAATAAATATCATTAAATTTATTCATATAAAATTATTTATATATATTACATGTTTTTCTTCTATTTTCATATCTTTTGGAACTTATCAGATTGAATGAATATTTTTAAGGAAATATGACTTTATTTTTACAATCAATCAAAAATAATTTTCCTAAATCTCTATTTATTCTAAAAATTATTGAATAAAATATTTATTATCCACCAATTATTTTCAATTGAATATTTACCGATGTTTTAGGTTTTTTTAATAAATTAGAATGAATGTGTGGTTGTTTATTGAATGCGGGACTTAAGAATTTTTATAGAAAATATTTATGAAATCTATATTTTAATGTACACAAAATGTATATACAATACAAATTTCTTAACCAATAAATTTTCATGAGTCCTTATATTCATGTGTCCATCAACTTTTCAATTAAATTATTTTCCATTAAAACTATGAAAATAAACTTTTTAAGGTAGTGGTTTCAGAATTAATAGTTTATTTTATTCTACAGACATTCCATTTGATTTTTAAAATTTTTATCATCTAAGAAAAAATATTTTGATGTTATTTATTATTTACTTGGGATATGATTCATCGATAATATAATTATTATTTCATTGTATGTTTTAATATTATGATGATGTGATGTTTATGAAACAAGTTTCTTTTCCATGTTTAATGTTATGATGAATTTTTGAAAGGTTTATGAAACCTATTCCATTCTAAAAAGAAATAATATTTCATAAAATATTTTTCAACCTATTGTATACATATGATTTTATTATTATTTTGTAATGGGTGGTCCCATAATTATTTATACCATCAATTAATTGGTCAAATAGGGATATCTAATGATATAATAAAGACTGTGATGGGGTGTGAAAATATTTTATTATATTTATATTCAATTTTGATTTTCTTTAGAGTGAACCTTGATAGATAATTTTATTGAAATGTGAGTGAGCCCCGTCCACTATGATAGTCTTGGCAGTGAGCATTGACTATGTAAATGACATTCTGTAATTATGTATATGAAACACAATTTTTTCTTTCCCAATTTTATTATCTCATGGATATTTTTCATTTATTACTTTATGATTCATGTCTTATAAATAGACTTTATTTAAGAAATTATTCAAGAATATGATCTATGATTTTATAGGAATGTATTTTCAGTAGTTAATATTATTTTTTCAAACTTTTATGCTCATGTTATGTTCATGTGATAAATGAAATCACTATTGTTTACCTTTACATAGCCTCTACTATCACCCTTTCTTTTGTTTCCTTTCCTCCTGTTATGATGAATAGTTTTATATATGAAATGTATAATATGGGTGTTTTTTATGGGGAACATAGTTTAGGATGATGTAGATATGTTATGAAAAAATTATTTTATTTACCCAATTTTCCGATGAAAATAAACCTATTAGATTCAACCAAGGACCATAATGTTATTTAATGAATAATCACCTATTAATATATTTAATATATATATATATATATATGTATATTAAATGCATGAATCACTATAGTAGTTATTAGAGAATGGTTTAGTTTCATTTTGAAATTAGCATGTGAAAATATTATTGGAAACATATGTATATTATTATGTATAGAGTGAACATGATTTGTAATGGTAAAAGAATTATTGTGGTATTAAAGTATATAAATTTCTCTCAAGATATTATATGTTGTTTTTTATTTGGAATATATTCATCAAGGTGTTATAACACTAATAAATATTGATCAAGTATGGCTTGATCATCATTCAGGTGCATGATGAGTGTTCCCTTACTGTGTACTAGGTTTGACAGTAATCTGTGTAATGATTTCACTAGTAGAAAAAATGGTCCTTAACGTTGTTTTTTTATTTTTCACATCGGTTTTTAAACGACATCGAAGTTTCCCACATAAAAAAATATGGCTTTTTACGTCAGTTTTTTGAACCAACATGAAAAATGAATTACATTTGTTTTTTAGCATGGGTTTTGTAAAAACAGATGCCAAAAAAACAAAGTCATATCATTTTTGGCGTCGGTTTTCATAAAAACCAACGCCCAAAATGAAAAAATAGTTTTGGCGTCAGTTTTTAAACAAACCAATGCCAAAAAGTAATTTTTTTTCTATGTTATAGATCATCTCCTAATCATTGATTTCATAGGTTGTGGACCTAAAATAGAGTTATAGATCAAAATTTATCGCCGTCAGAAGTTGAACGTATCAAAGTTTCGATTGATACAACTTGTTCCAAAGAAAACGTGATAAACATAAATTAAAATCATATACACCAAATGAAATAAAATAAGCATAATACTTCCAAAATATGTCAATGGTTTTAGGGCTTCCATCGAAATGATATGTTTTTTATCATCATATAACTTATATTTAGAAATGAGAGTGAATCATCATTATAAGAAAGCTAATCGAGTTTTTTTGAAATTAAGGATAATAATAATAAAGAAAACAAATGAATAGAATAATTACAGTGTTCAAATTAACGATTGAAGTCACATTGAAAACGTGATTGAAAAGAAGATGTTGAAAATGATGAATGAAAGAGAAACTATATATATATAGTAAACGAAAATATTTTCAATTGCATTGTATGAAAATGTGGGCAGGATTTTAAAAAGTTAAATGTGCGTTGTGAAAAAATTTGAAATTCTGATCCAGTGTTACTCTTTGGCGTCAGTTTTGTATGAAACCGACATGAAATAGGATTTACATTGGTCTTTTGGCATCGGTTTTTTAGAAAACCGACGCCAAAAATGTCAACCGATGTCATTTTTGGCGTCGGTTTGGAAATAACCCGACAATAAAAAGTTAACAATTAAATTTTTCGCATTGGTTTTTTTCGAAACTGACACTAAAAATTAAAAAAAAATATATCTTTGCCGTCGGTTTTTTAACAAACCGATGCAAAAAAATTTATAAAAAAACTTTTTACGTTGATTTTTTTAAAATTCGACTCCGAAAGATTGAAAAAAAATTATTTTGGATTATATAATTCATCCATCTTTTATTTGACTAGTTGTGGAGAAAAAACGGAGTTACGAATTAAAATTTATGGCCTTTGAAAGTTGAACTTCTTTAAGACTTCCCTTAGAGAAGGTCATCTTCTGACATCCATAACTTTTAATCCGTAACTCCATTTTCGCTCCATGACCAGTCAAATCGAAGATTAGGGAATTATCTAAAACATTGTATATTTTTATTTAAATTTTATTGCCTCAGTATTTATAAAAAGAGACGCCAAAATAAATTTTTTTAGATTTTTGGGTCGGTTTTCTTAAGAACCAACGCCAAAACAATTTTTTCCCTTTTTGGCGTCAGTATTTAAAAAACCGACGCCAAAAATTCACCGCAAAAATTATTTACATCGGTTTATAAGAAATTGACGTCAAACTGGAGATGTAAAAAATTATTTTTCTACTAGTTTTTGGTCAATTAAAATTATCATTATCAACCAACATGATTGATTTGAATAGATGATTATCATAAATTAACTCTTTTTAAAATAAGGATTCCCATATTGAAAATTATTTTAATGAATTATAAATAAATTAAATGATTATTCATGATTATGTGGCTTCCCAATATGATTATTGTTTCCCACACTATGTTTTCTTGTATTACTCAATGGAAGGATCCGGAAGGAACATTTTTTTTGATTAATTCAAGGTGAAATTAAATAATTTTTCACCTATGAAACCAAATTTTATATAATCCATTATGAAATTTTTTGTTTTTATTCATATGTAATATTGAAAATAAATGAATCATGTTGAGCATCTGAATGATTAAAATAGTGAAAAACATTTTTTTGAGTCCTTTGTGATGTAAGATACTTTTTATTTTATAAGGTCTCCTAATCTAGTAGTTTTTTAGTATTGGATTAGTAACATTTTAAAGATATTCTTTATTGTCTATTTTTCAAATCATGATAACATTATTTTGGTTGATCATCATTTGGATGGTGAAGCTTATCAATGGTGGAATCTTTTAAGTAATATGTTTAAACAATATGAAATCTACTCTATGGTGGTAGAAGAGTTTAAGTGCATAATATTAAAAGGAACACTCATCATATTGTTAATATGAATATAGATAATGTATTATTTTATCAATAGAATATGGATGATAAATCTATTAGTACCATTAAGGAAACTTTTATGTGGCGTTCATGGTACAAATTTTTTATTATCATCTAGCCAAAATGTAAGAAAGATCGATTCATTTCTTTCTTAAGGGAATATATTTAAACAATTTTTACAATAAGAAAAATAAATATCTATGAAGGACTAATTTTATGTGATATCAAGGTACAAAATTTTATTGGAGGTACCTATAAAAATAATGGTATTTATAAGAAGATTATGATGGAATTCAAGGTATATTCTGAAAATCCAAGAGAAGAAAAGATGATATTTCCATTTTTCATGTATTGTGGAAACAAATATAATTGAAATTATGCTAAGGATATAGTAAAAAGTTTTATGTGATAAAAGGTGGGTCATTTGGAAATATATTTTTTATTTCATGGGAAACAAATATTTTTAATGATGTAATTAGAGATAAATGAGCACAAAATGCAGAACCAACACTATAGTGGTTCAAATGAAAGGTGGGTGGAAATTATGTTAACTAGTTCTCAAATTTGAAGGATAATGATAAAGATCAATGTTAGTAATCTCTAAATCCTAGATATAAATGGAAATATAATGTCACCACTACTATTGATATGTATAATCAATTGGTAAAAGGTATACACTCTATCAACTATTAGACAAATAATTTCATTTTTAGTATTTATTCTAACAACTTTTTATATCTATTACATTTTATATGGGTATCACAATAACACATCAATTATTAGATGTTTAATTATAAGTGAAAAATTTGAAAGGTACTATGATTGTATCCCATGTCTATAATTCTTCTCTTAAGGATGTTTTTATGAATATTATTCCTAGAAATACTATTTCTCTCCCAATAGTTTAATATGATGTTATCATAGGTATGGATTGATTTTTTACATTAATCTTATATCAATTGTTGAGGATGGGAAGTCATGTTTTATATTCCATAAAAAAATTGATTATTTTTATTTTTTATGATAAATTTAAATATCCTATGTTAATAAAATACATTATATGGGTTTGTATTATTATTAAAAATGGGTTTTTATCTTAGATGGTTTGAGAGTAACTCAATATCAGTGATATGATGATTGTGTATAAGATTGTTGATGTATGTTAATATTATTTTACTTATCATACACTACATCATGATATTTAGTTTTTAATGTAACTCTTAATGAGTTCTATTATTATTCCAATGATTCCTTATAGAATAGACTCGATTATGTTCCAAGAATTAAAGAATAAAATTCATAATAATCTCTGTCAAAGGATTAATTATTCCTTGTACATCATAATGGATTTCACTTATTATTTATATTTATAATAATGATGGATCAATTTGACTCTACATTGATTTTTGATAACATAGCATGATTATTATCCATAACATGTATCTTCTACCCTGATTTATTACTTGTTCGATCAACTACATGGATCTCAATAGTATTCCATGATTGTCAATTATTCTATAAAATATTAATTAACTGTTAAAAATAGTATATAACCAATGAACCATTCTACAAAAAATGTGTGTATGCTAAAAATTTATATATATTCCAATAGCACATAAAAATTATCCTTCTTTATTTATGGATTTAATGAATACAATCTATAGGAATTACCATGATCAGTTTGTGGTAGTCTTTATAGATGATATTTTTATACATTAAAATAGTAATGAAGATCACCAAGATCACATAATGATTGTATTGAAGACTCTGGAATGATATGAATTATGAAAAAGTTTCATATTTATTATAATGTTTTTAAAAAGTTTGACATATAGTTCATATATTTTCAAGACTTGGAATATAGTTGGATCAATTAGTAGTTGATATTCATGAATATTTTGCAACACAAACCATTAGGACTACGATATGTACATTTCATGGTTTTGAAGGATATTTTTGATTTTTTTTGGAGAATATCTCATAGATATCTAATCAACTTAATTTTTATGATCCTAATAGAGAAAAGTTCTTGTGTACATAATAAGTTGATGGAAACATCCATGAACTTAAGGGAGATTTATTCCACACATCTATGATTGCACAACCATATTGTAAATAATGTTATTTGATATTTAGTGATGCATCAAAGATGGTACAAGGATGAATTATTAAAATTATTAATATGGTGGTAGTTTATTTACCCTATTAATTAATTAATTATTGGTTAAATTATCCCTCAAAATATTAAGATTTATGAGGAGTAATTTTTTCATTAAAGATATGGATAAATTATCTTTATAGAGAATTGTTTGAAATGTATTCTATTAAAAAATGTTTAATTTATATATTAACTCAAAATGAGATTCATATTTTCTATAGATCATTATTGGAGTTGAATAAAGGTTATGAATGTTCAATACATTACCATGCTAGGAAATAGAACAATGTGTTTTTTCCAATAAGATGAAAGGATCGTGCTAGATTATATATGATACAGAAAAAAGATAAAATATTTCAATATTTTTAGGGTATAGATGTAGGTATCTTTATAGAAGGGGAGATAACTTATATTTCTCCAATGGGTGTTGAACTTTCTATCCATTTAAGGGTTGAAGTGGAATAGATTGAAGATGTTGAACAATATAAGAATGTAAAAAATGTTCCATAGTTCAACCTTGATGATGATAGAATGATACGGTTCATAAACCATGTATGTGTTTTTTCCATACTATATTTTATGTTATATTTATTTGGTGAGGCTCTTAGTTCATCATTATCTATATATCATTAAGGTGAGAAGATGAATAGGGATCTAAAATAGTATTTATCATTGGAAAACTTGAAGAGTTATATTATAGAGTTTGTTTTGTGGTTATTGGTATGTCAGTAAGTTAATTTTAAGAGGAAAAAGTCTATGGGGATGTTACAACCATTACCTATTTCTAAATTGAATTGGTAAAACATCATCATTGATTTTGTTATCAGACCCACAAAAAATCTAAAGGTCGTATTTAATATGGGTTGTAGTTGATAACTTTATTAATTCATAAAATATAATTTATATCATAGAATATTTCTGCCTTGATCATATTTCCAAAATATCCAATAATAAATTTATAATGTTTGATGGAGTACTAGAATCTATTTTTATCTGACTAGGTTATGAGGATTACATTGAGGTTCTGTAGAAATCTTCAACAAGATCTGGATTCGATGTTGAGTTTCTATGTTTGTTTTTATCCTTTTATAGATATAATGTTTTATAGAACAATTCAAAACCAATATGATATATTGAGTTATTTTTTCAGTGGATTTCAAAAGTGGTTGGGATTAATACTATCCTATAGTTGAGATTTTATAAAATAATAATATTCACGTGAGAAAACTAATGAATCAATATGAATCCCTCTAAAGAATGATGTATATAAATCCAATGTGTTGTAGTGATTATGCAAAGAGGGAGCTATAAGAATATGATCTAAATGAGTAAATTGTTGAATTTTTTGGAAAAATATGTCAACACAAAATGGTAGATATGATTTCATAGAAAAGTTATGATGACATTTTCCAAAAATATCTAAAATTTTATGTTATTGTAAAGGTGTTCCAGTGAATTTCTCTATAAGATAAATTTATGAGTTTATTAATTAATTTAATGATAAAAAAATGTTATGATGTCCCATAAAAGATTCATAGTGGATTAGAACAACTATCTTATCACATGGTTCTTCCATAATACCTCTCTCATGCTCAGAATATGTTCCATGTATCTCACTTGAAGAAGTAAAAACCTATCAATTCACATGTACATGAACTCTTATGATATACCATAGGAGATTGATCATTTCTATGAATAAAACCCCATATAAATATTATATTGTATATATAATGTTTTATTGGGAAAGAAAACATGAATAGATAATGTTCTCTAGAGGTAACAAAAAATTGAAGATTCTATATAGGTACTAGAGGAAGTGATGAATTAGATATATCATCAATTTTAGGTATTGACGTGAAAAAAAAATTAAGGGTGAAATTAATTTGAGAGAGTTATAATGCAATACTTTTTTATTTTAGAACATATTTATCTTAAAATAAATTTAATTTCGTTACTATCTTATGTTATATGAAACAAAGAGTTTAAAAAAACCACAATATACTATTAAAATGTTATTATTTAATAATGACCATTATAACATAGACATTAAAAGTAGTCTTATTAATAAGAATAAACATATTAAAAAAATATGTATTACAATTTTAGTTATGGGAAAAATATTCCTAATTAAGTATGTAATATTTAGTAATGACGTTATATACTTGGAAAATACATATTTCCTGATAAATATTTTTTTTGTAAATATATATTAAATAATTTTATCAAATTATATAAGTAAAATTAATATGAAATAATATTTTCAAAATTATCGTAGATTAATATCTTGAATATTTTTTGAATATTTTTATTTTTTGATGAATAATGAAGATACCTATTTTTTAAAAATCCACATTTTCATGTTTAGAATTTTGTAACTATCATTTTTTAAACGGAATTTAAAAGAATAATTATTTAAATTTTATTATTATTAATTCAATTAAGGTCATTCAAATCAATTTTATGTTGAGTTCTGATATAAAATCATTTTTTACTTAAGAAAACGTTTTCTTTAGAAAAAAATCTTTATATATAACAGATTTATATTTAAATTAAATTCGATCAATTATATGGTTTTATTTTACTAAAATTGGTTTCAATATTTAATATAATTATAACAATATATTATAATTTGGAAAATTTAATTATTTTAAAATATGAAAATTCAATTGGTTCAATATTTTTCTCCCCAATAAAAGTAGAAAATATAGGTTCAAACAATTGGGTAAAATATTAAAATCACTTTTCACATTAATTTATCTAATTTTATATTAGTTTTATAAGAAAATTTATATTTATGGAGTAATATATTTTATTTTAAATAATAATTTTGAATTTTGGAACCCTTGATTTTTTTATGAAGATACATTCTATTTTAATCAAATTCAAAAACTATTTTTGGGAGGTTTCATTTAGTGGCATAATTGGATGATGGAATTCAGTTTTTGATATCCCTAAAAATATTAAAACCCAAATTTTTTTATTATTCAACGAAATTAATTTTTTTAACCATTTTATTACATTGTTTCAAGGATAAATGACTTTTACTCTTAAATAGTTCATTTTAATAAAAATTAGTTTTCATGAGTTTTTTGTTCGTGTACTAAAATAAATTTATACTAATAATAGAAATTACATATGATAAAATATATTCCACATTTGGAATTATAATTTTCTTTTTTAGAAGGAATGTTATATTTTTTCATAGAATTATGTTGTCATGGTAAAATTTTATGTTATAATAGTTAATGCTAAAATAGATTTAAATTATTTAAACAAAAATAAAAGGATTAAAATTTATCCAAAACCTTCCAAAATGTTATTGTATGATTTTATTTCTTCCCTATAACATCATATCATCAAATTTGATTTTCCTTAGTTCAAATTGACCTTATTATGATATATATATATATATATATATTATTTAATCATTTTTGTAATAACATGTGTGTAATTTCCCTCCCCTATAAAAGGATACCGCTATTACTCCCTAATCCAAAATCATGGTACTTATAACTTCGACAATCCCAATAATAATACCTTTATAAATTCCTCCCTACATCTTATAGCTTATATTCTTCCCAAAAGATAATCCTTTAAATTATTATGGGGGTATTCCCAAGGAGGTTTCTCAATAAAGAGCTAAAACACTTAACTGAGTATTTTCAATATTATTTCATCGAATACATCCTATAAACCAGTGTAAAGGCTACTTAAATAATTATTTAAGTCTATAAAAAATTTTGAATATTTTTTATTATGTTGTATATACCATTATCTACATCCTTCAAATCTGTTCAAAATTGATAATATCACTCATGCATACAAGTGGACTACAACCTCCATGAAGTGATATGATCAGTTTTTTATTTACATTTTAGATTGATGGTAATGAATATAGATTTAATAAATATATATTATAAAACATGGCCCTATAAAGTGAGTTTTTATTGACCTCTTTCATTTTATCTGTCAAAAAATGAAAATAGTGTTCATGCGTATATATAACATACCATCTCCATGAATAATACACTCAATTTTTTCAATCACTTCCATTTATTAATTTCTATAAATATATATATATATATATATATAATTCATATTTATATCATTGTTAAAATTTTGGAGATGGTGGAGCTTTGATCAATGTACAATGGCTAGAATAACCATAAATAAATTCTCATGAAAAATGAAATAGTTAACAGAAGAAATAATGATTTTAATAAGAAATTATTAATATTTTTTTTAAATGTAATAAGTGGATTATATATAATATTATAAGTATAAAATTTATTATCGTATAAAATTATGATAAATTTAAATGTATAATAAAGGATTATGAAGTGCATTCAATTAAATTCAAACTCGATGTATGGGTTTTATGTTACAATCTTATTATTTATCAGGATTGTTTAGGATTATGTTTCCAATTATGAAATTTATTTTTTATAACTCTCAATAATTATCAATGATTTTATTATCGAATGGTTATTTTTCATGGTTACATGTTTAAATTCATTCTCCCAAATTTATTTACTTAAGATTGTGAAAGTATTTTTTTATGGAAATGAAACATTATTTATCTCTTCCGTTAAAACCATTTGTTCTTCTATGAAATTTTCTTCTAAAATTTTTTTACATAATTTTTTATTATTGTGAAATGATGGATTAATTTAATTTTCACCAATGCTTTTATTTTCAAAAAATAAATTAAATGGAATCCTCTTTTCATTTTCTAAATGTTGTAGTTTTTTCTTTTTGTTGAAAAGTTGAAATAAATATATACTTTAGTGTTCATGTCATTATTAAAATTCCTTACCATAATGGTCAATCAATGTTTTGATGATTCTTATACTAGTTTTAATAGTTCTTTTAAAATATAATTTTTTCCTTTATATTATTCAAATTTTTTTTATTTCCAATATGTTTATTTTGAAATGAAAATGGTAATTTTCTCATGAAACATTCAATGTAATCATTAAAAGATATTCTCAACTAAATTGATATGATTTGATGTTACTTATTCATTTATGTGGATATTATCCAATGATACATTGATTATGTTTTCTCTAGATAGTTAATTATTATAATGATGATATGTTTATAACACAAGATTATTTTCCATAGTTTATTCTATGATTAACTGAAAAACAATTTATGAAACATGCATCATTTTAATGGGTTATGATATGTGATGAATGATTTATGAACCTTTGAAACACATATTAATCTATTATGATTATGTGTTGGGTGGGACATGAATTATATATTCCTCCACTTCATTGCTTAAATATGGATATCTCATGAGTACTAAACAATAGAATATGGAGTGAACCTAATTTTGTGAGGGACTTTTTCTACTATGAAAGTCTTGGGGGTGAACCTTGATAAAGAATATGAAAAAATGGGGATTAAACTAAATCCACAATAATAGTCTTGGATGTGTTCCTTTTCTAGGGAAATTATTTTCTATGATTATTTATTTTCCAAAAAATTTAAGAAATTTTCTAATGTTATACAATAGTGGATCTTATTCATTGTGTGAAATCCTGACTCGAGTGCCACTAAATAGTTCCCTGAGCCGTTTGGTCACATGCCCTCAAGCACACCTCCCCCTATGCTTGTGGGTGCCGACTAGTAGTGAGGGTATGGTAAGTAATTCATGGGGAGGAAATACCCCCTTTTATTGGAATGAGACACCAACGAAACAAAGAAACAATAATGAATTATGGAATGATATTAATAACCAAAACAAGACCACGTCACATGATAGTCAAAATAAGAAATACAATACTCAATTAAAAGGGAAAACATCCTATGACAATACCAGGGCCAAGCATCTTCAATGAAACTACAAGTAAAGATATAATGACTCCAAAGAGTATCCCAAACCACATCTGGTTCTTTCACCCATGATCCATTCACAAAGAACAACTTATCATGGAGCCTTTCCCTTATCATGTCTTGTAACAACAAAGTCTACTCGGGTTCCAATCAGGTGGCATGTATTGGCTGTGAGTACAACTTAGTATGCCAGCACCAATAGTGTCTTAAATAAGTCAAATCAAATAGAGTTTATGAAATTCTACAAAGAAAAAAGTACAGGTCATAATTATACAGTTATCACGTTTTCATTTATTCTTCAATCATCACATTAATCCCAATTTCAATTCAAGTCTCCCATTTGAATAAAAATTCATTATTTTCATTCATTTTGTGTGGAACACCATGTTAAGCAACCCAAATCACCTTTGGTGTTGAACTCCATGTCAACCACCCCAAATCTCATTTGGTTTTGATCGCCGTGTCTATCACCCCACATCTAAAGCTTGGATAACTATTTGGGTCGAACGCTATTTCCAAGTCCCAACTTCTAAATCAATCTAGAACACCATGTATAGAACCCACATTCTAAATAATTTAAATCATTCATCAATTCAAAAGAATTAACAAAATCATTCCAAAATTAATACATCTATTAGTAAATCATAATAAATCCCATTAGTTAACCCAACAATTAACTAAGAACATAACCCATTTATTAATTCTTCAATTAATTAATCAATCAACACAAATCATATTCCATAATTATTTTTTCACAATTAATAATAAAAATAAAATCTCAACATATCATAATTAATTCTAACAATTAATTATCTTTTATCAACATCATGGAACATAATTCATTCACAATTAATTATATTTCATACACCAACATCCTCTCATAATTAATTTCCCCCAATTAATTATCTTATAAAAACAAATTAAATATCTCAATTAATATACCTCAACCCATAAACAAAATCACTAAATCATATATCTAATTGGTTATCCCCATTTTTTCCATGATTAAATCATAAATTAATCATTTATTTCCCCAAAGTATCAACAAGTCAAATTAAAATTCTCCATTACTCCAATTCAGGAAATCAATTATCAAGGGAATCTAGAAAATCAATAATCTCACATACACATATTAAACCAATGACTATTGGAGTTCAATTTAGACCACATACCTAGGTTTTTTGATAGATTTTAGCACAGTAGGAGTCCCCAAGGTCTGGGTGGCAGAACAACATCGATCAAGATCCAGATCTAAATCCTTAAACCCAAAAATTAAGATCAATAGCATAATGTTAGTGAAAATATAGATCGAGATACACAATTCTAGATCTAGATCTAAACACTTAGATTTATATCCATGGAAAAAATAGATATATTTCATGAAAAGATCAAGGAAAGACAGAGGAAAGAATATGAGAAGCATTAGGTTGAAATCCACTTACCAAGAAGAGAAAGGATATTCAATCTAAGCTTTATATATTGATGAAAATTGTTGAAATCACCTTGGAATCCATTCAGAAGGGTTTGTTATCACCATAAATTTTTTAAGTCTAGTCCTAGGTCGAAACAGAGGGGTCTCAGGGGTTCAGTTGATTTAAAAACTAATTTTTAGAAAATTAAAAGCCACATGCATAGTTTCATGGGAAGGGGTGCATGATTAGAGTGAACCATGCACCAACCGTGATGACCTATGTATCTAGGTTCACATGGTTACTATAAGATATTTTAATTATTTTTCAAATCATTCTCTAACCGTGTGGACCATCCCAACCTAATTATTCATAGTTACCTAGGTTTAGGAATACATTTTTTTAAACCGTGTACAAATTGTGTGCAATCCTCTGTCCGTTAATTTTTCTAAAAACATCACCCAAACTCTCCTCAAAACATAACATCAAAGAAAAGGTACCTAGAAAACCGCAAAAGTACCTAAAAATATACTTGATAAGACATTGAAAAATTTTGCGATCTTATAATCTCCCCACCTTACAACAACTCATCCTCGAGCTTCATTTCCGAACATCACTAATAATTTGATCCAAAAATATTGGGACATTGAGCCCTCTTGTCTTCTTCCCTTTCCAATGATTCCTCTTGAATACATTAATGTTTCAAGAAAACATGAACTAATATCATGGTCTTTTCCCACCACACATTCCCACTCTGATCTATCACACGTATTGGATTCCCCTTAAAAGTCAATTCCATCTCGAGGTCAACCTTGTCCATATAGATTACCTGAGATTGGTTGTGGTGATACCATCATAACTGTGACACGTGGAAAAAGACATTCATAGAACTGTATTTTACAAGAAGATCCAATTGGTACGCTAGCAGTCTAATTCTCTCCACTACCTCAAACGGTCCAATAATCCTGGGTGCCAACTTTCCCTGCCTCTGTATCCTACGGTGACCAAACCTCGGAGACACCCTAAGGAATACATGACCACCCTCTGTAAACTCTAGGAGTTTTCTCCTTCTATCAGCATTCGACTTCTTGCTACTCTGAACTGCAGCTATACATTTTCAAATCAACCGAACCGTCTTCGATGTCTCCTGCATGACACTCGGTCCCATCAAATCTGACTCCCCAGCCTCTACCCAACATAGGAAGATCTACAAGGTCTACCATAAAGTGACTCATATGGTTCCATATGCATAGTTTCCTAATAAATATTATTATAGGTGAACTCCACTAAATCCAAGATCTTCCCTCAAGAACCACGAAAGTCAAGCATACAAACCCACAGTATATCCTCTAACACATGTATTGTACGCTCTGACTGCCCATTACTCTGTGGGTGCAAAGCCATACATAAAAAACATATGTGCCAATAGAAAATTGTAATCTCTTCCAAATGCATGAGGTGAAACATGAATCGAGATCTGAAACTATAGTCTATGGAACACCATGAAAATGAACTATCACCAAAAAAATATAGTTCTTCCAACTGTTCTACTATGATGTTTCCCCTGATAGGAAAGAAATTTGGTACCTTTGTTAGTCGATCCACAATAACCCAAATAGAATCATCCTTCCTATGTGTCCTTGGAAGACCTACCACAATTTCCATAGTAACTTTATTCCACTTCCATTTAATAATAAGAAACTGCTACAATAGACATCTACATCATTGATTATCTACCTTCACATGCTGACAGGTGAAACAACTTGTTATAAATCTTGATATCTTTTTTTTTCTTACATGGACACCCAAACTATTGTCGTAGGTCATGGTAATTTTTTCACCCTATAATGTACCACCCACTTTGAAGCATTAAATTCTCACACAAGATCCTTTCGCATACTCGTTGGCAGAACAACCTGATTTTTCACATATATGGCCCCATCTATTATATATCAACTAGTCTGGAGGTTTAACCCCACCTTCAAGGATTTACCTTAAGTCTAAACACTCCAGATCCTCATATTTTTTTGTCTCTAATCCATCTCAAGATTAAAGACTCGAGTACTAATGAAACCAGAGTCATCCTCTCATGACTCCCCTAAACCACCACATGCATTTCCTCCAGCAAAGTCATCATCCTCCACTCTTCACTCCACTCATGAACCAACTCATTTTGAGTTTTCCATCTCAAGGAATCATCCAAACTATTCCCTATTATAGCTGTATATGCCAGTTCATAATCAAATGACTTCATATACTCTACCGATCTTCACTGCTGAATATTCAAGTCATAGTGTGAAAAGATATACTTCAAGATTTTGTAATCTGTAAAAACTATAAAATTTTCACCCAAAAGATAGTGTTGAAAACAGTTAAGAGAAAAAACCACTAATGTCAAATCTATGTCCTATATGGGGTAATTTTGTTCATGTTTCCTCAAATGTCATGACACATATGCAATGACTCAATCACCCTGCATCAACACGTCTCTGATTCATATCCCAAAATCGTCACAATACACCCTAACCAAACATTATTAAGATCAAAATTGGTGCTGATGTGAAGAGCTTCTTCTAGTCTTGGAAAGGATTTTCACATTATTCTGTCCATTCAATTTTTACCCCAATATTTTATAAACATGAAAGTGGTGCATTCAATTAGGAAAAGTCCTGGATGAACCTTCTGTAATATCCAGCTAATCCCAAAAAAACTTGGATATCCAAAACATTATTGGGCTACTCCCAGTAAACCACTACCTGAACTTTTTCTAGGCTTACTACCTCACCTTCTTCTAAGATTATGTTCCCCAAAAAGTGTAACCTTTCAATCCAAAATAGACACTTAGATATATTGGTGTATAGATGATGCTCTCTTAGTGTACTCAGGATGAGGTCAATATAGTGGGAATGATCATCACAAGACTTAGAGTAAACCAAGATGTCATCCACAAACACCACCACAAACCAGTCTAGGTATGGATGAAAGATCCCATTCATTTGAGATATAAACACTAATAGATCTTTTTTCAACCCAAAATGCATTATGAATAACTTGTTAAGGACATAGCATCTTCTGAAAGCAGTTTTTACTATATCAGAAGTCCGAAATATTACCTGATGATACCCTGATCTCAAATCGATATTTTAGAACACACAATCCCCCTTCAGCTAATCAAACATATCATCAATACATGTAAGATAATATAAGTTCATCACAGTCATTTTATTAAACTTTCCATAATCGACACACAAGCGTAAAACCCTATCGGCCTTCATTGAAAACAAGACGGGTGATCTCCAATGTGACATGCTTGGATGGATAAACCATTTATCCTAAAACTCCTCTGAATACATATTAAGCTCTTGAAGTTCAGTCAGTACCATTTTGTAAGGTGTAATAGACACTGGATCAGCCCGCATCATGAGATCAATATTGAATTCCACAACTCTCCCATGTGGAACCCTAAGAAGTATTCAGGAAAGACCTCTTGGTATGATTCCGTAACTGGTGGAAGGATGTGTTTCCTATCACTCACATCATTGATAAAAAGACTAGAAACATGGTTTGTGAGCTCTCCACTTTGTTGAGTAACAGGTCTTACTCTGCTTGGATGGATATCCCATTCTCCACGATGAACATACTAGTCACCCTTTGAAGACACAAAGTTCACTCTATTGCGGTATCAATCGATGTCGACTCGATATACGACTAACTAGTCCATTCCTATAATCAGGTCGAATCACATCTTGACAAGGACATAAAGATCCCAAAGAAAATGATAGTCTATGATATCTAGTGAACATCCCTTCCATAAATGGATATCTATAGACTGCATTCCCAATGGTGTATTCATATTCATCACACTACTTACGGACTCTACCACCAGGCTCAAACCATTAACAGGATTTGCAGATATAAATGAATTAGAGAAATTAGTATCAATCAAAGAAATTGCTAATGTAAAATGTATTGTAATAGTATCTCTCATTGTTGATGGCCCAACCTCACATTGCACAAGAATATGTTTCTCTGCATGTAATTGTCCGGCCCCACTTTTTTGGGGTATCATTTGAATCTCTTGAGTAGCACCATCCTACTAATATTAGCACTCATACCCATATACACCACGTCCATTTCCTATACTACCTCTTCTAGTATTAATCGAACTACCATTCCTATAAGGTGTAGAAGACCCTCTTCCCACACTCTAACTCTATGAACCTCCTCCCTCATCACCATCCTTTCTCTAATTCCTATAACACTTTTGTAGGTTCCCTATCTTTCCAAAAAAACTATCACTCCACTGGTGGTTGAGGAAAATGTGTGTGATAGTGTCCTAGATTTTGGAATTGGTTTAATAGCATATGTGTAAAATCTAGTGAAACTGTTCCTATAGACCATCCACCTTTCATTCCACTGTTCGGACTAATGTTCTCGTAATGGAGCTTCCTATTCTCAAAAGGCACACACCATTATCATCCAGTGACAGCTACCTGTCTTGTACCAGAAGACGCTTTTATGTTCCCCTTTGAAAGGAGAGCCTTATTCACAACTTATGAGAACTTTTTCAGCCTAAATATATTCACGAGGGACTTAATATCACACTTAAGTCCATCCTGATATCATTTTTCCGAAGAATCCTCGTATGTTGCCAAAACATGTGAAAATTTCTATAAATCGATGAAATGTTCAGCATAATCCATTATATACATGCTTACATGCCTCAAATTCATAAAATATTAATCCTTCTCTTATCTCATTGTTTTTGGATAGTAGTATTCCAAGAAATTATCCTAAAAGTTCTTCTATAACATATCATCAGTATGACCTGATCATACATAAATATCCCAACAATTCCTCACTGACCCTTGTAGCATATAAGCATACAACATGAATCTCTTCTTATTTGGAATCAAAAAATGGTCATGTAAAATATCTATGGATTTAATCCATAATTTAGCTCCCTCTGGTCCACCCTCTCCAGTAAAAGTCATAGGGTGTTGTAGGTAAAACTCCCTTGTCAACTCAAACCTTCTTTTCAGAAACTTCCCTAGGTCTTTCTCCATTAACTACATGAAATGAAAAATGTTATCATTGATCATCTCCCTTACCTCCTCTTCTGGAACCAATGGTGCTTCAAGTTCCCTATCTGGAAGTTCGTTCCATTCCATACCCCATGGTTTCCCTCTCAAAAAGCGTCATGGAGGCACATCTCTATAAGGCCAAACACACGTCTTAGGTCTCATAATGAAACCTTATAACATTTATGTAATAGAAGAAGGAAACATACCTATTTAAAAAAATTCCTTCCCATTTCTCGCCTCACGATCAACTCTAAGGACATATCACTACCCTTAACCATGCTACTCCTAGGTCTTAGTTAACAAGGGTATACACATTCTCATTAATTAATTCTTACAATTAATTAATTAAATCATTTAAAATTAATTGATTCATTAATTAATTAATCAAAACCATCTCATTATTCAAGTATCTCATTAGACAAAAATTTATTCTCAGTTTTCATCATGGTTTCAATATCACAACAAGGGAAAACAGTTCAAGTTCAACAACTTACCCATAACCCATTTTTTGATTATTTCCTAATATAATGAATGTCACAATTACCCTTAGTGCCTAGAATGATGCATGAAGACTCAAATCTTATTCCTCTTTAGTCCAAAAATCAATAATCAACAATTGTCAAAACAAATATCTCATCACACCACAAGTGTGTCACCCAAGGTGAAATAATCTCCAACTGTAACAACAAACATCAATCACAACAATCCCACCCTGAGTACTTACATTTTACCACGTACATGGAATTTCAAATCTCATGAATGAGCTCGTTACCAAGACCAAACCCTTCTAAGACTCCTATCTACCTTTAGCAAAATATAATGAAAAAAGAATAAGAAATAAAATAAAACTCTTCTCATACCACATTGTGACATCCTGACACGAATGCCACTAAACGGTACCCCGATCCGGTCAGTCACATTCCCTCAACTGTGTCTCCTCGTACACTAGAGGGTTTCAACTAAAAGCAAGGGTCTGGAAAGTTATTCATAGAGATACTATACCCTATTTTATCAAAATAATACACCAATGGGAGGAAAAAACAATAAAAAAGTGTGGAAGCATATAAATAACCAACACAATACCATGTCAATTGATATTCAAAATAGGAAATACATTACTCAACTAAAAAGGAAAACATGTTATGACTACCCAAGTTTCAAGTGTCTATAATGAAAATAAAAGTAAAGAGACAATGACTCCAAATTGGGTCCCAAATCATGTTTGGTTCCCTCAACCATGCTCTATTCCCAAAAAAACCTATCCAAGGGCCTTTCCCTTATTCTGCCAGCCATCAAAAAAGTCTATTCCGGTGCCGATCCGGCATCCCAAGTAGGGTGTGAGTACAACTCAGTATGCCACCACAAATGGTGTCTAAATCAATTACAGTCAAAAGATAGTTTATGTAATTCTATGATGCAATAAATACATGTCATAATTAAATTGTTATCACATTTTCATTTATTATTCTATCATCACATTGAACCCAGTTTCAATTCATATATCAAATTTGAATTGTAATTCATTATTGTCATTCAATTGGTGTTGAACGCTATGACAAGCACACCAAATATCATTTGGTGTAAAAGGCCTTTTCAAGAACCCCAAATAACATTTGTTTTAGACTTCCATGTCTATAACCCCACATCACAAGCTTGGATAACAATTGGGAAGGAACTCCATGTGCATGTTCGAACATCTAAATCGGTCAAGTACGAGATTTCTATCACCCACATTCTCAATAATTTAAATAATTCCTTAATTCACAATAATTTTCCACATCATTCCCTTACTAATCCATTGATTATATAAAAATATAAAATTAAATTAGTTAACCCAAAAATTAACAAAGCAAATAACCCATTAATTAATTCATCAATTAATTATTTACTAAAAAAAATGTTATTCCATAATTAATTCTTAAAAATTATTTATCTAAATAAAATCTCAAATTATCATAATTAATTCTCACAATTAATTTTCTTTAATCAACATCATGGAACATAATTAATTCAGCATTAATTATCTTACAAATAAAAACATCATATCATAATCAATTTCCTCTGATTGATTATCTTCACACAACATATTAAATATATCAATTATGATATATCAACCCATAAAAACTATCCAAATCCAATATCTAATTGGGAATACCCCTTTTCGTGATTAAATAATAAATTAGTCATCTATATATCCAAAGCATCAAAAAATAAAATTAAAATTCCTATGTACTCTGATTCAAGAAATCATTTATCAAGGGAAGCTATAAAAATCAATAATCTCACATACATATATAAAATCAATGACTATGGGAGCTCAATTTAGACCACCATCCTTGGTTTGTTAATTGGTGTTATCCCAGTGGAAATACCCCAAGTCCGAGCGGGACAACGATGTTGATCAAGATCGAAATCAAAATCCCCAAACCCAAAAATTAAGATCAAAATAATTAAGATCTGGGAAATATAGATCTAGATCAACAATTATATATCTAGATATCAACACATATATTTAGATCTATGTAAAAAATTGATATGTTCTCTGAAAAGATGATGGAATGATAGAGGATATAATGAGAGAAGAATTGGGATGAAATCCATAAACCAAGAAGAGAGTGGATCTTCAATCCGGGCATTAGATCTCAAATAATGGTATTCAAACCACCTTAGAATCCCTCTATAAGGCTCAGGGATGGCCTAGAATTTTTCGAGCCCGATCCATGGTTGAAATAGAGGGGTCTGAGTGGTTTGGGTGATTTAAAAATTAGATTTTAGATAAGTAAAAATTGTGTGAATGGTTTCCTAGGTAGGGGTGCATGGTTAGGGTAAACAGTGCACTTACATTGATGACCTCTCTGTCCGGATTAACATGGATAATTCAAAAGATCCACATTGTTTATCAAACTGTGTTCTAACCATCCATACCCTCCTTACCTAGGGCCTAATGGTTACATGGGTTTAGGTGAATGGTTTTTCAAACCGTGTGAAAACAATGTGTTGCCCTTTATCCATTAATTCTTCTTAAAACATCACCCAAACACAACTAAAACCACAAATTCAAATAAAAGGTACTTAAAAATAACAAAAGTACATGAAAAATGGTCCTAATGTGACTTCAAAAAAGGTCAGGAACATACACTATAATTCCATTGTGATTCTTATTTTATGAACGACCACGCTTTAGTCCATGATTCAATAATGATATCTATGATATATTGGGTATGGATTTAAATTTTTTTATTTTATTAACTCATACCCATATTCACTTATTATAGTTAAGTGATCATTTATATATCCCTTGTTTAAACTTTCAGATAATATGATCTCACCCATTCTTATACTTCCATTCCAAAGGTTTTAATGATTGGTTTTTAGTATGATATGTTTAATAAGGGAGTTAGTTGTGAATACCATAGTGGGATGAAATATAGATATATTACTAACTAGTTGTTTTTATATCCATGATTTCAAAGATATTAATACTTTGTGATTCTTATGTTAATCGAAATGTTATATAATCAATATCAATTTATTAATATGTAAAATATTTATATGAAATGTACGGTTCATTAGAAAAAATGGAATCCAAATGGACACATATTAATTAATTATTATTGAATAATATATAATTTATATTTAAATTTTATTGTTATCTTATATCTCTATTTAAATATCAATTTATAATATTGTCTTGATAAGATAACCATTTAAAATGACCTATAATTGGCTGAGAAGTGGTGAAGAATAGTAATGTATCCGATACTTATATTAAATATATTCTTGTGTAATAACACATATACATGTTGTGTAACCCAACAATAAATTTCTTTTAATAAAATTCACTACACCATGATGACATGATGAAATAATGGAATGTAGTGTGGGAGAAGAGTATGAATAATTATCAAGTTCCACCCAATGACCATGCTATATGGAATGTAGTTTAAAGAGTTACACAATGTATAGTTTGTTTAGATTCCATATAAAATCACAATGTTTTCCCCCTTGGAAAACATGTATGTTTTGTGGTAAAAGTATGTTGAATGTAATTAATACAAATCATGAAATGAATTATTGCTATGGAACATGTTTAAGTTGGAATTACATGATGTGTATCTGACAAATGTGTTGTGTAACATGAAAACTATATTCATTGATATAATGATAAGTCTCTATATGTGTTTCACCTATGTCTATATAATATATGGAGTAGTATTTACATTCCATGTAACATTTAAACATTTAAACATAGTACACACTAATTTAGTCCACACAATGTGTAAATTAAATTGATTAAATGGACATTACCAGAGAAATTAAAACAAACAAGAGGATAAGTTCCTTATAAACATGGTTTTTGATAGGGTTCTATATATTTTTATTTCACTAAATAAATTTATTCATTATTTTTAAGACCTATATTATATATATGGTCATCATAAAAATTTTATACATATAAGGCATCAAAATTGGTGGCTTCCATATAAATCAGTGAATGTCATCTATCATAAATTCTAATCTAACTAAAATGATTGAAATAAAGAACTATACACTATGTAATATCATTAAATTTTAAACATGCTACATGACATGTACGTACAAAATTATTGATAAGGACCATCCATGATTCATGATAGATTTTTGGGGTACCTGTCATGTTGTCCCAATACACATTATATTTATATTTAATTTTATATTAAATAAATTTGATTAACTAATTATATAATACAAAAATTGGGATTCTCTAGCACCATTGGGAATGAAAATTAATATGAATACAAAAATTTCTTATTTTACTTAATTTAATAACTTAATAGTGTTATCTCAATAATGAATGAGTTTAATTGAATGTTGGCTAGAATTTAAAAATGTTCATTCATGTTATGAGTATATTATCATGATATTTAACAACTTATATATGTGTTTAATTTATTTTAAATTTTTTAAAAAATTTATGATATTTTAATAAATATTATTAAATAAAAAATTAAAATCCATGTACAAGACAATTCTCTAACAATGTTCAGGTATACATTTAAATTTGTTCCATTTTGTAACCCAATACCTTGAGTCCCCTCACCTACATGTGTTCTTGAAAATGTAAAAAAGGGTCTCTTTGGAAAGGGGAGAAGATTCAATAGGGAACTAAGGTTAAATCAACTAACGATATACATAAGTGATCAGGTGTAATGTTTTAACTCAAATAAAGATCGGTTCAAGCATTAATTCCCCTAGGTTCAAGTGTTAGTTAATCATACAATTTTTCATGTCTATAAATGGTTATTCACTTCTATGAAATCAATGAATTTTTAGAAATAATATAAAATGATAATATAAATATTACTTATACACAATGTAAAAATTTATCATTGGAAATAATACAACAATATTTAAATTAAGTAATTTTTATTTGATGAAACCATAAATAAATGGTTTTTTCTATCCCTAATCGAGATTGTTCTGGATATCATGATGTTATTGTAAATTATTTGGGTCACCAAAATAATGTTTTGATCAGAAGTTGTTTCCCCAAAAATTAATTTCAAATCATAGATGCATTTTTTTTAATAAATTAATGTTTTGAATATCAAGATTAATGAGTTTATTTATATTATATGGATAATCATCTTAATATATTTGTCAAGATGAGGATATCAACAAAACAACAAATAATTTTACTAGGACCTCATATAAATTATAAAAAGGGTTTTATCTATCCATTACACTGGATTATCATTAAAAAAGATGTTACGGATGTAATTTCTAGAGTTATTTAGAATTTAAAATATATTGGGAGACTAATAAAGAGAATTTAATAAATTTTATTTAAAAATTAAGATATTAAAAGTGATTTTATTTTTTTCTAAAATTTAAAATCATGTGAAATTTATATTTTGAATATAATACATTTGCAAGAAGAAAATGTATTATCAATGATTTATATCAATGAGTGGCACATTTACATTCTCACTGTACCACATTATTAATTTATGTTTTACATGCTAGAATCCATTGTTTTTAACTATCACACTAATGAGAGGGTTGATAAGGAACTCACTGTCAAATTGAGAATCCATGATAATGTTTCAGATGTATTATTTTTTATGCAGTAATTTAGGTTTTGTTTTCCACATAATCTATATGTCAACCCAGATTCTTATATTATATTTTCTAAACATTTTAATACTTTTTGTGAGAAGATTTGACATTATAGGAATAAGATCATCATTAACCTCTTTATGTTCAATAACATATGTGTTTCACCATCAATATAACATGTATGCACGATAATTTGATATAATGAAATTTTGGAAAACATGGTTTTTATGCTAATTGGTCTTCTAGGAAATGAAATCATATTTTTCACACTCACACAATGATTATATTGTTTTATTGTGATTTATGAAATTAATAATATTGGAATTAATTTTATTGAATTTCTATATTGATTCTCTAGGAATGTAAGGATATGGTGAATGAAAACCCCAGATTCCTTATGGTAAACAAGAGGAATTGTACGAAAAAGGTTCCTAATACCCATTAAATGTTTTATAATTCTACACATCGTCCAAAAAATTAATGGAATTTACAATGGTGTGACAAGGAATAGTATTCATAGTGTTTCTCATGTTTCATGAATTAACGATGTTAGAAGAAATTCACTACAGTTTGGAAGAAAAGGGGATATTTAGGTATGGTTTTATTAAATTAAACCACATTATATCAACTTGTTTGGTATTATATAAAACATTTGGTACTCACATTTGAACTAAAATACATAAACCAAGTATATATATGATGGATTATACAGGTTAAGTGGATCTTCAATCATCTATCTGAGTTATATTGTCTTCTATTTTTATAGAATAAAACCACCTTATATTTTTTGTGAGGTTGACTAAAATATTGATGAATTGTTATTATAGTCCATATTTTATCAAAAAAAAGTATATCTCTGTCTATATTTAAAATGGATGGTTTTTTATTTCTATTTAACTATAAATGATACAAATTTTCCAAATATAGATATTGTTACGGTATAGAATGTTGTAGTGGAAATCATTTCATACTATAATAGCAAATCCAAGTGTTGGAAATTAATAATTAATCATATTCAAATGACTCAAATCACACCCAGTTATTGAATAACTGAATTAGTAATGTAAACTGGAAGAAATTGGCATGTCTTTATCCTTATGTGTATTCAAATTCATTCATACTAAAACCTCTTCACATATGTCATCACTTATTATAAGAGATGATTAGGAAACATTAACTTATTTCATATGGTGAAAATACCATAGAGCTTATTGAGTTGTTATAATCACGTATATACAGACCATTTCTTATTGAGGCTGTTATTATGAACTCAATAATCATTAAATTTACCAATAAATTCTATAATTGTTAATTTATCTTAATAATATGTTATAACATTGAATTCCCTATAAAATTTAAGAAATTTAATAATTATTTAGAGAATGAAGTTGGTGATAAGATAATAAAACATTAATTGGATCAATGTGGAAAATATATTAATGAATTTTTCATTGAATACTTTTTAGAGGATGGGGTTCTATATCAATTAAGACCTCTTAATACTAATTGTGATAATGTTTTAGGAAATATAGGTCCTACAACATGACAAAAATGGTGAGGTTAATGATGATTCATGATGATAATCCGTAATCTTTTTGGGGATATATAGTAAAAAATTTGACAAACATAGTATTAAACGAGTTGTCCAATTATGTAAATTATTTCACAAATGAGTTGTGGTTTGATGTTTAATCCAAGTTTTATATGAAAAACAGTTGTGGAGTTGTAAGGGGTTTTTCAATGTCCCTTTATAGAAACCAACTAACATCTCAAGGTATAACATTTATCTCTCAACAAAAGATGGAATAAATTCGATATTATCTATAAAACCAAATTAATATAATGTAATAGGGTCATTACGTTGTATGTTTCATGAGACTGATATGAGGTTAAAAAGTGATAGTGTTAGTATGATCAACATTGATGAATTAATTACTAAATATGCACATTTATTAGAATGAGATAAAATTATAAAAGGCCCTTCGAAGATGTTGTTCTAGAATAATGTGTACTCTATAAAAAATCTATAGTGGTGATGGAACTAGATTGATATTTTGTTTGGTCTTCCATAATGGTTAATATAAATTTTATGACAATGATGAACCTATTTCTTACATGGAAGAAATTTGTATCTCAGATGATTCATGAAAGAAAAATGACATGAATTAATTGATGGATTCCATTTAATAAAACCATTTTTTGATATTTTATATTTTATAGTATACATAAATAATGTTGGTTAAAATAATTATTCCTAAATAAAGATAATGTTGAATGTAAAATTTTCCTAAAAAAACATGTATAATAGATGAAGGGTTTTGTAAAAATTAATTTAAAAAATATAAGAAAACATGTTCCACATTTTCTATAATAAAATCCAACAGAATTTTTCTTACAATTGTAGTTTACCGGTATTATCAGATATAAAAGATAGATGAAGAAATTACTTCCAAATGGAATCTATGTAGATGATGTCTATATTGCACAACATAAGGTGTTAGTGATTACATGAGATTCAAATACGTTATGAATATTCTTGATATCCATTTATGGGTTGAATAAAGAATCCCAATCCTAGAAAATACCCTTAGATGAATCCAAAATTAAATTGTTTTACATAAATAAATAATTTGACCCCGATGTATAAAACATTTTTAGTGGGTGTGTATTCATTTTGAAACTACTATTTTTTTATTATATATTACATATGGTGAAAGTGATATTAGTCTTGATTTCATCTAAAAGTTGGTAAAAAATTAATTCTCCCGTAAGTAATTATTTTGAGAAGCCCATATTTTAGGTATTAATATCATTTGAGATAGATCCAAGAGGTTTTTTTGTAAAATACAGGATATATAATCTTACATGATACATAAGATATTCAATATGAAATATTGAATGATAATCTTTTACTAGTTTATAGTGGTACAAATATGACTAATAAAATGGATCCTTATAATCATGTACACAGATAATGGATGAACAATATTACTTAATCATTAGTTATAGGATGAGCCATTAATTCTTTGCTGTGTGTTGGGTTTTTCGTTTCCTCTCTCATAACCTGGATAGGTAGATATCAATCATATTATAGAGTACTATATTGGATGGTAGTCAATACTATACTAGAATATATGATTTTTACGTAGGATATGTTCCGAGATAATGAAGTATATAAGGATATACTAAGAAAGGGATAAATAGAATCATACATATAGACAAATTAATATAAAATAAAATCATAGTCCAAATATTTCTTCAACATCAATTGATGAACTATAGGATAGAAGAGATAAAATTAGAAGCTGGTCACTAATTTTAATGCATAGTTTGAATACTTCTTCCCTTTTGAGGAATCATGGGAATTAGTAATGATATGAAACATAATATTGAATCATAATATAATTCCTTTAATTTATTAATGTATAACATTGTATTGAGATAATAATAAAGTGATATTCCTCTCTATAGAGATAAGTTCATATCAAAATTTGTATAGTATACATCATATGTATCACTTTTTAAGAAAATTTTCATATAGTGGTGAGGTCATAGTAACTATGGATTCCATGGATTAAAATGATAAAAACCGATTGAAAAAAACAATACTGATAAAATATAATTAATATTATGTGAGATTGAAATGATATAATTTCATTAACAATTGGATTCAGTAATAGTGGGAGTATATTATAATTTTTTTCCTATATCCAATTTCATTATACATTCATTTATACATAAATACATGTTATATAATACTAATAATATCTTACAACTTGGTTAGTTTTCATCAATATATCATTGATTTCATAATGTCATTTGATTATTTATTGCATTTAATTGTCATAAAAGTTCCTTTATATGATGGGAACTATTATGTTCTCTAATTATAAGAATATGTACATGTTCTATAAACCTATTTTATCAGTTGACTGCACATATATGATATTGGAAATATGGTGTAGGGGTTATTAAGGAATCAATATTTCTTATAATGATTTTTGAATTCATTAATCTCTATGATATGAGGTAATGAGTACAAACCCACCCATTTGAAATCCAAAAGTTTCATGTGTTATTACATAATCATATTTTTATATGTGTATATATTTTTTAATAATAATGATATTATTATTAATTCATATCATGAATTGAGTAGTAATACGTATTTATATTAAATCTTATGACATTTTATCATGGTGTTGTTGGATATGATGGGAATTCCATGAGTGATGTAAAATTTGTGAATAATCTAGAAATGGATTTGAAAAATTTGAGTTAAAAGAGATAAATAACTTTTAAACTTTGAATGGAATATTAGCATCTCAATAATTACATGGAAATATAGTTTTTATCATGGAGATAATTTCTAGAAACTCAAAAATTATATTTCATCTATATATATGAAGGACATAAATAATGAAACACTCGTAATGAGATATTTAAAAAATTGATAATATTCCACTGTGATTGTTTTTCTGAGCTTTTTGTTTTTTAGATATTTCATATATTAAATATCGATTTCAAAATTTATTGATACTAACTTATCATTAGTTTTAAGTAAGTTGTCATAACTCAATAAAGATAAAGGCCTAAAGAGTCACTCATAATGTCTATCTGAAACCTCAGTTAAATACTATTTAAAATGAATAAAAATATATTCTAATTATTCCAGAATTAAAAAAGTATACTCAAAATGTCGATTGTATACATATTTTTTCAAATAATAAGGATATATTTATTTATAAAAAAAATCTTCTATTATTCATCATTTACTATATTATAATGTATAAGGAAATGTTTTGTTATGGGTTTGTTTGAAATATCAAATAAATAATTCATTAGTTTAGTTCACACTAATGAAATTATTACTATATTAATTTTATTATTCATCATGGGGTTCACATAGATATGAGAGAGTAGACAAGTGATAGTTTGTAATAACTTTTTCTCTAAACATTCAATAAAAACGTTATCATAACACATCAAGCATAATTGATGTGTTTCTCAAAAAATAACACCCTTTAGAGTTATGTAAATACTATAGATAACTTTCAAAATGTATCTCTCAATAACAAGGAGTATTAAAACCATTTCTCCCTCATATAAAAATAGAGAACTCATTCGAATCCTTTAACCTGAGAATGGATTTTTATTGTGATCAACATAATAAAATAATGTTAAAAAATATTCTTTGTATGAATAAAACTATCATTCCTTGAAGATTATGGGTTCATAGAAGATGATTAGATTACAACTAGATGGATTATACAACTGGATACTTTGTTAGTAATACTTTATGGAAATAATGGTCAGATTACTAATCAATATAGTGTGAATTTGATGACATTTGGTAATACACTCTAAAAAGAAATTCAAAATTATAATTTAATGACCCTATCTAATGAATATTTTGTATAATATTCATGATATTTCATTGAGAAATAAGAAATAATATATGAGTGTACATTTTCAAACATAGGATTACCCCTTAAAATGTTCCCTAGGGCCATTGGTTCAAGTCACACACTACATGATTACTGGTCCACAAATATTAGTGCCTTTAGTTAATATAAAACTAATACTAACCATAAAACTATGTGGTTTCTAATGTATGTTGAGTTGGATGATTTTTTTACCTTAGGTTTATTTTTGTGAGTTATTTCTAATGGTTTTTAATCCCTCATACATGAATAATTATTTTAATTCATATTAATATTCTCATTAATTGAATAACGCATTATATATTTTGGGGGTGAAGGGGGTATGATAAGAGATTTTGATTGGAATTGATATTTTGAGGATTAGTGATTTAATTGTATCATATATTTCTATGATGATTTTTCTTTCTGACATGAAAGATCTATAAGCTGGATTTCCTCACTAGATTTCATCTTCCTTGATGGATGATTTTTCATTAGCATGAGATAGAGGAAGACATAAATAAATACATAGTTCATTATGAGTGATAGATTCCGTAACACCCACTTCATTCAATGATGGTGGTTAACATAAATTTGAAGGATCTATAGAACATGTTATAATGAATAATTATTCAATACATAAATGTATTTAGATGTGAATTCATGTGATCAATTCTCATGTTTATCTTCTGAAATTGTCAATGTCATTGATGATTTATGACCCGATATGTAGGTTTTTAGCCATAATTATTTTTCTTAATTAGAGATGTCTTTCAATTAGGGAAGTATTTTTTTCATTTTTATTTCTCTTCAAAACATATAAAGAGGAATTATTGTTAGTTTTGTTTTCAATTTCCCAAATAATTGAGTCCATATAATTCATGAATTTTTTTAAATTCTAATCACTTTGATTTTAGTCAAATTGTTTGACCCGTTTGGCTAACAATTCACATAATCCATTTAGTCAATTTTGATACATTCATCATTCAAAACATAGATTCCGCGATTGGTGTCCAAATAATAATGTGTATAGAAACATTATATGTTTAGTATGGTCAACATAGTAGAGTAAAGATATAGTTTTTCTAGAGCATGTCATTTATTAAAATAAAACACATATTATGTATATATTGAATATAAGTATTACTCAATTTAATATTAAAAAAATCATCCATTCTGATAATTTTTATCTATTATTAGAATATTTTCTAAAAGTCACATTATTTACATGTTCTTATTTATGTTCTAAAAACATTGTCCTTTAGACTTATAATTTCATAATTGAGATAGGGTATATAGTTGTAATGAAATATTAATTCATTTAATAGTTTTTAATAATTATAATTGTGACACACCCAATTGAGGGTAGAATATTAAAGGGTCTTCTATAAAGGATGAGAACCTTAGGAAATATAAGGAGGTGACACCCGAATAAAAAAAGTGGTTTCTAAAATTTTTGATCAACTGGAATGTTGAAGTGATATGGAATCTCAATATGATTTATACTAATGAAATCAATTAATTATGATATAAATTTTGATTATGTATAATATTTTATATATATTTAAGATAAATACTTCATGATGAGGGATTATAAGGTAGTTCACAATTCAAAAGGGGGTATAAATGTCCCTCATATTAACCAAGCATATAATTTTGTGTCATTGTGAATTTAATTCAGATCACATTTGATAGTAGGGGCCAATTTAAAATAGAAAATCAATTGGTGCAGAATCTAGGGTGATAATGGTGGGTCAAGTCACATATGGGATTATGGAGGATGATTTTCATGGTATTATACCATTTTATTCTTTTTTAATAAATTAAAATTAGGTTAAAGTAAATATTATAGATGAATATATGAATATTTTCATGGTTAATAATAGTAGTGGTACCTAATTCCTGAATTCATTATATAAATTTTATATGAAAGAAGATAGTTGGGGATTCATAAGAGTTTCAAAAAATAAGAATAAATGTAAGGATTATTCTATTTTTCTAAGAACCTTGTCAAAAAAATCCACTATTTTTCTTTTGGAACATAAAATAAAAATATATTTTCTATATACGGAAGAATGGAAGGCCGATTTTATTAGATATTTTTATGATTAAAACCAGTATTAAAAGTATAATGAGTAAGATAACTCTCATTATTGTCAATATTGACTAATGGAAGGTGGAATATATTTTTTGGGCATGGTCGGTGGAATAGGTTTATGTTTTTTTTATATATTCACTTTTATATGTTCTATCACTCTATTTTTTTATTTTTTTATTGTATTTAGAAATTTCTTGTATCTCCTTTCTATAAATATCCTAATGAATTTAATTGCATATATTTTTTATTTAGAAATTTATGACTATTAATTTTATTCTCATGGTTCAATTCATATCTTATTATTATTATCATTATTATTTTTAATTGAATTGAATGGATGTCACTATTTTATGATAATGATGTATATTTAGAGAATTTTATATTTTTGGGAAGGTAAATTTATGGATTGGAAGTTACAATGTCTAAGCTCATTGTATTTTAAGGCTAATGAAATGGGAGACATGTTTATTAAGTGGACATTACTTTGGGATTTTTGGGGTTGGTGGACAATATATTTTGTTGACTATTCACTAATATAATTATGGTTGTGAATTTTTCTATCATAATATTTAATTTATGTACTTCTACCAATTTTTTGGAATTTTTATTTCTATTTATTCATCAATTCATAAAATTATTATTTGTTAATAATTTTCAGTGATCATGATTGGGTTCTTTACCTCATGCCACATATTGTCATGAATTGTGTTTATTTTTTTGATTTTTGATGTTGTTTTTTAGAGGAAATTCATTATAGGTGTACCAAGGGTGATCAACCTGGTGATCCTAGATATCTATAGAATCTATAACATGAATTGAGATACATTTTTTATATATTTTTTTTGAATTATATGACGTCTTCCCATTTATCGGGAGGATAAATTAAAGATTATGTGTGTCATAATCCTAAAAAACTCTCCTTTCCTTATGGCTAATAATAATTGTTCAATAACAAGACACATTAAATTATCATAAAATATTGTATAAAATGATATTTGGTGATTGATAATTCTTATCAAGAACAAATTAATGGAATGATAGATTTGATTAAGTATTAGACTATATAATCTATTATTCCATCAAATTTTTCGGATCCTAGAGAATTATTTAATAAAAAAATATAAATTGAAGTGTAATTTTTTTTAAAATCATGATCTATGTTTTAAAGTATATATTCACTAGATATATATTATAAATTTGAAACCCAATTATGATAGAAAATGTATTTGTGTCCCTTTTTGGAGTTATCATTTCTTGATCATTTAATAATCAACTCTAAAATGATTGCACCCACCAAGGCCACTTGTTAACTAGTATTAATATAATATTGTCACCATTAGAACATTTTAAACGGTCCATGTGATAGTGACTAAAATATTGTCGGAAAATAAAAATGAATTAAATGTCATAGTCTATATCAATATACAACATACACATTAGTTTATTGTGTGATATTATCCAATGGAAACTTCATGATATATATGACTAATTGAGAAATATATAATATATAAATGAGAAAAAAATACAACAAAATTTAGTAAAAAAACAAAAGATAATTATGCCCAACAGAAAACTTAATCCAATAAGTAATCAATATTTGGATGCTCCTCCTTCCTATGTGATCCCATTGAATGACATTTAGCTAAAATAGACACTTCCACTAACACGGTAAACCATTATCCATCAAACATCAACAAAAATCATAATGAATTTACTCTAAAAAATACCCCCACCAGATCCATTTAAAAAATATCATTTCTCAACCTTTGTATTGTTTTCATAGACAAAAAGTATATTTTCACAAGTCTCATACCATGGTAAGTACAAACATACTCATTAGGATTCACTAAGAATATTAGAACAATAACTATATAACATTTTCAATAAAAATTATCATTAATATAATTGAGAATCAATGTTAATTTCTTTTAAGGGAAACCTAAATATGTTTAATGCACTGTAAATTATATAATGTGAGTGTTATTGTTCTTTATGGTAAGTTATTGGTGAACAATTATTACTATATAATGAAACCAAAGTACCCTATATTTGGGAACATAAAAAACTCTCTCAAATCACAATGTAAAATGAATTAATTTGTAGAAGATACAATTGTTGATAGAATTCAACCCATAGAGATAGAACTCCCTAATTGGGGGTAAATGGATGGATAAACGACCCTACCCAATAGTGAATATAGAGGATCACCAACCCCATGTAGTAGGGGACACCATAAACTATCTGTAAATAGACTAATAGATAGAGGATATCAGGCCCTTGGTGAAGGGGATCCTGACACTACCCATGTAATGGGATAAAGAATCCCAAAATAGGAACAATGGTACAATCTTGACTCTATCAAAAGTATACCAATTGATGTAAAATAATTAAACCTAGATAATAGTGTGGATATCATAACTTACCAATGGGATGATATATATCATTATTCACCAAGGCCCAATGGGAACCCTAATAGTATCTATAAATGAACAATTAATAAAGGATTATATCCCCTATATATCTAGGAGATACCTAACCCAGGTCTTGGGATGGTATAGAGGACCCCATACATGGGCCCATGATTTGGATACATAATTGTATCTATAATAAAAAATGTCATTATTTATCCAAATTTGAAGATAGTTCACTTATCAAATTAAATGTCACATCACACTTGTAGGAAATGTGAAGACAACTACAACATAATATGGGGGAAACATTCATGATAAAATATTCACATTCCCAAATTATAGTTATAATAAAATAAATATTTCAAAACAAAAGTTTTTGAATGAAACATAGTTTTTAAATTTAGGTTACATGGTTTGTAGAACCTATTAAATAACCTTTCCATGTACAAACACATTTTATTCTAGTCAACGTCCACCAACATGAAATTAAATCTACACAATACATTATGTACAACTAGGAGAGGTAGTAGGCATATACTAGTACAAAACTGGTATCTTAGAACAATGGGATATGACATGTTGTTATTTTCACATGGAATATAATGGAAAATAGACCGGGGGAAGGTACTCTCCAAATATTCCTTATTGTCAACTAGGGGGTATCATGATTTCTTCCATAAATAACATGGTTTGTGGTATTAATTTATCACCAAATCATATTTTAATCCCAATTCGAGATACATAATGTGTGTTCATAAAAATTATATTACAAATCGAATATAGTTTTAAAGATAAACCAAATATCCCATAAAAATTAATATATCCACTAATCATGCCAATAAAATTTCCCAAATTCTTTATAAATATATCTATATAAATAAAACATCCTCATCCAGCCAATTTCTATTCATTCATGGATCAAAAAATATTGTATGGCTATACAGATAGACATATTTATAAATAATCTCATTGTAACAAACTCTAAAAATTTTATTTCCTATAACTTCTTCCACCATTTTATGATTATTATTGAAATATCAACACATTTTCATTCTAAAGTAGTGATTGAAGGTTTGGTAAACAATATCATACCAATCTTGACCAATGTCTTTACAACCACTTACCAAATCATAGGGTGATTGTGATAAAATTATTAGTGGTAGGAGAAATATTTGAATAATAAAAAATGATATTAAGAAATTTATATTTGGATGTTATTAATTGACCATTTTTTATTAATGTAAATGATAGATAATAATGAAAAAAAATACAAATCTTGGCCAATTAAAAATTCATTGATTTGTTGATCCTAGAAAAAAATAAGGGTCAAAAGAAAACAAGGTATTCCATTCTATTAATTCTATAAAGGTAGAGTATTTCATTAAATAAAATTCATATTTTATTATTTTATCAGCTTCATTTTATCAATCATCATATATATTGTTTTAGATATCATTTTCATTAAATAAAATCATTAATTTCATATTAGATTTGATTTGTATCATTTGATCCAATATCCATTCCTCATATTTTATATCCCTCTCCGTTCTTCATAATATTGCATTATTATAAAAAAAATTCTTACTCTAAATAGAGTACATAGTTGGGGAATAAACATAAAAAATTAAAATTGGTTATTTGGACAAATAATTAATTAAATATTCATTAATTAATTTTTTTAAATGATGAAATTGTGACCATACATACTTTGGATCCCAAATAAGAACAATGTTTATAATTCTTACATTAAAAGGCCTACTTTTTATATACAAAATGGTCTCAAATATCCTATATGAGACTAAATTTTAAGGAATATCTCATTCTACAAGAAAACCTAAACTAATATAATACAAAAAACATTATGAAGGTAATATAAGTGCTCAATTTTAATATTATCAAAACATCCCAATATAGAGACCACTGATTTGTGTCTCAGCCAAAGTGGCCACATCACATCAGGGGCACCTCCATATACACTAGAGGTTGGTAAATAGTGGTTGGGTTGTATTGTGGTATAATAATAATAATATCATTGAGATAGTATAGAAAAAAATAATATCAATAATAGGAAATCAAATAAACCAAATCAAAATAACATCGCAAAAAATAAATTTAATGTTATAATAAATAAAAACTTCACTAAAGTTATATAAAAATATATTTTTTCATGCTTATCACAATGGATCTCCAAGGTCATATCGTAATAACAGGATAACAGAAGAATGAAATAAAATTAAATCTATAATTCATACCCAATGTGTATAACAACAAGATGTTTTTATGAAATATTTTCTTTAAATAATTTTGATTCTTCAGTTGCTTGATTTTCATGAAATCATGAGTTTAGATGAACATTAATATGCCCTTATTATAAAATTACTGTAGTATCCTAGTCATTAGGTTACTGGTCATAATTATAATTAACTTAAGAAAACATATTATGAATGAATTGGATATTAATTATTTATGAAAAATACAAATCAATTAGATATTTTTATTTTTGATTGAATTGTTTTTGGTAATGAAATTAATGAAATATATATGTGTTATATACTTAATAATTTTTATTTATATTCATGTAATAGATATTTTAGTCATAGGGTATGAATAAAAGCAGATTTCATTTATAAGAACCTATTCTTTTTTTAATGGTTAATTTTACACCTTTGAAAGATGAACCCATTTGAAATTAAGATTTTGACACATTAATAATTTATATAGGAAAACATAAACATGTTATTTTGAAGTGGTATATGAAATTTTACATTGGATAAATTTTTGATATTTTTCTCATAACATTCAAATTTTAATGAATAGTAAAAATACGCTAAATTTTAACTAAAAAAAACTGTATTCATTGATATAATTTATATGTATAAATTATAATATTGAATGGTTTTTAAGTTAAAAATAGAAGATATTTTTAACATTTAATATAATTTTTGTCATTGGCATAAATTTTACATAGAATTCAATGTTAAAAATATTTCAATCTTTTGCAATGTTTTAACTTTTAAAACCCCTTTTCCCATTTCAATAATGACAATAATTTTAAATTAATTACTAAAAATTTAATTTTCTAAATTTTAAAAAAATTATTTCCATATTTGGAATCATTATGTCCAAATTATCTTAATAGGCTGCTTTTATTTTTGGGCATTATGAATAATAATTGGTAATTATTTTGTTACAATGGTTAATGGCAAATCATGTAATTAAGGGTAAAAGTAGCATTATTAAATAAACATAACACCTTCAAAAATAATATTGGATGAATAAGTTTAACCTTTATCATCTTTTATTCAAAATGGAATCAATTTCTAACCACTTACCTATGAATATGAAATGAATGTAATAAAAACTAATGAGTGTGACAAAACGTCACAATCTCATTTTATATAGGTATATAGATTTTAATATATGGATATATAGAAGATAATATCGACTATATAGAGTATATTAAATTCAAATAAAAATTCAACATCATATAAATTTATTTATAATTTTTATAGATTAAATGATTACCGTTAATGATGACACAATAGTGATGAAAAAATTATTTAATTAACAGAAATATCAAATAAATCGTTTCAAAAATATTATAATAAATAACATATGAGCAAATTAATCTGATCCAAAAAAATTCACGGTGACTATGAAATGTTAAGAATGTATTAAATATTATTTTTTAAATTTATATTTCTTTGTGTATTTTATTTGAAGTGAAATAATAAAAAGTGTCAAAATTAACACTAGATATTTTATAAAAATAACATTTTATTAAATTACTTAAAAATCATAAAAGTATTTAAAAATTTTAAATTAATAATTATAAGGTCAAAATTGTCATTATATATCCATTTATGGTTAATTAACACCATATTTGTAAATATTTATAACTTTTTAATATTTAGAATGTTATTACAATAATTAAAATTAAATAGAATAACAAAGTGTTAATTAAAATGATAAGGATTAAACTGACATAAAAACTTGTCTATAATTTAGTTTTTTTATTATTTACAACTATATCTCATATCATCTTTGAAATTGGGACATTTTGTAAGAGTTTAAGTGGGGTTTGATTTTATTATAAATTAATATTTTGGAGGCTCCCAAAAGTGCCCCACATGTTAATTATAAAGTGGGACATCCTAAGTCACCTCTTTACTTAATTTTGAGCCTTAAATCTTGTCAAATCCATAATATTTTCCCTTATAAACTTCCCTATTTTAATTCTAAAGGTTTCGGTCATCATCAAAGGCTAACTCCAGTTCCCTAAGAGGAAATTTAACGATGGCATGTTGAGGAAGAGGTAATCTCTTCTTCTGATTCTTTCAAATTTCATTCACCTTATACTTACTATTTATTAGTTGATTCATTATAATGTAATTAAATAAGTATCACTAAAATATTTATATGTTATTATATATATGGAACAACCCTATTTCACCATTTATCCAACCTACGAAAAACAAAATCACCGTGCGTGCGTATGTATGGATTATCATCCTAACATCGTGGTATAATCTGTTTTTCACCACCACCTTACATGGATGGGAATAATGGTGGAAATAATAACTAATTATTATTATTCTTACATGATACCAATTATGATATATTATATACCATACATTGCAATACCATTCATCAAATTATTGGAACGATATCATCTTTCTTGCATGCGTACGACTTACCATCTCCATGGTGCAATGTCATGCATTTAACATAATCTTCATTAAAGCATGACTATATAAATGAATTTAATGGATAAATATGATATATATATTATACTAATTATATTATTAAAATAAAATAACTATAACCTAAAGATATTAATAATAATTTATCCAAAAAAACATGCATAAGAACATCAAGATGTTAATACCCAAATAACAAATAACAATGAAATGTTACCAAACAATTGATAAAAATATAATGATAAATGTTATAATAAATATTATTAGGATTATAAAAAAATCATTAACATTATATAATTCATTATACATGAGGTTTAGATACATATGAATCATATTGGATGTAAGGTAAGGGATAAATTTTCAATTATCGTTCTTATCTGAGATTGTTTATTCATAATTATTTACTTGGGGTTATTTATCATCCATGTTCATGTTTCCTAAATATGTATTTCAAAATATTTTTTATATCCTTCAATAATTTTTTAACGTAAATTTTACCCATTGGTAAATTTTTACTAAATGGTATGGATGGAATCTATTGTTGTTTTCGGTACGAGATACGTTTTGACTTTTTGGGAAATAGTACAAGAAGAATGTTTTTTACTTGTATAGACTGAATGGATTTTTACACTTTCATAATGCTTTATTTCCTTGAATACTACCCTAAAATATTATAAAGTTACTTTTACATAAAATTATTTCTTCTAAAATTATGGGGTATTTTGAGGAATGCAAACGTTTTTGGAGAAGAAAGGATATTTTCCTCAGGAATGAAGCTCAAGTGTTTTATCCAAATTATTTTCTATCTATGATTAAAATGGTTTATGTTTCTATCCCTATTATTAAATTGAATTTATTGTGTAAATTATGTAATTATTTTTATAAAATCCCGTTATGGATTATGTTATGATGGAATGATGTTTAAGAAACACATTTTATTTCATGGGTAATGCTGTAGTGAATGTTTTTATGTTTTTGTGGCACACGTAAGAATAGTTTCATTATGAGATGTGTGGGACCTATATCTCCCTTCAATGTATTGGGAAAAGATTTATATCTCATGCAAGACATATGAATGGAATAGTAGGTAATCATGTTCTGTAATATAGGGCTGGAATGAGGAGTGAACTTGGTTCAGTAATGGACTTTGTCCGCTATGATGGTCTTCGAAATGAGCATTGGATAATATGAAATGATTATGTAGGCTTATGTGTTTATGAAAAAAAATTCATGTCATATGTTATGACTATTGGGATTACATTTCACTTTTTTGATTTATCCCATGACGTGATATTATGATCTTTTTTAGGAAGGATATTATTTTCAAATGTTATGTTTTTATGAATATGATATGATTGATATTTCTTTTGTTTACCCTTAATGAGCATTTGAGCTCACCCAATCAAATGTTTCTTTTTTTTGGGTCATGATGAAGGGTATTAAGTATGATATTCCAAAAAGTATTCTAGTTATGATAAAATAAATTGGAGACAATGTAAATGTTTTATGAACCTGTTGCTTATGTTTCCCAGTTTCTAAAGACACTATACCTACAAAGTCCAATCATGGTGTTGTTATATGTTGTAATGAATATAAATCAATTCTAATGTAATATAAATGTATGTAAAATATGGGTATCTATAGTCGGTATCAGAGGAAAGGTATAGTAAATCATTGGAAACAATGACGAGAAATCCTTAGTAAGAACTCTACAGATATTTCTACGTATAGGATATAATCCTAGTGTTTTAGGAATGACCATCAATAACCTAGGATAAAACCTAAAGTTTCCTAAATTTAAATTTTATTCTTGATAATGTGGTTTTCCTATTATGGTTAGTGTTTCCCACACTATGCTTCTTCATTTTAACCAATGGTTGGAACTCCAAGGAACTATGTTAAGGCTAAATGTGATGGGAAATGAAATGATTGTCCCCCTGAGCAACCACATGTTATGAGAGATGGAATGAAAAATCTTTTAGTAATGATCACACAAATTTCTCAATCTATGAATCTTTCCGGACTTCCAAACAATCAAAGGAGGGACCATCATTCTGTTGAATCTTTCATGAGGCAGTGACCACCTTCATTCAGTGGGTCTCATGATCCATTATTGGCTGAACAATGGATCAGTACCACTGAAAAGATATTTTTAGTTCTACAATGTTCTGAACATGATAAATTCAAATTAGATGTCTATCATTTAGAATTTTATTTTGATCAATGGTGGAATTTTATCAATAATATGAGGAAAATAGATGAAATTGAGTCCACAGAATGGGACTAGTTCATTAACATATTTTTCAACTAGTACATTCCTTTTATTCTTCGAACAATGATAGAGAAGAGTTCCTTGAACATAATAAAAAGGATAAAGAATCCATTGGTACCTATGAAGAAACTTTTACAAGACATTCAAGGAACACTTATTGAATTATTATCCAACCTAATAGTATTATGTTTCAATTCTTTAGTGGCCTAAAACCAAGTCTACTAAGGGATTTATCCATAAGGGACTTTAATAGCTACGAGGAAATTTTTTGATGTGCTCTCAAAGTTGAGATAGATATTGTATTAACCCATCACTCATATGGGTTTGAAAAGAAGAGGAAAATGTAATTAAATGGAAAATATAAAGACCACATAGAAAAGAAGATGATTTTTCCCTTATGTACAAATGTGGATAGAAATATGGAGGGAACTGTCTTAAAAGAAATTTTATATATTTTAATTAAGGAAAAGGAGGTCATTGGACTGTTGAATACCGATGTGATGGGAATAATATGTCTAATGATTTGAACAGAGAAAAGGCTACACAGAATGAACCTCTTACACTTCAATGTACCAAGTTCTAGAGAATGGGGAATTATTCCAATCAATGCCTTAATTCAAGGGTTATTGATGATGATTAATGTCATCAAAATACTAAGTCCAATGTCAAAAGAAAGTCACATGAAATTACTATCGGTGATGTGGATAACGATAATGATGTAGTGAAAGGTAAACTTACCATCCACTCTATTGTAGAAAATGTTTTATTTGATTCTGGATCCACCCACTATTTTGGTTATGAATAATTTTATACGGGCATCACCTTATTACCTCAACAATTAGTTGTTGAGTAGGATGTGACAAATTATAATGGCAAACTGGTCTAGGTTTGGATGAAAGACCACATTCATCAGGGATATAAACAATACTAGAGAATTTTTCACCGCAAAATTCATTAAGAATTTTTTTTATGGTTATACCTTCTTCTTAAAGCAGCATTAAGTGTATCATAAGTCCAAACTCTCACCTGATGATACCCTTATCTCAAATTGATATTTTAGATCATAGAATCCATCTTAAGCTAATCAAACATATCATCGATACATGAAAGAGAATATTAGTTCATTGCGGTCATTTTATTCAACTTCAGGTAATCGATACACAAGAGTAAACCCATATAGGCCTTTTTTGCAATCAAGACGGGTAATCCCCAATGTGACATACTTCGATGGATAAACTCTTTATCCTGCAACTCCTCTAACTACATATTGAGCTCTTGAATCTCATTCAGTACCATTTTGTAAGGTGGAATAAACACTGTATTATCCCCATCATGATATCAATATTGAATTCCACAACTCCCCCATGTGGAAACCCTGAGATGTATTCAGGAAAGACATCTTGGAACTATTCTGAAACTGGAGGAAGAATGTGTTTCCTATCACTCTCATCATCATGAAAAAGGCTAGTAACACGGGTTGTGAGCTCTCCCATTTGTTGATTAACAGGCCCTACTCTGCTTGGATGGATATCCCATTCTCAACAATGAACATACTTGTAACCCTTTGAAGACACAAATTTCACTCTACTACGGTATTAGTCGATGTCGACTTGATATGCGACTAACTAGTCCATACCTATAATTAAGTCGAATCCCATCTTGTTATGGACACATAGATCCCAACGAAAATGATAGTCTCTGATATCTAGTAAACAACCCTTGCATAAATGGATATCTCTAGGCCATGTTCCCAATGGTTTGTTCATATTCATCACTCTACCTGCAGACTCTACCACTAGGCCCAAACCATAAACAAGATTGGTAGATATAAATGAATTAGAGTATTAGTATCAATCAAGAAAATTGATAAAGTAAAATATATTATAATAGTACCTCTCATTGTTGATGGCCCAACATCGCTTTCCACAATAATATATTGCACTGCATGTAACTGTCCGGTCCCACTTTTATGGGGTATCTCTTGACTATCCTGAGTAGCAACAACCTTCTGATATGAGAACTCAAACCTGGATACACCACTTCCATTTACTATATTACATATTCTAGTATTACTCCAATTACAGGACATATAAGTTGTAAAAGACCCTCATCCCACACACTAACTCTGTTCAGCTCCTCCCTCAGCACCATCCTGTTGCTACTTCCTACAACACTTATGTAGCTTCACCATCTTGCCAAAAAACCAGAACTCCACTGGTGGTCGAGGAAAATGTTTTTGATAGTGTCCTAGCATTTGGAAATGGTGTAAAATCATATGTGTAAAAGATTTAGAAACTATTCCTCCTAACTGTCTACCCTTATTTCCACTATCCGGACTAAGGTTCTCATAATGGAGATTCATATTCTCAGAAGGCGCACACCCTTATCATCCACTGATAGCTACCTTTCCAATACTGGAAGACGCATTTAGGTTCCCCTTTAAAATGATAGCCTGATTCACAACTTTTGAGAACTTTTTCAGCCCAAATATATTCACCTAGGACTTAATATCACACTTAAGTCCATCCTAAAATTGTTTTCCAAAGAAGCGTCATATACTGCTAAAGCATAAGAAAAATGTTGTAAATCTATGAAATTTTAAGCCTAATCCATTTATACAATCTTCCATGCCTCAAATGCATAAACTATGAATCCTTTTCTTATCTCAATGTATTAGGATAGTAGTGTTCCAAGAACATCCCCAGAAAGTCCTTCCATGAAATATCATCAGTCTATCCAGATCATACCTGAATGTCCCACCAACGCCTCACTAACCCTTGTAACATATAAGCATACAACATGACACTCCCCTTTTCTGCAGTATCCAAATGCTAATGTAATGTCTCTTTGGATTCAATCCAGAATTATGCTCCCTCTGGTCCACCCTCTTCAGTAAAAGTTAGTGGGTGCTACAGCTAAAACTCCCTTGTCAAATCAGATGTTATTTTCAGAACCGACACTGGTTCTTTCTCTATTAATTGCATGAAATAAACAGATTTATCATAGAACATATCGCTTACCTCCTCTTCTAGAACCAACGGTTCTTCATGTTCCTTGTCTGGAAGTTTGTTCCATTCCATACCCCTCGGTTTCGCTCTCAACAAGCATCATAGAGGCATATATCTATAAGGAAAAACATGCGCCTTATGTCTCATAATTCAACCTTATAACATTTATTTAATATGAGAAAGAAACATTCCGATTTAAAAAATATCGTTCCCCATTTCTCACCACACGATCAACACTAAGGCCTTATCACTACCCTTAACTATCATACTCCAAGATCTTAGTTAAAAAGGGTATACACATCATCATAAATTAATTCTAACAATTATTTAATTACATATTTTCAAATTAATTGATTCATTAATTAATTAATCAATCCCATATCATTATTCAATTATCTCATTAGAAACCCATTTATTCTCATTTTTCATCTTTATTTAAATCTCACGACAAGGAAAAATAGATCATGTTCAACAACTTACCCACAACCCATTTTCTGTTGACTTCCTAAAATTATTCATGTCACAATTACCCTTAGTGCCTAGAATGGTGCAGGAAGACTCAAATCTCATGCCTCTTTAGGCCAAAAATAAAAAATAAAAAATTTTCAAAACAAATATCAGATCACACCAAAAGTGTATCATACAAGGTGAAAAAATATCCAACTATAACAACAAACAACAATCACAACAATACCACTCTGAGTACACAGACTTTTCCACATTCATGGGTTTTCAACACTCATGCATGAGCTCATTACCATGTATTGAATCTTCTAATCCTCCTGTATACCTTCCCAAAAATAAAAAGAAATAAAGAATAAGAAATAAAAGAAAAATCTTCTCATACCACTTTGTGACATCCTAACCTGGGTGCCACTAAATATTTCCCTGATCTAGTCAGTCACATGCCCTCAAGTGCGTCTCCTCGTACACTAGAGGGTTTCAACTAAAAGAAAGGGTCTGGAAAGTTAGTCATAGAGAGACAATACCCTATTTTATCTAAATAATACACCAATGGAAGAAAACAACAATAAACAAGTGTGGAAGCATATAAATAACCAAAACAATACCATGTCAATTGATATTCCAATCAGGAAATACATTACTCAAATGTAAGGGAAAACATTTTATGACAATGCAAGATTCAAGTGTCTATAATGAAAACAATATAAAAGACACAACGACTCCAAATTGGGTCCAAAACCATGTCTTGTTCCCTCAACCATGCTCTATACCCAAACAGAAACCTATCCATGGGCCTTGCCCATGTCCTGTCCTGCAACAACAAAGTCTAGTCGGGTGCCGATCCAGCGGCACAAATAGGGTGTGACTAAAACATAGTAGGCCACCACCAATGGTGTCTAAATCAATTCGAGTCAAAAGATAGTGTGTGTAATTCTAGAAGAAATAAATACAACTCATAATTATATTGTTATCACATTTTGAATTATTCTTTAATCGTCACATTAATCCCAGTTGAAATTCATATATCCCATTTCAATCATAATTCATTATTTTCATTCAATTGGTGTTGAACGCCATGTCAAGCACCCCAAATCTCATTTGGTGTTGAACACCATGTCAAGAACCCCATATCTCATTCAGTTATTATTTCCATGTCTATCACCCCACATCACAAGCTTTCATAACTATTGGGGAGGAATTCCATGTCCATGTTTGAACTTCTAAATCGGTCTAGTACGAGATTTCTGTCACCCAAATTCTCAATAATTTAAATAATTCCTTAATTCACAATAATTAACAATATCATTCCCTTACTAATCCATTGATTAGTTAAACATATCAAATTCCTTTAGTTAACCCAAAAATTAACTAAGCACATAACCCATTAATTAATTCATCAATTAATTAATCAATGAACAAAAATATTATTCCATAATTAATTCTTAACAATTAATTATCTAAATAAAATATAAAATTATCATCATTAATTCTCACAATTAATTATCTTTAATCAACATCATGGAACAAAATTAATTCAAAATTAATTATCTTACATAGAGAAACATCATCTCCGAATTAATTTCCTCTAATTAATTATATTAACACAACCTATAAAATATATCAATTACAATATATCAACCCACAATAAAAATATCCAAATCATATATCTAATTGAGAATCCACATTTTTCGTGATTAAATAATAAATTATTCATCTATATCTCAAAGCATCAACAAATCAAATTAACATTCCTAAGTACTCTAATTGAAGAAATAATTTATCAAGGGAAGTTATACAAATCAATAATCTCACATACATATATAAAATCCAGGAATATGGGAGTTAAATTTAGACCACCAACATTGGTTTGTTAATGGGTGTTATCACAACAGAAATACCCCAAATCGGAGTGGGAAAACAATGTCGATCAAGATCTAGTTCAAAATCCCTAAACCCAAAAATTAAGATCAAAAGCATCAAGATCTTGAAAATATAAATCCTGATCCAAAATCCAATATCTAGATATCAACACATAGATTTAGATATATGGAATCAATGGATATATTCCATGAAACGTTCAAGGAATGATAGATGATATAATGGGAGAAGAATTGGGATGATATCCACATACCAAGAAGAAGTGGATCATCAATCCAGGCTTTAGATCTCAAAGAACATAATTCAAACCAACTTAGAATCCTTATAGAAGGCTCGAGGATGACCTATAATTATTCAAGCACGATCCTTGGTTGAAATTGAGGGGTTTGAGGAGTTTGGGTGATATAAAAAAATTGTTTTCAGATAATTAAAACCTGTATGAATAGTTTCCTGGGTAGGGGCGCATAGTTAGGGTAAACCATGTGCTAACTTTAATGACCTCTCTGTCCAAGTTCACATGGTTACTAAAAAAGAGCCACATGGTTAAACAAACTGAATTCTGACTATTAATACCCTCCCTACCTAGGGCCTCATGTTTACTTGGGTTTAGGTGAACGGTTTTTTCAACTGTGTGCAATCTATGTGTTGCCATCTATCTATTAATTCTTCTTAAAACATCACCCAAACACAACTCAAAACACAAATCCAAATAAAAGGTACTTAAAACCCCCAAAAGTACATGAACAATGGTCTTAATTTGACATCAAAAATGGTTAGGATCTTACACTTTAATTCCTTTTTGATTTGTGTTTTATGAACTACCATTCTTTAGTCCATGATTCCATAATAATATCTATGATATATTGGGTATGGATTTTCAATTTTTATGTCTATTAATTCATACCCATATTCACATATTATATTTATGTGATCATTTATATTTCCCTTGTTTACCCTTTCAGATAATTGGATATCACCCTTTCTTATGATTCCATTCAAAAGGATTTAATGATTGGTTTTTAGTATGATATGTCTAATAAGGGAGGTAGTTATGAATACCATAGTGGGATGTTATATAGATCTATTACTAACTAGTTGTTTTTTATCCATCATTTCCATGATATTAATCATTTTTGACCCTTATATCAATCTAAATGTTACATAATGAATATCCATTTATTAATATGTGAAATATTTATATGAAATTTATGGTTATTTATAAAAATTGACATCCAAATGGACACATATTAATTAATTATTTTGGACTAATATATAATTTATTTATAAATTTTATAATTATTTTTTATGTCGCTTTAAATATATATTTATAATAATGTCATGATAAGATAACAATATAAAATGACCTAGAATTGGCTGATAAGTGCTGAAGAATAGTAAAATATCCAATTATTATATTAAATATATTCTTGTGTAATAACACATATAAATGATGTGTAACCCAACAATAAATTTCATGCAATAAAATTCACTACACCATGATGACATGATGAAATCACGGAATGTAGTGTGTTAGAAGAGTAATAAGCATTATCGCATTACACCCAATGACCACGCTATATGGAATGTAGTTTAGAGAGTTACACAATGTATAGTTTGTTTAGATTCCATATAAAATTACCCAATTTTCCCCCATTGGAAACATGTAAGTGGTGTGGTAAAAGTATGTTGAAAGTAATTAATACATACCATGTAATGACTTATTGCTATGGAACATGTTTACGTTGGTATTACATAATGTGTATATGACAAACATGTTGTGTAATATAAAAAATATATTAATAGATTTCATGATAAGTCACTATATGTATTTCTCTTATGTCTATATAATTTATTATAATATATTATGTAGGATTTACATTCAATATACCATATAAACATTTAAACATAGTAAAATCTGATTTAGTCCAGACAATGTGTAAATTAAATTGATTAAATGGAAATTACCAAAAAAATGAAAACAAACAAAAAGATATGTTCCTTAAATACATGTTTTTTGATAGGTTTCTGTATAATTTTATGTCACTAAATAAATTTATTCATTATTTTTAAGACTTATATTCTAAATATGGTCATCATAAAAATTGTATACAAATAAGGCATCAAAATTGGTGGCTTCCATATAAATTAATTTGTGTCATCTGTCATAAATTCTAATCTAACTACTTTGATTAAAATAAAGAACTATACACTATGTAATATCATTAAACATTATACATGTTACATGACATGTATGTGCAAAATACTTGATAAGGGCCATCCATGATTCATGATAGATTTTAGGGGTACATGTCATGTTTTCCTAATACACATTCTACACGTATTTAATTTTATATTAAATAAATTTATTTAATTAATTTTACATTACCAAAATTGGGATTCTATAAACCCAATGGGAATGAAAATTAATATGAATACAAATATTTTATATTTTAATTAATTTTATAATTTAATAGTATTATCTCAATAATGAATGAATTGAATTTAATTATGGATAGAATTTAAAAATGGTCATCCATATTATGTGAAGATGATCATGATATTTACCAAACTATATATGAGTTTAATTTATTTTAAATTTGTTAAAATTTTAAATATATTTTAATAAATTTTATTAAATAATAAATTAAAATCCATGTACCATCCAATTCTCTTACAATGTTCAGGTATACATTTCAATTAATGCCATTTTGTAACCCAATACCTTGAGTCCCCTCACCTACATCTGTTCTAGAAAATGTAAAAAAGGATTTTTTCGAAAAGGGGAGACGATTCAGTATAAAGCTTAGGTTAAATCAACCAATGATATACATAAGTGATCAGGTGTAATGTTTTAACTCAAATAATTATCGGTTCAAGCATTTATTCCCCTAGTTTCATGTGTTTGATAATCATACAACTTTTTTATGACTATGAATGGTTATTCACTTCTATAAAATCAATTTATTATTAGATATCAAATTAATGGTTAATATAAAAATTATTTATAAGGAATGTACAAATTTATCATTGGAAAAAAAAGAAAATATTTAAATTTAGTAATTATTATTGTATAAAACCATAAATAAATGTTTTTTTATCCCTCATCGAGAAAGTTCTGTATATCATGATATTATTATAAATGTTTTGGGTCACCAATATAATGTTTTTATCATAGGTTGTTTCCCTAAAAATTCATTGCAAATCATAGATGCATTTTTTCATTAAATTAATGTTTAGAATATCAAGAATCATGAGTTTATTTATAGGCCATGGAGAATCATCTTAATATAGTTGTCAAGATGAGGATACCAAAAAAACATAAAATAAACTAACTAGGAACTCATATAGATTATAAAAAGTTGTTTATCTATCCATTACACTGGAATATCATGGAAACAAGATTTTATGGATGCAATTTTCAGAGTTATTTAGAATTTGAAATATTTTGGGAGACTAATAAAGAAAATTTAATATTTTATATTTACAAATAAAGATATTAAAAGTGATTTTGTTTTTCAAAAATGGAATGTCAAGTGAAATTTATATTTTTACAATAATACATTTCCAAGAAGAAAATGTATTATCAAGAAGTTATATCCACAAGTGGGACATTTACCTTCTCACTGTACCAAATTAATAATTTACATATTCCATGCTAGAATCTATTGTTCCTAACGACCACATTAATTAGAGGATGTTGATATCCCATATAATGTGTTGCGTTGTTCCGTTTCTGATTTACAGAATGGAGGAGCAGGTTCTTATAATTTCATTCCTCCTCATATAAAAGATGACATTTACAGATACATTGACATTGAGAAAGATAATCTTGTCTGGAAACCATGCTGTAATGGGGTTATCACTACTCAGGCAATGTATCAGCATATGTGCGTGGGGCATATTGCAGCCCCAATGTGGCAGTTTTCTTTCTGGACATTTATCATAACTCCTTCAGTGTACTTGCTTCTTTGGAGGATATGGAAGATAAGGCTACCAGATCACTACTCTCTTCAAAGGGTTTGGATTCACCTTGCCTCGGTCTTCTATACCTACTTTGCCATGGTGGAATCAATTGATCATCTTTTTTGTCTTGTCCTTTGAAATACAGGTTATAGAAGTATATCCAGGATATAACAGGTTTCTATTAGGATATGACATCGTTTGATGGACTTCTTTATTCAACAGTCAATACTTGCTGCAGTGAGAAGGTTCGGTTTATCCTTATGGGGGCTGTTTCAGCAAATTTTGGTTTGATTTGGAAGGATATAAATGATTATTTTTTTGAGAATATAATGCCAACATTTTGGTCCAGCGTGAGGGAGATTCATAGGGCTGTCTTCACAGCCTCAAGAGTCCAGATTGGATGTATGCATAATGAGCTAAATGATCTTATTATTTTGAGGAATTTTAGCAATGCTGGCGGGGTAGGAAACCATGGGTGATGAATTCATTTAGATGGATTCCTCATATTCACTCTTGGTTGAAGTTCGATGTTTATGGGGTGGCTTCAGGAGCACCTGGGCCTTTGGGATGCGGTGGTGTCTTCCGTACCTATCGGGGATTATTTTATCATTATATTGGCTAGGGCTCTGCAATTGAGGTTAAGCTGTGGGCTATGATTGAAGCGATCAACTATGAAGTTCATTTTGGATGGCGATTTCTCTAGATAGAATCAGACTCTATGGTGGTTGTTGATATCCTCTAGAGGCAGTTGAGGAATCTTCCATGGATGATTCTGCCCTCTTGGATTGATTGTCTTCCTCTCCTAGATTGTATCATTTTTGACGTGACACATGCTTATAGGGAGGCCAATCAGGTTGCTGATGTGTTGTCAAAGAAGGCTATTGTTGAGTCAAGCTTTGAGTGGTCTTTTATGGCTCTTGATTGTTTTGTGCCTTTTTTTGAGGCTGATGCATATGGTAAGTCATTCAATAGGCTTTTTAAAGCTCCATTTTGATGTTCTGACTGTGTTATTTATTTTTTAATAAAATTTGGTAGGAGCGGGTCTGATTCACTTTTGGGCCTTTTGACTATGAAATGAATTATATTGGAATGAATTATATTGAATTTCTATGTTTATTCTCTAGTAATGTAAGTCAATGGTGAATGAAAACCCCGGATTCCTTATGGTAAACAAGATGAATTGTATGAATAATGGTCCTAATACTCATTACAAGTTTTAGTATTCTGCACATCATCCAAATAATTAATTAAATTTACAATGGAGAGACAAGAAATAGTATTCATAGTGTTTCTCATGTGGCATGAATTAACACTATTAGAAGAACTTCTCCATAGTGTTCATAAAATGGGACATTTAGGTATGTTTTTATTAAATTAAACCACACTATATCACCATGTTTGGTATTATAGAGAACATTTGGTACTCACATTTGAACTGAAATACATAAAACAAGTATATATATGATAGATTATAAAGGATAAGTGGATCTTCAATAATCTAACTGATTGATAGTGTCTTCCATTTTTATAGAATACAACCACCTTACATTTCGGGTGATGTTGAATACAATATGGAGGAATTGTTATTGAAGTCCATATTTTATCAAAAAATTTATATCGTTGTCTAGATTTAAAATGGATTGTTATTTATTTCTATTTAAAAATAAAAGCAACAAATTTTACAAATATAGAGATGGTTACGGCATAGAATGCCATAGAGGAAATAATTTCTTACTATAATACAAAATCCAATTGTTGGAAATTAATAATGAATCATATTCAAATGACTCATATCATACCTAGATCTAGAATAACTAAATTACTAATGTAAATTGGAAGAAATTGGCCAGTAATTATCATTATGTTTATAAAAATTCATTCAAACTAAAGCATATTCACAAATGTAATCACATATTATAAGAGATTATGACGAAACATTAACTTATTTCACATGGTAAAAATAACATAGAGCTTCACAAATTATTATAATCATGTATATAAAGAAAATTTCTTATTAAGTCTAGTATTGTGAACTCAATAATCATTAAATTTACCAATATATTCAGTAGTTTTTGATATATATAAACAATGTTGTATAACATTGAATCCCCTATGAAATTTTAGAAATTTAATAATGATTCAAAGAATATACTAGGTGATATGATAATAAAACATTAATCGGATCGATATGGTAAATATATAAATGAATTTTCTATTGAAAAGTTTTGAGAGGATGGGATTCTATATCAATTAAGACCTATTAATACTAATTATTATAATTATTTTAGTTAATGTATGTTCTTCAACATGACATACATGGTGAGGTTAATGATGAGTCATGATGATAATCTGTATTACTTTTGGGGATATATAGTAAAAAAAATTGACAAACATAATAATCCATGTATTGTTGAATTTTTTAAATTATATCACAAATGAGTTGGGGTTTGATGTTTAATCCATGTTGTATATGAAAAATAGTTGTGGAGTTATTAGGGGTTTTTCAATGTCCCTTTACTCAAAAAAACTAACATCCTAAGGAATAACATTTATCTCTAGGAAAAAAATGGAATATATTGGATATTATCTATAAAACCACATTAATATAATGTAATAGGGTCATTACATTCTATGTTTCATGAGACCAATATGAGGGTCAAAAGTGATAGTGGTAGAATGATCGACATTGATGAATTAATAACTAAATATGAATATTTATTAAAATGAGATAAAATTACAAAAGGCCCATGGAAGATGTTGTTCTAGAATCATGTGTACTCTATAGAAAAATCTATAGTGGTGATGGAACTAGATTGATATTTTTTGGTCTTCAATAACGGTGAATAAAAATTTTATAACAATGATGAACCTTTTTCTTACATGGAAGAAATAAGTATCTCATATGATTCTTGAAGGGAAAACGACATGAATTGATTGATGGATTCCATTTAATAAAACCATTTTGTGATATTTTATATTTTATAGTAGACAAAAATAATGTTGGATAAAAAAATTATTCCTGTAGAAAGATAATGTTGAATGTGAATTTTTCACCAAAAAACACGTATTGTGGATGAAGGGTTTTGTAAAAATTAAGTTATAAAATATAAGAAAACATGTTCCCCATTTTCTATAATAAAATCCAACAGAATTATTCTTAAAATAGTAATTCACCAGGAATATTAGAAATAGAAGATAGATGAAAAAATTACTTCCAAATGGAATCTATATAGATGAAGTCTATATGGCACAACCTAAGGCGTTAGTGATTCCATGAGATTCAAATAAGTTATGAACATTCTTGATATCCATTTATGGATTGAATAAATAATCCCAATCCTAGAAAATACCCTTAGATGAATCTAAAAGATAATTTTTTTACATAAATAAAAAATTTGACCCCTATGTATAAAACATTTTTTGTGGGAGTGTATTCACTATCAAACTACTATTTGTTGATTATATTTTACATATGGTGAATGTGATATTAATATTGATTTCATCTAAAAGTTGGTAAAAATATGATTCTCCCATAAGTAATTATGTTAAGAAGCCCATATTTTTAGTATTAATATCTTTTTAGATAGATACAACAGGTTTTTTGTAAAATACATGATATATAATCTTACATGATACTTAATATGTTCAATATGAAATATTGTATGAGTCTCTTTTACTAGTATCTAGTGGTATAAATATGGTCTATAAAATGGTTCCCCATAATCATGTACATGGATAATGGATGACCAATATTCCTTAATCTTTAGTTATAGGATGAGTCATTAATTCTATGTTATGTATTTGGCATTTTTTTTCCTCTTCCATGACTAGGATAGGTAGATATCAGTCATATTATAGAGTCCAATATTGGATGTTAGTCAAGACTATCCTAGAGTATATGCTTTTTACATAGGATATGTTCCTAGATAATGAAGTATATTACGATATATTAGGAAAAGGGTAAATAGAATCTTACTTATAGAAAAATTAATATGAAATAAAATCATAGTCCAAATATTTCTTCACCATCAATTGATGAACTATAGGATAGAAGAGATAAAATTAGAAGATGGCTAGTAATTTTAATGCATAGTTTGAATACTTCTTCCCTTATAATGCATCATGGGAAGTAGTAATGATATGAAACATAGTCTTGAATCATGATATAATTCCTTTAATTAATTAATGTATAACATTGTATTGAGATAATAATAATGTGATAGTCCTCTCTATGGAGTTAATTCATATCCAAATGTGTATATTAATCATCATATGTATAAATATTTAAGAAAATTTTCATAAAGGGTTGAGGTCATAGTAAATATTGATTACATGGATTAAAATGTTAGAAACCCATTGACTAAAAAATAATGATAAAGAATCATTAATCTTAAGTAAATTTGTAATGATATAATTTCATTGACAATTGGATTCAGTAATAGTGGGAGTATATTATAGTTTTTTACCTAGATCCAATTTCATTATACTTTCATTAATACATAAATATATGTCATATAATATTTCAAATATCTTATCACTTGATGATTTTTCATCTATATATCATTGATGTTATAATGTCATTAGAGTAATTATTTCATTTAATTGTCATAACAGTTCATTTATATGATGAGAACTGTTATGTTCTCTAATTATAATAATATGTACATGTTCTATAACCCTATTAAATCAGCAGAATGCACATATATGATATATGCAATATGGTGTAGGGGGCTCTTAAGGAATCAATATTTCTTATAATGATGTGTGAATTCATTAATCGCTATGATATGAGGTAATGGGTACAAACTGACCCATTTGAAATCCAAAAGTTTCATGTGTTATTGCATAATACTATTTTTAGATGTGTATGTTTTCTCATAATAATGATATTATTATTAATTTATATCATGAATTGAGTAGTGATTTGTATTTTTAATAACGCTTATGAAATTTGATGATGGTGTTGCTAGATATGTTTGGTGTTCCATAAGTGATGTAAAATTTGTGAATAATCTTGTAATGGATTTCACAAATTTGAGTTAAAAGAAATAAATAACTATGACACATTGAATGTAATATTGAAATCCCATTAAGTCCATAAAAATGTAGTTTTTATCATTGATTTAATTTCTAGAAACTCAAGAATGATATTTGAGGTATATATGTGGACATAACAAATAATGAAACACTCACAATGAGATATTATAAAAATCGGATAATATTCCACTATGCTTTTTTAGAGTTTTTTGTTTTTTAGATGTTTCATATATTAAATATCGATGACATAATAAATTGATACTAACATATCATTAGTTTTAAGTATGTTGTCATAACTAAATAATGATAAAGTCCTAAAGAGTCACTCATAAAGTGTATTTGAAACCTCAGTTAAATTCTATTAAAAATTGAATAAAAAAATATTCTAATTACTCCAGAAATAAAAAGTATACTCAGAATGTTGATTGCATACATATTTTTTCAAATAATAAGCATATACTTATTTTAAAAAATAAACATCTATTATTCATCATTTACTATATTACAATGTAGAACGAAATGTCATGTTATGGGTTTGTATGAAATATAACATAAATAATTCAATAGTTTAGTTCACACCAAGGAAATAATTACTATATTAATTTGATTATTCATAATGGGGTTCGCATTGATTTAAGAGAGTAGAAAAGGGATATTTTTTAATACCTTATTCTCTAAACATTGAATAAAAACATTAGTATAACACATCTAGAATAATAGATGTGTTTCTCAAAACATATCACCCATGAGAGTAATGTAAATACTATAGATAACATTCACAATGTATCTCTCTAGAACAAAGAGTATTAAACCCGTTTATCCCAAATATAAAAATGAGAGAACTCATTAGAATCCTTTTACCTCAGAATGGATTTTTATTGTGATCAACATACTAAATGAAAGTTAAAAAATCAGTTATGTATGAATAAAACTATCATTCCATGAAGATTCATGGTTTATAGAAGATGATTATATTACAACTAGATGAATTATACGATTAGATAATTTGTTAGAAATGCAGTATGAAAATAATGTCTAGATGACTAATCAATATAGAGTAAATTTGATGAAATTTTGTAATACAATCTATAATGAAATTCAAAATAATAATTTAATGTTTCTATCTAATGAATTTTTGGGATAATATTCAACATATTTCATTGATAAATAAGAAATAATATATGATTGTGAATTTTCAAACATAGGATTACCCCTATAAATGTTCCCTAGGGCCATTGGTTCGAGTCACGCACTACATGATTACTGGTCCGCAAATATTAGTGCCTTCAGTTAATATAAAATTTATATTAACCATCTAACTATGTGATTTCTAGTGTCAATTGAGTTTTATGATTTTTTTTCCCTTAGGTTTATTTGTATGAGTTATTTCTAATGGTTTTTAATCCCTCATACATGAATAATGATTTTTATTCATATTAATATTTTTATTAAACGAATAATGCATTATATATTTGGGGGGTGAAGGTGGTATAATAAGAGATTTTGATCAGCATTGATACTTTGAGGATTAGTGATTCAATTCTATCATATATTTCTAAGATGATTTTTCTTTTTGACATCAATGATCTATAAGAAATATTTCCTCACTTGATTTCATCTTCCTTGATTGATGATTTTTCCGTAGCATGATATAGAGGAAGACTCAAATAAATACATCGTTCATTATTAGTGATAGATTCCAGATCACCAAATTCGTTCAATGGTGGTGGTTAACATAATTGTAAAGGACATATAGAACATGTTATAATGAAATTTTTTTTTTATAAAAAAATGTATTGAGATGTGAATTCATGTGATCAATTCTCAGGTTTCTCTTCTGAAATGGTCAATGTCGTGGATGATTTATGACCTGATATGTAGGTTTTTATCCATAATCAACTTTATTAATTAGAGATGTGTTTCAATTAGGGAAGTATTTTTTTTAATTCAATTTCTCTTCATAACTTCTAAAGAGGAATTATTGGGAGTTTTGTTTTAATTTTCCCAATAATTGAGTCCATCTGATTCAAGAATTTGTTTTAAATTCTAATCACTTTGATTTTAGTTAAATTGTTCACCAGTTTGGTTAACAATTCACATAATTTATTTAGTCAATTTTGATACATTCATCATTCAAAACATATATTCCTCGATTGGTGTCCAAATAATAATGCATATAGAAACTACATATGTTTAGTGTAGTCACCATAGTAGAGTAAGGATATAGTTTTTCTAGATTAAGTTGGTGATCAAAATAAAAATCATATTTTTTATATATTGAATAGACTTATTACTCAATTTAATATTAAAAAACTCATCCATTTTGAAATTTTTTCTCTATTATTGGAATATCATCTAAAAATTTAAATAATTACATGTTCTTATCTATGTTTTAAAAATATTGTCCTTTAGAGTAATGATTTCATAATTGAGAGGGGATATATAGTCCTAATGAAATATTGATTTATTTGATCGTTTTTTATATTTATAATTGTGACACATGGGTAGAATATTAAAGGGTATTCTTAATAGGATGAGAACATTAGGCAATATAAGGAGGTGACACCCGAATAAAAAAAGGGGTTTCTCAAATTTTTGATCAACTTGAAATTGGAAGTGATATGGACTCTCATTATGTTTTATACTAATTAAATGAATTAATTGTGATATAAATTTTGATGATGTGGAATATTTTATATATATTTAAGATAAATACTTCATGATGCGGGATTATAAGGTAGTTCACCATTTAAAAGGGGGTATAGATGTCCCTTATTGTAACCAAGCATATAATTCAGGGTCATTATGAATTTAATTCAAACAACATTTGATAAAAGAGACCAATTTCAAATAGAAAATCAATTGGTTCTGAATCATGGGTGATAATGGTGGGTTATGTCACATATGGGATTATGCAGGATGATTTTCATGGTTTACACCATTTTATTCTTTTAGAATAAATTAAAATTAGGTTAATATAAATATTATACATAAATATATGAATCTTTTCATGGTTAATAATAGTAGTGGTTCCTAATTCATGAATTCATTATATAAATTTAATATGAAATTAGACAGTGAAGGATTCATAGGAGTTCCAAAAAATAAGAATAGAGGTAAGGATTATTCTATTTTTCTATGAACCTGGTCAAAAAAATCAACTAGTTTTCTTTTGGAACATAAAATAAAAATACATTTTCCATATATGGAAGAAGGGAAGTCCAATTTTATAATATATTTTTATGTTTAAAACAATTATTAAAAGTTTAATGTGTAAGATAACTTTAATTATTGTCAATATTGACTGATGGAAGGAAGAATAGATTTAGTGGTCATGGTCAGTGGAATAGGATTATTGTTTTTTAATGTTCCCTTTTATATGTTCAATCACTCTAATTTTTTATTTTGTTCTTGTATTGAGAAATTTATTATATCCCCTTTTTGATCCATATCATAATGAATTTAATGGCATTTTTTTCAAATTGGGTACCATTAATTTTATTCTCGTGGTTCAGTTCATATATTAATATTATTAATATTATTATTATTATTCATAGAATTGAATGGATGTGACCATTTTATAATAATGATGTATATTAAAATAATTTTATATTTTTGGGTTGGTCATTTTACAGATTGGATGTTATAGTGTCGATGCTCATTGTATTTGAAGGATAGTGAAATGGGAGATATATTTATTAAATGAACATTAATTTGGGATTCTCGAGGCTGATGGCCAATATGTTTTATTGAATATTCACTAATGTAATTATGATTGTGATTTTTTCTATCAAAATATTTAATTTAAGTACATTTACAAATTTTTTTAATTTTTATTTCTATCTTTTCATCACATCATAAAATTATTATTTGTCAACAATGTTCAGTGATAATGATTTGGTTCTTTACCTCCTATCACATAATATCAAGAATTGTGTTTACTTTTTTGATTTTTGATGTTGTTTTTTTAGTGGAAATTTTTAATATACTAAGTTTGATCAACCTGGTGATACTAGATGTCTATAGAATCTATAATATGAATTGGGATACCTTTTTTATAATTTTTTTGGAATAATTTGATTTCTTCCCATTTATCCTGAGGCTAACTTAAAGATTATGTGAGTCATAATCTGAATAAAATCTCATTTTCTTGTGGCTAATAATAATTGTTCAATCTCAAACCACATTAAGTTATCATAAAATATTGTATAAAATGATATTTGGTGAATGATGATTCTTATAAAGAATAAATTGATGGAATGATAGATTTGATTAAGTATTAAACTATATAATCTATTATTCCACCTAATTTTTTGGATCCCAAATAATTATTTCATATAAAAATGTAAATAGATGGTTAGTTTTTTTAAATAATTATCTCTGTTTTTAAGAATATATTCACTAGATATATATTATATATTAGAAACCCTATTATGATAAAAAATTTATTTCTGTCCCTTTTTGTTGTTATCATTGCTTGATCATTACATAATCAACTCTGAAATGGGTGGACCCACCAAGGCCTCTTGTTAACCTGTATTAATATAATATAATCACTATAAAAACATTTGAAATGGTCCATGGGATGGTGGCTATAATATAGTAGGAAAATAAAAATGAATTAGATGGCATAGTCTATATCAACCTATAACATACACATTAGTTTATTGTGTGATATTATCCAATAGATACTTCATGATATATATGAATAGTTGAAAAATATATAACACAGAAATGTGAAAAAAATACAACAAAATTTAGTAAAAAAAAGAAAGAAAATTATGCCCAATAGAAATCTTAATCCAATAAATAAACAATATTTGGATTCTCCTCCTTCCTATGTGTACTCATAAGATGATATTTAGCTAAAATGGTCACTTCCACTAACAAGGTAAAATATTATCCCTCAAACATCATCAAAAATCAAAATGGATTATTGCTAAAAATTACCCACACCAGATCCATTTAAAAACTATCATTTCTCAACCTTCGTATGGTTTTTATAGACAAAAAGTATGTTTTCACAAGTACCATTTCATGTTAAGTACAAACATGCTCAGTAGGATTCCCTAAGAATCATAAAACAATAACTATATAACTTTTTCAAAAAAAATATCATCAATATGATTGATAATCAATGTTATTTTCTTTTAAGGGAAACCTAAATATGTTTAATTGAATGTAAATTATATAATGGGAGAGTTCTTTTTCATTAGGGGAAGCTCTAGGTGAAAACTTATTACTACATCATGAAACCAAAGTACCCTATATTGGGGTATATAAAAAACTCTCAAATAACAATGTAAAATGAATTTAGTTCTATAAGAGATCTTAGTTGATGGAATTCAACCCCTAGAGATAGAGTTCCATGATTGAGGGTAAATTGAAGGATAAACGAACCCTACCCATTAGTAGATATAGTGGATCACTAACCCAAAGTATTAGGGGACACCATAAAATATCTGTAAATAGACTAACAGATAGAGAATATCGGGCCCTAGGTAAAGGGGCTCCAGACACTACACATGGAATGGGATTGAGAATCCCAAAATATGAACAATGGTTCAATACTAACTCTATCAAAAATATACCAACAGATACAAAATCATTAAACCAAGATAATAGTGTGGATAACATAACTTACCAATGGGATAATATATATTATTATTCACCAAGGCCCAATGGGGAACCTAATAGTATTTATAAATGAACAATTAATAAAGGATTATATCCCCTCTCAAATTAGAAGATATATAACCCAGCTCTTGGGATGGTATAGTGGACCTCGTACATGGGCTCGTGACTTGGATACATAATTGTATCTATAATAAAAAATGTCATTATTTATCCAACTTATAAAAGAGTTCACTTATCATATTACTTCTCACATCATACTTGTAGGAAATTTGAAGACAAGTACCACATAATATGGGGTAATTATTCGTGATAAAATATTCACATGCCCACATTATAGTTATAATAAAATAAATATGTCAAGACATAAGTATATGAATGAAATAATAGTGTTTAAATTTCGGTTACATGGGGTGTAGAACCTATTAAATATACATTCCATGTACAAACACATTTTATTCCAGTCAACATCCACCAACATGATATGAAGTCTATATAATACATTATGTACCACTAAGAGAGGTAGTAGGCATATACTAGTACAAAACATGTATCTCAGAACAAACGTATATGACAAGATGTTATTTTCACATGGAATATATTGGAGAATGGACTAGAGTTGGGTACTCTCCAAATATTCATTATTGTTGACTAGGGGGTTACATGATTTCTTCCATAAATAATTTGGTTTTTGGTTTTAATTTATCACCAAACCATATTTTAATCCCAAATCGAGATAATAAAGTGTGTTCATAAAAACTATATTACATGAAGAATATAGTTTTAAAGATCAACCAAATATCCCATAAAAATTATTATATCAACTAATCCAACAAATAAAATTTTCCAAATTATTAAGAAATATATCTATATAAATAAAATTTCATCATCCAGTCAATTTATTTTCATTCATGGATTGAAAAATATTCTATGGCTATATAGATAGACATATTTATAAAGAAAAATACTATTACCAACTCTAAAAATTTTATTTCCTATAACTTCTACCACTATTTTCGGATTATTATAGAGATATCAACCCATTTTCAATCTAATGGAGTGATTGAAGATTTGGTATAAAATATCATAACTATCTTGACCAATGACTTTAGAACCACTGACCAAATCAGAGGGTGATGGTGATAAAATTATGAGTGGAAGGAGAAATATTTGAAAAATACAAAATGATTTTAAGAAATTTATATTTTGATGTTATTTATTGATCCTTTTTTATAAATCTAAATGATAGATAAAAATGAAAAAATATAAATCTAGGAAAATTAAAAATAAATTTATTTGTTAATCCTTGTAAAAAAATTAGAGTCAAAAGAAAAAATGGTATTCCATTCTCATAATTCCCTAAAGGTGGAGTATTTCATTAAATAAAATCAATATTTTATTATTTTATCAGCCTCACTTTATAAATCATCAGATATATTGTTTTAGATATCATTTTCAATAAATTAAATTAGTAATTTCATAGTAGATTGGGTTTGGATCCTTTGATCTAATATACATTCCACAAATGTTAGATCCCTCTCCCTTCCTCAAAATCGAGGATTATTATAAAAAAAATCTTACTCTAAATAGAGTACATAGTCGGGGAATAAACATAAAAAATTAAAATGGGTTATTTGGACAAATAATAAATTAAATATTCATTAATTAATAGTTTTAAATGATTAAATTGTGACCATACATACTTGGGATACCAAATAAAAACAATTTTTACAACACTTATAATAAAAATCATACTTTTTATATATAAAATGGTCTCAAATATCCTATATGAGACTCTATTTTAATGACTATCTCATTCTACAAGAAAACCTAAAAAATATAACCCACAAAACAAAATGAAAGTAATATAAGTGCTCAATTTTAATATTATCATAAAATCCCAATATAGAGAGCACTGGTTAGTGTCTTAGCCAGAGTGGCCTCATCACATCAGGGGAACCTTCTTATACATTAGAGGTTGGTAACTAGTTGTTTGGTTGTATTTTGGTATAATAAGAAGGCTATCGTTGTGTTATTAAAGAAAAAAATTATATAAATAATAGAAAATCAAATAAACCAAATCAAAATAACATCACAATCAATAATTGAAATGTTATAATAAATAACAACATTACTAAAATTATATAAAAATTATGTTTGTCCCGGTTATCATAATGGATCTCCAAGGTAATTTCGTAAACATAGGATAACAGAAGAATGAAATAAAACTAAATCTATAATTCATACCCAATGTGTGTAACACACCGATGTTTTTATGAAATATTTTATTTAAATAATTTCTATTCTTCAGTAGCTTTATTTTCACGTAATCATGAGTTTAATTTAATATTAAGATTCCCTTATTTTAAAATTACAATTATATATTATCCTTTAGGTTAACGGTCATAATTATAACTAACTTATGAAAATGCATTATAAATTCATTGGATATTAATTATTTATGAAAAATATAAATCAATTAGATTTTTGTATTTTTGAGGGAATTACTTTTGGTAATGAAATTAATGAGATATATTTTTTTATATACTTAATAAAATATTTTTTATATTCATCTAATATATATTTTTGTCATAGGGTATGAATAAAAGCTGATTTCATTTATAAGAAACTATTCTTTTTTTAATGGTTAATTTTACACCTTTGAATTGAAACCCCATTTCAAATTAAGATTTTGACACATTAATAATTTATATATGAAAAAATAAACATGTTATTTTGAAGTGGGATATGAATTTTTTTTTGTATAAATTTCTGATATTTTTCTCATAATTTCAAATTTTGATGAATAGTACAAATATGCTAAATTTTAATTAAAAACATATTTTTTTATTGATATAATTTATATGGTTAAATTATAATATTTAATGGTTTTGAAGCTAAAAATATAATATATTTTTACCATTTAATATAATATATGTCCTTGGCATTAATTTTACATAGAATTCATAGTTAAAAATAATTCAATCTTTTGCAATGTTTTAACTTTTAAAACCCATTTTTAAATTTCAACAACGAGATTAATATTAAATTAATTACTAAAAATTAAATGTTTTAAATTTTAAAAAATGGAATCCATATTTACAATAATTATGTCCAAATTTTGTTAATAAGCTGCTTTTATTTTTGGGCATTATGAATAGTAACTAGTAATTATTTTATTACCATGGTTAATGGTAAATTGGGTAATTGAGGGTAAAAATAACATTATTAAATAAACTTAACACCTTTAAAAACAATATTGGGTGAATACATTCGACCTCTATCATCTTTAATTCGAAATGGAATCAATTTCTGACCACTTACCTATGAATATGACAGGAATGTAATAAAAACTAATGAATATGACAAAACGTCACAATCAAATTTTATATAGGTATATAAATCTTAATATATGGATAACTAGAATATAATATTTACTATAGAGAGTATTTTTAAATCTAAAATAATTCTCTGCATACAAGAAATATATTAATAATTTATGGAGATTAAATCATTACCATTAATGATGACACAATAGTGATGGAAAATTATTTGATAAATAGAAATATCAAATAAATGGTTTAAAAATATTAAAATAAATAACATATGAACTAATTAATGTGATCCAAAAATTTTCTAGGTGACTATTAAATGTTAATAATTTATTAAATATTTTTAAAAAATATATATATTTCTTTTTGGACTTTATTTAAAGTGAAATAAAAAATAGTATCAAATTAACACTATAGATATTTTATTAAAATAACATTTCATTAAATTACTTAAAATTCATAAAAAAATTTATAAAATTTTAATGTAAAAATGATATGGTTTAAAATGTCAATATATTTTCATTTGTGGTCAATTAACAACATATACATAAATATTTATAACTATCAAAAATTTCGAATGTTGTTACAAAAATTAAAATTAAATAGAATATCAAAGTGTTAATTAAAATCATAATGCATAAATTGACATAAAAACATGTCAAAATTTTGTTTTCTGATTATTTACATCCATATATCATGTCATCTTTGAAATTGGGACATTTTGGATGATTTTACGTGGGTTTGATCTTATTATAAGTTAATATTTTAAAGGTTCCCAAAAGTGCCCCACACCTTAATTATAAAATAGAACATCCTCCCTCACCTCTTTACTTTATTTTGATCCTTAAATAATGTAAAATACCAAATATTATCCCTAATAAACTTCCCTTTTTTCATTCCGAAGTTTTTGGTCATCTTCAAAGGCCAACTCCAGTTCCCTAAGGGGAAATCTAAAGGAGACACGTCGAAAAAGTGGTAATCCCTTCTACCGATTCTTTCAGACATCATTCTTCTTATACTTCCTCTTCATTAGTTGTTTCATTATAAAATAATAACATAAGTATCAATAAAAAATTAATATGTTAATATATATTTTAAATAACCCTATTTCACCTTCTATCTATCCTACGAATATCAAAATCATCGTGCGTGTGTACGTATGGCTTATCGTCTTCACACCGTGGAATAATCTATTTTTCACCACCACCTTAAATAGATGGGAATAATGGTGGGAATAGTAACTATATATGATTATTATAACATGATACCAATTATGCGATATTATAAACCATACACTGCAATACCATTCATCAAACTATGGGAACGATATCATCGCTCTTGAGTATGTACGTCTTACCATCTCCATAGTGCGATGTGATTCGTTTAACATAATCATAATTAAATCATGATTATATAATTGAATTTAATAAATAAATATGATATATATTATAAAAATTCAATTCTGTAATTGATATAACTATAACCTAGTAATAGGAATAATAACTTATCCAACAAAACATGCATAAGAACATCAAGTAGTTAATACCCGAATAATGAATAACAGTGAAATGTTACCAACGAAATGATGAAAATATGATCATAAATGTTATAATAAAAATTATAATGTTTCATAAATAAATCATTAACATTATATAAATCATTATATATGAGTTCTAGATACATATAAATCTTATTATACCTATGGTAATGGATAAATTTTCAAATATTATTTTTATCTGAGACTGTTTATTCATAAGTATTTATTGGGGGTTATTTATAATCCATGTCCATGTTTCCTAAATATATAGTTCATAATATTATTTATATCTTTAAATAATTTTATAAAGTTAATTTTACCCATTTTTAAATTTTTACTAAATGTTATGAATAAAATCTTTTGTTGTTTTCTGTATGAGATACTTTTTGACTTTTTTGGGAAAAAGTAAAAGAAGACTTTTTTTTTTACTTGTATAGCCTGCATAGATTTTTACACTTTAATAATTCTTTATTCCCATGAATATTACCCTAAAATATTAAAAGTTTACTTTTACATGAAATGATTTCTTCTAATATTATGGTGTATTTTGTGGAAGGAATATGTTTTTGGAGAAGAAAGGATATTTTCTTCAGGAATGGAGCTCAAGTGTTTTATCAAAATTATTTTCCTTCTATGATTAAAATGGTTTATGTTTCTATACCTATTATTAAATTTATTTTATTGTGTAAATAATGGAATTATTTTTATAAAATCCATTTATGGATTATGTTATGATCGAATGATTTTTAGAAAACCCATTTTATTTCAGGGGTTATGCTATAATGAATGTTTCTATGTTTTTCTGGAACAAATAAGAGTGGTTCCATTATGAGATGGATGAGACCTATATCTCCCTCAAATTTATTGGGTAATTATTTATATCTCATGAGAGAGATATGAGTGGAATAGTAATTAATTCAAGTTCGGTAATACAAGGCTGGAATGAGGAGTGAAATCGGTTCAGTAATGGACTTTGTCTGCAATGATGGTCTTGGCAATGGGCATTGGATAATATGAAATGATTTTCTATGCTTATGTGTGTATTCCAAAAAACTTTCATGTCTTATGTTATGACTATTGGGATTACATTTCACTTTTATGATTTATCCCATGGCATGATATTATGATCTTTTTTATGAAGGATACTATTTTCAAAGGTTATGTTCTTTTGAAGATGATATAATTGATATTTACCTTGATTACCCTTACTGAGAATTTGATCTCACCCAATCATATGTTTTTTTTCCTCAGGTCATGAAGAAGCATATTAAGTATGATATGCCAAAAAGTAGTCTATTTATGATGAAATAAACTGGATACAATGTAGGTTTTTTATGAACTTGTTGTTTATCTTTCCCAGTTTCTAAAGACACTATACCTACAGAGTCCTGTCATGGTTTTTTTATATGTCATAATGAATATACATCCATTCTGAAGTAATATTAATGTATGTAACGTATGAGTCTCTATAGTTGGTATCAGTGGAAAGGTATTGTTAATCTTTGGAAGCAATGATGATAAAGCCTTAGTAAGTACACTAAGGATATGTCTACGTATAGGATATAATCCTACTATTTTATAAATGACCATGAATAACCTAGGATAAAATCTAAACATTCCTAAATCAATATTATATTCTATATTATGTGGTTTTCCTGTCATTATTAGTGTTTCTCATAGTATGCTTCTTTGTCTTAGTCAATGTTTGGAACTCAAGGGAACTATGTTAATGCCAAATGTGACGGGAAATGCAATGATTGTCCACTTGAGAAACCAAATGTTATGGGAGCTAGAATGAAAAATATTGTAGCAATGATCTCACAAATTTCTCAAGCTATTAATCTTTCTGGACTTCCAAATGAGAAATGGAGGGACCAACATTCTGTTGAATCCTTCATGAGGCAGCTTCCACCTTCATTCAGTGGGTCTTCTGATCCATTATTGGATGAACAATGCATTAGTACCACTAAAAAGATATTTTCAGTTATACAATGTCATGAACATGATAAATTCATTTTAGTGGTCTATTATTTTGAAGGTCAAGTTGATTAATGGTGTAGTCTTATCAAGAATATGAGGAAAATAGATGAAAATGAGTCCACATAATGGGATGAGTTCAATAACTTATTTTTCAATAAGTACATTCTTTGTATTCTTCGAACAATGATGGAGATAGAGTTCCTTGAACATAATAAAAAGGATGACAAATCCATTAGTACCTACGAATCCACTTTTACAAGACATTCAAGGTAAACATCTTGAATTATAATCCAACTGAATAGTAAGACTGATCGATTCTTTAGTGGCTTGAAACCAAGTCTCCAAAGGGAATTAGCCATAAGGGACTTTAACAACTAAAAGGAAATTGTTTGATGCTCTCTCAAAGTTCTGATGAATATTGGAGTAACCCATCATTCATATGGGTTTAAAAAGAATAGGAAAATGGAATTGAAAGGAAAATCTAAAGACCACACTGAAAGGAAGACGATTTTTCCCTTATTCACAAATGTGGACAGAAACCTAGAGGGAATAATCTTAAATGAAATTGTAAATATTTTAATTTTGGAAAAGAAGGTCATTGTACATTTCAATGCCAAAGTTATGGGAAAAATGAGTTTAATGATTCAAAAAAAGAAAAGGCTACAAAAAATCAACCTCTTAAAATTCAATGTTACAAGTTATAGGTAATGGTGAATTATTCCAATCAATGCCTTAATCCAGGGGTTACTGGTGATGATTAATTTCAACAAACTCTTAAGGCCAAAGGAAAAAGAAAGTCACATGAAATTACTATCGGTGGCGTGGAGTACGATAATGAAGTGGTGAAAGGTATGCTTACCATCCACTCTAAAGTAGAAAATGTTTTATTGGATTCGGGATCCACCCACTATTTCATTTATGAATAATTCTATAAGGGTGTAACCTTATTACCTAAAAAATTTGATGTCAGTTTACTTGTAACAACTTATAATGGCACAACAGTCACATCAAAAGTTTATAATTCTTCTCTGATTGAAGTTTGTGGGAAGTGCTTCCTACAAATCCTATGATCCTTCCTATAGTGGAATTTGATGAGATTAATAGCATGTATTGGCCTTCTCAATATAGAGCTCATATCAATTTCCATGGAAGGGAAGTCATATTTCATATTCTAGATTAATCTATGATAATCATTCGATGCAAGGATGAATATAACCTTCTAGTAGAAATTTATTTCATCTTATGGGTCTGTATTCAAATAAATGAAGTTTATTTATCTCAAATAGTTGGGAAGAAACTCTCAATTAAGAATAAACCCATTGTTTGGGAGTTTAATGATGTCCTTCCAAAGGAATTCCCAGGTCTTCCACCAAATCGTGAAGTTTAGTTTTCAATAGAACTCATTCCAGGTTCTATGCCTATTTCGAATACACCTTATAGAAAGGCCCCAATTGAGTTTCAGGTATTGAAGAAGAAACTTCAAGATAATCTTGACATATGATTCTTACACCCTAGTGTGTCACCTTGGGGAGCACCTGTTATGTATGTTAAGAAGAAATATGGATAAATGTGTGTCTGCATTGATTATCGAGAACATAACAGGTTCACTATCAATAAAAAATATCCACTTCCACCCATTCATGACTTATATGACCAACTACGTGGATCTAAATACATTTCCAAGATATAACTTCATTTAGTATATCCTCAATTAAGGATCCAAAAGGAGGATATTACAATGACGGAATTCTTTATAAGGTGTCGACACTATGAATTTATAGTAATTCCTTTTGGACTTACTAATACCACATATCTTCATGGATCTAATGAATAGAGTCTTTAGAGACAATCTTGATGATTTTTTCATCATCTTTATAGATGATATTATTGTATATTAAAAGTGAAAGGAATAACATGAATATCAATTGAAAATTATACAGAAGATCCTGATAAAGGATAATATTTATGCCAAATTTACCAAGTTTGATTTTTGGCATCAGAATGTTTTCTTTTTGGGTAAAATATTCTCAAAAGTGGGGATATCTGTGGATCCAGCAAAAATAAAAGTCATTGAAATATGGTTGAGACCAAAATTAGTAACTGAGATCCAATGTTTTCTTGGATTGTCTGGATATTATCGACGTTTTTTGAAATATTTTTCATGGTTATCTAATACACTCATGATGTTGACTCGGAAAGGAGTTTAGTTCATTTGGACAGAAGAATGTGAAATGAATTTCGAAGTGTTAAAAAAGAAGTTTATCGAGTGCACATGTGCTCACACTACCTTTTAGTGGAGAATGGTTTGTGTTCTACAGTGATGCATCAAATAATTTTATGGGGTGTGTTATCATGACAAATGATATGGCCATTTCTTATGCCTCATTTTAGTTGGAAATCCATAAGCCAAATTACCCAACTCAAGATTTGGAGTTATCTGGAGTAATCATTAGATTAAATATGTGTAGGTGTTATCTTTATGGTAAAAGGTGTGATATTTGGGCTGATAGAAAACATTCAAAGTATATTTTCACACAAAATGAGGTGTATATGTTCCAAAGAATATGGTAGGAGTTTATTAAAGATTAAGACTTCTCAATACATTACTACCTTGGGAAAGAAAACAAGGTGGTAGGTGCTTTGAGTCGAAAAGACCATGCTTTCTTATACATGATGTCGATCAAGAAATATTCAATATTAATTGATTTTAAAAGGATGGACCTTGAAAATTTAATGGAAGGGGAGAAATATTATCTTTCTAAAATGAATGTTCAACCATCTATAAGAGTGACGATTAAAGAGGAACATAAGGGATATGTAGAGTTAAAAATAAGTTGAGAAGTGTTCCTGAATTAAACTTTGATTGTGATTGAAAAATAAGGTTCAGAAACTGGGTTTGTATTCCTCTCATATCATAATTAAAGAAGTATCAATTGGATGAGGCTCATAGTTTATCATTCTCTATTCACCATGGAAGCACAAAGATATACAGGGACCTAAAAGAATACATTAAGTGGGATGGAATGAAAAGAGTTTTTTCCAAATATATCTCTCGTTGCCTGGTTTTTCAGCACGTTAAGGCTGAGAAGAAAAATTCTAAGGGGATGTTAAAACTATTACCTATACCATAATGGAAATGGGAAAACATAACTATGGAATTTTTCATCGGATATTCCAAAACATACAATAAAAATAATGTTATCTGGGTTTTAATTGATCATATTATGAAGTTTACACACTTCATTTCTAATAGATAGGATGTATATATTGATCATATAGCCAGAATATATGTAAAGGAATTGGTAAAATTGCATTGATTACAACTTTCTATTACATATGATTGGGATCTGAGGTTTAGCTCAATGTTCTAGAAACGTCTTCTGCATAATCTAGATAAAGAGTTCTGTTTCAGCATTTCTTATCTTCCTCAAACTGACGGTCAATCTAAGAGGACAATTAAAACTCTAGAAGACATGTTTAGAGCCTTCTCTATGAATTTCAAAAGTAGCTCGGATCAACACCTACCATTGGGGGAATTTTCGTACAATAATAACTTTCACGCCAAAATTTAGATGGATCCTTATGAATCCCTCTATGGAAATAAGTGAAGAACTCCAACTTGCTGGGATGAAGTTGGTGAAAGAAAGCTATTAGGACCAGATCTTGTTGATGAAATTGAATAATATGTTTGATTTAATCAACACATAAGATCAGCTCAAATTCGAAAAAAAAAATTATTTCCACAACTGAAGAAAATACCTTGAGTTTGAAGAGGGTGATAAGGTTTTCCTACAAATATCTCCCTCGAAGAGAGTAATGAAGTTTAGAATGAAGGGAAATTTGATCCATTGGTATATCGGTCCTTTTGAAATTCTGGATCATTTTGGGAATGTAGATTACCGAATGGCACTTCCAATGAATCTCTCCCAAGTTCATGATGTGTTATGTGTATCTCTCCTGAGAAAGTACATACATAGTCCTTCTGATGAGCTATGCTCAAAATTCATATTGATGGAGAAAGATATTTCTTATGAAGAACAACTGATTGAAATTCTGGATCATAGAAAAAAAGTTCTACGAAACAAGACCACTCACTTTGTTGAAGTTTTATCGAGGAACCACTAATTTGAAGAAGCTACAAGGGAACATGAGGATATTATGAGGGAGAGGTATCCCCATATATTTGTTTTCAAGTGACCAATTTTTAGGGCAGAATTCAGTTTAAGGGGTTACAATGTAACACATAGATGTTTTTATTGAATATTTTCATTAAATAATTTGTATTCTTCTGTATCTTTCATTGTACACAATCATGAGTTTAAAAAAACTGTGAGATTCCATTATTCTAAAATTACCATTATATCCAAAGGTGTTTTTTTAGTGGGAATAATTATAACTAATTTATGAAAATACATTATGAATTCATTGGATATTATTTTTTTATGAATAATATAAATCAATTAGATATTTGTATTTTTCAGTTAATTACTTCTCATAATGAAATTAATGAGATTTATATATGTTTTATAATTAATAAAAGAAATTGATATTCATCCAATGGATATTTTAGTCTCAGGGTATGAATAGAACCCTATTTGATGCATAAGAACCTTTTTTAAGGTTAATTTTACTCATTTGAATGAAGAACCAATTTTAAATTATGATTTTGGCACATTAAAAATTTCTACATGAAAAAAAAATATGCGGGATATAAAATTTTAATTGGGATAAATTTTTAATATTTTTATGATAAAATTCATGTTTTTATTAATAGTAAAAATATGATAAATTTTAATTAAAAACATTTTTTTTCAACAAGATAATTTATATTGTTAAATTATAACAGTGAATGGTTTTAAAGTATAAATATAATATATTTTTTCCACTTGATATAATTTATTCCATTATAATTAATTTTACATTTAATTCATAGGTAAAAACATTTCAATCTTTTCCAATGTTTTAACTTTTAAAACTCATTTTCTCATTTCAACAATGGTATTAATTTTACGTTAATTACTACAAATTTTTTGTTTTTCATTTTGATAAATGGATTCCATATTTGGAATAAAAAATTCCAAATTATTTTATTAGGAAACTTTTATTTTTGGGAATTATGAATATAAACTTTGTTAATTATTTTATTACCATGGTTAATGGTAAATCGAGTAATTAAGGGTAAAATAATATTATAAAATTACCATAACACCTATAAAAAACATTTTGGATGACTAAATTAGACCAATATTATCATTGTTTCGAAATTTAATCACTTTATTACAACTTACCAATGAATATGACTTGAATTTAATAAAAACTAATGAATGTGACAAAATGTCACAATCTCATTTTATATAAGTATATTACTTATAATATATAGATAACTAGAATATATTATAGACTATATATAGTCTATAGAAATATAAAATAATTACCTACTTTATAGAAATTTATTTTTAATTTCTATTCATTAAATAATTACCAATAATAATGATACAATAGTGATGAAAAATTTATTTTATTAATAGAAATATCAAATAAATTATTTTAAAAATATTAAAATAAATATCATATCAAGTAATTAATGTTCTCTATGAATTTTATAGGTGACTATTACATGTTGAAAATTTACTAAATATTTTTTCCTAATTTATATTTTTTTAGGGATATTATTAAAACTCAAATAAATAAACAGTATCAAAATTAAAACTATATATATTCGAAAAAAATAAAATTTTATTAATTATTAAAATTAAATAAAAATATTTAAACATTTCAAATTAATATCTATAATATCTAAAATGTCCTAAAATATTCATTTCTAGTGAATTAATACTATATAAGTAAATATTAATGACCATTAAATATTAAAAATGTTATTACCATAATTAGAATATAATAAAATAACAAAGTGTTAATTATTATGATAATGATTAAAATGAAATAAAAACTTGTAAAAAATTAATTTTTTGATGATATTACAACCCAGTCTCATCTCATATTCGAAATTGGGATATTTTTTAAGATTTTATGTCTCGTTTTATTTTATTATAAATTAATATTTTTGAGGTTCCCAAAAGTGCCCCTCACCTCAATTATAAAAGGAAGCCTCCTCCATCACCTCTTCACTTCATTTTGATACTTAATGCATGGAAAACCCCAACAATATTTCCTTATCAACATCCCAATTTTCACTTTAGAGGATCTGGTTCTCTTCAAAGTCCAACTCTAGTGCCCTAAGAGGAAATTTAAAGGAGGCACGTCGAGGAAGAGGTAATTTCTACTACTGATTCTTTCAAAATTATTTCTTCTTATACTTTCTCTTTATTAGTTGTTTCATTATAAATTAATAACATCAGTATCACTCATATAAATATATTTTATTATAAATATGAAACAACCCTATTTCACCATCTATCCATCCTATGAAAAATGAAATCATCATGCGTGCGTACGTGCGGCTTACTATCTCCACACCATGCTGTAATTTGTTTTTGACTGCCACCTTACATGGATGGGTATATTGGTGGAAATAATAACTATATATGATTATTATAACATAATACTAATTATAAGATATTATACACTATACCGTTCAATACCATTAATCAAATTATGGGAACGATATCATCACTCGTGCGTACGTACGGCTTACCCTCTCCACGGTGCGATGTGATTCATTCTACATAATCTTCATTAAATAATGATTGTATAAATTAATTGAATGAATAAATATGATATAAATTTTATAATAATACCATGTTGTGAATGATATAACTATAAACTAAAATAGGAAGATGAACTTATCAGACAAAATATGTATAGGAACATCAACCAGTTAATACCAGAATAACGAGTACCAATGAAATGTTACTAATAAACAGATAAAAATATGATCATAAATGTTTTCATAAAAACTATTATGATTTTGGAATAAATTATAAACATTATTTAAATAATAATATAGGAGGTTCAGATACATACAAAGCATATCACACCTATGGTAAGGGATAAATTTTCAAATCTCATTTTTATCTGAGAATGTTTATTCGTAACTATTTATAGGGGGTTGTTTATCATCCAAATCCTTGTTTCCTAAATATGTATATCAAAATATTATTTATATACTTCAAAAATTATTTAATGTTTATTTTAACCATTGGTAAATTGGTACTAAATGGTACGAATAAAATTTGCTTTCATTTTTTATATGAGATACCTTTTGACTTTTTCGGCAAAATAATGAGAAGACTGTTTTTTACTTGTACGACCTGAACGGATCATTAAGAATCTATAATTATTTAATTTATTGAATATTACACTATAATATTAGATGTTTATTTTTACATAAAATTATTTCTACTAAATTTTTGTTGTATTTGGAGGAAGGAAAACACTTTTGAAGAAGAAAAGATATTTTCATCCAAAATGAAGCTCAAGTGTTTTATCAAAATTATTTTACATCTAAGATTAATATAGTTTATGTTTATATCTCTATTATTGATTTTGATTTAACTATTTAAATGATGGAATTTTTTATTAAATCCATTTATGAATTATTTTATGATGGAATGATGTTCAGGAAACACATTTTATTTCATGGGTTATGCTATAGTGAATGTTTTTATGTTTTTTTTGGCATGCGTAAGAATGGTTTCACTATGAAATGGGTTGGACCTATTTCTCCCTCCAATAAATTGGGTAAATATTTATATCTCATGATATTGACATGACTTTAATGGAAAGTAAATTTGGTTCAATAATACAGGGATGGAACAAGGAGTGAACTCGGTTTAGTAATGACTTTGTCAGCTATGATGGACGTGGAAATGATCCTTGACTAATATGAAATGATTTTCTATACTTATGTGTGTATTCCACAAAATATCATGTCTTATGTAATGAATATTGGGATTACATTTCACTTTTATGATTTATCCCATAAAATTATATTATGAACCTTAATATGTCAGATAATATTTTCAAATGATATGTTATTATGAATATGAAATGATTGGTATTTAATTTGTTTACCTTCACTGATAATTTGATCTCACACTTTTATATAATTCTTTTCCTCTGGTCATGGAGAAGGTTATTAAGTATGATATGCCAAAAATGAGTCTAGTTATGATGAAATAAATGGGAGACAATGTAGATGTTTTATAAACCAGTTGCTTTTGGTTTCCCATTTTATAAATATGTTATACCTACACAGTCTTATCATGGTTTTAGTTATATATTACAATGAATATACTGCAATTCTGAAGTAATATCAATGTATGTAAATTATGGGTTTCTATAATTTGATCCATGTTTATTCCACTACTATCACCGATATTCAATTATGGAATTCCAAACTAATCATCATGAAATTTTCCATTTTAATAAATATATACCTAAAACTATATAATGATCTACTAAGGCACCAATATGATTTTTCCACCTAAGTAGGATAGAAGTGGGACTCAATATGCCACCACCAACAACATCAAAAATATAAATGTCTAAAATAAAAGTGGGTGTGAAAGAGATCTAATTGTTTTTTAATGTTATTACGAAATTTAAATTAATATGTTATATAACTACATATACCCAGCATTCATTGTGTCACAAGAGAAATTATTATAATCTTGTTGTTCCCCACGTTAATTATTATGATTAACAAGACCTTCCTTATACAGTGCTGGGGTGTTCTCTAAGCATTTTTTGGAGATGATTCCAACTATAGTATCATAACCACCATTTTAGTTGTCTTATATATAAGTATGAAGACCCCCTAGTGGTATTTTTCATATCCTTACATGATAGTAGTTTTACAAACCTCCAATTCATCATTATATCACTTTATCAAGATTGGTTCCACTCTGAAGTTAACATTCACTAACTAAAATTTAAAATTTATCTTAATTTATAATAAATCAACTCACATTATACCATCATTTAACAGTTTCATAAACTATTGTTAAAATTTTAATATAAAATCATATTTTCATAAAAAGAATTTAATTTCATGAAAATTTATTTTCATTGACCAACACATTCATTTTATAAATAATCTAATACTAAGAAAGTACATCACCTCCGAATTAAAATTTAAATAATAATAAAAATAGTATTATTTTAATTCCATTTAAAGCATCAATAATTTTTAAATTTTATTTCACAGCGATTTATTTAAATCACATCTCCATTTAAATAAAATATAAACATAGTTATTAATAATTTATATGATGTCAAATCAACATTAAGTCTCCTAAGATAATCTTCTTTTTAATAGTATCTACTTAAATTTTAAAAAACATTGCCTACCATTTTTTGGCCAATTCCCAAGTTTAATTTCATCAAATATGGATTATAATAAGAATCACCTCATTATAAAATTCATGACACAATGACTGTTTTTTTATCTATGGAAATAAAAAAATTAGATCCACTAGTATAAATTTAAATTGATACCCAGTGAAGATTTTATGATGGAACAATGAATCACTAGAATGAAAATAGTTCAGACTAGAGGCTAAATTTAGAGTCCACATACCTCATTGGTAAAAATGTATACACTCCCTATTTCGATTTTCAGTTCCACATAAAATAGAAGATATCATGAAGCCATATATACTCCATAAAAATGAAAAATTAGAATAAAAATTTGGGGATATATTATACATAGAAATAAATAATATAAAGTATAAAGGGGGCATGTAGAATCGCCTTAATATCCTGGTTTCACCTCGTATAGGATGAAACTCACCCTTGGGGATGAAGATCCACCATTGTAGTCAATGGAAGAAGGTGGGGTGTGGGATTGGTATATTGGATAAATAGGGATATAAAATTTAGAAAGGATGATTAAAGAATTATAGTAGTGTACAAATCTGGGGAAAAAGTAAATTAAAAACACATAGTATTGAACCAGTTATCTGGTGTGCCTAGTGAATATACATGGACACTAGATGGACACTAACAATCCAGTGGCTCTATACCAGGTTGTTAGTGGCACTACAGTAGGAACATCAGTTATAGTCCCTATATTCCTCATTCACAACCATACCCTGAATCATTACACACCCCTACAAGGTCTCATATTTGAAAAATTAATTCCACTAAATGTGGATCTATACAAGACTCTCTATTATTTTGATCGAGATCATATCTTAGAAAGGGGTGAGGCCTTATAACATCCACACTATATGGAATCATTTCTTCCTGAAACATTACCTTTTATAACTAATACACTTCATGCATTTATTGTGAATTATCAGGTTCAACTAGACCTGATTAATGAACTAAAATAATATCCCCACTATTTATTATGGTACCAATAAAAAACTAATCTAGTTATACCGATCAAAAATAAATAATGGCATACCTTACACCATAACATCGATCAATCAACCAAATTCATTAAGACTCCCCACTAAAGATCCCATAATTTATTTACTACTTTAACCACATATTAAATCATAAATGGATACAACTAGATTAATCTAGCTTATTTCCAATTGAAACACCACCATAAAGCACATCCACTCCCCTGACTCAATATTCTCATCGTTATGCCACTCCAAGTTATTTAGGTCAATCATAATCCATTTATATATATCATTATCCTGATATAAAAATCTATCCTAATCACTTGATCCACAACCATATCTAATGTTTATAAAACACTAATCAATAATATTTCACACAATGCATCAAATTGACACAAATACATTGGTATATATTCTTCATTTTAATCCAAGAATCTTGTAATCATGTGAATATACAAGAGTGAAGATATATCACATTTTTTCTCATTGTCATACCAATAAATAATTTTTTAAAACTTTTCAAATTGGTAAACATGTATCCATTCCATCCATAGTGAACTACCCACTAAGGGAAGTCCTTATAAAACAAAACTAACAAACAAGGAAATCAGTCATAAAATAGAAACCATCCAATAACTAGTCATGAAGTCATTTGATGTCATTCAAAATTTCTAGATAAGACCAAACCATCTTCTTCTCGTTAAAAACAAACAAATCGATGTGGTTTCAATTAAAAAACAATAAATTTGATGGAAAAAATGTTCACACAACCATATCCCATCTTATCTCAAAAATTATTTTCTTCAACCACTAAAAAATATTTAAAACTACAAAATGATTCCCCATACCCTAATGAAAATTAAATTTTCATCAAAACACCCACACTAATTTCCATACCCATTACTTAGTTTAATATCAATATCATGACCATAATTTAATCAAAACATATATCATGCCTTATGAGACTACTAATGAATAAACGATCAAGCCCATTCATGGAAAATATAAGTTATACGCATGAGGATATTAGTCAAACCCATATAGTATCACATATAAAATTAACTTCGGCATCCTTGTAGAGATATAGTAAAATTGTAGCCACCTGTATGAAAGAATTATAAGATAATGATAAAACATTATTTGTCTAAATACTCTCACACAAATTCCATATAATTTTTGTAACAACAAATAATATAAGTGATAACCAACTATATACGTTTCCTCAATGTCTCACCACTGATCAAAAAACCTTATTTCGATGCCTTATGTCCACCCCATTAGTGAACACAAAAAGTAAATGTGGTCATCCAGTTCACATCTTTGTGAAAATAGTAACAAAAAAGGTTGTTCATAGCTCATAGGTATTTCTTCATAGATAGAGGTCAAAAATTCATTTTATAATGATATTTTTACCAATCATGTTCAATGGTGTAGTCCCCACAACTTGAATTCACTAAAATAGCTCAATAACCAAAACCTGAATATGATTCTTCATTTAAATACTTGTGTAACTCCTCTAGATCTAGAATCAGCTACAAAACACAAAATCATGTAGTAATAAAAAAATCACCCCTCTTGGAAATTCGAAATCGGTCCCCCCACAGATATAAGTAATTAATAATGGATATTTTAAAATTCCCCTTAAGGGTTCTAGTGGACTAGTCTATTATCATTAATCTATTTTCCAAGGCCACCTCACTCCAAGATCAATCTACCAAAGGAAACCTGTAGTGGAACCTTGACTCTTTAATAAGTATTCATTAATTTATTATCATTATAGTGCCAAAAACAATGGATAATATTACTGGTCAACTCATAAACCAAAATAACCTGCACATGTGAAGTGTGTATTCGAACATTATCAGTAGAACCTTCACATAATGCACTATAAACTTACATAAATAATTTCTTATGACCTCTTAAAATATATATATAATTATGAATAGGCTCATGAATATGAAACACTATCCATAAAGTGACAACAAGAAAGTTAAATTAAAGAAAATAGCACCCTCAGTACATCATTTTAATTATTTTCTCTCTTAACATTCCAATAATTAATCACATGATTTACCATTCATATAAATCATTCTAGAATAAAAATAACCTACACACACTCGCTATAAACATAAAAATGCATGATTAAAATTTTTTGAGGGACTTGACTAGCCTTGTTCTTCAAAAAAAATCCTAGATAACAAAAACTCTAGCAAAAAAGGAGGTTATCATAACCCTGCATTGAGAAAATCACATGATATTCCCCCACACTATTACGGTTTTGAACTTAAATATGGATCTTATCATCTAATTTGATCACACACACACAAGGAAATCATCACACATACTAACCTACTCAAAGAAGTTATCCATTCCAATAATATAAACCCATAGATATTAATTTTCTAAAACATTAAACACATGAATTTACACATGAATCATGCCTCTAAGGTACTCACAAAATAGGGATAACCCCAACCACATGTTAACCTCACATTTTCCAAGTGATTTAATCACTAATACTGAGTCATATAAAACATTCACAGTGTTCTCATGATTTCCCAGTCATCCTATCTCACATGGGGTTTAACCCACATCCAACCATCTCAACCATTTGTATTATTTATATACCATCTATGATGCCTAAACACCCAATGCTAGTGTTATAAAATACCTTGGTAATAATATAACTTAGAAGAAATTCATACTACAAGGGATCCAAAAATAACGATAAATTTCAATTCTCATGGTCAATGATTAACAATATGTCATGTTAGACACAACACTCAAATAATATATACAAAACATATGAAGTGGTTTTCATAATATGAGATATCTCCCTAGCCCCATATATACTTACTATGGGAATTTCATATGTCTACAAGTATGTAGAAAATTAGAGAACACTATAGATAGAAAATTTTTCACAACAAATTTAAAATGGAGTGAAAATAAACATATATAAAACAATAATTTCAACTTGATTAATTTGAATCATGTATCTTAGGATCTTGAAATAGCCCCACTACCCATATACAAACCAATTACACAAGGGCTCAAAGTATTTCAATTGATTGTGTTTTCATTATATGTCATTTTACATTAATTAAAAGATCAAAAATTTATATTTAATTAAAATAATTAGTCTCCAAATTCCAATATACCCTTCCATGAAATCAACCATATAGAGAAACATCTTAAACTGACAAGATAGGTTACTCAAGACCATTTTGGAAGAAGGTTAGATGCATGCTCTGAATCATCATGGAATCAATAAAAGCACTAAGATAACCAAATTTAAATTGTGGAAATGATTTCTCCCCCATTATACTTGGATCAATAATAGACCCCACTGAGTACGCTACATGTGGTATTCATACACTATATGACCAAGAAAAAATAAATAAAATGATATAATAAAGTAAAAATCCAAACATTCCATAAAAAGGGGAAAATAAATTAATTTAAAGAATAATTTCCATAAATGGAACTTTTTATACAAATCATTACTTTTCCATAAATGTAAAAATAAAATAAACTCAAAAAAAAATAGGATCTCAAAATGTATATACAACACCTAATGGAAAATGGATAAACAAAAAAGGAAGATAAAATCACATCTTTATGTGACTTCAATTTCACCCCTATAACTCTAACTAGGACCACTTCCCAGTGGATTATGGTAATAACCCAACATGCATGTCATAATATATGAACCAGTAGAAAACATGATTGACTACATAACCAATAACATGATTTTTTCCAGTGTGTTCCTTATGCTAGTAGGATACCACCATGATTCTAACAAAATTGCACTTATAAAGAAATCAGGAATTCTTGACTGGAAAATATGTCATAATTAAATAGGTTTTCATTTGATTTATAAAAAAATTAAATAAATATTAGTGGGATATATATGTACTCTAAGAATGTCCTTAAGAAAATAGACCTCGTAAGGACATAGAATGTTAATATTGTTTCAAAAACCAACTACATAAAATTTTAAATCAAAGGAACTTTTATTTCCAAAATAAAAAGCTAAACTTTTTCATTAGAACAAATCTTCATTTTAAAATCAATCCCATACATGGTTTATAATAAATTTTCAAAGAAACACATTATGTGTCTTTTATTTAAAATTAACGTCTTTCTTTAATTTTTAAATCATTTTAATATATATAACACCAAAAAAAGATTACAAGAAGGTAAATAAAAATTTCAATTCAAAATCCCTAAAATGTTATAAAACATTTATAATTTAAATTCAAGGAATATATCACACCAATGAGTGTTACTCATAATGAAAAAAATTAATAACATAATAAAAAGAGGAAAATAATATTCCAATAACAATTAAAATTCATAATATAAATTAAAATCCATTAAAAATGACCTAAAAACTAATGCCATTTGTTACTTGATGTGAAAATGTCGAACCAATTTGTAATTAGTTAACAGTTTCCAAACATTTCATCTAAATCACTCTTACATTACCTCATAGATAAAATATACCCCAACCAAGTGTAATATTCAACTAGGGTCACTTTTTGGTTCCCATAATCATCTAGTAAGGGAAAATACCAAAACATCCCACTAAGTAATCTAGGAACATCATGTCACTAAAAAAATTATTTGAATTACTGTAAGAAAACATCATCATTTACTATCACACAACACAAATTTTTGAGATAAAGAAAAAAATAAACATCTCACCTCTATCATACCCCCCTTCAATACTGATCCCCAACAAAAATAAACAAACATGATTCAAATTTCATAAAATCAATCATAGGTTCCCAAGAAAAAAATATAAGTGGTAATAGTCACATATATGTTTTAAAAAATAGCTATGAAAAATAGAATCACATAATGTGTCAACCAAGAATTAACATTATACATACAAATCATGTGCGTTGGAAATACCTTTTCATGAACCATTTTCCTCCAAAAAATATCTTGAGGGAAAATCTCATATATCAAAAAATCACAGCCATTCATAAATATAAAAGATAGATCCAAAGATTAATATAAATATAAAAAACAAAAAATGTCACACATTACTATTATTATTAAAAAATGGAAAGACACTTAAAAAACACTCCCATTTTTTAAATAATGGATTCCCCTTAATAAACAAGATTGACTCTTCTAAAACCATGGTAACATCAGTAAATAAGTAAAATCCTTTACACTCAATGAAAACATCACACTATATTACCTAATTAGTTATAAAAACAAATACAAAATTGAATTTCCAATGAAAAGCTATCATTATATTTTTATCAAATGCCAAGAATGTATAAAATAAGATTTAATATCAATATTCTATTGAAAAAAGTACATTGGCCATATTTTTTTAATGGAAAAACCTAAAAACATGAAAAAACAATGATAATAAAAATCGTGGTATAACATATATCTTTAATTACGTTCAAGAATAACTTAAAAATAGAAAAAATTAAAAAATATATATATTTAACATAAGGAAATATAATGGAAACACCTTCCGCTACTATAAGAACCATTTCACCTTGGATGGAATCCCGAAAAATATGCCTCAAGGGATGGGTTCAAAACCTATAGAAACCCAAATAATTATTCTTAACTAACCATAACCATGAAAATAAAACACCAATAGATTATAGGGTAATATGATACCTAAGATAGAGAAAGAAACCATGATAAGAAAATAGGAGATGCAAATAAGAGATCCTAATATTAGATTTGGATGAAGTACCACCTTGATATTAGTCCAAATATTCTCAGAGGATATTGGAAGAGGGAGATAGTTCCTTGAGAGGTGACATTTTTGGTGAAACTAAATGGGGTCCCAAGGAAGATTCCCTTAACATTATGATGATATGATAAAAATATCCCAACATTAGAAGGTTTCATGATTCTTTAGAATGTTTTACCAAACCATACAAAGTCATGTTACTACCACTACCTCAAAGAACTAGATGATGAATAGATGCTTCTAATAGTTTCATAAACTGCTCGTAGAATTTATTTTCCTCTATACACAACTACAAAAGGATAAAATATTCTACTACCTTTTTTTCCAAACTATTCCAAATTAATTAACCCTGGATAAACTCTAAAAAATAAATATTTCAACCCTATGACACCTAGAGCCTAATAGAAAAAACCAAAGAAATATTGACTTTTTGATAGTGAATTTTTGTAATTTCAAAATGATCAAAACTATTCAACATTCTACCCCCATAATGCCCACTACTTGAAATTAGTTGATAACTTCATTCAAGGGAAAGGTATGGTTTAACTCACTGAGGTGAAGGATTCAAAAAATAAACAAACTCCCAAAGTAAACCTTATGCATGGGAACAAAATAGCCCACCTCTTAAAAGAATCCAAAAACCAAACACTTCTTGAACACCATAAATTTATGAATTGTAATAAATGAGTCTTTAAAAAATGAGTCATTGGGTTTAAAACTTATCATATCTATATATAATTTGGTAACTCTATAAAAACACATACTAAAACCCAACAATAATTTTTTATCCCCAAACTAGACAAAAGGACTAAAAAGAACCACCATAACAATTGAAACCTTAATATCAAGATAAGATTGAATATCCCAACTCAAAACAACTCTTTATAAACTCCAAATTAATGACAAAAACACATAGAGAAAATATGTAGGACCCCCCCAATTTCAAATTATTAAAAAATATTGAAACATTAAAGAGAAATGTTAAATTGATGATCCTCTTCAAATAGGAATGGTCCCCCACACCCAGTGCCACTAAAAATAGAAAATTGATCAAAACCTCACAAGGGAACTCATCCAAATGAACATGAAAAGAATATAATTCCAAGCAACCCAAATTGAAAATCCTATGAATTCAGAGAAAATCCGAAAAAATGAGCATGCCTTAAGAAGGAATGACACGACTCTATCTTCAGGTGAAACGAATACATAAAGGATAACTTGGGGGAAATCAAGTAGAATAACTAACCATGGTAATTATAAAATAAAATATTATCTCTATAGATCTTTTTTTCTACCTAAAACCCAAATCCATTCCATGACACTCCACGCCACACCTAAGGAATTCTAAGGTCATTCATTAAACAATTCTCAAACCGTGATCAACACTATGAGAAAAATAACTATCATAAATATAACATGTCATGAACAACTAAAATATACAAATAAGATCTAGGTTCACCAATATTAAATATATTAAAAGAAATATGGTTTACATTGGAGAGAGTATAATATATAAAAAATATAGGACTATAAATGATAACATCCTCCAAAATAGAAAAAATATTTTGAATCTAAAGTTAGAAGAAACACTATAGACCACATCTTAGATCATGTATGAGTTTGAGACTTCTTCTTTGGATATCTAGTAATCTTGTAGAACCACTGAAGGTGATAAAGGTTCCGTTAAGGATTATAACCTATAAGATATATAAAATAGTAATTTAAAATGTTTCTTAAAATTGAAAAAGTATATAAAAAATTAGATTTCATGTATTACAAGATGGATCAACCATTACAACGCTATATGGAGTTCCATTATTACATACCATAGGATTACCTAACAAAAACACATCTATAAATTTGGCCTTTGAAATCTATTATATTAAAAAAAATTGGAGAATGTTAAAAACTAAGAAACATATATTTGAATGAAGTCCACTAGAAAATAATCAAGACTTATTTTCAATAATTTATATTTAATTTAAGAGAGGAAGGGGATATTATTGAGAAACATTCACTTATAATTTAATTGAGTAATCACCTTAATTCACCCTCATAAAATATATCACCTTAAATATTATCACTTACTCAAAATAAAACCATTTTATGATGTAGGACTAGATAGACTCCTATGAAAACCCATAAAATAATTGATCATAGTTTTTTAAAATCCACTCATATGAACCCAATCATTCAAAAAGTGAGTGGGGAACCTCACCCATGATGTACATAAAAATACTAATGAATCAAATATCTATTTGACCGGAGATAAGAACATTTTCTCATCATGTGATCCCCGATGATAAACAAACAATGGTGGTTTCCAATTCTGAAACTTGCACACATGATCCCCAGAATGAAAAAAACTAGGCCTTTCCAGCCCATGATGATTTTGGGTATAGTTTGAGATAGGGAGGGATTCTTATGGATCAATAGAAAGAAAAAAACAACTTCTCTATTCGAGGTTTCCTAAAACCATTCTATGCATAAAATTAAAAAGTATAAAAAATTGAGATTTCATCAAATCCCTAAAACATTCTATATATAGGGACACATAGAACAAAATAAAACAAAATAAGATTGCAATCACCCAGTGCAACCTTGATTAAAAACTCTTATCACAACCTCCTATCCATTTTCAAAAAGAATATAAGAAAAATCATAATATAGTCCAAACCCAACATAGGAAAGAAAAAAATTCTAGAAAACAATACACTTTAAATAAAACATGATCAACATTTAAAAAATTTCATCACTTCAATATCAAGAAAATATTTATTTCAAATTCATCATATCCTAAAAAACTATCTTTAGTTCATAACCCATTTTCAAAATAAAACTCCATCTACCCAAAAAAGGTTTTCAAAAAAGATATAATACTAATTAAAAAAACTAAAAACCATTCAAAATCCACAGAAATAGAGCTTATGAATTCCCAAAAAATATTAAATTTAAATTAGTGGCTAAAATTGAGGAAAAACAAAAAAATTTCTCAACATTACCCTTTGTTTATGTTTTGGTCGCATGGTTTGTCATATCTATGAACCAACCTTGTGTGTTACACTCAAAATTTATAGAATATTTTTATGGTATGTGTACGGATTTATAGAAATTTCATCTTAAACTTGTTCCATAAGGATTTTTTCAGTTTCAGTTTAAATAGGGAATTTCTAAAGAATCTATTTCAGGACTTCTTATTCCTTATTTTATCATAAAAAAATTAAACAAGTATTTAACAAACACTAGAAATCCAAAAACAATAATTAAATGTCATGAAACCCCATGGAAACATGATATCCAATATAGGTAATAATTGGAAAAGAAATTACATAGACCTACCAATTGAGATTTGAATGTATAATATATAGGATAACATTACCACCAAATAATAATAGTGTGTTGATATCATTTTATAGTTAATTATTCTAATATTACCTGACACATCCCCTAAGATCTTTCATCTAATTGGCCTATGGAATGTTCTTGATCGCCTATGGATGGTGACTAACACCTGGATATCAAAACTGAACACATGAGAATGATTTAACCATCCTAAAACTGGGATTTTTAGTTATTCCAATCAAGAACCCGACTTGAGTTATCCTTACAATAGATGGATATGCATTAATAAATAAGAAGAAATATTAAATAAAACATCCAAATATACCATAAATATAATAGGAAATAGAAATATTCTAAAAATTATATTCTATATAGGAAAATGTTTTCATAAAATGATTCTGTTTTCAAAAAAAATGAAATAAAAAAAATTAAAATAATTAGGTGTCCAAAAAAGGGAAATAAAACACTGGACCCAATCAAACTAAACAAACATGGGAGAAAAACCACATCTCTATGTCACTCTTGAGTAACCCCCATACCATGATATACACCTTCTGTACAACACCTATATTTTATAAGATTGATTTTTTTATTATATATGACATGAAACACAAAGAATTGATATAAATTTAACACGCTATTACTTTATGATATATTTATCTTTAAATAAATTTTTTCCTCTTAAATAGATTGTGTAACATGCAACCATGACTCTAAATAAACCCTAATATATTCTATATTTATAACCTAGACATTAAATTTGTGGGTATAAATATTAATAACTAAATTATGAAAATTTTCGATATATATTAATGGGAAATAACATAACAATCATTTGAATGGAAATGATTTTTTTTCCTAAAATCTATATTTTTTCTACATAACAGTTCAGTCATGCTTTGTGCACATATTTTAACAATCACCCTTATTTTTTCCCTATCCTATGAATCTAAGAAGTGTACAAATAATGAAATTAAAGTATTTTCTATGGGAAATAATAATATTATTTATATCATATTATATTGCAATTTGTGTATTCAAATGTAATATGGGAATCATGTATGTGTCATTTTTACTAATACTACGAAACAATTTGTTTCTTTGGGATGTGATCACTTGAATCACGTGTAACAGTACTAATGTAAAGTGGCAATGAGTTTCTAAATTTGGGGTCATTATAGTTGGTATCAGTGAATTTTTAGTATATTACTTAGAAAAATGATGTAGGAAAAAAATAATATGGGAAATTAACCCTATGATTGAAGATGTGGATAAGTATATATGAACATCTTATAGTTATTTTATGGTTGTGATTATGTATTTTTTTACTATAAATACATCCCTATATAGATACTAAAAGGGTACTTGGTTCTATAATAGATGTACCTAGGGGTAATAACTCTGAAAAAGGAACGTTAGTCTTGACTCGAGAATTTCATTATACACAATAATGGGATGTATTACGTACATGTTTTGACACTCATATGGGACAAACTTTGGGTAATTCACATTTTAGTTTCAAACCATTATGAAATATTTAAATTTTTGATGAGTATCCTTTTTTTAAGACTAGTGTATCATAGATTGAGAATACAGTGAACTTATTTAGATGCCCATTAAAAGATTATATTTTTTCCCCTATGGTTATTGTTGATCATACAATGCTTTTTGGTTTTATATGATGGATTGATCCTGAAGGAATTATGTTAACATTACACATGAAGTATAATGTGGTGACCATGAGAAACCATATTGGTTAATGATTTGGGTGAATGATATTTTTTATTCCTAATCAGATACCTCAAAATATGATCAAAAATCATTACCTTTACCAACTCATATACTCACCAAACTAGAGAGTGACAAAGTTCAGTGACATCTCGAGTAATGGAAACCCTGGAGGAATGAATTCCTGATTTACTGATATCATAAATATATAAAGAGACACACAATAAAGTGTCTTAAAATAATGGTAAATCGTTTAAAATGTGAAAAATAATGGAATAAATTAATTAATATTTTAGGAAAAATAAATAGTATAATGGAAATAAGTAAATATCATCCAACGTATTAATTTATAGTTTATTGTCTTAATTTTTGGGTAGTTTGGAATTATCTGAGTCAATTCCCTCCTCCAAATTATTACCCCTATACCAAGTACGGACCTATATTAAAATTAAACAAATAATGTATTCATGTATTTGAATTCCAGAATTTTTTTTAGAATTATTTTTTTCCAGTTGTATTTTGGTTATAAGAATCCTGAAACATCTATGGGTTGTGTTAAATATTTGAAGAAAATATTTCAATATTAACATAATATTTATGGATATCATCATCGGTTATGAGTTCAAGGATGATCATAACTTCAATGTCTTAAAAACTCCTTTTTAAAAAAAATTAATGGGATTATAACATTATTAATCATATATATGGATAACATTTATGGGTATACAACCCATTTGTTTAATATATAAAATAGTTACCTAAATATGAATGCCTTTTCATTTTTTTGATGTAAGATTAAATGTTTTAGTAACTTTTAAGGTTTATATTATTTTTGATTCTTTAGAAATTATTGGTGACCATAATTTTTTAATGGGCTCGTACGGAGCACTCCCCACCTTGTGTTCCCCCGTCACCACCTTCCTCAATTTAACCAAGGGTCATCTAGGTACTCCTAGGCATTTGAATCTTGTTCTTGTAGTGGATTACTCCTTCTGTTGTGACGTTCTATGACCATGTTGGCTCGACTACCATGGCATTTCTCTCTGTTTTTGGTCTTCTTCTCACCTCACTCCACCTATGCTGGATAGGACACCTCAAGGTGGTGTAGTGATGGTATAGTAGTATAGAACTAGTCTCTATGTATGAGCGTTGCTGCCACTACTCTTGTGAGAATGTTGGGTGGTATGTTGTGGTGGTCGAGGATTTTGGAGGGAAGAGATGGGATTTGGGAGTGGGATTTCAGAAGGGTTTGACATGACATGGAATAGTTGGTCATCGTTGATTGATGGTTTCTCTTTATTGTTCTATAACATTCTCATTTGGATTTGGATCTATGTTTTTGTGTTGGTCTTGGGTGATTTGGATTTATATTTTTGTTGATTCGGTGTTTTTTTGGGTGCTTTTGCAACTTTGATGTGGATTTCCTTATGTTCATGATGTTCCTTGGTGAAGGAGAATTTGATATATGGATAGCCTGTAGTGGTGGATTCTATTATGACATTATGTTTTTGAAGTTTTAATTTTTCAATTTTTGATGAGCATTCCTCTCATTGGATTTCTGTAGTTTGTGATTTGGTAGGGCTCTGATATTGCAGAGGTGGCGTGGGGCATACTAGTGGCAGTGTTGTTGATTTTCCTACTTTGTCAGGGTCTACTCGTGTTCTCTATTTGGATTTTTAGTATGCTATCTTTGGATGACTATGTTTATTTATCTTTGGAATAAGCTTTTAGTTCTATTGTGTGATAAGTTAAATAGTGGTTCTTGGATTTGTTGTTGAATTTTGGATATGTTTCACCCATTACACTACTAGGTTCTGCTTCATATGAGGTCTAATGTAGGAAGATTTCACCATTTCATGCCATTAGATTTGGGAGTTTAACAGGGTATGGCTCTAACATCGTTACTGTTCCTATGCACACTTTCATGGGACAGCTAGTTGAGCGGTCATGCAATAGTGAAGGAATCTCATCATGATGTATTCTCTAGGGAGGGGAAAATCTTGTATTCTTATCTTGGGTTATTCTCTTTCATGGATTTATTTTGTTTTAATGTTTGGACTCTACAGTTTCTAACTTGTTCGTCAAAACTATTTTGATAATAAAAAAGTTAATTTTCAGTCAATACATGTTGCATCTTATGGATGCTATAGATCATGATCCCGTAACTAAAAGATGATATGGGTATTTCACATACCATTGGTTTACGTGATTTCCTAGTTAATATGTGAATATTTTTACTTAAATTATTTATTGAGTAAATATTAATGATTAACTTGCTGTGTCACTGTTGAGGTTTATAAATTAATGTATTATATATGAAGACATTTAAAAACCATATTAGTTTCGGAAAATATTTATAAATACGAGTAAATACATGTCACACTATTCTGATATGATTTATTTTTCAATTAATAGGGAAAAATATGGTTTTTTAACTACCATTTCATTTAAATAATTTAAAATATTAAAATTTATTATTATTTTTTAAGGTAATATTATTTCAAATATATTAAAATTTAACTAATTTAGGTCTTTTTAATCATTTTAATAATGAATTTTCATATTAATTCCATCTATACTTGGTAGAATTATCTCTTTGGAAAAAATATTTTTCATGGAAGATGTGGGTATAATATTTAATTGGATTCTGTCACCTCTATAAATTGAATTTGGAAAGAGTGATCCAATACTTTGAACCACAAAAATTTCTATTGTCTAATAGTTTCAAAATAATTTTTTACCATTATGAACAGTAGATTTAGTAAAAATTAATTAATGCAGTTAAGGTAAAACAATGATTCACTAGGGGTTAAACTAAAATAGTAAGGGATAATATGAATTTAAAAATTTTCAAAAACACGATTTTATGGAATTATTTAGAACTAATTACCTCAAAATTTTTAAAATAACCCATTTAGGAGGCTCTGGAATGATAATAATGTGGTTTTAATTGATTATTTTAAAAACATTCCATGTGTGTCCTCTACCCCAAAAATAAGTAAAAACCCATGTGATCCAATATTCACATATCCAATGTCATTTTAATAAAACAATACCTTGTAAAATAACTTCCTTACTACCCTCCCAACATAATATATCCATTGGAATCATCATAAATACATCCTAGTAAGTCTTCTGGTGAAAGCCTAATGATGTTGTTTGGAAAAGAGGTAATGTTCTTAAATGAGGATTTGTATTTTGTTTCTTCTTACACCTACTTCAAATATTATTAAAACATAATTTTTAAAGAACATAGGTGTCTTAAATACTTATATTTTATTATTTTATGTTAAAGACCTGTATAAAATTCCACATTCATCAAATGGAAAACGAATATGTCGATCATTTTTATGGGGGACTACCACCTCAAGAACATATATAAATCATTACCCATTACCAACAATTAAAGATAGATATGATGATTGATTTTAAAAATATATATGATATTTATTATTTTATTTTCCTTGTAAAATTTTAATATAACATATACCTTTTTACATTCCTTTCAATTTAAAATATGATAACATTTATCGTGCGTTTGGAAAACTACCGCCTCACGAATCTAAGTGATTTTATCCCTTAAAATTTATTCAAAAAATAATCATTATAAATTTAGTAAATATATTTGAGATATATGAAATTATATTGATTTCTCAAAATTAATATACCACCCACTATCTTACAATTTCATTTATTAAAGAACGAATAATTTTTCTTATGCGTAAATTTCGTGTATCGTCTCCACGTAGTGATGTGATCCACTCAACATGTTCAAATTTAAATACTGATTCAAAAAAGTATGTACTAAAAAATGATATTTATAATAATAATATCATTATTTAGATGATGGAACTATATTATAGGAGCAATGACCATAACATTCATGACAACACAAAAATGAGGAATCAAGGTAATTAACACTTGAAACAATGAAAATAATGAACTTCTAATAAAAAGTGTGGTAAAATGTTATAAATGGGCCATATATGATACTATAATATTTATACCATTAATATATAAATTAATATCATGAAGAAAAAATTAAATAGTATGTTAATTCATGTTCAATCAAAATATAACAGAGGTAAGTGACTTCATCTCAATTTCTCATCATTGAGGTATATGGTAATGTTAAGAACCTAATTTATTTTATATGGAATATACACATACACATTTTCATCTAATATCATGAATACATCTTAAAACATAATATTTGATGTTTTAATTTTAATTATTTCATCCAATTACATTTTACGTGACAATTATAAAGTGGTAAAATAATTCAAAACTCAATTTCCTATAATTTAGTAATATTACTTATATATTGTCACTGAAATTCTATTATTATGTGTTTAAATACTTTTAAATATCATATGTGGTAATTAAAAATGTTTTATTTGGATTCAAATTTGATTAACCTAATTGATTCATGGATTAATTTTAACATGAAAATCCTGATCATTGTATGGGTTTATTTCATAATATCATTTTATTGGGATTATTTAAGATTAAATTAACATTGAAGGAAAGTATTTCACCATTATCAAAAAAACGGATATAATTTTCTTATCCTTTATTTATTCATTATTTTTTCAATTAATATTACCATATTTCATTATTTTGTATGTAAAATTATATAGGCAATTTTTCATGAAAATTTTCCATTACCTATCTCTTTGGTAAAAATTATTTTATATAAAAATCCATGATTCCAAAAAAAAAATCAGCATGTTGAAAATTATTTAATAATTAATTTTTGTCTTTTTTGAATTTTAAAAAAAATCAATGTGATCTTAACGTCGATTTCTAATCAAGGAATCTTTGGATTTTTCCAAAAAATTGAATATAATCATTATTTTAATGTGTATGGCATGAACTAAATTTTCCACCTTCATAAACAATCAATTTTTAATGATTATTTTGAATTTTTTAAAAGAATGTTTTTTAATGAATATTCGATATTTTCTATGATGATTTTATTAAAAATAGTTTTTTTAAAATTGAAAATTTTATTTTCCTCCCAAATATTTTTAATGATATATTTATGGTATTTCTATTCATCAACTACATTAAACAATTATTATACATATGATCCACTAAAGATATGTTGTATTGAAATCATCATTATCATTTTTCTAGATATATTATGGTTATTTTGACCTAGGTAAGTATTGAAATTATCTTTCTTGATTAATTTTTGTAGTCATAAAATCTATATAAAAATTATTTGTAATGATTATATATTACATTTACCTAAAGTATCATTATTATTTATCATGGATATAATTATTTATTATACCATATATCATTTATGTGTAGGTAATTTCACTTTGAATGATATATTATTGATGGGGTAAATTTTTGTAAATAGTTATTCTTTACTCAATTTTGAATTTTATTGATAATTTTTATTATTAATGAATTAAATCAATCATTTGATATATAAGAAAAAAATTATATAATCTGATATGGGTTTATATTGTTATATATATCCCCTAGATGCATTGGTATTCTTATTAGATAATTCAGCTAAATGGCCTTATTTAAATTAGTTTTGTGTGCAGACCTACCCATAGTATTAAAATGTTCTTTGAAGAGTGTTGATAGTAGATGTACCATGAAACCAGAGATCCTGATGTCTAATTACAATTAATTTATTATAATTATCCATGATATTTTTTTATTTTTATTATCTCTAGATGAATTTCATTCTCAGTTTACTGATTAAATAGAACATATATTTAGTTATATACATTTACATATTAATTATGTCTTATTTAATCATGAAAGTAATATTATTTAAATGGAATGTGTGTTTATTTATTTACATTACCATGTTTATTATTATTACAGATTCATTAGATATTTCATTATAAATAAATCTTATTGATAATTTTAGATCCAAATTATTTTTTTCCTTTATCAGTAATCTAGGAAGTGTAACATGAAAGATATGGAAGAATATTCTTGAGGGAAAAATAATATTCTGATAAACATTATTATGTAACTTGTGTGTTCAATTGTAATAAGGGAATCATGTATGTATTTATTCTACCATGAAAAATAAAGTATTCATTTCTCTAGGATGTGATCTCTTGTATTTAGTTCCTATGTAATAATATAGAAACTTTCTCTAGGTTACTGAGGTTAGGGCTGTTTCCCCTGCTTCCCAAATGAGTGTGGTAAGAAAAAAGTGATCATGTCATAACCTATGGACCCACAATAACCAATAAAGACTATATAAATAATGAAATTATTATGTAGGGTTTGAGCCAAAGTCTAGTTGGATACCACTATAAATAAATTCACATTAAATTTATAAATAAACCAATAATTATAGTTCAAAAATTATAGAATAATATGATTTCATTTAAATAAAATAAAATTTCGATAAAATAATATATAATATGTATACTATCTCAAACATTACCTTCAAAACATATTTCTCAAATAGTACTATCGAGGGTAACACCATTACAAAAACCAACCACTACTCTTTATAAAACAAATACACCAATAATAATAATTAAATTAACCACCTAATCTATTTTTTGACACACCCTCCTTTGAAAAAACCCACACTTGGTTTAAAATGTATTTTCAAATGAATGAATTTAATAAAAATCCCCCATAGCTTTATAAATTATTTTAACACAAACACAAACTATAACACCCCAAAATTATAAAGTAAGAATCTTATATTTGATAGTGTACATGACACATGAAACCAAGAGTGTAAGGGGATATAATACCCTGATAAAGTAAAATTTATATCCTATTTAAAATATATTCTATAGATTCTACATTTTTTAATGCATGCAACACTAAGTTATCTTATGTTATACACAAGGGATAATTTTTTTAATGCTTACATCAAAACCATGTTTTAACCAAATAATAATATTTACAAAAATATTATTATTTAAAATAATAAAACATTAACTATACATTAAATTAGTATTTATGAATATAAATAACTATCTTATGAAAATTTATGGTTTACCCAAATATAAAATGAATTAATAGTTTACAAATTTATGAATATAAGAACTGGTAAATTAATAAGGAAAATATTATTATTTTTATGTTAATAAAGATATCTTACCCTAAGAAATTAAATTAATTATAGTTATTGAGTGATATTAATGTGATATATATTAAACATTCAATGAATTTTTTTTTATATTATTTCAATATATTTGATAAACATAAGATAAGAAAAAACCTAATTTTATTCATAAAATACAATATTTTTATTCTTACTTCCTTTTAATTGAGGACCTATTTTAAAACTAAATTTTGACACATTAATAGACATTATATTTCATAATAAACATTATATTTTAAATATAAATGTAATAATTATTTTCGGGTGAATTTTATAAATGAATCTGAAACATTTTATTTCTTAATGAATAGTTAAAATACTGAACTTTTGTTTCAAACTCCTTTTTAATATAATTTAATTTTATTATTAAATTAAGAATTTATGTGGTTTTAAAGTTTAATTACATAATATTTTTATCAATTATCCCAATTTATATCATTTGGATCAATTTAAATTCTAAATTTAATGCAAAAACGTATCAAACTTTTAGAAAATTTTACTTTAAAAACATGCATTGTCATTCCACATATATGACAAATTTTAAATTAATTTTTACTACTTATGTGATTAAAATTTGGAAAAATGGATTCCATATTTGGAATAATAATAATTTATAATTTATAATAATACCAAATTGGATTTCACACAAAAAAATTAGTGAAGTGATTAAAATTAATTACAATGACTAAGGTAATATTAAGCTTAATAAGGAACTAAACCATAAACTTAAGGCCTAAAATGACCTATAAAATTTTCCAAAGGACATTAGAATCTATATTTATACCATATCCTCCATTTTATTGAATTAGTTCCATATTTTTACCCACTTTAAATGTTATAAACCTATAAGAAATTCCATTGTAAAAATATTACAATAGCGCCACTCCTCCTCCACTTTAAAAAAGAAACCGCTTCTCCCAATTACTCACACCTCTCAAACCATGTATCTCCAGCCATGATCTTCCAAAATAGATTCAAAAAAATCCTTCCCCTAGACCTTTAATCCTAATTTTGGGAAGTAATCCTTCCAAGTAACCTCTTTGGTATAAACCATACGAAGTTACCCACTTTTTAAGGTAACTCTTTCCAATGATCTCTTTTCTTTCATTTACTTTTCCACCACCTTAAATATTGTTATTCCATGTTCATATAATAAAAAAATTAAATCAAATATAATTTAATGTTTTTATATTAAGTGTTTTAACTACACTAACACAGACTTCCATCTAATGGTTAAGTAAAATAATGTTTCTCTATACGATGAAATACTGCCTCACGAAATTATGATTGTTCATTTTCTCTTTACCAACGTTCTAGGTTGACGATTATGATGTAAAATATATTGGTATATTTTATTTATGATATTTATTATGTATTTATACTTCATTAATCCTTTAATAACCCATAAATTTAATACTTTCTTTTTTTCAATGATACGATAACATCGCTTGGGGCATTGTGGACTACAGGCCCCTCAAAGCGATATGAATCATTATGACTAAACATAGAACTTATTAAAAAAAAATTTAATAAAAATATACGAAATATATTTCATAAATATGTTTCAATAATTATTATATACAAGTATAATCATATTATTTACTTTTTATTCTTTTAATACAACAAATAAATGAATGTAGCGTTCATGTGTGAGTACATCATACCATCTCCATGAATGGTAAATTTAATTTATTATCTCCTAAAATTATAGATTATTCAAAATATATACATACTGAATATATATGATAATTAATTCGCATTTAAAATTATGTTTATGATTAAATAATGATCTAATTAAAAGGAACATCAATAAACAATTCAAAAACATACTTGAGAAACGTAGCCAATTAACACATGGAATAATGAAAATAATAAAATATTATTAACACAGTGTAATAATATATTATTTGAAGATGATATATGATAATATAAATAGGAATATGGTTATTTTATTAGTTATTAATATATTTTAGACCACTATACATGAAGATAAATACCACACAATAAATATGAAGGTTAATGTATGAGAATTTGGTCTAAATTTTCATTCTATTAATATTTATTTCTTATTATGTTCCAATTAACTTTTATTTGGTGTATATAAATCCTTTCTCATGATATATTATGAATAATCATATTATCATGAAATTATATGTTTCATTTAATTTCATACATACTAGATTTTATAATTCAAATGTCTTAAAGTGGTTTGGGACACATTGGGATGTTGAAATATTATTCTCCTAAAGAATGTTCTTGATTATTATTTTTGAAATCTATCTTATTTTGTGATTTTTAACATTATATTTAAAAAATACTTTATATTAGCCATTTTTATTGTATTTTTACTTGACAATCAATATTATTATACAATGGATATTAATATATAATAAACCCTATATCTTTTTACATAAGGTGTTCACTTTGACATTTATTTGATTAACTGGGGAATTATAGATAAAAATATATTATTTATTCAATATAGATATTTGATAAGGAATATTATTTATTTTATTATTCAATATGAGGAATGCTTTGGACTGTTGCATCGATATATTCTCATGAGATAAATAAGTTGGAAGTATTCAATGGGTTTCTATCTGTATTTGTAAACCGAATTGTGATAGTTCTTGATAGTATACTTTTTCATGTACCATAGAAATGATGTCCATTAAGAAATCATTTCCCTCATTTAGTTTTAGTTATTATTTTATATGAGATTTTGCATCGATATATATTTGTATGTAATTCATTCTCAATGTATTGATTTATGGTATTCATTTTAGTTTCATACCTTCTCATATTAATTATGCCTTTTCACGTTCTGCAAATGGAATGTTTTCTTATCTAATTAACTTTCCATATTGATTGATTAATTATTTCTTCCATTTTATTTTCCCTTACTTATAATTTGATCTCACCCTTAATATGTTTTACCATGTTATGAAGAATAAAACATTGAATAAGCTAACAATGATATCACTACTAGAAAAACAGGTATTTGCGACGGGTCATTTGCGACGGGATCCCGTCGCAAATGGCTTTTTTGCGACGGGGGCCCGTCGCAAATGACCCATTGCTGAAAACGGTGTCGGGACAACAATTTTTTGCGACGGGCCCATCGCTAAAGCCTTTTTCCGCGACGGGGAGAATCCCCATCGCAACTAGTACTCCGTATATTTGTAAAAAACTATTTGCGACGGGCCCCGTCGCAAATACCTGTTGCGACGGGCCCCGTCGCAAATACCTGTTGCGATGGGCCCGCCGCAAATAGTTTTTTGCGATGGGTCCCATCGCAACAACTATTTAAAAAAATAATAAAATAATAATACTATTTGCGACGGGAATAGTATCCCATCGCAAATACTATAAAAAAATAAAAAAAATAAATTATTAATAAATAATTTTAATTAATATAATAATAATAGAATTATAATTCAAAAATAAAAAATAATAGAATATTAATAAATGATTTAATTAATATAGTAATATTATAATTATAATTCATAAATAAATAAAAATATTAATAATTTATTTTAATTAATATAAAAATAATAGAATTATTTTACATTCAAATATTGAAATAATTCAAGTATTACAAAAAAATATAATTAAATTTTAATATTATAAAATTTTAATATATATATATAAATTAATATTATAAAATATAAATAATATTATTATTCATATTAATATTTTTATTTAAAAATATAATAATATTAATATTTTATAATGAGACAGAAACTATGAATAGAAAAAAAATCATATTTTGATTTCACAAATTTTATAACATAAATACAAACTCTAATCTGAAGGAGGTGGGAGGGGGGGATCTGCAGATGGTGGTGGAGGAAACTCCATCCCTAAATCATGAGTGAGTCGGCGCATGTACTCCATCTGCTCCTGATGCTGCTGTTGCCACCGACTCGTCTGCTCCTCGTACAGCTGCTGCTAGCGTCGACGCTCCTCCTCATGCTGCTGACGCATCTGCTCCTACTCCTGTCGGAGACTCTCTATCAGTGCAGTCTAAGATCGTAACTGATCCTCATACTGTGTAGCAGAAGAAGATGCATGAGCTCCTCTTGAGCTGGACGCCGACATCGCAGCACTGCCATAATAATCTCCGGGAGTCAGGCGAGAGCCGATACCAACTACCCGGCCCTTCTCGAAGGCATACTGGGTGGCATGCATCCATGCTGCCTCATCAAACTGATGGCCAGTGGTCTGATCTGATGACTCGGCCTGACTCTCAGGCCGAGCCTGTGACGTTGCGGCCTCATATGACTCCTGTAGTTGCAATTTAAATTTAAAATTGTGAATATATTATATGCAGTTAATTTTTAAACTTGAAAACAAATAATACTTACCACGATGTGATACTGACGATCACCTCTGAGCTCCCCAGTAGCAGGATCACTATACATCCTCTGATATACATCGTAATCAATAATATCGGGGTGCTCGACAGCCTATAAGAATAAAAAATAAACTGTTAATATTTATAGTTAAATGAAATATTTATAAATAATGTACGTACCAGATGCTGTCTATGAGTACTGAAAGAACGACTCCCAGCTCGATGAGTCACCTCCTGTCTCCCCCGATTCTGCCTCCCCACCAATGATCTCCTCTGAAAGGCACCACTCAACCAGTGCGCACATAATCCATCCCATACATGGGATGAAATGTACTTTGGTCGGTGTGCTCTACATGACTCGTCAAAATCTGAAACTCCTGCTTTCTTCATCGCAGCTTTTCTTAAATTGTGCAAAAACTGATGAAGGCGATCACGCATGGTCACCTCCCATGCCTCGTGGATAGCGTCACACATGGTATCCTCGATCGGATACCATAAACCCTACAAATAAATCAAAATATCAAGTTAGAAATAAAATAATTTTCAAAATAAAAATTATTTATTTACGTACGTACCAACCAATGGCCGAACATGGCCTACTACACATCAATGGGAATCTGCTCTCATGTGGTTCACGACTGAGAGAAATAGTCGCGCAAAATAGCGCTGCCCTGTCTGACTGCTATATGCGGAAAACTATAAAAATATTAAAAATTTATTATGTGAATAGATTAATGAAATCTTAGTCAAATCCACAGGTTATCACACAGGTTATCACACCTCTGTGTGCGTGGATCAAACCCAAGACGTGGACGTCGCTTGGGGACGGGGTTAGGAATCATCAATCGTGCAAGACCGCGCCCCCTCCGTGTACTCCCTGGAGCGCCTGCAGGCTGAGGGTCATCTGTCAGCAACTCATCCGCATTGAAAGTCTGGTCAGCATCCGCCTACTCACGAAATGTGGTGTCGTCCATCTGAAACAGAAAATGTTAATGTTGTTATCAAATAATTGATAATTACTATTATATGTACATATATACATATTATGATTGTATATAAATACCATGGAATTCTATCAGTGTTCATCTTCATCATCTTCTTCATATATGTCAATGTCATCTTCATATTTCTCCTCAACATCATCAATATCCATTCGAGCTACAGTTGCTTCATCCCTTACCATTTCAAATTCATATGTGACATCATTAACATCATCGTCATCACCGAATCTTAAATGTGGGGTGTCGTCATAGATACTCATGTCTCTTTGTAAAAAAGATTGATTTTGAGTACTCTCTTGAAAAACTTCAATTCTTTTTACATCAGTGAAAGCACATTGAATTTGACTAAACTGATTGTCTCGAATTTTGATTTTTATTACACTCCACCAATCTGTCAAGTCTCTTGATGTAGCACAGTACTTTGCGTAATAAACTTGATATGCCTGTTGAGTCAATAAGAATGGTTCATTTACTTCGAGAACACTTTTACATTTAATATCGATGATTCCATGAGTCGTATGAACACGCACGCCTCTCTCTGTATCCAACCACCGACATTTGAACATGGTTATGTAATGTTGTCCAAGATAACAGAGTTCAATGATTTCATCAAGTATTCCATAAAAGTCAACTTCATTTTCTCGATGATGATATCCTCTCAAGCTAACTCAACTGTTCATTGTTTTTTTCGATTCCCCATATGCATGTGTGTGGAATCGAAATCCATTCACCACATATGCATTATAAGTTTTAACAAGTTTGGAAGGTGGGTTACTCAATACAAACAGCCGTTTGTCAATTTTATCAGCATGTCGAGACACCTGAAAATTTGTGAAATATTTATCAATATAGTAAACAATACATTGAATGAGTTTCTAAAAGATAAAGAATTTATGTTACCAGTTTTTGAAACCACTGAGAGAAATTTTTCAGTCAACGTTCTTCGAGAGAAGCTGCTGTAATTTGTGGAATTTGTTTCTTGATATGATTATCATACAACCTATAAAAACCAAAGTTATTTACTGTAACATAAATGATAGAATAAGTGATATAAATACTTACAGTACAACTGATGTCATCTCTTCACAGTTTAGCAGAACATACGTATGAGCTCTATGATGTTCATCATCTGAAAGCCAGCGTTCATAAACTCCACCAAAACCAAGCTCTAACTGGTTGAAAATAGATAATTGATTGTCAATTTCATCAATATTCCTCTCGTTCCATCCCATTCGTTTGTGTTTTAAAGGATACTGAGATTCGAAATAATGGGAGTAGAAAAAAGATATTTCCTCTTGCAAATAATATTCTGCAATAGATCCTTCAAAAGATGCTTTGTTACGTACTTTTCTTTTCAATTTTTGCATGCATCTTTCAAATGGGTACATCCATCTAAACTGTAATGGACCTCCACATTTGGCTTCATATGGAAAATGTAACATCAAATGTTCCAGTGAGTCGAAGATAGACGGTGGAAATATTTTTTCCAGTTTAAATATAATTACAACAACATCTTTTTCATGTTTTTCTAGAGCATCATAATCTGTTGTAGCCGCACAAATTTCCCGAAAAAAATGAGACATGTCTGTTATGGAATCCCAAATCACAGAATTCAACAGACCTCTTAATCGAATGGGTAGAAGTCTTTCCATTATAACATGACAATCATGACTTTTTAATCCAGTAATATGACCATTCTTTACACATCAACCCAAATTGGAAGCACAGCCATCTGGAAGTCTCAAATCTGCAATCCACTGACAAAATAATAAACGGTTTTCTTTGGACAATGTATAATCTGATTTTAGTTTTAGTAACCTTTCTGTTCTTACAGTCTCAAACAGTTCCAATTCTGGACGCCTGCAAATTTGGGCAAGATCTAAACGTGCATTTACATTGTATTTTCTCTTTCCTGGAGTATCCAAAACTGTATGAAAAAAATTATCAAAATAGTTCTTCTCAATATGCATGACATCTAACATGTGTCGGACCAACAAATCAGACCAATATGGCAAATCCCAAAATATGCTATGTTTAATCCAATTGTGTTCTTTCCCAAAACGATAATTTTTCGGTTGGTTTATTGTGGGACCAAAAGTGATGGGAGGTAATGAAAATACAACTTATTTTAACTCCGAACCTGATAGCATTTTTGGAGGTCCATCCCTTTCAACTGTTCCTTTTCTGAAATGAGATCTGTTTCTGTGAAAAGGATGATCAGCTGGAAGAAATCTGCGATGACAGTCAAAATAACATGGTTTCTTTCCATGAATGAGCATAAATGCTTTGTTCTCTCCCATACAGTAAGTACATGATTTCTGACCATGTGTACTCCAGCCAGATAACATCCCATAAGCCGGGAAGTCACTTATTGTCCACATCAATGCTTCTCTCAGTATGAAATTCTGTTTCGTTGCAACATCATATGTACTGACACCAGTACTCCACAATAAATTTAATTCATCAATCAATGGTTTCAAATAAACATCAATATTTTTCTCTGGATGTCCGGGAATTAGTAAAGTCAAAAAGATATATGGATCCTTTATCAAAATCCATGGAGGTAAATTGTACAGAGTTAAAAAAACAGGCCAACATGAATATTGACTACCATAAGATCCAAACGGACAGAAACCATCATTGGAAAGACCCAGTCGAACATTTCTAGCTTCTAAAGCAAAGGATGGATGCACTCTATAAAAATGTTTCCATGAATCACCATCGGCTGGATGATTCAAGCTTTTATCAGTTGAAATATTCTCTTTATGCCATGACATCATTGTCGCTGTATTCTTAGACATGAATAAATGCTGAAGTCTGGATGTAAGCAGAAAATATCTCAACTGTTTTACAGGAATCAAACCAGACTTCCCGTGTTTTCCTTATTTATATCTCAGTTGCCCACATGAGGGACAACTATCCAACGACTCATTTTCCCCAGAATATAAAATGCAGTCATTTGAACATGCATGAATCTTCTCACAAGTAAGTCCCAAATTTCGAACCAGCCTCTTACTCTCATAGTAATTTGCTTGTAAAACATTTCCTTCAGGTAACAGTGTTTTAAGCAAAGAAAATATCTGGTCAAAACAGGTGTTTGACATTCCGTTATCTGATTAGATAGCCATAAATTTTGCAACTCCTTCTAATTTGCTCATCTTGCAGCCAGGATATAATGCATCCTCAGCAGACTTCAACAAATCATAAAATTCGGACGGTGCCAACTCCGGATTTGAAGCTATATCATCCGGAGTTTCTGTATGTTGAACAGATGAACCTACAACATCATGTACTAAATCTTGAAACCGGGTTGGATCCGGAATCATGTTGGTATCACCTGATCTGGAACTGCGTTCACCGTGTTGATACCGAAAAACATAATATGGTTGAAAACCAAAACGCAAGAGATGTTCTCCCACTTTTTCAAACGTGTCAAACGTTCTCAATGCACATTTTCTACAAGGGCATTTTATTTTGCCTTCTAAAACAAATTCTGTATTTGATGCCGCAAATGATAAAAAAGTCTCCACACCCTCTACATATACTGGATTTAAACCAGAACCGTTTGGATTTCTACGTTGATTTATCCATATGCAGTCACCTAATAATGATTGGTGACGACCTCGTTGTTCCATATTTCTCTATAAAATATAAAAGAATTACTGGTTTTGAATAATTTGTCAGAAAAAACACTCAAGCTAGGATAATTATAGAGTTTAGATCATACACGACTGGCGCAAATTATTAATTATTAATAATTATTACTAATTATTACTAATTATTACTAATTATTAATAATTATTGGTAATTATTACTAATTATTACCAATTATTGGTAATTATTACTAATTAATACTAATTATTGGTAATTATTAGTAATTATTGGTAATTATCAGTAATTATTAATAATTATTGGTAATTATTACTAATTATGGGTAATTATTACTAATTATTGGTAATTATTACTAATTATTACTAATTATTACTAATTATTGGTAATTATTACTAATTATTACTAATTATTACTAATTATTACTAATTATTGGTAATTATTACTAATTATTACCAATTATTGGTAATTATTACTAATTAATACTAATTATTCGTAATTATTAGTAATTATTGGTAATTATCTATAATTATTACTAATTATTGGTAATTATTACTAACTATTGGTAATTATTACTAATTATGGGTAATTATTACTAATTATTGGTAATTATTACTAATTATTGGTAATTATTACTAATTATTACTAATTATTACTAATTATTGGTAATTATTACTAATTATTACTAATTATTACTAATTATTGGTAATTATTGGTAATTATTACTAATTATTGGTAATTATTGGTAATTATTACTAATTATTGGTAATTATTACTAATTATTAATAATTATTACTAATTATTACTAATTATTGGTAATTATTACTAATTATTACTAATTATTACTAATTATTGGTAATTATTGGTAATTATTACGAATTATTGGTAATTATTGGTAATTATTACTAATTATTGGTAATTATTGGTAATTATTACTAATTATTGGTAATTATTACTAATTATTGGTAATTATTACCAATTATTTGTAATTATTATTAATTATTACTAATTATTACTAATTATTGGTAATTATTACTAATTATTGTTTAGTATTACTAATTATTGGTAATTATTACTAATTATTACTATTTATTACTAATTATTGGTAATTATTACTAATTATTACTAATTAATACTAATTATTAGAAAATATTGGTAATTATTCCTAATTATTCCTAATTATTACTAATTATTGTTAATTATTCCTAATTATTGGCAATTAATGGTAATTATGGGTAATTATTGGTAATTATGGGTAATTATTGGTAATTATTCCTAATTATTACTAATTATTACTAATTATTATTAATTATTGGTAATTATTATTAATTATTACTAATTATTACTAATTATTGGTAATTATTACTAATTATTGGTAATTATTACTAATTATTACTAATTATTACTAATTATTACTAATTATTACTAATTATTGGTAATTATTACTAATTATTACTAATTATTACTAATTATTGGTAATTATTGGTAATTATTACTAATTATTGGTAATTAATACTAATTATTGGTAATTATTGGTAATTATTACTAATTATTGGTAATTATTACTAATTATGGGAAATTATTATTAATTATTACTAATTATTACTAATTATTGGTAATTATTACTAATTATTGGAAATTATTTCTAATTTTTACTAATTATTACTATTTACCGGTAATTATTGATAATTATTGGTAATTATTACTAATTATTGGTAATTATTACTAATTATTATTAATTATTACTAATTATTACTAATTATTACAAGTTATTGGTAATTATTACTAATTATTGGTAATTATTACTAATTATTACTAATTATTACTAATTATTACGAATTATTACTAATTATTACTAATTATTGGTAATTATTGGTAATTATTGGTAATTATTCCTAATTATTACTAATTAGTGGTAATTATTCGTAATTATTACTAATTATTACTAATTATTGATAATTATTAATAATTATTACTAATTATTGGTAATTATTACTAATTATTACTAATTATTGGTAATTATTACTAATTATTGGTAAGTATTACTAATTATTGGTAAGTATTACTAATTATTGGTAATTATTACTAATTATTGGTAATTATTACTACTTATTGGTAATTATTACTAATTATTAATAACTATTCCTAATTATTGATAATTATTTGTAATTGTTCCTAATTATTAGTAATTAAATGAATAATTACCAATAATTAGGAATAATAACATTATTAGTATATTTTATTATTAATATTAAAATAATATAATTTTCTAGTTTATATACAACTCTCCTTTCATCTGTGTGTTTTCTATGTCCACATACAAATAATACATGTGGAGACAGCAAACACACAGATGAAAAGAGAATTGTATATATATATAAAATTATATTATTTTAATATTAATAATAAAATATACTAATAATGTAATAATGTTATTATTCCTAATTATTGGTATTTATTACTAATTATTAATATTTATTCTTAATTATTAAAAAAAATTACTAATTATTCCTAATTACCATTAACTATGAACAATACTAATAATTTAAATTCATTAAGTAATAAAACAGTGTAAACATAATTAAATTACAACTAATTAAGAATAATTGAAACTAATAAAAAATTAAAAATAAATATTAAATTAAAATGAATATAAATACCTTGAAAATTGATCTGAGGTTGATCTCTGATCGTCCTTCAAATTTCAATATCAACTCCGGAGAAAAAAAATTAAACTTGAGAAAAACTGAACTTTAGAAATAAAATTTTGAGAGAAGAAGAAGATGGAGTTTGAGAATGATTTGAAAAAAAACGGATGGGGATATTTATAGGTTAGATTATTTGCGACGGGTCCATTTGCGACGGCATACCCGTCGCAAATAATATTATTTGCGACGGTACCCGTCGCAAATACCTTAGCCATCATTTATTACGGTCAACGGTTAAATAGTTATTTGCGACGGGTCCCGTCGCAAATAAACACCTGCCGACATACTATTTGCGACGGGGGAATATTCCCGTCGCAAATACCTTTTACCGCCGCCGATTATTTGCGACGGGAATATTCCCCTGTGTCAAATACCTTTCCCGCGATTTGGCGCGCAAAGCGCGCCAGTCCTTTTGCGACGAGGAAAGCTATCCCGTCGCAAAAGGCTACTTATTTGCGACGGGCAAATACCCCCGTCGCAAATAAGTTTTTAACAGGGCTATTTGCGACGGGAATAAATCCCGTCGCAAAAAACCCGTCGCAAATACCCTTTTTTCCCATAGTGTATATATTATTTCAGTTTACTATAGAGCATCTTTTATTTTGTTTTCCCAATTTATTAAGGATATCATGTATGTAATCTAGATTTTCAAAACTGGTAAACTGATTACTCTTTTGAAATTTTCTTCCTTATAAACATGCTAATGTAATAATATAATGAACCATCTCCAGGATTTTGGGGTAAGGGCGTTACACAAACACAACACATTTATACAATAATGGGAACATATAAAAAATTTTGAATCTATAAAATGTAATAAATAGCTAATAATAATCAAACAAGTGATGTCTGACCCCCATGATTCCTTCTCATAAAGAACCAATAAACATAAACAGTAAAGGAAAAATATACAAAAATATCAATAAAATATAATAATATAAAGTAAAAAAATGAAGTTTCATCATTAAAACTATTTGTTAGTGTACATAGATGTGAAAATGTGGAACTAACTACAAGTAGGTTAATAGTTATAAAACTCATCACCAAAATCATTATGACATATCCTCATCAGTGACACATACCCTATCCAAATTATGTAAACATCTAAGTGTTACTAGTAAGAGTATAACAATCATATATAATTGAAACAAACAAAAGCATCCCCCTTTTATCCATGGAACCTAATTTCATGGAGAAAATGTGGTGATTAAATTAATTTTAATGGCTTCATGTGATGGGAACTCTACAATAATGTATAAAACATTGAAATGAAAAAAAATATCTCACCTCGAACACCAACACTTCTATATTGTGCCTGAACTGAAACAATAAACTTGAATCAAAATTATTATATTCAAACAGATTATTACAAACATAATCAATGGGTTAAAAACATCTCATATATGGTCTAAAATAAATCTAAGAAAATAGAATCACAAAATGTTCCAATAAGGCCTTCACATTATACATAAAAATCACATACATTTTAAATTCTATATATTTTTTCGAAACCATTTGATAGCCAGATGTACGAAATCTAAAAATCCCATATAAAATAATAGAACAAAAAACATCAAAATGATAAATAAAACAAATGCTTAATCCAATATCAAAACCAAAATGTAACATATAAACATTTAAAAAAATAGAATGCATCCATTAAACTAATATTTAAATTTTCAGAAACAAAGGAATGGGCCTTAGAAAAAAAGAAGATTCTTTTAAAACCATGGGAACCTATAAAAATACGAATCCTATGTACTAAAAGAATACATGAAATTATATAACCGAATTGGTTTTAAACCAAATTATGCTATTTTTTCTCATCCAAAATCATTAAAGGTATTTTATCAAACATCTAGGGTGAATAAAACATTATTTAGAATAAATACACGTTTTAAACATGTAGTTAACCATTCTTTTCCAATGGAAAAATAGAAAAATGCGTAAAAACTTTGATAAGACAAAACTATGTATCACATATATCATTATTTAAGTTTATGAACACAAATCGAACATAATACAATTAATGAACTCATTGAAAAATGTAAATGGAATAGAAACACTTATCGCTACATGTGGAAGAAATTTTACATCGACAGAATCCCCCAAAAGTGGATTCAAATGATAGTTAACATAAATTAAAATGAAAAGACTCAATATATAAAAAACATGACCATGAATATTTTCCTACTATGGACACAAGGTTTTGTATAAATTTGGTAATGATGAAGAAATCATGTGTGTTAGAGAGGAGAAGGAATGAGGAGATATTACATTTCCCTCTTGAAGAATAACCATCAATAAATCACTCCAAATATATAGAATGGAGTTCGAGATGGGGATACATGTCCTTGAGAGTCACTATAGTAGGAAAAAATAAATGGTTGACTCTTTGGAAGAATCCCCACATTAAAATTGTTTAAAATAAGAAAACATTAAACAACTCATATAGGTTGCTCAATTTTCACCCATGAATTAAAAAACATGCATAAAACATTTTTTTTACACTTCCTAAAAAAAAGTGCCGACATTATTATCTCATATGGTTTCCAAAATCATAAATGAACATATATTCTCTTCTTTTGACTACTGTATAAGGCACAATGTCTCTACTTTATTGTTTTTCAAACATTGTGCCTACAATTGTACACTTGAAAAAACAACAAAAACTCAAAATTTATACCCCAATACATTCCATAACAAAGGGATAAACAAACCATTGTATAAAGGGAAATAATTTAATAATTTGGTGTGTCACAGATCATTATTTCAAAAGGATTCTAATTTATTTGTGTCCCTCAATTTTCAAGAATATGTTTCTCATCAATTTATCATTTTTTAAATATCAAAATCTTGGTTTGTTTAGATAGAATTCAATTAAAATTATTTAATGGAAAACACCATATATTTTATTGAATCAACTTTTATTTCATGAAAGTCATCATTTAAATTTTCATTTATACAAATATAGTTATGAAGAAGCCTATAAAGGAAATGGTCAAGTAAAAGGAAACTCTTGAATATAACAGAAATAACCATATAAATAACAATATAAAAATTAAATAACCATCATTATTTTTATAAATAGTATATTACAAATCACTTGAATATATATAGTGAATATATATAATCAATTGATAATATAAATATTTGGTAGTATGCTATTGAAATTTGAATCATATATCCCTAGAATGATCCTTGTCAAATAAAGTTTTACAACACTAAAATGATGAAAAACCAGATGCCCCTAGTCTTACAGTTGAATACTAAAAATATTATAATCTAATTAAACTGTAAAAAAAGTTTATTATTTAAGGTAAAAATAAAATACAACAATAAAAAAAGATTCCTTGAACAACAAGCCAGGTTCCTAGGATTGTCAATATGAACACGTGTGTGGGTTGATCACTCCTAGTCCTATTCTCAATAACTTGACCAAAAACATGTTAGCCAACTATATTACATTCAAATGAAGTATTATAGGAGGATATATATATCATATACTACATTGTACTATCTCCAATCAAGATAACATTGATAAATGTATCGACCAATTTTTCCATATCATGTTAGGTTCACCTCCTCATACACTAGAAGCTTCAAACAATTTATTGGGGTGTAAGGTAGTTTATTGAAGAGATTTTACCCCCAATATCAGAAAAAAAATACATGGTAAATAATAGTAAATCACATAAACCAAATGAAAATAATATCATAGAGGATATTGGGTATGTTCTAAAATCAACAATATCAATGTTCTATAAAAATGGATCATGAAACTCTTGTCACAACTGGTCCTTTAGAATAATATTATATACAAAAGGTAACAAATGAATAAGATAAAATTTATTCTAAAACAAATCCCTTAGTGGGCCCCCAATTATCAAGGTATTTTCACCAATATGCCTTCTAAATATTCTAATCTAATCATCATGGAATGAGATTGTTCTTTATAAATTTTCATATAGATAAATAGTGATGTCTTATTTTGTACCCAAGATCCATGGATGGTCAAGCAGGGTTTGAGTAGAAATTAATCGGCCACCAACAAGAGGATCCTAAAAAATAAAATCTATATCTTACATTTTTATGTAAATTTTCTATAATTTATTTATAATATTTTAAATAATTTTTAAATAAGTTGTAAATAACCAACAATACTCAGGATCTACAGTGACACCCATGGTCATATTGTACAACCTGTGATCCATAGTTCTATGTTTATATCAAGAATACCTATATTAACATATGTTGGGGTGTCATTGGGAATGTTTTAGTGATTTTTCCAGTTATTTTATCATGAAAACCCTTTGGGATACTTCCCATATAAGTATCACAGTATCCCTAATTTTATTAATCATGGAAGCCTTAAATAGGGCTTATCATGACCACACTACAACTATTTTCTATGTATTTACTAATACCTTATCAATTGGTGTTTTGAAAAATTCTTACTATGGGGGGTTTCAAGACCACCCTTATGTGTGTTTTGATGACCTCTATATAGTTATTTTTTATTTGAATTCCAATGTTTGTTTTCAAGAAGAGACTAATGACGTGTAAAAAACTAATCATTGTCTCCCAATAAATATTACAATTTAAAAGAACCCTTATCTATTCCTCACTAGATTTCTTATATTAAATTGGATAAATTACAAAAACATCATTCACTAATTCCCTTAAATATTAATTTCAATTTAGAATCCATGAATGCAAAATATAATATTCAGTACCCATCTTTTTAAATCATAATTACTATAAATATATCATTCCATAATCCACCTTCAATTCCATTAAAATCAATTCCTGTTCACCAGATAAACTTTTTATGTAAATATTCATGTAAGAAAACAGAATCAAAATGGAATAAACCTTCATTTCATAAAGAAATATTTTTAATTCAATTAAATTTATAATATTGGTAATTTTGATAATCCATTTCACAGAAATCTCTTTAAACTACATCACCATTTTCATCTATTTTAATCATAGGGGTCAATCAAGGATATCAATATAAAAAGTTTATTTCTTCAATTAGAAAAACAAAATTATCATTTTCTACTTATTTTTTCTATAACATTGACTACTATTTATTTTTTCAACTCTAAGTGTCAATTTTATCGCTATGTAAATCCACTCGGAATCACCTATTTCTAAAATTCAACTCACCTCAAAGAGGTATTTTATCAAGGTAAATTGAAAATTAGATCATTTACTTTAATTTGAGATAAATAACTGATGATGATGGTATGACTATATAATTCATTAATAGAAGCAGATGAATCATGAGTATGGATTAAATTTTGGGACACACTTCTTCATGCTTATAATGGACTGCCTGCAAAATATTAGCTTACAGTTCATCATAAAATGGCTGAAATCATGAAAGTGTCCAAAATATATGAAAATGGGACAAATTATAATAAAAATAAAATTAATCAACATCTATATAATTAAATAAGTAAATATAGATTTTGTACCTATATCCTCAAATTATGATGTTGATTTCACACTATGGAGAACAAAATTGATCATCGACGAGGAATATACACCATGGCCTTCAATGGAGGTAGAAGGATAATGGGTGGGGTATAATAGATAAATAGGGGGAACTATATTGGGATAAAAAATAAGTTTACCATGTTAAATAATGGGGATAGGCATAATTAAAAATCTCATAGGACGCAAATGAATATCGGATGACCTCAATTCCTATATAGGTATGCTGGATTTCCACTGGTGTTTTGTTTTCTCCTTACCAGCAATTTAGTGAAACTATAGAAGACCCCTTACTATAAGACCCTAGTTTCAATTTCCTGTAATAGGCCTTTTTCAACAAAAAACCATTCTCATTTCTCAAAATTTGAGAAAGAACACTCTGTAATATGAGCTCTAAAAGACAGAATAAATTTTTTTAACAAACCTATGTCTCAGAAACGGGTGGGACATACAACATTATTATAGTCATGGAATTCAGTGTTATTAATATAAGTCAGTAAATTATAAATAATAATTTTTACTAATAATTAATATTATATTTAAAAATATTTCATTGATTATAACAAATTAGAATATAAAAATAATAATATCATTATTTTATGATTAAAATGTAACTTTTTTTAAAAAAATCATTCATATATGCTACATGTTATTAGAGAAAATATATATTAATGAAAAATGAACATTATTAATTTATATATGAAAAAAATATTAACACTATCACAATTATTAATTAATTTTATATGAAATTAAAGGTATTAATATTTAAAAATCCATTTTTCTACAAAAATAGGTTTTCACTCTATATCATACATTTTAATTTAAAAGTTAAATTTCTCATGTTTAGACATTGAATAAAAATTAATATATTCCATATTTATAATAATCCTATCAATGTTATGTATTATTGGGTATATTATATTTTTTGTTGGCATGTAATTACTATAGTAAATTTTCTAATCAATTATTATAAGGCTATAAATGAGTAACATAAGGTGGAATAATTTTTAATTAATTAAACTTACTATAAAACTATATAGTTTTTGTTTAGTTATAATTTCATGCATATATTTATTCCGAACATTTCCATACATAATTTATTAAACACTTATCCAATTCCATTTTTACAAAATACATTACTTTCATTTCTTAAATATCTCAATATTTTTCACTTATAAATAAGAGATCACTTCAAAAGAATCCATGAAACAATTTATATAAAATTAAATTTTAAAATATACCTATCATTCCTCTCCTATATTGATATCATTAATTTATAGGCCAATCGTTAAACTAAAATGGTCAAATTACACCATTTCAATGTTTTCCTCCATAACAGGGTTTCATTTCTAATAATCAGTAATAAAAATTATATAACCATTAGATTCCCCTATCTTCCTCCACCAAATATGTTATAAAAAATAAAAACAAATTTCATAAATATCATTATTATACTAAAATGTTACTGTTTCAATGGAATAAACATTTTCTATCTATTTCCTAACTACTTAAAAGATAGAAAATTCCCTCATGTGAACATAAGCATTACCACCACCATTAATGATGTACTTAATTTTTCATAACCACCGCAAATTGAAGAATATAGAATTGTATTTCATGAAAAATATTTTCTTTATTCAATAATTTTTATTCTTTAGTGATGAATTCTTACTATCCTTCCTTGAATCCTCATAACTGGAAAATGAAATTTTCACTCATGCAAATATGAAATCTACCGCATACATGGGAGAAATGTTTAATTATAATAAATGACATGAATGGATAATAATAAAATAATTTCTTATGAATATATATGAAAAATTGGAGTACAGTATATCATGAATATTCTAATTATAGGATTTCAAAAATAAATTATCATCAAAAGTAATATATTTATTACCTGAAACAAGCTCATCATTGATCACAATAACTCGAAATATGTTTATATAATCCATAATACATGAATAGGGATTTAAAAATAAGAAAAATTAAATAAATATATTTTAAAAACTATTAAATATTAACTTATGTTTAATGAATTGGGTTTGATGTCACTATTATGAAACATGGGCATGAAAATCGGAATTTCCATCATCTTATGATGAAAATAAATAATATGTAACAAATGAATATAGGATTAATTATAAATAATAAATTGTGAAAAAATATATATAAATAAATAATTTTCTAAAATAGGTTCGTAATACGGTTTTGTTAATCATTAGGTGAATAATTTTCTTTTACTGATGTTTACCATAATAAGTTAATGGTTTCTCATCTTAACATTATTCCTTTGATTCATATTCCACATTCCCAACACATTTCATTTAGTTTGGTGTTCATAAATTACTATAGTATAAATATTTCATATGTTTCATGAAATATTATTTATTAAAAAATAAATCACATTTTATCCCTTTTTATGGGTTTTGTCTCAATGTATACAAATCCATTCTGGGTTTCCTTCCAATATCATTTTGAAATCGAGATTGTTATGTATAAATTTTGATCATGTAAATGTCTATTAAACCATAACCAAATATTTTAATAATACTATTAATGGGTTATTACATTTCATAGAAAAAATTTATATTCCCTTAGTAAATAATATATATTATTTGATGATACTAATATAAATTGACAGCACCTCTTATTTATTATTTGGAATCTTACTTTTAAATGCTAGTATTAATTGGTTGATTTTATGAATTACATTTTCATCTAATAAATAACTTATTTAGATTGGTTTCTAATATATTTATTATGTTTGGAAATGTTTCAATGGAATATTTTAATGTTTTCCGTTTGAGTTTTTTTCAAATGATTTAAATGAAAATATTTATATCATTTTAAATTTGACGACATTTTTTTCCTATTCATCTTTATGAAAATTATTTTTGAGGTATTAAAATGGGGTTTCCATCAATCATAATTCTTAAGGGTTTTGAAAATAAAATATGCATATATTATTATTTTTCAAAGAGATATATTCAATATTTGTAAAAAAATATTTTCTAACTATGCTAATATTAATGGATGTTCTTTATCTTACACCCAGGATATGTTATTATTATTAAATATACCTTTTTTACATATATTATGTTTGATTGTTTCTATATATGTTTTCATGAAATGTATATATTTTAAATTAGGTATTTATGTGGTTCAGAAATATTATTATCTATATGTTCTCATGGCACAAATATGTATAGTTTATTGTGATATAGGTGTTTATAAAATTATATATGTATCCAATGTATTGGGAAAAGTATGATTCTACATGGGATTATTATGGAAGTGTGGACATGATTCTAAATCCATTATTTGTTTGGAGGTAGAATTTTTATTCATGATAAATGATGTTATGTGGGGTAAAAACATGATTATTAATCAATTGTATAATAATTTTATCTTCTTATATTTTGGATGATTCATATATTTTCGATCATACATGTGTTATGATTAATTATTTCATATGTTATTCTTAAATAATTTATTTATATCTTATGATCCAGGTTAATTTGGATATAATTTTTTAATATTATTTAATTTTACTTTGACTGTATTTTCAGACACATATAATTATCTTAAACTATCATTGGATCCTTATATTTTACTCGTATAGACATTTTATTCCCACCATTTCATTACTTTTTGTTCCCCATGTAATGAATTGTTGTATTGTCTATGAATTGTATAATAAAGTACCTATTAGAAGACTTTTGTGTGAGATGTTGAAAACATTATAGAATAAAACAAAATTGTAACTTTTCTCTGAATACAACAATCCTTTGGGTTTCTAGGTGCGATTAACTGTTTGTTGTATTGAATAATCATATAAAACAGAGTATTTTATATGGATTATTAGACTTTGATTAATCATTTGGTATTACATAAAGGATTATTTATTTATAAGATTATTATAGTTATTTTTTTGTGATTATAACAAGAAACATATATTTAAATAATTATGGAAAATGATAAATGTAAGAAAACATCATAATTTTTTTAAAATATAGTGATTGTGTGGTTTCATTGTAATTATATCACTCTATGAAAAAAACAATTATATTTTGGCTCAACAATTGATTCACAGAAGGGTAAAAACCTTGAAAAGTAAACTTGGGTAGTAACACAATCATTACCTGGTGAATAGTAATGAGTCCATTATAATAACAAAAATTAACACATCCAAGGGATGATATTTTTTAATTGTGAAACCCTTTCTTAAAAAATATCGGTTTGTATATATTTGGGATTGAAAACATAATAATAATTTGAAAATGAATAAATAGAAACCTATAAAAATATATACTAGGGTTCATATTTAATTTATGATTTACTCATATAATTTTAACTATTAATTTTTTTAAGATTAATAATTATGATCAGGTACATTCCTCTGTTTATTAACTGGCCATAAAAATTGAAATTGAGTTAATAATGGATATGATATAGATGTATAGATTTTATAAATTAACAACAAAACATGAATAGAGAAGGACTAAAAAATCATGTTGTGATTATCACTAAAATCACTTATGTTATGAATTGGAACATTAAATATGATGTGATCATGAATGTATAGTTATGATCCCATCTTTTACTAGGTCCTTCCCTCATTTATTTTTTCATTAAACCACTTTATTTTTGTTATTTTCCTTTGTCTTTAAACCTTGGTGTTTGACTCTTATTCAGATATGGAGATATTTTGATTTGAAAAATAAGCAAATGTTCATGGTTACAAGTATTTTTAATTAATGGAGTCCAGGTATAAATGTGTAAAATGTCATTTTGAGGGTATTTATATGTTTGGAAGGATTCAGAAGTTTTTTGGGTTCTTTTGCAGAATTTGGGCTCATTGTTTTCTACAAAGAATTGGTAGGAATTGTAAATGGGTTACTAGTGTGTAATTACTGCAAGGAGGATCCCATGAAAATGATACAAACCATAAACTAATGAATGAAATGTACTTGTTACATGACACAAAAACTAATTACATTATGTGTAGCGTTTAGGGATTGCTAAAATCACCTGATGTGACATGAATTTACTCATACCTCTTAATAAAATATTTTATGTCATGTAATATACTTACATTCCATTTAAGACATGGGATGAGAGGTTCTAATGGAACATGTTGCTTTTGTTTTATTTCTCCATCATGTGAATATATCCCATCTCAGACCTAATGTGATTTCTAGAAGATTTTGGATCCCTTCCATCCCTTTTAGACATCATGATTATGCATTTTATCCCTAGTGAGTTAAATTTTAGAGGATTTCATTTATCTTTTATTTCTCTCTATCATGAATATGTAAACCTATTAACCATGGTTTTTTGTTTAGATATTTTTGTTTCATGACCTTGATTACTTCTTGTGATCTTCCAATCCTCTTTTCTTGTGGTTGATTTTGGTTGTTAGAGTCTATTAATCGATTAATAAAGTTATGGGGTCTCATATCTGACCAAATAATCAGTTTAATTATCACGTATATGAAATATTCTTATTTTATCATTCATAATTTGTGAAGTAATTAATTGAAATATGACTTATGATTACTCATGGTTTTCATTATTCCTTAGATTCATTTGGCATTCTGTGGTGTTGAGACTTGGATTGTGGATACTTGTTGGATGAAAACCCCTTGATTTAAAATTGAATTGGATGATTTCATAAAGTGTGTTTACAATGATATGAGGAACCATGTGATTTCATGATATTGAATCAATTTTTTTGTGTCTTTTGTTTATAGAAATGCATTTTGATATTTTTATTAACAAATAAATGTAAAATTTAAAGACGTGGAAATTTTCATAATTAACCATTGAGTTTTTTATTGTGATATTTTGATATCCTTTTTAAAATGACTTTTTTGGTGATGTAGAAATGCTTATATATATGACTCTTTCTAGTGATGATGAATTTTTTATATATAGGGAAATATATGTTGGTGCTGAAATTCTGGTATAGAGGGCTTGGCCCAGTTTGATGCTAAAATACATATATTGCAGGTTTGTCCCCGTTTGTTTCTAAAATTTTTATATAGTGGTATTGGCCTAGTTTTATGATGAAATTATTATATATAGGGATTTTCCTAGAGTATAAAATTATTATACAGAGGGAACTTCTTTCTAATGGTATTATTCCAAGGATTATTGTTATGGTAGGAATGTTTTTGCTACAATCTCAAAGGCATTCTGGCATGGTGCTAATGAAATTTTATTTATTTATTATATTAATTGATTAATTAATACACCTATTTATTGCATAATTTCAAAATTTTATCATCAAATTGGTTTTTTCGACACATTTTTGCCAGCTGAATGAGTTTTACACACACCCTCTTTGGGACACTATTTTTCCACAGGAAGGTTATCTGGATGAAGTTTTGGACAAGTAAAAAATACATTGTTACTGATTGTTTCATCTTGGATGGGATGGAGTTTGGAGATGTGACCAAAATGGGGTATATTCCTAGAGTATTTTGATATTATTTGTGATAACTAATTATTTAATTTGTATTTTTCCCAATTTGAAATTTTGATATCTTCTAGATTTTTATTAAATGATTCATTATTGTTGATTTATTAGATCCTCCTTTTTCTTCCTAGTTGTATGTTTCATTCATTCAACTATTTTTATTACTCTAACATTTATTTATACCTATTTATTACTACTATATTATAATTCTATTAAATGGGGTATAATCAGCCCTCTATATTCCCCATAGACCCCACTCCTAGTTGGTAGGCTTTGGGGTATGAGGAGGTGTACTTGAGGTCTCAGAACCTAACATATTAGGCCACATGAGAGAGTTTTTTGGATGGGGGATGTTACAAAGCAGAAACATAGGTATCTCATGTTATTATTTTCAATTTACTTAATATTAAGGAATGGTACAAAGGATATTTGGAGGTGGCTTGACTTGAAAATTAGCATGTGTATGGGAGTAGTCAAATGATGTAGAGAAGAATATCAATGTTCCCTTGGATGGGATTACTATTCATAATGTTTTATTGATAAAATTGATGTAATTTCTCCCAGAGTGATTCACATGTTTTGTAATTATATTTTTATTTAAATTTATATTTTTTTCCATGTATGGGGTGGGATGATTAAAATAAATCATTATTGGCACATAGGGATATATATTGACATTCATTGTTCATTATATGGACATATTTATTTCATGTGAAATGTACATTCCTATGTGAACTGTAAAATGATATATATATTATATCGGTTAAATGAAATATAGGAGCTATTATTTGAGTAAAAAACACTTGTAAACATGTTTAGAGAGAATAATAACATTGGATCTCTTTTTTCACCTGTTGAGGTTGACCATGTTGTTATAGCCATTGTTCTATGGAGTGTGTTTATCTTGTAGAGAAAATGCCCCTAATTCTTCTATGAGATGGATATCAAGAGTGTGTAAATTTTCACACTCCTATCATTGTTGAACTAGAGATTTTGGTATCTGCATTGGGTTAAATGGATGTTAAGATTCATGTTATCTTTATGTGGGTCATGCGATCACATTAAAGGTAGACTATTCACACCATGCCTTTAATGTGTAAGATAAATATGGAGTTTTAGCAACAAAATCTTCCTAAATTAACAGTGGTGGATTCCCCCCATGTAGCCATGTTTTGAATTGAATTTGTCATGATGATCTTCAATCACCGTGAGACATTCGTAGATTGAAGGGTGAAGCTTGCAGCAAATATACTCTATGGACATTCCAAGTATTAGTGTAATATTATAAAGCATGCTGGGTTGAAAGAGGATTTATCTTGGAAGATATTTGAGGGTATTTTCCTGGGCCACTTATATCTTGAGAAGGTGTTGGAAAATAAGGATTTAAAGTTCGTACACCTGACCAAGGAGGGAATGTCGATGATGGACTATGTCAAACACTTCACCAACCTATAGTGATTTGTGACATCATTAGTAGCTGATTAGATATCCAAGGTGATCCATTTATAATATATTTTCTCTATGAGATTAATTCATATTTGAATGTATTTATCTTGATTATCTTAGTGGATGTGATGAATAATGTACTTTTCATTAAAGGGAATCTGAGAGAGGCCATGGGCAGTGGCCAGGCTATTTCATCAAGAAAATTGGGAGCTCTTCTTTTGGTGGTAAGAAGTGACATTATGATAGTTTTTTCAAGTTGATAGTGGGAAGATAAGTAAGGTAAGGGTTCAAGCATCTCAGGAGCATGTTCCATTGAAGTGAAATCTGCATGGAATGTTAGTCCACAAGAGCACTCAGAGTCCGTACACCACATTATAGTTCTATTCTTGTAGAATATTGTGTAATATTCAAAAAAAATTAATAACTTCTCATGGAAGAATATAGGCATGGTATCATGACATGGAAAAGAGTCTGATAAGAACTTAACGACTCCTCAATAGGCATGTAGATGTAGTTTCATAGGATGATCATGGTGAATAAGGGGATGTTTATCCCAATAATGTTACATTACAAAAAATAAAATGGAATAGAATTGGGGAGTTAGAATTTAGCATGGGAATATAGTAAATTACATTATTAATAATGTATACTACTTTGGATATTTTAGATTCCTAAACTTCTACTATTGAGGTATAATTATTGTATCATCTACACTTTCGTGTGTTTGGTTTGATATAGAAGCATGACATTCCTTTTTTACTAATATTTTTAAAATGATTTAGTCTTGTTTGTGTAAATTTTGGTTGGTGTTTTGATCGTAGATACACAATTGGGAGTGTGTTTAGAGAATATAAAATGTTTTAGGGTATGTTCTCTAGAGATTGGTGGTTACCATTTCAAATTGGAACAATTCTTTTATTAAAATGATATTTTTCTATATTATTGATTGAATGGACTATTTAGTTCTATACTAAGATTATATTGACTATTAATAGAGAATATTTACATTTATATCTCTATGAGGAGGAATATTTTCTCACAATGGTGAGTGGGATCATTAGGTTGGTTATACAATACATATTCAGTGAAAATTGGATTGTCTCATGTCTATGATAGTAAGCCCTGTTCTATATGATAGTGGAATATTTTTGGATTAATTTTCTATTATGGTAGAAATTGTCTAAAATGTCTCTCCATATGAGTTTTAGGGATTTCCCCCTGAGTGGGAGATTGAGTTCAAGATTGAGTCATTTCTAAAATCAAAGCCATTTTTTATCATTCAATATATAATTGGAATTGTTGAGAATCAAAAAGTGAATGTTTTATTGTAAGAAATTTAATATAATTGTTTTATACATCCTATCACATCTTCATGGGGTTCTCCAATTCATTTTTCTATGAATTCTGATGGTACAATGTTATTATGTGTGGAATATTGGAGATTGAACCCGATAATGGCCATGAACTAGTATCCCCTTCCATGAATTGGTGTTCTCTTTGATAATTTTAGAGTTCCTAATAACATCTCTCTATTCGATTTGAGATCTGGATACATTATGATGATAGTTATACCACCATATATACCTTGATATTATTTTTGGAGAATTTATGGATTGTATGAGTTCTTAGTGATGTTTTTTGGTTTGACGAATGCACAAGTTGTATTAATAAACCTGATGAATTGGATATTTCATTCTATTCTAGATCTGTTTGTGGTGGATTTATTCTATGAAAACATAGTGTGCATCTAATCATCATAAAATCATGAATAACATCTTGACATTGTCATCATTACATTGAGATATAATTTTCAATAAGCTATTCTCTCCAAATTTAGTTTCCAGATTGATAAAGTAAACTTCTGGGGTCATTTCATCTTAGAAGTAGGTGGTTCAGTGGACCCATAGAATATTGAATAATTTTTATCATTGGATATACCAATTAATCACTTTTATATTCATATCATTATGGGTATATAATGTTATTATAACTACTTTATCCAAGACTTCTCACATCAGGAATCACTGATGTCTATGATGACCAAGAATGAGGTGAAGTTTGTTTAGCTAGATGCTTATAAGAGGGAATTCTAGGATCATAAAGGAATACGAACCGCAACACCAATCCTTAAATTACCTATTCTGGGTAAATAATATACCATGTATTTTGATGCATCGAGAGTTGGACACATAGTATTTCTGATGCAGGTTGATTGAGTAGTTTCTTATGGATCTAGATAACTATGAACACTTCAGAGGAAATACCCTACTCACCATATAGAATTATATGTGATGGTATATTCCCAATTATTCTAGGGAATCAATATTTTTAGGGGGAGGTTTGTGGTTTACATAACCACAATATCCCCATGTACATTTTTCTCAAATAGACTATAACATTTGGAATAGTTGGTGGGTCTAGTATTGGTAGAATTTCAACTTCTTGTTGGCTTAAAAATTGGGAAAAGGAAACATTGTCGTCGATTCATTGAGATATAAAACACATAAATAGGAATTTAAGGGGTGTTTCGATGAGTTAAGGATGGTGGAACACTTTAAAGACCTGAATCTAGATGTTTGGATGTCCCGGTTTTGACTAGATCTAACTTAAAAATATGTTAAATGTTTTATTTTTGACTGGATCAAGATAGAGTAGTTATCTGATCTAGAGGGCTTAGTTATGAGAGGAATCCAACATGGTGGGGAGCCACTTGCATGATGGTTTCTTTTCAATGGGAATTTGGTTCTTTAATACTACTATGTAAGGATTCCATTGGGCTGGTATGAGGAGATGATCTGAGAGATACATGCTTCTTCATGGATGGTACATTTCGGCCTATAAAATTTGTATAGTGATCTATATAGATATTAATGGTGATCATGAATGAATAAGTACGAAGTAGGGTTTGTTGTGATATGTTTCACTTTCTAGTAGGTGACATCTGTGAATTGTAGTCCTACTATGATTTTTCATATCTACTCATTCCTGAGTGGAAATGGGATAATGTGACTATAATTTTGTAATAGGATTTCCCAAGACACCACATAAAAATTATTCAATATGGGTGATCATGGATTCAATGACAAAGGTAGACCACTTATTTTAAATAAAGGAGACACTAAATTTGGATTATCTAGGTAGTTTTATCATTTATGAGAAATTTATGTTTCATGGTGTTCCATGGAGTATTGTTTCTAAGATATCTCCTTATTTCACATTGTGGTTCTAGAAGGTTCATTATAGGTCTCTAGAATTATAGGTTCTTCTATGTATGGCCTATAATCTTCAGACTGATGATCAATCTGAGTGGACCATTCAGGTTTTGGTGGAAATAATATGAGAAAGATATTTGGATTTCATTGATTCATTGGAGAATCATATGGATCTCAAAGAGTTTTCATGCAATAACAACTTCTATGTATGATTATATATAGCACCATTCAAGGAATTGTAAGGGATGTATTATTGTTTGCATATTTGTCTTTTAAAGGCAAGTGAGTCAATAATTGTGTGACCTAGTCTCATACAAGTGATGTCTGAGAATTATAAATTGATTTGGAGGTAGTTGGTGACCACACATAGATGGATGAAATCATACTCTGATCATCTGATATGACCTCTAGAGTTTGAGGTTGGACTTCATACTTTTCCATAAGATGTCTCCTAGGTTGGATAAATGATATATTATGATACATAGAAATCTAGTTCCCTAGTTTGTTAAGTTTTTTGGGATTATGGAAGTAGTTGGATGAGTGACATACTGATTATACCTTCCATAGTGCTACAGTTTCATGCATGAATTACTTCACTAGTTGCGGTTTCAGTGATATGATCCTAACCCTTTTCATGTGGTAGAAATAGTTGATATTGAGCTTGATTTAGATGTTCCATTGAGTAGAATATGATACGGATTGTGGACTATAGTGTGAAGTATCTCTAGGGTAGGAACACTCCTCTAGTTCAAGTACAGTGGCAGAATGGGAGTGTTCAGAATGAGACATGGTAAAGGGAGTCTGATATGCGAGCACACTGGCCAAAAATGTTTTTACCAAGACACCATAGTGATTTATTGATTATTTTAAGGATGGTCTATTATATGGTGGGGAGGTTTTAAGTTATTTTCTTATATGAGGTACATTATTTTTTTATTTTTTAGTTAAACCTCTCCTGTTTGGGTTTTTTATTTTTGTAAATATTGGTGGATGAGTCATATTCATAGAAGGACGGATTTTATTAGGTAAAATGAGAAAAAAAATTAGTGAATTATTTTTTTTGAATTAATTAATCCTGGGTATAAATGTGTTAAATAGGATTACAAGGTTTTTATGAATGTTTAGAATTATTCATAGGTTGTTTTATTGCATGTAAAAAATATAGGATAAATGATATTAGAAGTTCATTTACGCACCGTGTAAATGTGTACACAATGTGTAACTACCATCAGGATGATTCCAATAAAACATTACCAGATTTGAACCAGATCAGGGAATGAACTGGTTATATTCTATGAAGCCTCATTACATGTTGTTTAATGATGGGGTAGTGTTAAAATCACTAGAGGTGATGTGAGTCTTGACGTACCTCGTAATTAAGGATATCACACAGTGTAATATATCTACGCTCAATTTATGTTGTGGGATGGGTAGTTTTAGGAGAAAATAGTGGTAATATTTTCATTCTAAATTGTGTTCTCTCCGATATCATACCTAAGTCTATTTCTTATAAATTTTGGAGCCTTTCAACCCTTCAAATTATCCTTATTAAGCATATGATCCCTATTTCTTTTTTCAATATGATGTACTCTCTCTTATTTTTCTCTCTGTTATTGTAGTGTAAATCACATGACCACAGTTGTATTTTATATTGATATTGTTTTTTTGTGATCTAGGATCCTCTATGATATATTCCCAACCTATATTTTTTATTCAAGATTCTTTTTGGAAGGGTTGATTAAACGCTGGATAAAGGGATGTGGTCTAAAACGAAACCCTATGGTCAGCATAGTTTTAATGCATGTGAAGTATTTCTATTTTCACCAACACAATTTTTGTGGTAATTAATTGAATGGTTCATGATTATTAATCATGGATTTGACTATTCTTTTGATCCCTTTGTATTTTAGGGTGTTGTAACATGGATTGTGGCTACCTTATGGGTGAGAAAACCCTTCATTTAAAATTTTATTGGCTAATGAATTAATGTGTTTTTCCATGATATGACAATCCCTGATACTTCTATATATAGAATCACATTGGTAGTATATTTTATTTACCTAAATGTATGGTGATAATTTCATAAATAAATGAAATTGTAATTTAACAAGAAATAGTAATTTTAAAAATAAAACATCGAGGACTATAATGTGATATTTTGTTATCCTTATTGTGTGATATAGAAATGATTATATATAGGGATATGCCTATTGATGAAAAATTCATATATATAGGGTTATTTCCATGGATGCTAAAATGCATATATAGAGAATTTGTCTGAGTTTGATACTAAAATGATTATATATTGGGATTGGCCCTTTTGATGATGAAATACGTATGTAGAGGACATAACCCCATTTTATGTGGAAAATTTTTTATATAAGGATATTCCAAGAGGCTTAAATGATTATACAAATCACATTTCATAGTTATGTGATTATGATATAGTTTTTGGTTATGGTTGGCATGGTTGTACTACATTCTCATTGTCATTCAAGCATGGTGTTGAGGTGTGTTGATTTATGTATTATATTAATTGATTAATCAATACCAATATTTAGTGATTTGTTTCATAAACTTATTATAAAACTTGTTTTGTTTAGACACAGTGTCGTTGGCCAACTGTGTTTTACTCACATGTTTTTTGGGTCATCATTAGGTACTAGAGCATATTACATGGATGCAATATTGGATAATGGAAGAAGACCTTATTTTTGATTATTTCTATTTTGAATGGTTTGTATTTTTGAAAGAGGACTGATATGGGGTTTAGTTTGGGGGTATTTTGTAATTATTTATGTCAGTTGATTATTTTATTTGAATTGTTATCAGCTTCAAATTTAGATATATTTCATCTTGTCATTATAATATTCATTATTATTGGTTTATTGGTTATGAATTTTTTATCCCAGTAGTATATTACACTATTTTCGCTATTTCTATTACACAAATATTTATTGATACCCATTTATTTCTGTTTTATTATAACTCTATACGATGGGTAATAGTCTCCCAACAATATTCATCACACCCATACTACTATTATATAGCCTCTGGTGTACAGGTAGGTATGCTTGGGGTTTCCTAAACAACCCAATTTCACCACATGATAGGGTGTTATGTCAGGTTTTATTATAGTACCAATGATACAGAAAAATTTTATTGAATCATTTATGAATATTTAACCAGCCTTCATTAGTGGGTCTTCCAACCGAATAATTTCGGAGATGTTAAATAATTATATCTAGAAGATATTTTTCTCTCTCTTTTCCATGAACAATGAAAAGGTGGTTTCAATTATCTATCATTTGGACGGTTAGGATGACCAATGGTGGGACCTCATTAAGAATAAAACTCAATGGAAATTTTTTTTGTCTATGGTGTGGTTTGAGTTCATAAAAAATCCATCACTAAGTATTTTTTTTGTTAACTTCATATAAAGATGAATAGTTAATTTTATGAGTTGAAATTGAAGGAGGAATAATTGGCAAGTACATATTAAGAAAACATAATGACACCCAAAAGTTATTCATTGAATTTTATCACAAACCTTGGCAGAAGATTGTACAAATAATTAATTTTATAAAATGATGTCATGAAATGTTGTTATCTATATTTGACTATGGAAGCAATGATGAAATTTTTATATGACCTATGATAGTTGTAAGAGGTATTGGATTCCCCAATTAAACTTGTGGTTCTAGGGATAGGAAAATAAAAAATTGATTTTCAAGAGAACAAAAATGATAAATCAAATGGAGGTTAGAAATTAAATCTCCCATTATTTCAAATATGTGGAAAATTGAATGAGTTAAATAACTTAAATGATTCAAAATATTTATTTTATTACTTCTGGACTAGTTTTCCACCATGAATGTTTTTTCCAAAAATAGGTTTTGTGGCCTAATAATTAAGGGAATGAGTAGAAAACTCAGTTTAATGCTCCACCCACATAGAATAGCTTCAATTTTAAGGAGTATTGGAATTATTAATATCAATGAAATAATATAATGTATAATGGATAATATCAATTCCAAAAACCTCATATTCTAAGGGGATATATTGCCCCTCCTTTTTAAAACATATACATTACATTATAATATATGAATATTAATTATATAATAATATGATATGTGGTGGAACCATAAAGGTTCAGTGACTCTGGAAATATGTAAACATAAAATATCAGATCATAAGGGATAAAAATAATCTCCCAAATATTTCATCACAACTATAACCCTTTATAGACATATCATACATTAAATATCTTTTTATACCCTTGGGTAAAGGAAATATAATAAGGGGTGGTATAAAATTCTCAATGAGGTTAAACATGGGCGACATGAATCGTTAGAGAAAATGATAGCCATTAGGGTATTATAACATGTTCATGTTCATGTTCTAAACATAAAAGATTCATTCCCAGAAAAAAAATATATCTTAAACTCTATTCATCAAAAAATATCATGAAGTTTGATAAAAAATGGTGTCAAACTATTAATCCTCATTCAAGATTAATAACATAGACTTAAAAAATCATAAGAATCAGATATCATAATATTGTTAACAATGATATTCACAATCAAGTCCCCACATATTCTTGTGAGTGAATATAGAAATAAATCATAATAACACATCAAAATGGGAAAAAAACTATTCAAAATCATTTTCATACATAATCATGTGAGCGTAGATATGGGGAAATCATACTCAAACATAAAAATTTGAAAATTATATTTGAAACCATGTCCATTAATATCATAATAATCTCATGATATATCAAAATAAAATTCCCCAATGCAATAGAGGGATTTAAAATATAAAACCATTACATAATCAAAATCCATTAAGTTGTGTGCCACAAGGTAAAGGAAATATTCATCACTACGTCATATCTAAACCCATGAAAAACAAAAAGGGTTCATACATTATTTCATCATCATATTCATTAACCATATAGATAAATAATAAGGATGGTATCATTGGATTTCATCCCCAGTTAAACATAAGTAACATCAATTTATTTTATCAATGATTAAAAATTCCATTAAAAGTTCTCTATAATATTTCTTGGGGAAAATTAATATTTTATTTTAGAACCACTAATTTCATATAAAAAAATATATAATAATTGGAAAAATAACTACAAACAATCTTGGAAACATGTAATGGAATCTTCAAATCATTGAAAGGCCATGATGACATGGAATGAGATTCATTTTATGTACATTAAAACATTTAATACTTTTTCATCTTCAATTAAAAGTAAAATATATTACATTTGAAAAATGGAAATAAGATTCCATTTAATTTTATTAAAATTTCATGGTAAAAATTTACTTAAAAATTTGTAGTATAATATTAAATATATATTGGAAAATATTTTTATAAAACATGGAAATGTATGATAAAGTATTTTCATCAAAAAAATAAATAATTTTGGGTTTGCTTAAAAAACACCTTTTTGTATCATGAGTTGTAAATTCGAAGAGAATGAAAGGAAAATTTTTAATCCCCAAAATTATAGTGTAAAATAAATTTCATGTGTCTCTTGAAATTTAATTCTTAAAATTACATTATCAAATAAATGATCATAAACAATCTTGAATAATAACTAAATTTTATCATAAATCCATCACCAATATTGGAAACATTTGAATTATAAGATCATGGAATGTGTATAATAAAAATAAACATTAAATATATTAAACATGATATGAATCAGTATATAACATGTTAATGAGGATGTATAAAAACCTCATAAACAATAATCGGTTCTTAACATCAAACTTATAATAAATATTAAATATTGAGATGGGGAATTCTGACATCTTTGGTCATATATAAATGAAAACATCATAAAACATGGAATCTCATATGGATTTTTGAAAGCTAATATTTTTTCATTAAATCATCTTAAAATAAATTCATAGGAAATATATTAAACAAAAATGTAATTAAGATATGAATTTTTAAAATATATGATGGAAATAAAAGTTTGATGAGAAACCCTTACATTATATATGAATTACCTTGAAATAAATCTCACCCCATATATAAAAAATTAATATTTATTATGAATAAATTGAAAATTAATTCAAAATACTATAATTACATATATTTTCTACATATAAAATTTAATCATCCATTAATTAATAATTTCATATTGAATTTTCAATTTTCATGGTTTTAACGGTTTCATTTTTCTATAATATTTTGGATTACATGTTTGGGCCTTTTACTTTGATCAAGGTTAAATAGTATCTTTTGTATTGATAATGATTAAAATATTTTATATATTCATTTTATATATTAATAAATATTTTTAGATTCACTCATAAAATAATGAGAAAAAAAATTTACATTGTTCGTGTACACATTAAACTATATGTACATCACATAGTGGAGGTTGTAGTCCACACGTATTAAATATATCCTTATTTCTATCTATGTGAAGTGTAATAAAAACCTAATATCATCTCTTAGTGGAGGTTGTAGTCCACACGTATGCATGAGTGACATTATCATTTTACAAAATATTTGAAGGTCAATAATGTAGATATAATATTATAATTATAGAAAAATATTAATATCAAATTATTAATGTAAAATCAGTATACCCATCATCATAAAAATCCATGAAATTTGGTGATGAAAAATTAATTATATCACCATGTGGATGTGGTAATCCACACGAATGCAAGAGAAATACTCTCACATCCATTTTGATAAAATAGATGGGGAATATTGGTGGTTTCATAATCATAATAAAATTTATGATTATTGAGTATTATATTATATTAAGTAATGATTAATACCTAATATTTAGAGGAGGAAGATGAAGAAATTAATTAAAATATATCAGGTAAGACTATTACATCTTCTTTGGTAGGCCAAATTTATATCCTTTCATAAAGACTATTGAAATGGAATTTTAAAGAGACCATTTTCTCTAAATAATTTATAATGAATTTTATAATATAATTTTTAGGAATTTGGTTGATCTAGATGGCTCAATGTGTTTAGGGAAAAGAGGATTATAGGTTCCCATATATATGTGAAAAGATGGGAACTTTTGTAATTAAAAATATTATTAAATTAATATAAATTATGTTTTAGTTTAATGTAGATAAAAATTAATATAATTATTATATTTTGTAAGTATGATTCTAAATACTCCCATCAAAATAATTTTTGAAAAGGTTTTGGTGATATTTTCAGCTTCATCTCTTTCTTTAAACTCCATATTACCCCTTTTGATAATTACCCAAATATAAATGTTATTTCTCTTCATGGGTAAAGAATATAAACATAAAAATTTATGTAACACAGAAATAGACCATGATTGATATTTTAAAGAATATAACATTATTTTATTAATGATGGAATTTAAAAAAAATTAAATCATTTAATAAACTATTTTTTATCATAAAATATATTTAATGTAATTTTAGTATTATTCTTTTATTTTGACTTTATAGTGATTTGAATAGTTATTTAATTTGAATATAAACCTTCCAAACATCCCAAAAAGTTATATTTATCAAAAACATTTGGGATACAAAAAGTAACCTATGTATTATGACATATAATTTTTCAAAATTATATATTTATTTTTCTATTAATAGAATAAATATTATAGTGGTGTTATGTAAATATTTATATAATAATTCAAAAAAATAATAATAATATAATAAAAATAATTATTTCATATTTAAAATAAACATTTAAAACTAAAAATGTCACATTTTTATACATTTTTAAAAAATCAAAGATATTAAAATCAATAGAGTGAGATTTTATGTTTCTTCTTAACCTAAAATAATATAAAGGTCATAATCACAGTATAATGAAACCAATTTTCGATATTTTAGAATCATAGATAGATATGGATGAAATATAAAAAGTGAATAGTATAATGTTATGTATTATAAAAATTATAAATATTTATCTCTACATTTTACCCTTAGTTTCCAATTTTACCCTTAACATGGTGAAAAATATTTACCATGCTTACTATTAAGAATGATAAAAAACATAAAATGGGACATAGAGACTTTTTTTTGATTTTATGACTTTAAAATATTTATACATATATTTTTAGAGCCAGATGCTATGATGACATACAATTCTGTGTCCCAATGTTCCCAAAATTAATTTAATAAAAATAGTGAATATATTTTATTGTATGGACACATTATTTCTTAAAGAAAATATAATAACTCATAAATGGAATATCATGTCCTAATTCCGATAACTTAGTTGATTATGAAAAATTATGTTTACATTAGGCGCGATCTAAAATAGGTTGGTGTTGAGCGTTCAAATAAAGGAGTTCATGGGAAGGTGAGTTTATTTAAATAATTAATAAAATATATTTATTTAATTTAAATTAATCTAATTTCATTTCCATATCTAAACACTCTTATGAAAGGATTTCCTGAGTTAGCCGCATAACACTAGGATTGTTGCAAAACGACTTCTTCCTTCCCTCATTGGAAAATCAATTTTAGAAGACGGTGAACCTCTGGATCTAGGAAGATCAACGCACAGTGAACACACCAACCTCTTTCATTCATTTGTGAAAATTTTCTTCGATAAAGAATGATACAATCTCTATGTAGGGATTTTCATTTTGGATTCCACCTCAATTGATTAAATTATTGGGCCTAATAATTCTCTTTATTTGATCAGCGTAAATTTCAAGAATGTATGTGTTCCCAAGTACATATTTTATTTAATTGTATATTTTTTCACCCTAGATCATCCCAACTATTTCAATTGGCCCATAACACTTATAAATTGGTGTTTTAATCATTTTTCTTGTGTCTTTATCCCTCATTTCTTCACGTTAGTCATCGTTGGTCGAGGGTGTTATGATTTGACATTTTTGGGTGGGATCAAGCTTGATCATACCCCCTAATTCATGATAGAATCACGTGAGATGAATGAAACATAAAATTATTGATGTATACTAAGGATTTGTGGGTTTTAAGATATCATTTAGTTGAAATGGAATCCAAACTAATCGTTGCGTGACATGGGTCATGCGCATGATGTTTGATGGAATAGCTGAACCAGATCGAAATCACATTCCAGCCACTTGATGTCCAAAAATGATGAACAAAGAAAGATCATGTGATATATGGAGGCTCAGAAGCATGATATTAAGTAAAAAAGTAGGATCTGGATTCATAGTATTGGGTCTGAATTTCTATAAAAATCTAGACTACATGTTATGTAGTTCAAAGAACACATGGTGTGTAGGTCATTGGCTATGGTGTCCCGGGTGTCAGGATGATTTAATTATAACACACCTTATTTGATCCCCACATGTTATGTGGTATGGTGCTGGAAGCCCATTGTTTATTTCAGGAGTACACGATCATGGGAACAGCTAGAAACATGGCCAAGGTACACATACTGGTCCTGAGGTACATGACTAGAAGAACATGTTTTGACCATGAGTAGATTTGACACACTGTGTAGTCCACCTACACGTTGTGTACTTCTGCATGAGTAGGGAGTTGTGTGCGGGTGAGGACACGAATAGGAAATAGAGTAGGGACACAAGATTTGTTGGTACCCTACACACCATATATCACTCCCTTCCTTTCTTGTAAACTTTAATCTCTCATATCACATTTATTTGGACTAGTATTTTTTCCTGTGAGTAGCCTATCTCCTTCATTTGAGATACAATGTAAGATTTTCCTAGTTGGAATATTCTTTATTTGATTCTCAACAATGGGAAGGATGATTTTGGATCACCAGGGTCTTAGAGTGGCTCCCTCCAACTAGGATAGGGGATGCGTCCCCTACCTATCTATAGAGTGGCACCCACCAATATGATAGGAGATGGGTCCTCTACCTATCCACTAAATGGAACCCTTATTGCAAGGTATAGGTATTGTTCCTTGACTATGAGAGTGGAACCATCCTACTGAGTAGGGAATGGGTCCTCAATTTACAAACTTATTATCACCCTCATGCAGTATCAGGGTATGGTTTCATATCCATTAGAGTGTATCCATCCATCTATGTTTGGCATGGATCTTCTACTGACCATTATAGTGTAACAATCTAGCTAGGCTAGGCATGGGTCCTCCACCGATTACATATGTGGAACCCACCTGTGGATTCTAGTCATGGTTCCTCATCCATCAGTGTGGAACCCTTCTACAGGGCAGGGCATGTGTCCTTTATCAACTAAGGAGTGTAACCCTCCTATTTTACTAGGTCATGGGTCCTCTACATTGATATTGTTCCCATCGACTGTGAGGCATAATTATGCGGTGTGTCCTGACTTAGTTATTCCAACTGGGTAGACATGTGAGTTTTTGGCCATCCTTAATAGACTTATGGAACTTTTGGAACTCATTTTCTAGGATTGTATATGAGATGGAGATCCCCATATCTCTCATTTGGGATTCAATTGTGTGAGAATATATATATATATGTGAGTGTGTTTGTGTGTGTGTCCATATTGTTTGAATCTATTCATTATCATTCTTTGAGCTGATCTGTCTACTACTTATCAATTCCTATCATGTCTCTTACTGCCCCCTCCCCCCTTTAGCATTTGGGGAATCCTGTGTCTTATGTATATATTCTCCCTTACAAGGGATTTGACCGAATGTGTCGTATCTTATTATAAGTATGGATAGGTTGGCGGTAACTACATAGGAAAAGAGGGATACTTGGATAATTAGACTTCCTATGATGTATGAAGCTTTCATAATAGGATCTTGGATCTCTCAGCACTTCTACTTTCTAGTTTTTTTAGTTTTGAACATATTTATTGTTCGGTATGTATTTTATACCCTTTACATTCAGTTTTCATTTTCATACTCTTGTACGCGTCTATGGTTTTTCATATGCTTGGTTTTTATTCTATATAATTCATCTTTTTACTATTATACCTTTGCACTTATGCATTGAGATGGTCACGTGTGTTCATATAAGTAAATTATAAAAAGGCCACCCATGTTAAATATGCCTCTCAGTGTTGGTCATCAACCCCCGATCTATGGAGGCGGTCTTGGGGTAGTTGCGGCTTGAGCCCCGTTGGGTTGGGATGTGGAATATTGGTATCATAGGTTGTTTTAACTAGGTACAGTGTTCTGAGTAGTCCCCTTTCAAGGTTTTAGTTTTGATTCGGGACAATAGTGTTGAAGTTTCTTGAGTTCTTCTCTCAATCTAATAAACGATGTGTTGGTTTGGAGGCCAACGTATCCATTTACTAAGACCATAAATATCTTCTCGTTGACTAAGAATTATGAGACCTTGGGTGTAGGGATCAAATGGTACATGCATCATCTAGGATTGTGTCTTGTAACTATCCTCCTTGATTCATCTCTCCATTATATATAAATATATAAATATTATCATTTGAGTATGGTATGCCCTGATTAAATTATCATGATTCCTCCATTATAATAGCCCACAAGGATACTAGTTTCAGATCTTCATGACGGTCTCATGTTTAATGGGCCTCAGTAAAGGGTTCATACTGAGAGATCCTTCCTGTAGGTGGATAGGTACTAGAACCCCCACCATTTGAGTAAAATATCATACAGGAATATGCTATATATATGTGGTTAGGCTTAGCGCACTCCATTTGTTCCAGCACCCAAGGCTGGTAAGGACCCACAGTGAGACAAACCCCTACGAAGCGGAGGATTGGATAGACTTTATGGTTTATGTTTTTAGGATTATTCAAACACCAATAGATCATGTGGTTTCACTATAATCTATATATTTTCCATGAATAAGTTGGGCATGGGTGGAGTATTGTTACCTAGAAGCATGATGAGTCGACACTCTGATGGTTTGACTTCCAACAGTTATTCTATAAGGATTAATATACCTACTTCTTATACTCAATTCAGATTTAATAGATTCTGGAGATGTAGAACTGTAGGATGAAAGTGGATGAGTACATATCGTGGTTCATATACCATATGTAGTACACCCTTTACATGATCTAAGATGTCCACATCTGAGAATGAATGTTTCATATGGTACTCTATTGAGATATTTTTGCACGTGTGGTACTATTTTACATTCTCACCTATTCCAAGGTGTTGGTGCAGGAACTAGTAATATAGAGTTTCATGTCTGGGGGACTCCAGGTGGTTGGAGGTGGTAGTGGGTGTCATAGGGATGAGTCATCTACAACAACTACAAGACACCAATTTATAGGATCTTTCCATAAGAGATCTTATCAGGAGTTGGATCATGTATCTATTCTAGGACAGTAAAAAGGACTAGGGAAGCCTGAAGAAGGTAGGTTCTACTCTAGTGATGGGAGAGGGAATATTGAATATTACTACTCTACTAGATGTTTCGTGGTACATGGGAAAATAGCTGACAAACCTTAATAGTAGATGAATCACCATGTTCAAGTATATCTCAGTAGAAGGTATGGTATCCCCATGAGATGTAGAGCTATTATAGGAGCATGCGGAGCTCTAGAAGGAGGAGATATGGTTGGAGGAAGATTCAATGGGATTCCACTTCCACCACCACCAAGTAGTCCATGAAAGGCTCAGGGATAGGATGGTCAGGGCCACAGATAGATACTGACAATATGTTGAGTCAATAAGGATTCTTTATGACTTTTCCATTCCTTCATGTTTTGAAAATTACAAACACTTTATCTCAAGGAAAATTTTATTTTCCTTAAGAATTTATAAGAATGTTTTTCCTTCCTCAAGGAAATTTTCCCCTTATCCAGTTTTTCCTTCAAAAAGGAAATTTTCCTTACCCAAGGAAAATTTATCCTTACAATGTTTTCATTGTTCATATCATAATTTCTCTAAACCAAAATCTTTTTATTTATATGTATAAAATCTGTTTTCATATCTAAAACCTCAGAATCTTATAAATACTTAGATATAGATCATTCAGTTTTCAGGATCTGAATTCAGGTTCCAAATTCTCTAAATTCAGACTTTGAACTTTCTGAGTTGAGACTCTTAATTCTCTGAATTTATACGCCAAAATTTCTGAGTTCAGACTCTAAATTCTTTGAATTCAGACTCTAAATTTTTATGAATTCAGACATTGAATTTCCTTGAAAATCAGACTCCATTATTTTATAGAATTCAGGTTCTTGGATTATTTTGAAGAAAGAATCTGAATATTCATGTATTATAGACACCGAAAGGTTTTTTGATTAGACTCTGAACTTTTTATCACTTACACTCTGAAACATTGAATTCACTTCAGTAACCTTATTTTTCTTACCCTTGTTATAGTTATAAAATGATGTGGTGCTTTCAATTTATAACTAATCATTTTCAGAGTGACACGTGTACAGGTCCCTCCGAAATTTATGTCAAAATATGATCATTGGAGGAGGGAGTAGACTATTGGAAATGGGCCTATAAATAAGGGCTCATTTGAATGAGCTCAATATTGTTGATCAATCTAGAGATTGCATGCTGCTGAAGTGATTTATAGAGAGACAGACTTTATTTCATTATGCGTATTGAACAACTTGTTTAGAATTGCTTCGTGTAACTCCGAATGTTGCTGAGTACATTCGAGGGCTTCTAGGGATACAAAGACAGATGTCCCAACTAACTTGAAGTTCGAGGGCTTGCGGGGATAACAAAAAGACTCTAATATTCGTATCGAGGGCTTACCCAGGTGTGGGTAAGACATACTTTCTTGAATGTATAAATCAAGGTACCTTTATCCAAGGTTATTGGATACCCAACTCTTTGGGTTAAAAGATTTACTACTTGTTACTTTTATTATTTCATGTTTTCCGCTGCATTTTGATTGTTAAGGAAAGTATAACTATCTTATACATTCATATACATGTACATTGATTAGTAATATTCTATATAATTTAAGGTAGAATCTTATATTTGTAAACTTTTCTTATCTTTCATTTCTGGAACCACATTTCCAGAATCAAGCAAGTTTGTAAAACTAATATTTCTTGTGATTTTACCTTGTTTAACTTTGTTAAACATTACCATCATTAAAAGTTCCAAAGGAATTTTTTAAAGTATACAATTCAACACCCCCCCCCCTCTAGTATACTGAGCATCTGTATTCATCATTTCGATCCTACAATTGGTATCATAGTAGGTATCTGAAATACTTATATTCACATATAAGTTTATTTCCTCATGTTTTTCATTGTTCTATATTTTCCATGCTTAGGATATTTTTATCCTTATTTACAAACATTTATTACTAACATGTTTGTATGGAAAGATATTTTCTTTGAAATGGCAGGAATAAATATTGGTTAAATTGAAAATCTTAATCCTACTAGGACACCAATTTTTTATGGGAATGATTATGAATATTGGAGTGATCTTATGAAGACTTTTTTTATTAACACTAGAGTGGACAACTTTGTTATGATTACTATAGATTACAAGATTCCTCATAAGGAAGTCATAACATTTACTAATCAGGAGAAGTCAGAATATCAACTAAACTAAATGGTATGCAATACTTTGTTGTGTTCCACGACAAGGAATATATATAGCCAGATTTCTTCTTGTGATGCTACAAATTGTATTTGGAATAATCTTGATGTAACTAATTTTGGAACATCCAAAGTTATTGAAACTATGAGAGATATTCTTAGAGATGAGTTCCATGGTTTTTTCTTTCCTTAAAGAGAACATATATGTAAGGTAAAACAAATATTTATGAATATTGTCAACTACTTATAATAAATGGGTGAAAAAGGTTTGGATGATGAGGCACTTATAGACAAGAGTATAAACATCATGCCTAATGAGTGGGAATCCAAGAGAACATCTATTGATGAGAATAGGAAAGTATCACAAATCACTCTTGATGATATTTTTGGAAATATTCTTCAACATGAAATTATAATGAAGAGAGATGATGACAATGTTAAGAAAAATAATGGGAATGGAAGTGTTTCTTTTACAACTACTTCAAATCATAAGAAAGCTAAGACTCCTGAGAGAGTTACAAGATATAAGTCTAAGAAAATTATTATTTTTATCTGAATCAAGTGAAAGTGAGCATTCTGATAATGAAATAGCTAATATTTCTCAAAGGATGAAAAAGATGGTTGGGAAGAAAGACATGTAGTATATATACAAGATGAAATAAATAAAGGACAAGAAAGACTCTGAAGTCACTTGTTATGAATGCAAAAGAGCTGGGCATATAAGGCCAGATTGTACCATGCTTAAAAGAAAAGACAGAAAGGAAAAGAATTCTGAGAGGAATAGAAATAAGTACAACAAATCTATAGCTAAGAATGTATTGAAAGATAATGACACATGGAGTGCCAGTGGTGGAGACACTTTTGATGAATCCTCATATTATGAATCTTCTAGACAGAAGAATCTTGGTTTACTTCTCATGTTACCTATTAAAAATTAGTTTTTAATAGATAAGGTGCAAAATGTTGAATCCATAACCAATGTATCCATAAATTATAATTATAGTGATAGTAAATATTATAAATCCTAAGATGATGAATCATCTTCTGATGAAGATAATACTTTACCCACCTATTAAGAATTTTCTAGTTTTACTAAGCTCCTTGAGAATGAAAATTCTAAAGTCATGAAAAAACATCATCAAGAAAATTAAAGTATTTCTATTCATACTAAGGAAATAATGGATCATTATAATGATCTTGATAAGAAAACACTTTATTTTTAAATTATTTCAAAAACCCTTGAGGAAGTTAATTCCAAGAAGGATAAACTTTCTAAGGATCTAGAAAAATTAATTTCTAAGAAAAATGTTTTCGAGCCTAACTCTAGTGATAAAACTAATGTTTTTTATGGTAAGAACGTAGTTATTAGACTAAAGTCAGAAATATTTTCCTTTTCAAAGTCTTTGTCAAACTTTACCTTATGGAAGAAAAACTTTGATAAGATGTATTCCCAAATTCGGCCTCTAAGAAATAATTCTACTTCTGGTTATACAAGTTCAAAACCGATTTTTAGTAACAATTATTTTGTTCCTCAAAGTCTTCCTCTCTTCACTAAGTGTCTGTTTGGTGGGAATTGGACCAAAAATTGATCCTTAAACAAAACTCAGCCTTTGGGTTTTCATAATTCTTATTTTTCAATGAAAATGTGGATTCCTAAAATTTTTCTTTCTGATGTTTCCAGATCCAAGATATATTGGGTTCCAAATGTCTAACACACTTAGTTTCAAGAAAATAAAGATATTACCAACAGAAATACATGGTACATGGATAGTGCATTTTTCCGACATATGACTGGTAACATAAACTTATTTGAAAATATTATCAAGATGAAAGGTGGAAAAGTAACATTTGGGGATAATGATAAGGGAGAAATTATTGGTATAGGTAATATTGTTCTTCTTGAAAAAACATTGATTTCAAATTTTTTATTTTTTAAGGGTCTTAAGCACAACCTCATTAGTATAAATAAATTATGTGATGAAGGTTACCTTTTGAATTTTAGGAATGACGAATTCTTAGTACACAAATCCAAGGAAGAGTTTATTCTTTCGACGCATATGTAAGAGAATGTTTACACATTAAACATAGAAGACCTTAGAATCCAAGATCTACCTTTCCTGAGTGAAATGGAAGATCATTCTTGGTTGTGGCATAGAAGGTTAGGACACTGTAATCTAAGAACCTATGCAAACTCTCTAAGAAAATACTAGTAAGAATCTACAGGAGCTTAGATTTGATTCTTCAAAAGTTTGTGACCCTTGTCAATATGGAAAGCAACATAAATTATGTTTCAAATTATTCAGTGAAGTCTCAACTACTGATGCATTATATTTAGTGCATATGTATCTTTTTGGTTCAACACAAACTGGAAGCATTGGAGGAAAATATTATGTATTTTTCTAAGTTGATGATTACACTAGATTTATATCGGTCTATTTTCTAGAAAATAAATATGAAGATTTTTCTTATTTAAAAAGATTTATAGACCAAGATAAAAATGAGAAAAACCTTCCCTTGATAACTATTCGTAGTGATCATGGAGGTGAATTTCAAAATTCTAATTTTGAAACTGTTTTTAGTAGAAAAGGCAATACTCATAACTTCCCAGCACCCAGAACACCTCAAAAAAATGGTGTCTTTGAAAGAAGAAATAGAATTATTCAAGATATATACAAGGACCATGTTGAATGAATATTCGGTAGCCAAAAATTTTTAGGATGAAGCTATAAGTACTGCTTGTTATACTACAAATCATGTTTATATTAAACCTTTTCTTAATAAAACTCTTTCTGAGTTATGTAATGGTAGAAAACCAAGACATTCCTACTTCAAGGTTTTTGGTTGTAAGGTATTCATTTTTAATACTAAAGAAAATATACAAAAATTCGCACCAAAATCTGATGAAGGAATTTTTATAAGCTACTCCACAACTTCTAAGGCTTATAGAGTTTTCAAGGAAAATACATGTACTTTTGACGAAACAGTACATGTAAAATTTGATGAAAGTGGTCCTTTTGTTTTTAAACAACCTAAACCAACATCTTCGGATGTGTTATCAAAAACTAATTATCAACCCTTGTTAGAAGATCATTATGATAAGGAAAATGTTCAAGAAGGTATTTCTGAAGCATTTACCCCGAATGATTTCCAACCCTATATTGATGAATAGGATTTACAAAACCCAAATAAGTTGTTTCTTAAGAATCATCCCAGTGATAGTATCATTGGTGATGTAAATCAACATGTAAGGACTTTAAGTTCCTTATGAAATAAATTAGAACATCTAGCATTCCATTCCCAATTAGAACCAAAAAACACTGATTAAGCTTTAGGTGATGATGATTGGATAAAATCTATGCAATATGAGCTAAAAGAATTTGATAAAAATAAAGTCTGGACCTTAGTTGGAAGACCTAGTGAAACTTCTGTTATTGGAGTAAAATAGTTCTTCAGAAATAAATGTGATGAAAATGGAATCACTGTAAGAAATAATGTTATATTTGTTGTTAAAGGCTATAATCAACAATAAGGAATATACAATGAAGAAACCTATGCTCATGTATCATGACCTTAATCTATTCTTATTCTATTTTCCTTTGTATCATTCTTCAATTTCAAACTTTTCCAAATGGATGTTAAATATACTTTCCTTAATGGTTTTTTTCAAGAAGAAGTTTCTGTTGAACAACCTCATAGTTTTGAAGATACAAAACATCCTTAACATGTTTACTAACTTACCAAAGCTTTGTATAGACTTAAGAAAGCCCCTTGACCTTGGTATGATATACTTACATGATTTTTGCATCAAAATAATTTTGGTAAGGTAAATACTGATCCAACAATATTTATAAATAAAGATAATAAAAATGTTTTGATTTTTCAAATTTCATTTGATGACATTATATTTGGTCCAACTCAACAATCTTTAACTAATTCCTTTTTGGATCTAATGAAATTTGTGTTTGAAATAAGTATGATGGGTGAGTTAACACTTTTCTTAGGTTTTCAAATTTCTCAAAAACAAGAAGGAATCTATATATCCCAACATAAGTATATTAAATATCTTCTTAAAAAGTATGTATATGACAACACTAAGATTATAAGTACTCCCATTGGTACCTCAAATTCATTTGATCTTGATGAAGCTGGGAAACCAGTAGATCAGACATATTTTTGAGGTATGATAGGAATTCTACTTTACATGATAGCTAGTCATCCAGACTTAATGTTATCAGTATTCTTATGTGCAAGATATCAATCTAATCTTAAGGAATGTCATTGAAAGGTATTCGAAGGAATTTTTCACTATATAAAGGGATCCATGGATCTAGGACTCTTTTATACTTCTAGAAATAATTATATTTTAAATTTTTTTTCTCATTTTTACTTTGGGAGATGTAGAATGGATAGGAAAAGTTCTTCTAGATCTTTTCATTTATTAGGAGATTCATTAGTTTCTTGGTCATGAAAAAAAACACTCAATACCACTATCCACTGCTGAAGTTGAATATGTAGCAGCTGTAAGTTGTTGTGCTCAAGTGTTGTGGATGCAACACACACTCACAGATTATGGTATGAGTTCTACCAAAACACAAATTTTGTGTGACAATACTAGTTCCATTTCCTTAATTAAAAACCATGCACACCACTCTCTTGAAAAAACACATAGATATTAGGCATCACTTTCTTAGATATAATACACAAAAATGAGATATCATTCTTCAATATATCAGAACACATGTTCATCTTGCTGATATTTTCTCAAATTCATTACCATATGATAAGTTTGAATACATTAAACAGAAGATAGGAATGATAATCATAAGGTAATTTTCCATGTTAACTTCCTCTTGAAACCAATATCCTTACAGTAAGGAACTCCTTTTCATAGGAGTAGTACATTTTTTTGTTAGATTTTAATAATTTCTAGTAGTCTAAATTTTTTTCATAGTCTAATTTTTTTTGAAATCTAATTTTTTTTAGTCTAGATATTTTTTGTAGTATAAAAATTTTTCATAGTCTAAAATGTTTTGTTGTCTAAAAATTTTTCATAGCCTAAAAGTTTTTCATAGACTACAATTTTTCGTAGTCTAAAAATTTTTCGTTGTCTAAATTTTTCTGAAGTCTAAAAATTTTTCATTGTCTAAATTTTACATATTCAAAAGAAATTTAATGAATATTTTCGTATGTAAAATTTTCTTAATGAATATTTTCCCAATTAAAATTTTTGTAAAGAATATTTTCCTACCTCAAATTTTCGTAATGAATGTTTTTGTACTTAAAATTTTCATAATGAAGATTTTCATACTAAAAAATTCATTAATGTAGTTTTTCATATTCAAAATTTTTAGAATCTAAAGGTCTTCAAGAAAAATTTTCCTTATTACGAATAATCTTCCTAGAAATCTGAAAGGTATGTTTCCTTTTATTAATTTTCGTAATCATCTTTTACTTGTTGGTATTTTCTTTTGGTTTTAAATTTTTCAGATTCCCTTTTCCAAAAATCCGAATGTTTTTCATAAAACTGTCAAAAGATTAGAATCTATAAAATTTCCTTCTACAACTATTATATCAACTATTAGATCTTCTCAAGATGCTTTCAAACATTGGATTAATCAGGGAAGTTGAACATTTGCTTCGATTTCCTATATAAAGGAACCTGCAATGGTTGTCCCACATCAATCTCAAAGCTCTTGTGTGTTGAAGCTCTTCCCTTCCTATAAAAGCAAGTTCCAAACTTCTCATATTTTAATTACTTCTGAATGTCTGCCAAAGTCTCTTCTCATAAGGAAATGTCAACTATCAAGATAATCTTTGAATAGAAGATATGTAGAGAAATATTAGTCGAACCAATGTTTTATTCCAAATATGACTCTATCGTTTCTAAGAATATCAGACTATATGGCTGGGAGAGTGTATGTATTTCAAAACCAAAAGCTCAGGATTTGGTATATCCAGATTTGTTAGTAGAGTTATATGAGTTAGTAAGTTTCTTTAAGGAAGAAGGAAAGAGTAAGTTTTCATTCATGTGTTATGGAAAGACATATTCTCTTTATTTCACCAAGGATGCAAGCTTGGTTGGTATTCCTTATGAAGGGGAAGCTGAGTTCTGTACTCATAGGCTACCTAATATTCATGGATGTTTTGATATGGTGAAGGCCATGGCTTACCTGGGTCATCCAGAAGTAAATACTTTGAAGATTATTCACCTGTCTACAAACTTTCGTATTCTTGAATTGTGGGTTAAAGGATTCATTATTCCAAGAAAAGGTGATAAGGATACTCTAAAGAAGACTGACATCTATATTTTGGATTTCTTGGTGAATCTATGTATGATAAGTTTGGTTAAGTAAATTTTGATTTATTTTGAGAATATTAAGAATGGGAATTTAAAATCTCAAATTATTTTGTATATAGCCATTCTTTCAAAGATAATTTTTTAATGTTTATAATCCTTCAAAAAATTTTACAGTTATATGTCAAGGAGATGCAAATTCATGTTGTTGAGTGATGATACATTGAGAAGGATAAAAATTTTCTTTTCTAAAGAATCTGAAAAATTCTATGATTTTCCTGAAGAGGATGTTGAAACACTTTCAAAGAAACATGAGGTGGCTAAAACCTCTAAAAAGGTTGGAAGGAAAAGGAAAGTGAAGGAAGTGGAAGAGAAGGAAAAAAATCTAGTGTCAAAGGAAATTCATTTAGCACCCCTAAAGCCAATGAAACCAAAAACTTATCCAAATGAGGTAGTAGAAAAGTGGAGAGAATATAAGAAAAATCGGAAAGAAGGGAAGCCTAAGTTTGGCCTGGACCCTGCTGAGGAAAAATTATTGAAGGAAATGGAAACTAAAGAGCTTGAGAAGCAAGAGAAAGAGAAGAAGAAGAAGAAAAAGTTGTTGGAGGAAAAGATAGTCCAATCACTTATGATGGTTGCTATGAAAGAATCAGAAAATATTCTAGTACCAGAATCCTTTTTGACAGAATCATTACCAGAGACTCTAGGAAATAAATTTTTGACTCTGGAAAAAGTTCAACAAAAGTATGTGGATGAAGAATAAAAAGAAGGGAGTGGTGATACAGATTATTTTATAAATAATGTTGAGGATTTTCATGAGAAGGAAAGCCCTTATGAAAAATTATCATTCCAAACCTCTGAAGCTGAGTCTCAAAAACTTTTTACCCGAGGTAAAGAAGAGAATAGTGTAGAAGAAGTGAAAAAATTGTCTGAATAAGAATGCTACAATCATGATTTCATTCAGCTAGAGGATGTTGAGGTAGGAGCTGTGAAAGAAGAGGTATATAAAGATGAAATTGTGTAACTATCTAATAGTGAACACGAATCACCCAATCAAGAATAAGTCATTCAGAAATCTAATAAGGGAAAACAGGTGGTTGATGATACACCTAGCAGAGTAATGGTGAAGAAGAAAGAAGTGGGTGCTTCATCGAAGGGGAATGAAGCAGATATAGAAAAGAATCCACACCAAGAAAAATCTCTGATTTAGAATCGTCCTCTCTTGGACATGATTATGTAGTCCAGTATTTGAAAAAACTTGTTGGAACTATCCCTCTATTTCCATGAATAGACTCCAGATTCTAGATTCTTCGGCATAACATAATTCAAAAAAAAGATTTTGTATCCATGGTGATGGATAAGTGTGTCAAACATGAGGATGATTTGAAAACCTTTATCATAAACTATGAATCCCATAAAAGATCTTTCAAGAAGATGACTAGCTAGTCAAAGAAAACTGTGGAAGACATGAAAATTATTGATGAGTTTCAAGATAATGTCAAGGATGCATTTTAAACCGAATATAGTAAGTTCAAATATCTCACTAAGTCTTTTGAAGAAGACCTATCTCTTGAAGAAAATACTCAAAATAAAGAAGTGAAAGATCTTAATGGGAAATTATATTCAGTTTCTCAGAGTTGGAAGAGAGAAAGGGATCTCATAATTGAGATAGAAGAGAAGATAGTTAAGCAAGAAGAAGTTCTAAAGGGTCGGGCTGAATCTCTTAAGGATCATGAAGAAAAAATCAATGCCTTAGAGAAGAAAACAACATATCAAGATCAGCTTCTCAAACATGTAGAGGAGGATAAAAATGAACACAAGAATCTCAAAACCACAGTGAAGAAGCTAATACTGAAAGAGTAGGAAGGATAATCTTGTTCAATTCTGATCTTTTATTGTATTTCTTCCTTGTATAAATTTTTCTAATCATAATGAAATTTTGGGTTGATCTTTATAAATTTGGTTTTCTAGTACTGATATTTCAGGTACCATATTTTCATTTCCATTCCATGTATTCATTTTTGAAAATCAAAAAGGGGGATAAAGGAATGCTAAAAATAATACTAAGAAAAGAATAAATTTCCCTAACTTAGGGGGGTTCATCTAAGGGGGAGTTCTTATCCAAGGATATTTTCGTATGCAATAAAATTCTAAGTCTCAATCCAAAAATCAAGAATATGATCCTTAGCATTTCCAAAGCCTAATGGGGAGTTAGTCATATTCATCATTTCACATGTGTTTAGGGAGATAAGTTTTCTTTTCAAAGTCCAAAAAATTATTTTCCAAGTCCTTATATTCATTTTCGTAAGGATGTTTCTGTTTTTCAAAGAGGGGGAGATTATTGAGTCAATAATTTTTCCTTATGACTTTTACATTCCTTCATGTTTTGAAAATCACAAACACTATATCTCAAGGAAAATTTTATTTTCCTTCAGAATTCATAAGGAAGTTTTTCCTTCCTCAAGGAAATTTTATCCTTACCCAGGTTTGCCTAAATAAGTGAAATTTTCCTTCCCCAGGGAAAATGTATCCTTACCATGTTTTAATTGTTCGTATCATAATTTCTATAAACCTAACCCTTTTTATTTATAAGTATAAAATTTGGTTTCGGATCTAAAACCTTGGAATCATATAAATACTTAGATATAGAGCATTCTATTTTTAGGATCCGAATTCGGGTTCAGAAATCTCTAAATTCAGAATCTGATCATTTTGAGTTCATACTTCAAATTCTCTGAATTTAGACTCCAAAATTTTTGAGTTTAGACTCCAAATTCTATAAATTCTGACTCTGAGTTCTTATGAATTCGGACTCCAAATTTCCTTGAAATTCATACTCCAGAAATCTATATAATTAAGGTTCCAAATTCTTTTTAAGACAGAATCCTAATAATCATGTATTATAGACACCAAATGGTTTTTTGATTAGAATACAAACTTTTTTTCCTTACACTCTGAAAAATTTAATTTGGTTGAGGAACCATATTTTTCTTACCATTGTTATAGTTATAAAACGATGTCGTGCTTTCTGTTTCTAACCAACCATTGTTTGAGTGACACATATAAAAGTCCCTCCATAATTCAAGGAATAATATGACTGTTGGAGGAGGGATCCAACTGTTGGAAATGCACCTATAAATAAGAGCTCATTTGAATGAGCTCAATACTGTTAATTAATCTAGAGATTACATGCTGCTGAAGTGATTTATAGAGACAGAGACTTTATTGCTTTGTGCATACTGAACATCTATTTCAGAATTTCTTCACGCAAATCCAAATTTTGATGAGTACATTAGAGGGCTTCCAGGGATAGGAAGACATAGGTTCCAACTAACTTGAAATTCAACGGCTTTCGGGGATAGCAAGACATACTTAGATATTCATATCGAGGGCTTACCCTGGTGTGGGTAAGACAGACTTTCTTGAATGTATAAATCAAGGTACATTTATCCAAAGTTGTTAGATACCCTACACTTTGGGTTAAAATATTTACTACTTGTTACTTTTATTGTTTCATGTTTTTAATTGCATTTTGATTGTTAAGTAAATAATAACTATCTTATACATTCTTATACATGTACTCTGATTAGTAAGATTCTATACGCTTTAAGGTATAATCTTATCTTTGTAAACTTTTCTTAAGTTTTATTTCTGGAACCACATTTCTGAAATCAAGGAAGATTGTAGAACTAATAGGTCTTGTGAATTTACCTTGTTTAACTTTCTTAAACATTACCATATTTAAAAGTTCCAAAGGAATTTTTTTAAAGTATACAATTAACCCCTCCCCCCCCCCCTCTAGTATATTGAGCATCTATATTCATCATTTCTATCATACACTATAGAGGCGTATAACCCAGTAGTACATAAGATGATTTGCGATACAATCTATGTTTATTCTACTCTTTCATTAGTATTAGTAGATTATTTTTTCAGTTATTCATGAAGATATTAACTCCTAGTGTGAGAGATGGATCTCCCAGTTGAGGTTCTAGCCCACTACCTTTTTCTTCAGATTCCCATAGGAAATTCCTCTTCTATATCTTTAATCTGACAGAAATGCAAGATATCACATGGTAGATAGGGGCTCACGTGGGACCTTTTGGTCATCATGATGGAACCCTATGAGTCATCATAGATAAGTAGTGGTTTTCCATAGACAGAGCTAAGATTAACTGTCACCATAGATGATTCTGATTCCTTCTCGCATCTAATATGATAATATACATTGTGGGAGGAAGTGATCTCAAGGTGAGATGAGTGGGTTTTTCAAATAAGAGGCTATATCCCATCACCCATCAGTTGGTGAGTGTATCCCATGGTGCATCAAGCACTTCAATCATCTTGATTCCTTCTATTGTGGATGATATCATGGAAATATTCCTCGAGGATGTTTTGGGACTACCTTCAAGGTGGGAGATGGTGTTTTTTTCAACTTATATCCCAATAATACTCCAATATAATCTACATAATAATATATGGACCCTACAATGCTATGTGAGTTTCATTTTTAGTTGGAGGAAACTCAAGAGAAGTGTTTTAATTGGGCCTAGTGTGACCCCATGGAAAACTCCCCTATCTTTCATGAAAAAGGTATATGAAATCTTGTAGTTTTTAATGGATTATGGTATCATAAAATATGATACAATAAATCACATATACACCTTGATGAGTATTTAAAACCTCTTTGACCCATTGTAAGGTGCAATATTGTCCTTGAAGATCAACCTCAGGTCCATCCACCACTAGTTGAGAGTTCACGAGGCTGATATTCTGATGTTGTCATTCCAATGTCGCTATAGACACTATGAGTTCTTGGTGGTTCCCTTCGGTCAGACAATTTCCCCTACCAAGATTATGTCATTGATGAATGGGATCATCAACCCATGTATAAACTAGTTTTTAGTTTTCTTCATTAATGACATACTCATATACTCTATGAAATAGGAGCATTATGAAGAGAACTTGAGGATAGTCCTAGATTTTATTCTAGAGAACCATCTTTATATTAATCTCTAAAATTGTCGATTTTTTATTCATGATATTCACTTTATGGGGAATTTCATTTCTGAGAGTAGTTTAGCCATTGACCCAGTGAAGACCGATGCAGTGCTTTTTGGACGACACCTAAGAATGTGTCAGAGGTGTGGAATATTCATGGCATGGTGTGGTACTAACAAAGTTATGTAATGGCTATCTATATGATTTTAGTCCCTTGGAAAACCCTGACGTGGAATGGGTGGCCTTTTACTTGGACTGAGCAATTCTAGAGGGCCTTTACGGAGTTGAGGTTAAGTCTTAAAAGTGCTCCTATTTTGAGAGTACCAAGGAAGGGCATGTAATATGTAGTTTATTGAAATAAATTATGATATGGGATTTTCTATGTGTAAATGCAGTGATAAGAAGTTATTGCATATGTTTATATGTATTTGTGACCCCAGGTCCATAACTACATATCTCATAACCTAGATTTGGCATTTGTAGTCTTCGCCTTGATTATGTGGAGGGACTATCATATGAGAGAGAACTTCTTGGTTTACTCATACCATCAGTGTATCAGGTATTTATTCAAATATATAGGCTTGATACTAATACATTAGAACTTGTATGAGTTCTTAAAGGTATATGTAATTAAGATAGTCTATACATCAAGGAATGTCAATGTGGTAGAAGATTCCCTTAGCAGGATGTCTTAGGCCAGATTATTATATGAGGCTTCTGAGCAGTTGGAATCCATGCAGTTGACCCTATTTGAGTAGTAGGGTTTATATTTTATCTAGTTAATGGTGTTGACATATCCACTTCTCAAGAATGAGAGATATTTTCAACTGGGATACGTTGACTTTCAGGTATTGTGAGAATAGATATCTTCATGAGATTCACATGATGTATTTTACAAATAAGGAATCACATCATCATTTATTAGGGAAGGATGGTGGTATCAATCATAGTGTGGGAGATGTGATGAGGGAGTTACACAATTCTTCTTTGGATGCACATTCATGTGTGGGGAGTATGTGTAGATAAAATCAAATATAGTTTTCATGGGCCAGTATGAGAAAGGGTGTGGAAGATTCGTCTTTTGGTGCCTCGCCTATCAATAGGTGAAGGCTGAGAAGCATATTTCAAAAAATATATTGTGGACACTTTAGTTCCATGAGTGGAAATGTGATTTCATAGTCATGGACTTAGTTATATGTCTTCCATAGCATGTGAAGGTCCATGATTTCTTCTAGGATATAGTATACCAACTCATGAAGTCGACACACTTCATGGTATTAGGGAGCCTAGTTCGGTGGATAGTTTGGGGATGATGTATATAGGGGATATTTTTCTCCATAATGGGATTCCCTTGACTATTTTTTATCACCTTTGATCATCCTAGTTATATCTATTTTCCATGAATTCATGGAAAACTATTGTTAAACCCTTATACTTATCTCTTTCTCCCTCCTTTATTCACATTTTTTCATCATCAAACCATGGGGTCATGATTTGACATTGTCAAGAAGGATAGATCCTGATTAGACACAAGGATTCCTAATGGAATCACATGAAACAAATGAAAAATCAAATCAGGGATTGATACTTAGTCATTTTTGGTTTCGAGTGATTGTTTTTTAATGGAATCCAAAATCGGGGTGGTGTGACCTAGGATACAAGTTTGGTGCTTGTAGGAAGTGATGAACTAAATGGAAATAAATTTAATTCCACTGGATGACCAAAAAAATAAATGGAATTAATATCCTTATATTTCAGGAGTATTGGAGGCAATATATGAGGTATAGAGTTATGATGTAGATCTTCAGGCATGGATTTAAATTTATAAAAAAAAATCCCAACTACATGTCGTGTAGTTTGAAGAACAAAAAGTGTATAGGTCCACGAATATGGTGTCTAGGTTTTTGGGATAAGTTAAATATAACTAACCATGTGGTATAGTTCTAGAAATAGAGAATTTACTTTGGTAGTACATTGTCATGGGCACAACCAAACACACGACCAAGGTACAGGAACATGGCCTGAGGGACGCGGTCAGGAGAACACACCTCGACTTCAGGTTTCTTGGACATGTCGTGCAGTCTACCTCCATGTCATGAACTTCTACTTGAGAATGGATCCATGTGCTAAAAAGTACACAACTAGGTGAAAAGTGGGACCACATGCCTTGTGTGTCCTCTGCACATCGTGTACCCCAACCTTTCATTTTTTGAAACATGAATCTCTCAAATCACCTTCATCTAGACTCAAGTCTTGGCCCGTGAGTAATCTATATTGAGTTTTATTTATAAAATGTGATATTGTACTTCATGGTGTTTTTTGAGATAAGATGTGATTTTTTATGATTAAGATGCTTCTTTAGGCAATGCTCGACAACAGAATTGATCATACATGATCACCAAGGACTTTAGAGTGGTGCCATATTACTAGGATGTGGAATGGGTTCTCTACCCATCTATAGAGTAAACCCCTCCAATGGGATATGGAATGGGTTTTATACCTATAACCAAGTGGAAACCTCATTTGGATTCAAGGAATGGGTCCATGACTATGAGATTGGAGCCCTTCATGTGGGTATAGAATGGGTACTCTATATTATATCTATGTGGAACACTCCTGCAGTATCATTGTATGGGTACTCAACAATTAGAGTGGAACCGTATAGATGGTTTTTCAATGGGTCCTCAACAGAACGTTAGAGTGGAACCCTCGAGCTGGGTTAGGCGTGTTTCATCTATGAATTGCGTAAGTTTCACCCTCTTATGGATTCGGAGCATGGGTCCTCAACCATCAGAGTGGAAGCCTCCTACTGGTCAGGTAATGGGTCCTCTATCCACTATTGAGTGGAAACCTCCTATTATACCAGGTCATGTGTCCTATAAATTGATATTATGACCCTAGACTATGTGTTACACTGGAGAGGTGTGAATTGAGTTTGATATTTATGTTAGGGAGATGTATGAAATGCTGAGAATTTTTTATGGACTTCTAAAACTATTGGAACTCTTTTCCTTGAATGGGATTTTAGATTGAGACCCCCCCCCCTCTCGTTTGGTTTTCTTTCGTTTGAGAATACATATATATTTTTATTTATGTTGTTTGATTATGTTTACTCTATTTCATTGGGATGAGTTGTCTACTGTCTATCTATTCCTATTATGTCTCTTAATTATCCCCCTACATATTTTTTTGAATCCTACTAGGTATGTATATAATCACTATTGGGTGGTATTTTCCCCTACATGTTGTATCATATGCAGTTGATGGCAGGTTTTGTGTTGACTACATATGAGAATTGGGATACTTGGTACATCGGATCGCATACGGTGGCCAGATCATAGAGATCGGGATCTAGTCACTATCAATAAATTTACATTATATTTTTTTAATAGAGGGACATATTTCTAATTGGGCGCCTATTTTGGCCCCTTTAATTTTATTTTTCACTATCAAACTCTTATTGAGTTTAGAGGTTTTTCATATGCATGTTGGTATTCTAGATATTTCATCTTTTTTCTATTTTAACTCTATACTTCAATATTGAGATGGTAAGGTTTGTGCATACAGTAACATTAAGAAAATCCCTCCCAAGTTAGATATTCCTTTCGGTGCTTTTCCTTATCCCCTGGCCTGTGGAGGTGGGCTTAGGTTGGTTGCGGCTAAAGCCCCAATAGGTCGGGTCATGATAGAGGCCTATTTACAAAAATTGATCCACCTAATAAAAAATATGGAATTAATTTTTTAATATTATTTTCAAATTAGTGGAAGAATTTTTTTAAAATCAAACTCATAAAAGGTGATAATTTTTTTTCCAATGAAAGCATTTTCTTCAGCATAAAATGATTTTATATAAAAACACATCATACAATAAACTATAATGACCATTGTTTTATATTTAAAAATATAAATGATCTAATTTTTTAAAATTAATTTGAAAAAATGGAATAATTAAAATAATTTTAATAAAAAAATTATTTTCAAAAAAATTCATTATTTTAAATATTCATTGAAGACTTATTATTTTTATAAAATAATTATCATAGGATAATTTTTTACATATTGATATCAAAATTGAATTATATGTTTTTAAATATAATTTATTTTTCATAAATTAACTATAATTTTTGGGCATGATTTGAAATAAATTTTAGTTTTTAATAAATTCACTTTTTAATGTATTAAATTACATTACTAAATTTTATGTTCTTATATAATTTGAATTAATTAAAATATTTGTATTAAGTGTGAATAGTATAAATATATTTCATAATGTTGTTACTCATATTCATACCCACAAATTCTATGGCTACGTAAAATTTAAATAACGATAAATCTAAACTACATCTCAATTAATTTAATTGTTTTTGTTGCATGTTAGTAATTAAATAAATCATGTTATTATTTTAAACTATATATTTATGGAGTTACATGGAATAAGTGAAAACGTGTGACAAAATAATTTCAAAATTAGGTCATGAAAACAATGTTGTGAAAGTTATAGTTATCATAAAATTTAGAATGGTGAATGTTTCAATTAATTCATATTCTCTAAACTCCGTTGTATCTATAACATTTTATATGAAAATTATATCACCCATGTTTGGAAAAAAGGGGGTATATATACCCTGAGAGGGGGGTAAATTAGGGAATGGATATTATTTTCTAAATTATTCATGCCCCACTAGATCTTGACCCCTTTATCACAAGTGTCACATTTTTTGTACTAGTTTGATTATTATGATCACTTATTTTCTTCTTTATCTGATGATGATTCTTTGGATTCAATGTAGAGAAGTAATCAGGCTGACACAAGGAATTTTACTTGGTTCACCCTCACAGGGCTATGTCCAAGGAGTATACAAAGGAGATGTGTCGTTGTACCAAATCCACTAAAGCTCACTACCTATAATGTTCATACTATATCACTTATATGCCGAGGTCCACTACCTTTACAATGTTTAGGGTCAGCTCACTACTTTCCCAGTGGTCACTCCCTATTCCTCTCTCTTTGGCTCACTACTAGTGGAGAGGATCACCATCTTCCTCTTCCATTGCTCACTACTCTAGAAAGGATGCACTCAAAGATTATAGACATGTAGTTCCCTTCATTATAACTAATGAATACATCCTAAATTATATATAGATTCTCTATTGAATTTAAAATTTCATCCACTTATAAATACCCCCTTTCCAAAGATCAATATCCAACAACCTTTGTAAATACATTCACAAATCATTGTACATCACGAAGCTCCCAATTTCGCAAAGCTCAAACAATCCTTGGAAAAGTCCTTGCTTCTTCGCAAAGCACAAACATTTGTAGAGCTCACTACTATACAGTGCACACTACATTATAGATCTCAAACCTTTTCCTTGCTCGGGCTATCGTAGATCTCAAGTCATCATAAAGAAACTTTCTTCATCAAGCTCACTGAGCCAACATGGAACACACCACTTTCACATAGCTAGATTAGCCACCATGAAGCTCCAGTATTTCGCGGAGCACACTACCTCCACGAACATCCTTTGCGATTTGATATCTTTGAATTTATCTTGGAAAACTATATAATTCTCGTGAGCGGGTCATGGCCTATTTATAGTTGATCCCACTAACTCGATAACATTCTGCGTAAAGTTAGTGCCACGTCATCTCAAATCACAAAGCTCCTAAATTATCGCTGAAATTCACACTATTTTGTAAAGCACAATAGCCATTTTCATAATTTTAAAACATCTTCATAATCATGAATCATCCCATCAAATCCTTTGGGCTGCCACGATGCTCCACTCACAATGCTCTTCTCCGCTGTAATGCTCTCATACAAATCTCTTCTCCTCTTCCATTTGGGAAGCTCGTCGTAATCGCAGATCTCACCATCAACATCCCTCATTTCATTGTGAAATGGAATTCATGAATCCTATATTCATGAAACTCATGTATTTTCAATATTTTAATGAGATATTGAAGGAACTCCACATGATGTGATGCTTTCCAAATTCTAAAATTTGGACCCCCAAAATTTTGCAAACACTGGAAAATGGAACCACCTTGTATTTATTCTTTTAAACTACCTCTAGATTGTCCATTTCTTTGTCAGGGTTATTTGTCAAAAGGGATTGTCAACAACTTCTTTGGAACTTGAAAATTCACTATGGAAACCTACATTGTCAACAGACACAACCAACCCCAAAGTGCTGCAATGTTACATTGAGGATTCTTTCCCAACAATCTCCCCATTTGGGTTTGTTAAAAACTCTTCCCATAATGATTATCTGCACATTAATAACTCATTGAAGCTCTTTCCACCACCTACCATCATTCGCCTCTTTCAATTCAGATAGCGGCCAAAGATTCACTCACCCAATACTCTAATCCCACGAGAATAATCCTCAACATGAGAAATAAGAGTAGTATGAAAAGTTCATCAATTAATCGCATCATTTTTTACACCAATTGTTGATACCATACTTGTCACGACCCGTCCTCGGGGCCCGTGCCGTGACTACCCCAAGCCCGCCTTCCATAGGCCAGGGGTTGGCGACTAGCACCAAAGGCGTAAAATCCCGATAACTGGGAAGGCATTGCCTTTATAAAGAAAACAAGCACCACAGAGTACAAGCGGAAGTAAAACACTAAGTACAAAAAGAAGAGCTGAAAAGTAAAAGGGACCGGAAATACAAGCCCAACTGTAAAGTACAACTCAAAAAGGAAAAACAGCAACTGAAAAGTAAAACTGCTACGCCGAGCTGTCCACTGGAAATCCCACCTGAAGGGTGGGTACAGATAGCTCCTCTGCTCCTCGGGTCCCGCCGTCTGCTCCGAGTATATCCCGCCCAGTGGTCCACCTCCGGGTACCGCCTCGTCGTATAGTCCACCTCCAGATACCGTCCAGTCCTCGAACACTCGGCCTCTGTCAGCTCTGTCCGTCGTCTGCAACCAACACAACGAGGTGCGGGCATAGCCCGTGCAGGGGTGAGTATAACGATACTCAGTAGGGACCCCGAGACCCTCAAGGTCTCACTAAAACCAACAAGGATAAACACAAGAAGATCTCAACAGATAAACTCTACTTAGGTATATGCCCATACATATACCTAAGTTATCAAGTAACCCATCTCAGTCATGAGGAAACACAAGGGTCATGAGATCAACGGATAACCACTACCCAGGTATATGCCCATACATATACCTAAGTTATCAAGTAACCCATCTCAATCATGAGGAAACACAAAGGTCAAAAGTCTCAGCTCAAACCAGGATTTTCATTATCGAAACCGTAACTGCTGAAGAGCCCCGTCTCTGAAGTGTGTAGTAGTCCTATCATGACTCCGAGGTACTGCTCACTAACCTATGACTGCTGAGGTACTCCTCCTGTCGAGTACTGCGGGTTTGCGGCCAACTACCGGGCGCTCCGTCCGCTGAGGGTCTGTCGCCAAATACCGGGCGCTACCCAGATAGCCTGCTGAGGTACTCCTCCCGTCGAGTACCGCGGGTCTGCTGCCAACTACCAGGCGCTCCGTCCACCGTGGGTCTGCCGCCAAATACCGGGCGCTCCGTCCACTGGGCTAGTCGACTCACTCCAAGTCGAGTCGGTCAAGCAGTCGTCAGGTCTCAGCCGGCTACACGGTCTCCGTACTCTGCACGCTCGTCTCCACCGTCGCAGGTCTGTCGCTACAACCAAGCGCACACACTCCGTAGAGTATCGCGGGTCCGCTCCACGAGCTACTGGTCGATACTCCAAGTATCACAAGGTCCCGCGAAGAAGTGTCTCAAAGGCCCGTCTCGTCACAGGGGTCTCAACGCAACAGACGGCGCGTCGATCGGACGCCCGGTCTGTGAGTTATTAGCCTTTTCGTCCCAGGGGCCCGGTTGGTTTCGTGAGCGAAACCAATCCCGGCCGTATCTCAACTGCACCCCGAACTCCCATAGGGTATACTCAAAGGGACCGTTACTCAACGTAACCACCAACGCCGCTGACGGCTCGTCAAGCGGACGTCCTGTCTGAAAGATATCAGCTTTCCCGTTCCAGGGGCCCGGTTGGATTTCGGGTACAATCCAACCCGACCATACTCCGACTGTATCCAAAACTCGGGCGGAGTATGTCAAAAGTTCCGTCTCATCAAGAGGAAGTCAACGAAACAGACGGCGCGTCAATCGGACGCCCGGTCTGTGAGTTATTGGCATTTTCGTCTCCGGGGCCCGGTTGGTTTTTAAGGAAAAACCAACCCGACCGTACTCCACCTGCGTCCAAACCTCGGGCGGAGTATGCCAAAAGATCCGATTCACTAAGAGGAACACAACGCGACTGACGGCGCGTCAATCGGACGTTCGTGGCTCGAGATATGAGCGTTTCCGCTCCGAAGGCCCGGTTGGTTTCGTGAACGAGCCAACCCGGCCGAACTCAAAGTAACCCGAAACCTTGAGTGCGATATATCGAAACGACCGTCTCGATGCAAGGATCGCGTTGCCGCAGACGGTTCGTCATTCGGAGGTCCGAGGCTCAAGTTATGAGCCAAAAACCAAATCAGGTTCGAAACGGGGGGGTCCGGGTCCGGGCCGACCCGGCCCGACCCCCCCCCCCCCCCCCCCCCCCCCCCCGGGGGCGGCGCGGCAGCGGCGCGGCGGCCGGCGGCGGCGGCGACGGCGGCGCGGCGGTGGCGGCGCGGCGGCGGGCCGCGTGGCGGCGGCGGCGGCGGGCCGCGTGGCGGCGGCGGCGTGCCGCGTGGCGGCGGCGGCGGGCCGCGCGGCGGCGGGCGGCGGGCCGCGCTGGCGGCGGCGGGTGCCGCACGGGGTGGCAGCACGCGGGGCTCAGCCCCGCGATTCCTTCAAAAAAAAAAAAAAAACGGCGCGGGCCGTTTTTTTTTTTTTTTTTTTTTTTAAAAAAAACCGCCCCCCCTCACGTGGGGGGGCCTGCTGGCGCCGAACCAAGGGGGCCGGATGCCCCCTTCCCTCAAGAACCACCCCCTCTCTTAAAGAGGGGGTTTTAATGGACCGACCGGGGGATTTAATTCCCCCGGTTTTATGACATCCGGCCGGCCAGCTGGCCGGCCGGTTTTTACCAACGGGACCGGAAATTCCGGTCCCGCCTTCGACTTCCGACGCCGGCGGCCCGGCCGCCGGTCTGCTCTTCCGCCGCGGCCCGGAACCGGCCGCGGTCTCCTCGTCCCGCCGCGGCCCGGAACCGGCCGCGGTCTTCTCGTTCCGCCGCGGCCCGGAACCGGCCGCGGCGTTCGTCGTCCGGCGCGGTGCGACGGCACCGCGCCCCTTTCGCCACACGTTAATTTCTTTCAACGCGGCGCGACGGCGTCGCGTTCTTGATGTTCCTTCCATGGTGTGCGCGCGACGGCGTTGCGTAAAATAAACGCACGATCATCCACGTGGTGCGACGGCACCACGCCTCTTGCTTCCACCCGCAAGAACAAACAAGATCGTTGGAGGGGGTTCGGCCGTGTTCGTGCGGTCCGGCCCCCCTCACGTTAAATTAATAACGCATCTTAAAATAATCAACATCCCACGTTAGTTATACGAACCACGAGAAAAAAGAGATAATTAAATATTAAATCAACCACCCCTACCTCTGGTTTGAGATTCAAAGAATCTTTTACGTTCCGCGGAAGACGGCGTCGCGGAAGTCGGGCGTCGCGGTCGTCGTTCGTCAAATCCGTTGACGAAGAGTTACGTCCGATGCGACACGTTGTTGGCGGATCTTCGTTTGCCAACGAAGAAGGCCCGAGGAGGATGCGGCGTTCCCTCTTGTTGACACCGAGGACGAAGAAGAGAGGCGTCGTTCTTCGTCGGAGTTTGAGCGTTCTTCGTCAAGATGAACGTTCTTCGTCAAGATGAAGAAGATGAAGAGGAATGCTCTCAAAAGCTCCCAAGGGAACAAACGATCAACCCAAAATAAAATAAGACTACATCTTATTTTATTCTCACTTTGCCAACCTTTCAAAATTCAAAGTTGAATTCAATTCACTAATTAAGTCTAGAGTTGACAAAATTGAATGAAAAGATAAATTGGCAAGAGTTAAAGTAGGGGAGAGTTACATAATTAAGAGGGGGGTTTTTAGAGGTTAAGGAATTTGAAAAGAAAAAGGGGTTCGTGTGGGCCCCACCACACTTAATCCTCCCAAGGGAGGTTAAGTGGGTGTGGGTCCCACTTCTAACCTCCTTTGGTAGGTTTTTAAAAATAAGTTAAAATAAAATTTGTTTTGCACAAATTTTATTTAACTTAACTGAAAAACCCCAAAACGTAACTTTCAACCCGCAACAAACGCAACTCCCGAAAAGGTCTCATTAAGCGAAAATCGGCGCTGCGAGTTCATCGGTGCCCTCGGATTTCAATTCCGAGCACCGGATCAAAAGTTAGGAATTTCCGCTCGTTCGTTCACTGAACGTACCCGAGCCAAACTTCGGAAATTAATTCCGGGCACTCCGGGCCTCGGAATCAGGTGCCGTCTGAAACCGCGCTCTTGTAAAATTCTAAAGAAAATTAAGAAAAAATTTTCCTTGAATTTTACGGGTCTTTACATTACTCCCACCTCAGGGCTTTACGTCCCCGTAAAGCTACAACAAAAACTAGGGAAACAAAAGAGGGTACTGAGCACGCATCTGAGCCTCCCGCTCCCATGTGCTCTCCTGGAGATTCCCGTGTCGCCATCTGTTGCGCACAAGAGGAATCGATCGTCCATGTAGGACTCGCTCCTGTCGATCCTCTATCTCCACCGGGACCTCCGTAAAAGTCACCTCATCGTCAAGGATGTGCGTCGGGTCGAGCACGCATCTCCTCAGCTGAGACACGTGGAAGACGTCGTGCACCCGGTGCAATTGAGGTGGTAGAGCCAGGCGATAAGCCACCTCACCAACCCTGCTGAGGACCTGGAAGGGTCCGATGAAGCGCGGAGATAACTTGTTGCCTCGGCCAAATCTCCGAATACCACGTCGAGGTGAGACCGCAAGAAGACGTGGTCACCATCCTCGAACTCTAGTGGCCTCCGCCTCCTGTCAGCGTATGACTCCTGCCGGCTCTGTGTTGTCCTCATCCGCTCCTGGATGACATGGACCTCCTCCGACGTGGCCCGGACCATCTCTGGTCCCACAAGAGCTGCAAGATTTCTTCTTTGCCGATAAGAGAAACCTGGTCTCATCCCCTGGATGAACCACATTCTTTGCCTAAAACAGTCAATCCTAACATGGATGATATTAATCCATACCAAGGATGACGTCGTAAGGCCTCGACGCTACTACTAAGAGATCCAACCGTTACTCTCGCCTCCAAGGGTTGAGTCACACTGTCGGCATCAGTGTGTGGTAACTGGTCTCCTCCAGTAGATGTCTCACAAGTGAGGGTCAAGTCAACAGTCAACTGGAACCTCTTAGTAACATCACAAAAGAGGACAGGAAAGAAAACATCACAAAGGATGCGTCTTTTATTATTGCAGCTCATAATACAAGACGCTACACAAAAGCAACATCAACATGGAACTAGAAGTACAAAAGACGTATCCACTAGTTCCGCTCCTGTCCACCTGCTCCCAGAGCTCCATGATCGTAAGCTTCAGCTTCCTGAAGCTGTGCTCTCGCATGTTCACCTACTCCCTGTGGTCGGGGTGGACCTCCTGGTGGTGGTGGTGGCAGAGCCTCAAAGCGTCGTCCACCACCTGCTGCTCGGCCAGCTCCTCTTCCTCGTCCGCCTCCTCCCTGCGGACCGCCACGGTCGAACCTCTGCCTCTGCCTAGGTGGTTCCTCAACCGTCTGCTGCTCCTCCGCATGGCGGGTCGGGCAGTCACGAGCCATGTGGCCTTGCCCGCCGCATGCAAAGCACTGTCTTCCACTCAAAAGACTGACTCCGCGCTGTGTGCCCTGCACTGCTGAGCCAGTGCCCTGAGGTCGTCTGCCTGAAGGTCTGGTCTGTCTGGACCCCTGAGTCATCTGTCGGCTACCTGCTACCGAAGACTCCGCTACGTGCCGCCCTGCGGTGGGTCGCTGCGCTGGTGAAGACTCAGCAAGGAAGCTCTCAATCAGAAGGGCTCGCTCCAGTACTCCAGTCTGAGTCGGTAAGCTGAGGGAGATCAGCGATGCCCTGATCTCGTGTCTCAAACCCTGCTCGAAGGTCCGGGCCCGGAAGAATGGGTCCCGTACCATGTCGGTCGAGTAGCGCGAGAGATCGGTAAATCTCGCCGAGTACTGAGCGACCGTCATGCTGCCCTGCCGCAACTGAAGAAGCTCCTGGATGCGCACCGCTCGGAGGGTGGCCGGGACGAACTCCGAGCGGAAGAGGCTCTCAAAGTCCGTCCAAAGTAGAGATGCCTCATCGTGCACCTGGAGCATCAAGCTCCACCATCGTCCTACTGCTGCGTGTAGTAGGCTCGCAGCGAGGATCACCATGAGGTCTGCTGGTGTCCTCACTAGCCTAAACACTCGTACCACTGCCTCCAGCCAGTCCTCTGCAGCCTGGGGATCCGTCTCCCCGCGAAACCTGGGCGGTCGCTGGCGCTGAAACTCATGCAGTGCGCTGAGGCGACGTGCATCGTCAGCGGCTGCTGCTGGAAGCATCGGGGGCTCGGCGGGTAGAGCTACCGCCGGTGCCACTGCTGACAAAGGGCCCTGCACCGAGGCCTCGTCGCTCGGTGGGCTGTCGTCACGTTCGATTCTCGGAACCCTAGCTGGCTGCCGTCGTGGGGCCATCCTGAAAGAAACAACGTAACACGATCAAACGATTATACCTGGTGAGCTGACCTGGTTTGAGCTGTTTTAAGGGGAAAAACTTTTGAAAACACACACGCAATCAATGTTTTCGTGCACAAAGTCGGAAATCAGTTGTCAGGGTCCTGGTGTATGGATACGTCGGCCGCCCGCACCAACACTGGACTCCCTGAACTGAAAACCACACTCGGTACCCTTAACACTATTGCTTCACAGAAAGAAACATCAGAGTTATAAGTTCTGCGGTAGAACCGAACTCCTCTGATACCAATTTGTCACGACCCGTCCTCGGGGCCCGTGCCGTGACTACCCCAAGCCCGCCTTCCATAGGCCAGGGGTTGGCGACTAGCACCAAAGGCGTAAAATCCCGATAACTGGGAAGGCATTGCCTTTATAAAGAAAACAAGCACCACAGAGTACAAGCGGAAGTAAAACACTAAGTACAAAAAGAAGAGCTGAAAAGTAAAAGGGGCCGGAAATACAAGCCCAACTGTAAAGTACAACTCAAAAAGGAAAAACAGCAACTGAAAAGTAAAACTGCTACGCCGAGCTGTCCACTGGAAATCCCACCTGAAGGGTGGGTACAGATAGCTCCTCTGCTCCTCGGGTCCCGCCGTCTGCTCCGAGTATATCCCGCCCAGTGGTCCACCTCCGGGTACCGCCTCGTCGTATAGTCCACCTCCAGATACCGTCCAGTCCTCGAACACTCGGCCTCTGTCAGCTCTGTCCGTCGTCTGCAACCAACACAACGAGGTGCGGGCATAGCCCGTGCAGGGGTGAGTATAACGATACTCAGTAGGGACCCCGAGACCCTCAAGGTCTCACTAAAACCAACAAGGATAAACACAAGAAGATCTCAACAGATAAACTCTACTTAGGTATATGCCCATACATATACCTAAGTTATCAAGTAACCCATCTCAGTCATGAGGAAACACAAGGGTCATGAGATCAACGGATAACCACTACCCAGGTATATGCCCATACATATACCTAAGTTATCAAGTAACCCATCTCAATCATGAGGAAACACAAAGGTCAAAAGTCTCAGCTCAAACCAGGATTTTCATTATCGAAACCGTAACTGCTGAAGAGCCCCGTCTCTGAAGTGTGTAGTAGTCCTATCACGACTCCGAGGTACTGCTCACTAACCTATGACTGCTGAGGTACTCCTCCTGTCGAGTACTGTGGGTTTGCGGCCAACTACCGGGCGCTCCGTCCGCTGAGGGTCTGTCGCCAAATACCGGGCGCTACCCAGATAGCCTGCTGAGGTACTCCTCCCGTCGAGTACCGCGGGTCTGCTGCCAACTACCAGGCGCTCCGTCCGCCGTGGGTCTGCCGCCAAATACCGGGCGCTCCGTCCACTGGGCTAGTCGACTCACTCCAAGTCGAGTCGGTCAAGCAGTCGTCAGGTCTCAGCCGGCTACACGGTCTCCGTACTCTGCACGCTCGTCTCCACCGTCGCAGGTCTGTCGCTACAACCAAGCGCACACACTCCGTAGAGTATCGCGGGTCCGCTCCAGGAGCTACTGGTCGATACTCCAAGTATCACAAGGTCCCGCGAAGAAGTGTCTCAAAGGCCCGTCTCGTCACAGGGGTCTCAACGCAACAGACGGCGCGTCGATCGGACGCCCGGTCTGTGAGTTATTAGCCTTTTCGTCCCAGGGGCCCGGTTGGTTTCGTGAGCGAAACCAATCCCGGCCGTATCTCAACTGCACCCCGAACTCCCATAGGGTATACTCAAAGGGACCGTTACTCAACGTAACCACCAACGCCGCTGACGGCTCGTCAAGCGGACGTCCTGTCTGAAAGATATCAGCTTTCCCGTTCCAGGGGCCCGGTTGGATTTCGGGTACAATCCAACCCGACCATACTCCGACTGTATCCAAAACTCGGGCGGAGTATGTCAAAAGTTCCGTCTCATCAAGAGGAAGTCAACGAAACAGACGGCGCGTCAATCGGACGCCCGGTCTGTGAGTTATTGGCATTTTCCTCTCCGGGGCCCGGTTGGTTTTTAAGGAAAAACCAACCCGACCGTACTCCACCTGCGTCCAAACCTCGGGCGGAGTATGCCAAAAGATCCGATTCACTAAGAGGAACACAACGCGACTGACGGCGCGTCAATCGGACGTTCGTGGCTCGAGATATGAGCGTTTCCGCTCCGAAGGCCCGGTTGGTTTCGTGAACGAGCCAACCCGGCCAAACTCAAAGTAACACGAAACCTTGAGTGCGATATATCGAAACGACCGTCTCGATGCAAGGATCGCGTTGCCGCAGACGGTTCGTCATTCGGAGGTCCGAGGCTCAAGTTATGAGCCAAAAACCAAATCAGGTTCGAAACGGGGGGGTCAGGGTCCGGGCCGACCCGGCCCGACCCCCCCCCCCCCCCCCCCGGGGGCGGCGCGGCGGCCGGCGGCGGCGGCGACGGCGGCGCGGCGGTGGCGGCGCGGCGGCGGGCCGCGTGGCGGCGGCGGCGGCGTGCCGCGTGGCGGCGGCGGCGGCGTGCCGCGCGGCGGCGGCGGCGGGCCGCGTGGCGGCAGCGGCGGGCCGCGCGGGCGGCGGCGGGTGCCGCACGGGGTGGCAGCACGCGGGGCTCAGCCCCGCGATTCCTTCAAAGCAAATCAAAATAGAGTAGGTTCTACGTGAACAGTTGCTTCCTCTGGGGTGCTTCTCGGGTAGCACAAGATCTTCAGGCGAGACAGATTTCCCAGGCAGCAGTGGACTGGATGGAGACGAATGCTAGAGTTCTACGCCTAGCTTGGATACTAGTAGAGCGGATGATGATCTTAGCTCCAGGTGTTTCCAGAGAGTGACCATGAGGTTGGTCCTTATAGTAACGAGGCTTCGGTACGCGAACCGATACCTGGATTAGTACTTACGGGTAGAGCGCCAGCTATGTCACTACCTGTTGGTCAGCAGACACTACCGGCGGTACCGGTAGCAGAGACTCGAGCGTGCAGAGTACGGAGACCGTGTAGCCGGCTGAGACCTGACGACTGCTTGACCGACTCGACTTGGAGTGAGTCGACTAGCCCAGTGGACGGAGCGCCCAGTGGACGGAGCTCTTTCCACCACCTACCATCATTCGCCTCTTTCAATTCAGATAGCGGCCAAAGATTCACTCACCCAATACTCTAATCCCACGAGAATAATCCTCAACATGAGAAATAAGAGTAGTATGAAAAGTTCATCAATTAATCGCATCATTTTTTACACCAATTTTTGATACCATACTGATACCAAAAAAACTGATTTCATCGCGAACCTCAGCTATCATGATATCTATTCTTTGATCGATCAATTCAAGAATCTTCATATTTAAAACACATACCCCCTATCTTATTCTTCTCCCCTATCTCGTTGCTCTACCTACCAGCTTCTCCCCATTTCATTGACTAAGGCATTTTATCCCTTCTTTATCCACATCTTCTCCCCTTAATGAACTATTTGTCCCCATTTTTCAACGAACCCAAAGGTCACTCCTTTGTGGTCATCAATAGAGTAAAGAACGAATATCAACACAATAGGGAAAAACACACCATACCTCGAGGAGAGGGGGTCCCATATCCACACTTTTTCAAGTGTGGGGAGTCGACTGATCTTTCAGAGCCAGTCGATGCCTCTCAAAACCTTCCTTGGGTAAGGCATTTTTTAGAATGTCTGCAACCTGTAGTTTAGTAGGAAAATACTCCAACATCGTGATTCCCTGCTCAACATTCTCCTTGATAAAATGAAACTTTATCTCAATGTGATTTTCCCTAGAGTAATGGATGGGATTTTTTTCTGAGGTTTATAGAACTTGAGTTGTCGCAATGGATTCTGATCAGAGTCTTCACTTCAACTCCAATATCATCAAGCTACTTCTTCATTCACAATAATTATGTGCATTCTTGAGTGGCCCCAATATACTCATGTTCTTCGGTGTTCATTGAAATGAAATATTTTTTCTTTGTCAGCAAACAAATACGCAATCCACTAACATAGAAATCACCTCTTGATGTTGATTTTATATCATCCACTGAACTGGCCCAATCTGGATTTGTATATCCCAACATCTCTTTCTTGGAATAGGGTGAAAATAGTATCAGGTCTTGTCGCTATCAGGTAGAGTAAAATCCCAATAATATTCCTGTATTATATTATATTAACATCCTTTCCATTGTAATATTTCAATAATTTCATCAGGGTAGTAATTAGAGTCTCTATCTCCATGGAATTTTCCATTCCCAAACTTATAAGAACCCCCTTAGAATATTTGGATTGAGAAATGAAAGAGACATTATTTCCTTGTGACACCTATTAACTAAAGAAAAACATCACCTCTCCATTCATTGACATTTCAAACTCACTTTTCATGAATTTGGAAAACTGTCTGCACTATGCTTCATCTGATCTATCAAATATTATGTCATTGACATAAACCAGCACCATTAACCTTTGATTACTCTCATTGTTGAAATAGATATTGTAATCAACTCCACTGCACTGGAAATCAAAATTATTTAAATACTGATCAACCCTCAAGTACCATACTATTGGTGCCTATTTCAGCCCATATAATGCATTCTTCAGTCGAAAAACCTTGTTCTCATCCTCATGAACAAGAAAACCATATGCATGCATGATATTCACTTCTTCCTACAGAACCCCATTCAAGAATGAAAATTTAAAATCCATATGTAACACTTTGAACATCTGTTACACTGAAATGTCTAGGAATAATCTAATTGTCTCTAGCCAGGAAACCAGTGCCAATATATCATCAACATCTATTCTTTTAGTTTGAGAGTATCCTTTTCACACGATTCGTGCATTGTCTTGAATCACTATTCCTTTTTCTTTCATCTTTTTTGTGATATACCCATTTAGTCCTGATGATATTTTTATCTGTTATCGTAAAAACAATCTCCCAATATCTGGTTCTTCTCAATTTGTTATAGTTCTTCATTCATAGATTAAACCTAGTTTTCATCTTCACCTACTTCTTCTTACTCATCATCATTACCTTCTTCTGAATCAACATTTTACACATTTACTCACCATGAGTTTCTCACCATCTAATTACTAATATAAGGAAACTGGTCACTGTTCTATTAAAGATTATGTTCATTCTATATTATAGTGATATCATTGATTTCAACTAATTTTTAAGCCTCATGTTTAAACATTTATTCCATTCTCTTGTATTATCTTTGTATCCTGAAAATTGATAGTTCATACCATATTTATAGAAAAAATAGATAATCATGAAATACAAGATTTTTGCTGATTCTCCTAAAATCAAGCTTCTTGATGATGAATACCTAAAACATTCATCAATTATATCCCTTTGAGATATTGCATCTGATTATGATATAGAGATCTCACCCTTTTTCGTGAAACTCTTCCAATTGTTGGGACCAATCTTTTGACCCACAGTTGTTCTCCTTCTCCTAAATCATTTATTCTCACATGGCACTTAGAAATGATCCACCAAAAAAACATCTAAGACTACAAAGACAAAATATATGGAGGAAACAAGAGATAAAGTTAATAACAAAATTATTGTCTATTGTGATCAATTACTTCCACTTTTCTCAGGGAGTCGTATAACATCAACTCCTTTAATGAAAATCTTTCATATTCCTTCAATATCTCATGTAACTTATCTAAATCATTTGACATTATGGATCACATAACATCACTACTTTTCTTATTTTTATGCTACTTTCCCATGGATCATATATCCCCTTGATCCTGAAACACCTGAACCTTAGTTAATATGATTTATACACATTGGGAGAGGGGTTCTTCTGGAATCCTCAAGAGGAGGACTGTAGTTGATCCAGATGGGTCAACCCTTTGATTATTTATTTAAAAGCATTGAACTCACCCCTTTCCTACTCTAATTTCCTAGCCAACTTCAACTATTCTTTCCATATGTCTATCCAATCATTACCCCAATCCTGAGTATTCTTTAGATATTTAGGATATGTGGGTCTGTCCTTCTTCAAAATCTGGGGTTTATACCCACTAGTAAAAATATCATTATTTGAGGTTCCACCCGAATTCAATTTCTCATGATTCATTCTCTGAGCGAGAAACTCTCAACTATCCATATTCCCTTTCCAATTCCTCTAATGGATGGATCTTTCTATTGCCTTCACTTCCTATTGTGTGGCATGAAATGTGAATTTTTTATGAAATTCTTTAATTGTATTTCTTTTATCAATTATTTGAGTCATGCAACCCTTTCTTGTTGGTTTTGAGTCTTTCATTAATTTCACATTCTTACTACTCACAGCTAGAGTTGATCTTCTCATGTTCTTCCAGGATTGTTCATGCTCTCTCTGGGAGAGAAATTGTGGATGTAATAAAGGATGTGATTGATACAACTTTCATTTATCTCCTTGTGATTATCATGAGAATTTATACCTAATTTTGATTTCACTAAGTTTTCTCCTAGTATAGGATTTTTCTTTATACACTGCATGTTCTAGGGATCTCATTCTAGGTACATTTTCATTCCCCACTTTCTTCTTGTTGCACTGTCTGGCCAAATTATCATGATCATAACGTATGAATCATCTTATATTAAAGGTATACCTCATTTCATAATTCCATAGCTGAGATGTTGATTCTTATTGAGATCTTCTTTTGACAATTTGCTCCTAGTATTCCTGACACATACTCTTGGTGTGTCCCATTCTTACAAAATAAAATCACTTCACGGATACATTCTTCTTAGATACTCTTCTTCTAGACTTCTCAATATTCTCTTCTTATTCTCAAAATTAGAAATTTTTCTATCTTCATTGCATGAAACATATTCAAAATCTTCTTAACAAAATCTCGATGTGCAGCCATAAATCCCACAGAAATAGCACATGTTGTCACTATTTCTTGTAAATTTCTTCTTAGGTTTGTCTCCATCACCTATAGGATTTTATCCATTTCAGGAACTATTCATGACTCACATTCTATCATCCATGAGAGGGGATTCATCAAATACAATACCAGTTTTTTCCAAATGATATGGTCTTTGAGCTAAGAAAATATGTTGTTGTTTCTCTTCAGAAATATCATATTTATTTTTCATTTTATCATCACTTGCTGAATTATAATCAGATAGTATGTGAAAGGCATCCTTCATATTAGGCTTTCCTTTGGTATTGGATTTCTCTATTTATTTCTTCACTAACTCAAGATCTTCTTCCAACTTTTGAATCTTCATATCCCTTGCTTCAAGTTAATCATTATGTTCTCTCTTGGGATTCTTCCTTCTACTCATCACATCCTCTAACGCATGTGTGTGCTTATCCACCATGTCACATTGCTCCTTTAATTTCAATTTTTCTTTAGCAATATAATCAGTATACATGCACTCTCCTTTGGTAGTATTTGATTCTCCTAAACTAGTTTAGTTAGCTATGTACAAGATCATGATTTATGGATTTAAAATTTTGAATGTTATCAGAGTTTAGATTCATTCCCTTATCATTATCATTGCATGTCTCTCCCTTTGAAGAAACCACTTGTAGTTGTTTATCTTGGGAATAATTATTCTCCCTTAGGTCGATAGCCACATAAATAAGCCTTTTATTTAATCCTCTTAGCTTGTTGACCTCAATGTCTTGTAATTTGATCCAGATATCTTTAGATTTAACTTATTCATCCAATTTCTGATCCAATTCCGTGGTCATGTCGACATCATCTACTGGTGGCATCCTTCTTGAAAATTCTTCATCATCAGTAGTTTCAGTATCACATTAAATTTAAAGTAATTCACTCATTCCTACATCATTATTGAGTGATTATATCTTTTCCCTATCAGATTAATCCAAGCCTTCCTTAAAAAAGTTGTTTGATTCCTTTAGTTGAATCAAACTTTTTCCATAAACACTTCCACACTAAGGAATATCATCTAACTTTCGATTCTTCTTTGATGTTTTTTCCTTTTCGATCACACACTGAGATAAGAGTAGATTGAATCTACATCCACAAAAATCGAATAAACCAAGTCAGATAAAAAAAATATGATAAAAGAAACATATCCCTCTAATACCAATAGTTATGACAAAAAGGGGACTATATACCCTAATAGGGGGTGAATCTGGGTATGGATATTCAATTCTAAATTCTTCTTACCCCACTAGATCATGATCTATTTATCACAAGGGTCACATTATTTACACTTGTGTGTTTACTATGATCACTTCTGTTCTTCATTATCTGATGATGGTGCTTTGGATGCAATGTGGGGAAGAAAGCAGGAAGACAGAGATATGTTTACTTGGTTCACCCTTGCTAGGATACGTCTAAGGAGTATAAAATGGTGATGTTCCACTATACCAAATACAAAAAATCTCACTACCAATAATGTTCTGGCTAGATCACTTCTATGCCCAAGCTCACTGCCTTTACAATATTTATGGTTATCTCATTGCTTTCTCAAGGGTCACTACCTATTCCTCTATATTTGGATCATTGTCGGTAAAAAGGATCACCTTCTTACTCTTCCTTTTCTCACTACTCTGGAAATGATCCATTCATTGTTTATTGACTTGTAGGACCCTTCATCTTCACTAATGAATACTTCCTCAGTTATTGATAGATTCTCCATTGAAGTTCAAATTTCATCCACTAATGAATACCCAGTTTCCACTAATCACTGGGAAATAACCTTTGGAAATAACTTCGCAAAGCTCCCTATATCCGGAAGGTCCCAATTTTTCAAAGCTCAAACAAGCCATCGTGAAGTCCTTACTTCTTCAGAAAGCACATACCTTTGCCGAGATCACTACATCACCAAGAAAACTTCTTCACAATGCTCAAGCACTCGCAATTATCAGGCCGTTGTAGAGCTCAAGAATTTGATAGGTGACTTCCTTCGCGAATCTCACTAATCCAAAGCAAAACACACCTCTATCATGGAGCTAGATTTTTTATCATGAAGCTCATGTCTTTCACGGAGCACATTGCCTCCACAAACATCATCTGCGATTTGAGATCTATGAATTTTTCTTGGAAAACTCTCTAATTCTCTCAAGGGGGTTGAGGCATATTTATAGGTGATCCCACCGAATTGAGAACCTTCCATGTGAAGTCAAGTCCATGTCATCTCAAATCACAAAGCTGCTAAATTATTGCTAAAATTCAATATGTTTCACGAAGAACCATGGTCACTTTCTAGATTCACAAATCCTGTCGTAATCGTGATTCATTCCATCAAATCTTTTGTGTTGATCAATGCTTCACTAATAATGCTCTTCACCGCCGCAATGCTCTATTTTAGAGCTCTTCTCCTCTGCCATTCGTGAAGCTCGTTGTAATCATCGGGCTCACCGTCAACATCCTTCATGTCTTTCCGAAATGCAATTCATGAATCCCATCTTCGCAAAACTCAATCCTTTTCTATATTTTGATGAGATCTTCAGGGAAATCCTAAGATTGTGATCCTCACCAAATCCCAAATTTTGGACCCCAAAAATTTGGCAAACATTGTAAAATGGCACCACCTTGTATATATTCTCCGGAACCACCTCCAGATCATCCATTTCTTTGTCATGGTTATTTTTCAACATGGATTATCAACAACTTCTCCGAAACTCGATTATTCAACATGGAAACCTGCATTTTCAACAAACACAACCAACCCAAGAATGCTGCAATGTTACCTTGAGGTATTTTTTCCCAACATTCTCCCCCTTTTGCTTTGTTGAAAACTCTTCTCATAACGATTATCTACACTCTAATAACTCGTTGAAGCTCCTTCCGTCATCTACCATCATTTGCTTCTCCGGATTCAGATAGAGACCAAAGATTCACTCACCACATACTCTATACCCACATAAACAATGCTCAATGTGAGAAATAAGAGTAGTATGAAAAGTTTATCATTGAATTACATCATTTTTTACACCAATTATTGAAACTTTACTGATACCAATAAAATTATTTCATCACAAACCTCAGCAGTTGTGATATCTAATATTTCATCGATCACTTCATGAATCGTCATATTTGGAACTCATACTCCCCCTATATTGTTGCTCTCCCCTATTTCGCTGCTCCACCTACCAGCTTATCCTTGAGTCTTTGACTCAGAAATTTTCTCCCTTCTTTATCCACATTTTCTTCCCCTTAAAGAACTATTTATACCCCTTTTTAAACCATACTAAAGGTCACACCATTGTGGTCTTAAATAGATTTGAGAACACATATCAGCACAATAGGAAAAAACACCCCATACCTTGGGGAGAGGGAGTCCCACATCCAAACCTTTTCAAGTATATGGAGTCAACTGAACTCCTAGAGCCAGTCAATGCCTCTAAAAAGAATCCTTGGGTAAGGACTTTGTTAGAGTGTCTGCAACCTGAAGTTTAGTAGGCACATACCCCAACATCATGATTCCCTGCTCAAACTTCTCTTTGATAAAATGTTACTTTTTCTCAATGTTCTTTGTCCTTGAGTGATGGACGGAATTTTTTCTGAGATTTATAGCACTTGAGTTATCGCACTAGATTTTGATTAGAGACTTCACTTCAACTCCCATATCATCAATCTGCTACTTCATCCACAATAATTTTGTGCATGCTTGGGTGGTCATAATATACTCAGCTTCTACAGTAATCAATGAAATGCGATATTGCTTCTTTTTTATCCAAGAAATACATAATCCACCAACATAGAAAGCACCTCATGATGTTGGTTTTCTATAATCTGCTGAACCAGCCTAATCTGCAGCTATATATCCCAATAACTCTTTCATTCCATCTAGTGAAAAAAAATATTAGGTCTCGTCACTATCAGGTATAGTAAACTACCAATAATCTTCTTATATTCTATGATATTAACCGCCATTCCATTATCATATTTCGATACTTTCATCTGGGTAGTAACCGAAGTGTTTATCTCCTTGGATGTTTCCATTACAAATATTCTCAGAACCTCATTGGAATATATGGATTGAGAAATGAAAGAGTCATTCCTTCCTTGTGACACCTCTAAACTAAGGAAAAATATTAACTCTCCAATCATTAACATTTCGAACTTACTTTTCATGAATTTGGAAAATTTTCTACACTGATCTTCATCTGATTTGCCAAATATTATGTCATTGACAAAAACCAGCACCATCATCCTTTGATTACTGTCATTTTTGAAATAGAGATTGTAATCAACTACACCACACTGGAAACTATGCTTCTTAAATATTGATCAAGCCTCGAGTACCAGGATCATGGTGCTTGTTTCAGCCCATATAATTTCTCCTTTAGCCGAAAAAAGTTGTTCTCATCCTCATGAATGGGAAAACCATATAAACTTCTTCCTCTATAACCCCATTCAAGAATGCATATTTTACATCAATGTGGAATACATTGAACATCTATTGCACAAAAATTTCCAGGAATAATCAGATCGTCTCCAGACTTGTAACCGGTGCAAATGTTTCATCAACATATATTTCCTCTACCTAGAAGTATCCTTTGCACACTTTTATTTCTTTGTTTTGAATCATTGTTCCATATTCATTAATCGTGTTGCAGTGGACCCATTTAGTCATGATAACATTCTTATCTGCTAGCCTCGAAGCAATCTCCCAATATCTGATTTTTCGCAATTTGTTAAATTTCTTCATTCATAGGTTAAACCTAGTTTTAATATTCAGTTTCTTCCTCCTACTCATCATCCTTACCATCAACTGAATCAATATTTCACAGATTTACTCACCCTTATTTTCTCACCTTCTCATTTCTCCATTAATGAATCTTTTCACTATTTTATTAAATATTATGTTCATTCTATAATATAGTGATATCATTACTTTAAAATAATTTTGTAGCCACATTTTGAAACATTATTTCCATTCTGTATTTCTTGATTATATATTTTTCTCCTCAAATTGAGCTTCTTGATGTTGGATAGCCAAAACATTCATCCTTTATTTCCCATTCAGATCTTTCATCTAATTAAGAGATAGATATCTCCCTCTTTTTTGTGAAAATCATCATATTTTTGGGACCAATGTTTTTACTGATAGTCATTATCCTTCTCCTACATCATTTATTATCAGGCGATACATTACAATTATCCACCAACAAAACCTCTAAGACTATGGAGTCAAACTCAGTGTAGGAAACAAGAGATAACATTAATAACACAATTATTGTCTATTGTGATCAATTAATTCCACCTCCCTCATGGATCTCTATAATATCAACTCCTTTTATGGAATTATTTCATATTCCTTCAATAACTCTGGTAACTGATCTGATTCATTTGACATTCTGGATCACATCACATCACTACTTTGCTTCTTTTGATGCCACTTCCTTAGGATCGTATATCCCCTTGAACCTGAAACACCTAAACATTAGTTAATAGGATTTATACACCTAGGAAGAGGGGTTCTTCTTGAATCATCAAGATGAAGATTGTGGTTGATCCTAATGGGTCAATCCTTTGATTCTTTCTTGAAAAGCATTGCACTCATCCCTTGCATGGTCTAATTTCCTATCCAACTTCAAGTGTTCTGGACATATGAATATCCATTATTTGCCCACATCATGATTATTCTTCTGATATTTAGGTTCTGTGGGTTTGACCATCTTCACAATTTGGGGTTTATACCCACTAATTAAAATATAATTCTTTGAGGTTCCTTCAGAATTTCATTTCTCGTGATTCTTTCTCTAAGCGGGAAACTCTCAATTGTCCATATTCTCTTTCTTATTCCTCCAATGGAGGGATATTTCTATTTCCTTCACTTCCTTCTATGTGGCATGACATGTAAATTTTTCATGACATTATTTAATCACATTTCCTTTATCAATTGTCTGAGTCATGCCACCCTTTCTTGTTGGGTTTGAGTCTTTCACTGATTTCACATTCTTCTTACTCAATACTAGAGTTGATCTTCCCATGTTCTTCTTGGTTTGTTCACATTCTCTTCAGGAAATATGTTGTGGATGTAATAGAGGAGGTAATTGCTACACCTTTTATTTACCTCCTTATGATTTTCCTGAGACTTTACACTAATTTTTCATCTCACCATGTTTTCTTCTAGTATAGGATTTTTCTTTATACACTGCATGTTCCGGGGATATCCTTCTAGGTTCATTTTCCTTCCCTAATTTATTCTTGTTGCATTGTCTAGCCAATTGACCAAGATTAGAACATATGAAACATATTCTATTAAAGGTATACCGCATTTCATTAATTCTAAGATGAGATGTTGATTCTTCTTGTGTTCTTCTTTTTTCATTGAGCTCCTAGGATTCCAGACCCATACTCATGGTGTGTATCTTTCATCCACAATAAAATCACTTCATGGATAAATTCTTCTGAGAGACTTGTCTTCCATAATTCTCAAGATGATTCTTCTTATTCTCAAATTTAGAAATTTTTCTATCTTTATAGCATGAAATATATTCCAATGGCTCTAAACAAAAGGTTGATGTGTGTCCATGAATGCAACAGATATTGCACATGTCATCACTATTTCTTGTAAATGCCCTCTTAGGTCTTTCTCTAGCACCTAGAGAATTTTATCCATTTTGGGAACAGTTCATGACTCTCTTTCTGTCATGTAGGGGAGGGGATTTATCAAATCCAATACCATTTTTTCTAAACTGTATGGTCTTTGAGATGAGAAAATATGTTGTTGTTTCTCTTCATAAATAGCATATTTTTTTAATTTTTTCATCATTTTATGAATGAAAGTCAAATAGGAAGTGCATTGCATCCTTTATTTATGGATTTCATTTGGTATTATATTTCTCTACTTATTTCTTTACTAACACTAGATCTTCTTACAAATTTTGAATATGCATATACCTTGATTCAAGTTGATCATTTATTTCTATCTATAGATTCTTCCTTCTACTAATCACATCCTCTAACTCATGTGTGGGCTTATCCGCCATGTCACATTACTCATTCAGTTTCAATTTTTCTTGGGCAATAGAATCAGCATACATGCACTCTTCTGTTGTATTGTTTGATTCTCCTGAACTTGTTTTGTTAGCCTTATATAATGATCATCATTTCTGGCTTTCAAATTTTTAATGTCATCCGAGTTTGGATTCATTCCCTTATCATCATCATTAAATTTCTCTCTCTTTGATGAAAACTCTTGAAGTTATTTAGCTTGGGAATCATTCTTCTTCCTTAGGTCAGTATCCACATCAGTAATCCTTTTATTTAAGCCTCTTAGCTTGTTGACATCAATTTATAGTACTTGGATCTGGATATCATTTGATTTAACTTATTCATCCAATTTCTGATCCAATTATTTCTTCATGTCAACATTATCTATGGGTGGTATCCTTATTGAATCATAATCTCCATCAGAAGATTCAGTATCACTTTGAATTTTATGTACTACACTCGTTAATACATCATTATTGAGTGAATCTATCATTTCTCTACTAGATTCATTCAAGACTTCCTTCACCAGGCTATTTGATTGCATTAGTTGAATCAGAATTTTTCCATAAACACTTCCACACTGAGGAATAACTTCTAACTTCTGATTCTTCATTGATGTTTTTTCCTTTTCCATCACACACCAAGATAAGAGAAGATTGAATCTCTATCCAAAAAAAATTGACTAAACCATGTTAGAGAAAATAATATGATAAAATAAACTTATCCCTCTGATAACAATTTTTAGGACCAAAATGGGTCTATTAACCCTTAGTGGGGGGGGGGGAATCATGGTATGGATATTATTTGATAAATTCTTCCTACCCCACTAGATCACGACCTCTTTGTCACAAGGGTCACATTGTTTTCATTTGTGTGTTTATTATGACCACTTAGATGATGATTCTTTGGATGCATTTTAGGGAAGTAAACAGGAAGACCTAGATATTTTTTTAGTTCTCCCTCATTGGGATACATCCAAGGGGAATATAAGGGAGATGTGACGCTGTACTAAATCCACTTAATCCCACTACCAATAATGTTTGGGCTAGCTCACTTATATTCATAGGATCACTGGCTTTAAAATGTTTAGGGTTATCTCACCACTTTCTCAAGGGTCACTCCATATTCCTCTCTCTTTAGATCACTTCCAGTAGAAAGGATCATCTTCTTCCTCTTTCTTTGCTAACTACTCTAGAAAGGATCCACTCACAGTTTATGGATGAGTAGGTTTCTTCATTATCACTAATGAATACATCCTCAGTTATATATAGTTTCCCTAATGAAGCCCAAATTTCCTCCACTAATGAATAACCCTTTTCCACTAATCACTAGGCAACAACCTTTAGAAATATGTTTTCAAAGATCCCAACTTCACGAAGCTCACAATTTTGCAAAGGTCAAACAATCCTTCATGAAGTCATTGATTCTTCACAAAGCATAGACCTTTGCATAGCTCACTCCTTTGTAGAGAACACTACTTCATAGATCTCAATCCTTCACAATGCTCTGGTCGTCACGGAGCTCAAACCGTTGAAAAGAGACTTCCTTCATGAAACTCACTGAGCCAATGGAGAACACCCCTATTTCACAGAACTAGATTAGCCGATGTGAAGCTCATATCTTTCACAGAGCACACTTCCTCCATGAACCTCCTTTTCGATTTGAGAGGTATGTCATTTTCTTAGAAAACTATGTACTTCTCTTGAGGGGGTCGAAGCCTATTTATAGGTGATCCCACCTACTTGAGAACCTTCCATGTGAAGTCAGTGCCATGTCAGCTCAAAACAAAAAGCTTCTAAATTATCACCAAAATTCACTCTATTTTGCAAAGCACCATGGTCATTTTCCATATTCACAAATCTCTTCATAATCATGAAGCATTCCATCAAATCCATTGCACTACCACGATGCTCTAATTGCAGTGCAGGTTGCCATATCAATGCTCTCTTGCAGAGCACTTCTCCTCTTCCATTCATGATGCTCGTCATAATCGCATAGCTCACCATAAACATCCTTCATGTCTATGAAAAATGAAATTCATGAAGCCAATCTTCACGAAACTAATGCCTTTTCCATATTTTGACGAGATCTTCATGTAAATTCACATTGTACGATGCTCACCAAATCCCAAATTTTGGAACCCAAAATTTGGAAAACATTGTAAAATGGATCCCCCTTGTATCTGTTCTTTTGAACTGCCACCAAATCATCCATTTATTTTTCATGGTTCTTTGTCAACATGGATTGTCAAAAAATTCTCTAGAACTCAACAATTTTCCATGGAAACCTGCATTGTCAACAATCATAACCAACCCATAAATTCTATAATGTTACCTTGAGGGATTTTTTTCCAACACCCCCCCCCATTATTAGATACTAAATTAGAAGTGACATGGTAGGTTTTTGGATAATGGAATCTCATATCCCGAAAAAATCTCTAATAAAATTTAACTTGTTTTTGATTCATGAAGATCTTATATTCTTTTTTCTAGAGGAATTTTAGGTTATTTTAGTCATATAATGGAACTATATACATGGTATAATAATCTTAATGTTTTTAATAATATATGGTGTTTTCTTGACTGCTTCCTATGAAACATAGATTCCATCTCGGTCTATCTTGATACCAACATTAGCCATATCCCTATAGTTTTTTCTGATCTCTAGAACCTTATATTCACAGTGTTAGGAAGATTGAATAGGGATGATCACTTCCACTTTTCTATGTTATGGACCCCTTTGTTGGACTATCATGAATTGGTGTGCTCTTCATGGAATAGACTAATTTTGGGGTGTTTTAGGATTTTTTTTATAAAAATATAAGGCATATAAAGGGTGATATTCATGCATGGAATAAGTGGAATCTCTCCCAATTCAATGCACTAGACATTCTATATCAAGAAGTTGAAGATTTAGAGTCTTCCCTTAATGAAAACTATGATTATGACGTTTTGAATCAACATTCCACAAAAAAACACCCTTCGTGATAATATTTTTATATAGAAACATATTTGGCATGATAAAGCCTATGTTAGATGGCTCTTGAGAGGGGATAAGAACATGACATTATTTCAAGAATGTGATCAAGATAGGAAGTGGTACTCCAGGGTGAATATCCAATTGGAGGAAAGATCTTTTTTAGAAAATCGTGATTTGGTTCGGGAATTGGTCGAGCCACACTTTAGGACTCTCTTTCTTGGTCTAAAACCTTAAATGCAGAAGGTTATGATCGAGTCTCCTATGATATTTGTCACTTCTTTCCTCATATAGTCTCATATAATAAACCATCATTTTGAATCTATTCCAGAAGAACAAGACATTTATGATGTGGTGAAAGGCCTCAAACTGGGTAGTTTTTATGGCCTTGATGGTTTCCCAGGATCATTATTTGTGGCCACATAGGACCTAGACATAAAAGATCTTATTGATGTTGTTGAAGACTTCTTCTTAGGAGGTCATATTTTATGTCTTTCTTATTCCACAACTCTTGTTATTATTCCAATGATCAAGGAACCTTCCTCCCTTAAACACTACCACCCCATAAGCATGTGTAACTTTTCCAATAAGGTACTATAATATGACATCAATAGATGATTTTTGGTTATACTTCCTTCAAGGGTTTTTGACTAATGGAATATTTTTATTAATGTCAGGTTAATTCTTGGGGCAATTGTCTTGGACTAAGAGATGTTAATGAATGTTAAACTAAAGGAAACTAGTTCAAGTTTGTTCATTAAGCATGACATGGACAAATCTTATGAAAGGATTGAGTGGATCATTATCCTTATGATCCTATCTTGAATTGGCTTCACCACATGGGCCTCAGACCTATTATTAAGGTTCTACATATCCCTTTCGTTCGGTATTACCTTCATGGGAAAATAGTTTGTCTTCATTAAATATACCTAGGGTCTTTGGCAAGGTGATCTTATTTCTACTAGTATATTCATTTTGATGTAGCATTACCTTAGTTGGTATATCAACAGAAGTCTCCAAGTTGTCAAGATTCTTACTTTTTGGTGTAACTATCATTTTAGTACAATCTCACACCTAATGTATACATATGATACCATTCTATTTCTTAATAGAAGAAAAAGGTCAACCTGTAGAATTAATTCAATTCTATAAGAGTACTGAAAATGGATTGAGAATTTGATAAATCATGAGAAGAGAAGTATTTACCACTCCTAAACGATTACAGAAAGGTGTATCGAATAACTGGAAATAAATATGGGAATTCATAGAAACAACTTCCCAATGAACTTTCTTGGTGACTTGATACCCTCTTCCAGTGTTTATATCAACCACTTAAATTGGATAGTTTAAAATATCATGAGACATATCAACAATTGGAAGAAAATGTATCTTTCTAATGGAGGACACATTTTTAGTTTCAATAGTTTCCTTAGTTAAATTTCAAATAACACTCTATCTACACTCAATGTTCCAAAAGTAATCATTTATAACATTGATAATACTCTGGAGGACTTCATAGGGGATTCACATTCAGATGGAAATAATCACGGGGCATCCTGATCTAGGATGTAACTGCTATATCAGATGGGGTAATTAATGTTAGATGTTTTTTCAGTGAGGTGTAGGGCCTACATTCCAAAATAGTATGGGAATTCCTTGAGGGATGATCATTGAGGGGAGATATAATGAAATTAAGGTACAAAAATAATAATGTCTCTAATAATATAAATCCATCCCCCTATATTTTCGAATCCATCCATGAATAAAATTATTCCAAAGCTACACCCTATGGATATTTGAAAGAGGATCCATCGGCTTATTGTATCAAAACTAGGTTGTAGTTGTGTTGGGTTTTCCTGGTTGTTCGACCCTAGATATGACCATCATAAAATCTAAGAGTTACTAATCTTTCACACAGGATGTCCTCATAAATGAAAAATTTGGCCTATTTGATCTCATTGAACATAATAGTGATGCTGAAAAATGTAACTTTTCTAGCTCACCGTCTGTAGTTTTTTTTGGTAAGGATCTATGTGGGCTCCAATATCCTCCATCCAAGTGGGATATTTAGGAAGCTTATCTCTATTGTAACTTGATCCTGGACTTGCTAAACTTCATTATTTGGAACATTAGTAATAGTTTGATTCCAATAGATGAAAAATTCAAACATACATGCATCGTAATGGTGTCACATTTCCTTTTTTGGTCATCCCCATATGAATAGTCCTTAGATCACCTAATTTTAATAAGCAATTGGGCTCATGTGATTTGGAACACCTTGGAAGAATACACTATTACTCCCTCTCAGATATCTTCAAAAGAATCTTTCTTGTCCTTGTGGTTCCATGGAATGTAGGGGAACTGCTCTAAGTTTAAGTCATGTGTGCTAATTTTTGTGATGGGTTGTTTGATTATTTGATCTCAAGGAATACCACATGATATGATGGAACCCTATGCACATCATTGGCCCTCGTTTGTAGGATCAAAATCATGTTGTTGGACCATCCTCAACTCTCCAATTCCTTGAATGATTCCCCATCTCTCATGAGAATCAAGAGCAATGTGCCTCTACTTTCTACAATCCTGAATAGCCTCCAAGGATAATGGGTCTACTGGCGTCACCACTGTTGTGGCCTCAAATTGAATTCTAATGGCTCATGATGTATGGGAACAATGTGGGGCCTTGGGGTAGTTCAAGATATTTGGGGTTATGCGATCATTTCATTTTCCTCTCAATTTGGCTCTGGTAATTCTCCCCCAGCCGAGGAAAGGGTGATTCTCACGGGTTTGTAATTATGTAATCGGTTCAACAGTGGTTTGGAAACTATGTAGATAGACTCCAAAATCATCCATCCTTGTCAACATAGGCATTGAAGTATCCCTTGGACAATTATATATTATATATTAACATTCATGATTTTCATAAATGATTGCATGGATGTACTTCATATTTGGCATGAGGGTAATAAAGTAGTGGATTTTATCACCTCTATGGCCTTTCCAAGTATGTATGTTACATTTTTTTCTCATATTTTTGATTTTTCCTATGAAGGAATGGATTTAGTCTAAGTGAATGCCTATGTGCTTAACTATTTCAGACCTCTATATCCCTCTCTTTTTTCATTGTGTATGGATTTAACCCCTTTATCTATTTTAATAAAATAAATGTTTATGTTATCCTCTATTATTGTAAGTTAAACCATCAAACTTCTATATAAGTTACATACATTATATAGGTAATAGTACCCAATCATAAGGGGTATCCAATTCAATTTGTAACAAAGTAACTAAAAATTGGATATATATATATATATATATATATAATATTTCAATCAACTTACCATGGAATTTTCTGGTCATCCACCTAATTTTGTTGATCATATTTCAATAGAACTTATAAATTATGGTATGAAAGTATCAAATTGCCATTAAATAATGGATCTAACTAAATTTTATGAATTGAAGAATAATTTAAAAGAGAAACTAGAAAATTTTTCATATATATTATTAAATTATCAAGTTATGAAACAAGTGATATTTATTAACAACGTGGATCTATTTATGTGGATCAATATTGACTAAGATGAACCTAATTTGATCATGATCAAGAAAAAATATCCACTGCACTGTATTGATGATCTATTAAATCAACTATGAGGAGTTCAATATTTCTATAATATTAACAATTAATCTAGATAACATTAATTAAGGCTAATGATAGAATATATACAATTGATAGCTTTTAGTTCAATAAATTGGAAATATTAATTCATTATAAATCATTTTTTACTAACAAATTACCTAATAATATTCATTGATATCATGAATTATATTTATATATATCACTATATGAAATGTGGTAGTATTTATTAATGACATTCTCACATATTCCGAGATAAATAAATAAAATTAAGTTCAATTGAGTAATGTGAGAAAGACCCAATAAAAGATGAAATTGTATAACATGTTTAGAAACTGTTAATTATGGATTGAAAATGTTTCATTTTTGGGTCACGTAATCACGTGATAGGGTATATATATGGATCCATAGAATACAAAAGATATAGAATAATAACCTATAAATACCACTTCGATACAAATATAATATTTTATTAGTTTATCTTGATAATACTGATGATTTTTATGGTATTTTTGTTGATTTTCCAATCCTACAACCATGTGAAAATTAGTGCGATTGATTTTCTTCATTACAGAAGAATGTGTGAAATAATTCAAGGATCTTATGAAAATAATTTTTATAGAACCTACATTTAATTTACCCAATATTGGAAGTCGTTTTGCAATATATATATATATAGTGATTCTTTTTAAATGATTCGAGATGCATACTTATACAAAATGACACATTTTTATCATATGAATCGTGTAAATTAATGACCCATTATAAAAATAACCTAATACATTGTATGGATATAGTGATAGTGATCATTCTTTTTATGGTTTAATGTCGTTATCTCTATGGTGAAAATAGTTATTTGTGTACTGATCAAAAGAGCATTAAACATATATTCAACTAGAAGGAGTAAAATATTCACCAATGCAAATAGTTGTAACTAATCACATAATGTGAATATGTGAATCATTTCCTTGTGGGGATGTCAATAAAGGTGGATCGAGATCTATGAAGAAGATATCATGCTACCATGTCAATAATATGGGTAAAACATGATATAATTCTCAAGAATTTTTAATGGATGAATTTTTAATTCACTAAGGAAGGGGATAAAACATATAATACAAACAATGTCCGCTCAACCTTCCATATACCTGATGATCAAGGAATACTATAATTATGAAATAAAGAAATATAAAATTGTAGAAAATATTTAATAGTTAAATTTGATTAAACATTGAGGTATTCTATTTTTAAACACAAATAGTTTTCCCATCCAAGCTAGATTATAAGAAAGATATTTTTCTAATTTAAATAGCTTATCAAAATCTATTCAACCCTAAAGTATTAATACATATAGGAATTTAAAGAAGAAAATTAGGTTGGATAACATGAAGAGAGATATTACAGAATATATATCCTATTGGTTAGTAAAATACAATGTTATGTTTCAACAATATAACTTTTTTTGGATGATGCAACCATTTTTCATACCATAATGGAAATGGGATAAAATCACTATGGAATTATTGTAGGGATCCCCATAACATTTAAGAGACATAATTCAATTTAGGTTGTACTCTCCTGCCTTCTGAAGTCAGTTCTTATTACGAGGTAATATATGATTTCAAACATGAAAAATATTCTATGATATACTAAAGGGATGTGGTAAGGCTACTTTTCTAACAAAATTTTATTGTATCACTTTAGTATCTGAGTATCACCTCAATGATTTGATGATTTATTCAATATTATTTTTATATAATGTTATTCTTCTAGACATCATTTCAATATCATCCGAATTTGAAATTATAAAGGACGATTCAATGTATTGAGAATATATTGATATTATGATTGATGTATTTCTAAGGAGGTTAGGATCAAAACCTCATGTTATTTGTGATCTAATACAATTAAAATTTCAATTATTGAATTCAAATGGAACTATATAGGGATTTGTATTGGAAATGTATTGAAACTGCAACATGTTGGGAAGAAGTCACAAATCACATTTTGCAGGGACCAAAGCTCACTTAAAATATGATATTGAGTATTGGAATTATTAAATAGAACATTAGAGAAGTTTAAGGACAACAGATGATTTAGGTTCAAAACTGTCAATGAGACATAGAGTTTGAAGTCAAAGATATAGTATTTCTTGAAATATCACCATGAATGAATGTTATGATATTTTTAATGAAGGAAATGTTAATCTCCAAATACATCGGCCCAACATAGATCCTTGACCATGTGGGGATTGTCTCTTATTTCCTTGAAATTCCTCTATTTCTCTATAATAGTCATGATGTGTTATATATTTCACTTTTGAGGAATTACATTCATTAACCATAAAATATTTTGAACATAGATATTTTACTACTAGAACATGATCTCTCTAATGGGGAATAACCAGTGGAAATCATTGACCATATTGATAATGTAAATACAATAAAACTACTCTTCTTGTTTAAAATCTAAGGCGGAAACATAATATTGTGTAATATATGTTTAAAATGAAGATTTAATGAGGTAAAATTATTGTGATGTTTTTCCTCAGAGTAACAAAATATAATTTAAGAGTCTCAATTAAGGGAGGATTAATTTAATATCCCAAAATATTAAAATAGATTGTCCTATAATTAATATATTATGGGAGAGTTTTTCTAGAAACAACACCAAACAAAAAATAAATACATTACAATATGTTAAAATTATAATTATGAAATGGGATTGATATATCATAGTATATGAGTTTTTAAGAATATAGATAACTAACCACATGATGAAATTTTTGATTAATGAAAAATAAAGTAAATTTTAAATTCAAATTCATTGAAATAATTCAATTAGTATACCTAATACAATAATAAGTCCATTTTATGGTTAGAAATGTATTTTTCATGAAATTATACTTTTATACAGTATCTATTTTTAAGAAACAACATATATTATGATTTAATATTTATGAATTACATATTTTATATTATTAATATATTAGCACAATTATAATTAGTATGTGATATGAAATAGGAATAAAAATAATTAATATTTATAATAAAAAAAATTATAAATAAATATATATATATTTATAATTTATAAGTTAATTATATCATATATTGAAATTCAAATTGATCAAATATATTCAATAATATAAATACAAATATAAAATGTTTTTATAAGGGGTCATGTTGTATTTTTTATAAAAAAAACAAATCATTTGTTTTTAATTAAGTTTAATAATTACTAAATTTGTAACATAATATGAATTGAATAATAAAAATTTAACATGAAAAAAATGTAGAATAAATTTTTTAATTTATATTTCATACCAATATGTCTGGAAATAATTTCCCCACATAAGTCCCCTAGAGCTCCTGATATTCCTTTCATACAACTTAAATAACTTTCTTTTCTAAAGAAAATTCCCTCTTCATTACCTATGAAAGGAGGAAACATAAACCCACATCATGCTACATAGAAAATTCATGCTACTATTTCACATCTAACCACTATTCCTCTCCAAGGATATTTTTATAATCTTTGTTACCTCTTTTCATGGAATTATTCCCATGTAATCTATTTATGGCAAGCCTTATAAGATATGGTTTAATATTTCAATATGAGTAGGGTCTAATACTTATAATTTTATTTTCTCTATCATCCTATAAAAAATTTATTCTATGAATAGTAACATAATTGTATTTGTTTCATATATTTTCTGAAATACTATTATATTAAAGAAATCTAACTTCTTACTAAATGTGTAAAATATTACAACATCCCTCATGTGTATGTGCAGACAACATTATCCATGAATAATATCAATTATTTTTCACAACCACCTAATATGAATGACTATAAAAATATATTGAATGAATAAATATTATATTATTTACAAAATTATGATACATTAATGAAAAATCATTAGTTACCTTCCATTCCACCAACTCATTAAAAAAATTATAATGCCGATACAATGTACGGTAGAACTATTTACTCCATTGAAAATCTGTTCAATTTCCAACACGATTATACATTAATAGTTTAATAATATAATTTTTTAGGAATATATGAAATTAATGATTAATATATATAATTTATATGCTTTATGTAGAATGGTATGAAAAATCAATGATCACAATAATAAATTTTTTGTATTACCTAAAACATGATAATCAATGATCTTGTTATCTCAAACCATGCCCATCGGATACACAAAATGAACATGGGTGTGGTTAATTAATTTAATTTTTTAATATAATTTCTATTCTATAAATGATATGCAGATGATTAATTTACGTGGTTATATGCATTCATTATGATACATGTGTGAAACAATCGAAATTACCAACCATTCGTTACTACAATAAATGATAACTAACTAATAAATATATATTGAATAGTTATAAGTAAAGAGTATATATGTTATATATATATATATATAATGTTCTATTATAGTACATTCTGATGGGTAAATTTATCATAAAAAAATAAATGAGATATTAGAGATTCCAAGAATAATGAGGTTATGCTTTCTCATTTCAACATTAATTTATTAAGACATATCCCAAATTCACCACTTGGTATATTTTTTGGGGTATCTAATTCCATATGGATTCTATTTTTTCTATAAAAATAATCAAATTCGTGATATATATTTTTAAATATGTTTTACAATGTTTTAAAGGGTTTTTGTATTCATCAAATTAATGATATATATATTTAATTATGTTCTTCAGTGTTTTAAAGGATTTTTGTCTCAAAGATTACTAAAACCAAAATTATTTCATTCCAGTCTCATTTTCAAATTGATATTTTTATGAATAAACTTCAATATCCAAAAAAAATTTGTTATTATTTTATTGAAAACCAAAAAAAAGTCTTATTATCTACGTATTACTGGTGTTTACAAGTCCTATCTCAATTTCATTTAACCTAGTTAAATAATTTACCTGAATTGACTCATTCAACTAAATCTAACCCCACCTATTATTTTCATCCAGGAGTCTTCCACCTCTATGTCACTATTCATTGTAAGATTTGATGGAAACGTCAATATATGATTAAATTACTGATTAATTTCATATTTTTCAATTTTTCAACTCTATTATATATTTTTGAAATTAATTTTTAGACATTTCACAGAAGGGTTATTTCTATCAAATGTGTCAAAAGAGTGTCTTATTATAATTATCCATGTGAACACACTATATTGTGTACATTCTACAACCTAAAGCTTTCTTTTAATTTTTTTTAAATTTTTTAACAAATAATCAAAATTAATAATTATTTTTAAAAAAATGAGAATTTATTACTATATTTGATTATGATTTATTTAATAATATTAAAATGTATTTTCACTTCTATCAACATCTATTGATAATCCTTACATTATACATTGTAAACCTCAATATCCTAAAATATAAAGTATTTTACAAAATTTATTTTAAATGGATTGTTTTATGTTTTCATGAAACACACACATTTTATATTGGTAAATTAAGTGTCGTTGAAATATAAATGTATTCATGTTCTTTTTTAATAGAAATTTATGTTTTCGGTATATACGGGACCTTAGTTATATTGAACTCAAACGAATTATGTAATGAATGGTATCAAATGAGATGTGTTTTAGAGGAACAAACATGATTATTAATCTACTATGTGAAGGGATTAAGGGATATTTTTACTGATACATTATTTTATGGGAGGAGGGAATATGGTTCTTGCTATGATAAATTATGATATAAATATTTATGATTATTACTTATCCATAAATTTTTCATCATAGTAATGTTGTGATCTATTATAAATTATCATATTATCATATCCATAATTAATTTCTTATAATCCATGTATATTTGTGTATGATATCCCAATGTTTTTGTACTAGATATTGACTATAACCTCATACCAGCATTCTGATCATATACTAACTTACGATATTAATTTTTAACCATTATATATCATCGAGGTACAACTATTCTTATGATTTGATTCTCTATGATTTGGAGGAGAGTATTATGTTTTATATTTCAAATAGAGTATTCAAGGGGCATATATTTTGTTAAAATTTTAAATTAATATATAATAAATTATTTATATATCTAGTCTCTAGTAATTTTTTGGGTTCATGGGTGTCATTAGTAGTGATATTTAATTAATAACCTTGTGAAAATAATTAATATATATGTTTTAATAGAATATCTCACCTCAAAATTGATTTTACATTGAAAATAAAATTATTATTATTTTGAATTCCATATTAATGGAAATAATTTCGTGTCAATAATTTATTTTCATGTTGACTGATGAATATATATGTTTTCAATTTTTATAAATTTTTAATGATATTTTGATCTATTTCATCACGGATAAAGATACTTGATGATTTTAAAATTTTATATTCTATTGATTTCAATGAGTATTTAGATTCTTTTAAATATTTAAATGTTATTCAATTATTTTTCAATTTATGATATGTAAATTATGATCTTATAGTTCATTTGGAATCTTGAAATGAGTATAAAAAATATTGATTTTGGATTTGGTTCTAATAGATTTCTTTTAAATTATATTATTTATTTTTTAATTTATGAATTTCTTGGAAAATTATATAAAGAGGATTTAATTATTTTAAATACATTATCGTTCTATTCCACCATGTAATTTTATTTTATAAATTTTTGGTTTATGATAATGATTTTTATCGATATTTACATAAAATTTAGTTGATGATCTTAGTGGGAAGGGAATATTTTGGGGTTTTTTGGGTATATTTATTAGAATGATTTTCCTTATAGTTAATCATTGATGTGGAACATTTATGTCACACATACAACCTCAAAGAAAACTTCTAGAATCATGGGAATCCTATGAGTTTTTTATATATTTTGATTGGAAGTTTCTATTCTTGTCTTTATATGATAGACTAATATCTCATAGATGTCTGTCTCAACACCTACTATAGGAATTCAAAAAGTGGACATCATAAAAAAATTTCAATTGAATATTGTCAATGAAAATTTCCATTTAGGTTGGAATATGGTTCCACATGATTATCTCTAGGATTTTCATGCTGGATGTTTTGGAGTTCTCGATGATTATATTGATAATATTTTGATTTTATTAATTCATATATGATTATGTACACATTCTATTTAATTCTATGCTATTAAAAATTATTATTATTTTCAATATTCATTCCATTTTTTGATTATATATTCCACGATTCTTATCATTAATTATTTTATTAATATTTTTGAATATATTATTGAAAATATTCATTCATTAATTAATATCTTTTTTTGTCTTCTATTTTCTTAAAAAATTTATATATTTACACATGTCAAAATGAAAAAATATAATATTGTGATTGATAATATATCTTGGTAAGTATGTACTTTCTATATTATTTTATGAAAATGGTTATGAAAATATATTTTGAAATACCTTTGAAAATTGATTTTAGAAGGAAAAATTAATATCTTGTTTTTATCCCTTACATACTGTTAAAAAGGGATTAAGTTAGGATCATGTACCTTTTTATTATTTTTTTATAATAATATTTTAAAAAACAATATTTTATGCTACTGATTCGGGAAATTTTTTAAAACATAAATGAATCCACTCTTTGGTTAAATACCTCTGGGTTCTTTTTTATCATACATTATGTACACAACCTAGTGTATATAGAATGAGTGGATATTGTAGGTTCTATTCATTGGAATACCAATTATAATGACATCATGATTTATGATTCCCATTAAAACGTTGCATCAGATGGTTAACATTGTTCACGAGGATACTATTGGTTGATATTTTAGTTTTATTTGGTGATTGTGTATCATATTTGTATCTAAGAAGTAATAAATCATCATTTGTTTTATTGAAATTTGATTTTTAATATTTGATCAACTATAACTTATCTCTCTCATGTGAGGATCTTTAATGCCCTATAAGTATTTCCATAGGTTGGCTCGGGTGCCCATGTAAGGGGTGGGCATGGTTGGATAGTGAAAAATTTTATTAGAGAACCCTTTCTATTTTCTGAGTCTATTGTATGGGACATAGAATCATCAAAACTCAAGAGGTGGATCTTGAATAGTTGTGTAATCACCAACAATATTAAGGAATTTAACTTTTCCATTTCATTTTGGGTAGTAATTCTGGTTTTTTTATTTGTCAACGTATATTTAAAGTATACTGTGATTTTTTGAGTCATTTGGATGTTAATTGATATATTTATATATTCTCAATATTTTGGATAGATACTAGGAGTTAAACTAGAGAAATATTTTTGGCTTGAATGACATGGTAAATCATCCAATAACCATGGAGAATATTTTTAGATCCTCTATGTCGAAGTTACTAGGATAGATATTTTTTCATAAAAAAATATAGCCTAATTCTATCATCTAGTTTCCATATATTCGTTATTTTCCATCCTTTACATGTATTCCTCCTTAATTGGGTGCATCATGGGAATTTGAATATAGATATAATTTTTTGGTTAAAATTTCATAATGTTCAAGGATGAATATTTATTTTAATTAATGGATTCCAAGTATAAATTTGTAATATCTTAATTGTGTTCTCCCCATGTTCAGAGAACTCCCCAGGTGGTTTGGGTATTTTTGTATGAATCTAGTATTTTTGTAGTCTTTTGGGTGATTAGGTGAAATGTAACTTGTTTAAATGATTTGTATTTGATCAAAATGGTCATCTCATCATCTAAGTATACATCATTAAAGAGTACACATATTTCAAGGATTCTACACAATGTAACGTTAGAAATTGTGTTTTTAATGAAAATGAAATGGGTATTTTGGTGTACTTGAGTTATTTTGAATATAGGATGATTAATGTGATTACACATCATGTTAGTGTCATGAGTTGGGATTTTAGGGTGTTGCACGACTGATTTTTTAGTCATTATTATGCATCCCTCTTCCCTCTCGACATAGGATAATTATGTGATGATTTTGGGAACCTCCATTAATTTCATATTTATTCATTCGGTGATTGATCATTAGGGTGGTTTTATTTCATCTCATCTTGTGAGAATTCATTTCCCCTTCTATTTGTCCTTTGATAGTAGTGTCTTAGTTTCATTGTGTAGTCAGATCTGTTTACTAATTGTGATGATTCTTCTTAGATCATTCATGATTTTTGTGTGATCATTGTATGGGGGATGATCATTTGTTGATTTTGATACAGCGGATGTGCATTCTTGATGTATATGTTTTCCCCTTTATCCTCCACCCCTTATGTTAATGTTAATCAATTGTGAGATTTGTGGAATGATTTTTGGGCCTCCATTGTAATTGTTATGTTCTTCTTGTTGGTGGATCCCATTGTGTGCATGTACGACACCAACTATTGAAGTAGGTTATTCTATCTCTACCCTATGTTGGTAATAAGCATTGATCCAATTTTTTTCAAAAAGAATGGCCTGATTTAATTATTTTATTTATGATTTTGAAATTGATATTTTTATTAAAATAAGGTTTTCACCATTTTTGTAAAATAAAATAGTTTTTTAAAGCATTGAGAAATAGTTTTTCTGGAATTATTTTCAATTTTTTTTTTGAATGAAATTGATTTATGAAATGTTTTTCAAAATAGAGCATATGTAATACCTTGGGTACATAGGTGGAAGTATTAGTGATAATAATGTTCCACTTTCATGGGGTTTTTCTCATAGGGTGTTCTTCTATTTGTTAGGACAGTTTTTATAAGGATATATTAGAATTATTGTTGGTTAAATTTTTGGGATGTTCCTCTACTCTAACTACTCGATGATTATGTGTAGAGTCTTGATATAGACTCAATATTCTATGTTAGGTATGTGTTTCCTTGATATCTAAACCTAGTGTAATCACTGGTGTGATATTACCTATTCTTTGGATGATTTGGGATTCTTTGACTTGTACATTTTTTGTACTTTGATTAATATTATATGATAAGTAATTAATTATTTGTTTTGATTCGATATATCATCTTTGATATATTTATATTAAAATAATTGAAACATATTTAACTTATGTATTTGGAAATGGGAAAACTGGGAAAATTAATATTTTTTTCAAGATTTTGATATAAAATTATTATACTATATATCGTGACATATTTTTTATAATGATTACTATGCATGGTTTATTATTCAGAGATTTTACATGGAACACCTAGGTGGGATCCTACTAATATTTTTAGATCACACCCCATACACAACTACAATTTTGCATAGACTTTTTTTCATTTAGATGCAGAGAAAAGAAAGGCACCATAGTGAAACAATTGTGATTTCTGTCAGCTGAGATTGGTTAGCTGGTTGGTGAGATGGTGGGAGTTTTCACATGCTATCAAATGGAGGTTCTTGGAATATCTATTTTGTCATCCTTTGTATTTGGAATTTCCTATTGTATATTGTTTTTATAACATTTTATTTTTATTACTTATATTTTTTATTAATTTTTATGAAATATATATTCATGATTTATATCATTGTCCCTTTATGTATATGTATATGCATCATGTTTTCTATTTCAGGTTGGGTGAAATCCTTCCCTCTATTTGTTTATTGATTCCCCTATGTTAGTAAACAACTCATGGGGATCGGGAAAACCATTCAGGTATTTCGAAATTAGGGCTAGGTACCATTTTGAGAAGGTATGTAGGTTATCAACATCATTGTTTAATATGAGATTTGTTCTATCCACAAAAGTCCATGTATTGGCACATTTACTACATTGCATAAAGGATTGTCAAGACTTGAGTGGTAGGATGTGGTTAGTTCCTAGACATATCTTATCATGAAAGGACTCAAGTTACCATGGGATATTGGGATTTGGGTCTTCTACTTTGATTTTTGGTCTAAATATAAAAGTTTTCTTTTGGTTCTTATACATTAAACTGATATTTTTCTTGGTTTTATCAATTTTTATTGTTTTGGGGTGTAGTAGTATGCCTCTAAGATGTGTTCTGCGAGTTCCATAGGAGGGTCCAACTAATTATTCTTAAGGTAATCCTTCTATGGATCAGAATTTTATCAAGGAAATCATTTGGATAGTACATGATATGACTATAATGCACCAAAAGTCTAAAATATAGTTTTTTTGGTACATATAAGAGATGTAAGAAACATGGATCGATCATAGTAGTTCATAAATAATAATCCACCATCATTTAAAGGAATAAATGATCAAAAAGTTATAGAATACTGTCTTGAAAATATTGATCTTCTCATTGAAATTATGGATACACCAGACAATATCAAGAAGAAGTGTGTGGAGATCAGATATGTGGTTTCCAACAAGAAATCATGGGATTATGTGGTATTGGTGGATAAACATGGAGGATTCAACTTGATTGGTTTTATGACTCCCATCATTTAGAATTTTTTTCTAGATTCTATGATGATGGTTAAGTCTTTCCAATTCTTCTATGTGTAGCAGTAATATCATTCATTATCAGTGTACACTAATCGTTTTACAAAGTTTTTTGTTTTTTCACTGGATGTGGTAAATAATGACTCACTTAAATCGTAAAGGTACCATCAAAGTTGGAAAATATATGTTAAATCATTATAAATTGTTCTTAATATTTCAACCTATTCATAGAAAATACACAGGGCTATGATGGTAGAAATGAATATGGTTAGAAAGGATGGATATTGTGCCCCTTCAATCCCACCTAGTAGAAGCTTCAATAGAATTCCATGGAAAAATAGGAAGTTGAAGGATCATCGTTGGGGTGGGGGAGGTAGTCCTTTGTAATAGGCATCTTCAGTGCCTCATGTTGTAGCTACTGGTGTGCCACTGACTTACTATATGTGTGACATGGATGGAAACACTCTGCATTCCAATACTTCACCTACAAATATGTGTATTAGTTGTGTACATTATGGTGATATACAGTATTTCTATCAAGCTTTGTCTAAAACATGATATGGTTAGCGATCATTGGCTCTAAAAGATATTACAGGGTAATTAGATTCTTCATAGACTATAATTCTCCATCCACAGGCCTTAGGAGTGAATAACATTCACATAGTATATGATTTTTTGATAGAGTTATATGTGGGTATAGTGATAATGATAGGTAGCATATTTATTTCATCTTCAGTAGCGATTTAATTATTTGTTATTGTTGCTTCCCAAATTTTAATATCAGGTTGTATTGTTTATGTTATTAATATTATAATGGAGATCATGTCCTTTATTATTTAGTTAGCAATACACTTCAGGAAGAGGAAAGAATAGGGGTTTTAGAGTCCTTCTTATGCTGTTTTGATAGCTGATGTAGATTTAGTCTGGGATTTCTTGTTTTTTATCTAGAATTTTTTATGAAAATATCAGTATGGATTGGATTCTTGATCAATGTTATTAGGTTGATTATTATTATCAATATTTTTTGTTTCTTCTGGTCGATGGGAGCTCTCTAGTGTTTTTGTGAGAGCGGAATCCTAGGTATGGATGTGAAGGAACATCCTACCAAGATTTGAAGTGTTTTCTATCTACAATTGAAATTATAATGGATTATATTTATTCTATTTTTGGTCATTCCACTTTTCTTTGGGACATTATTGATGTCTTCCTATCGAATTTATATTATCATCCACTAGAGATTGTGGTAGAGATTATGATTGACCTTGGTCAGGTACGTAGACTATTTTGACACATTCTTATCATATGAAACCAATGTATCTGAAGGAGCTAAATGTGCAGTTGGATGATCTAAGGGAGAAGGGTTTTTTCCCTAGTGTTTCATCTTGGGCAACACCAGTGATCTTTTGCAAGAAGGCTAATGGTTTACTCTAATTTTGTATGGACAATCATAACATGAACCGGTTAATGGTTAAGAACTACTATATTTTTTCTCATGTAGATGATTTTTTATAAGTTAAGGTGGGTAAATTGGTATTTGAAGATTGATCTTGAGTTAGGTTATTATCATCTCATAGTTCATGAGTCTGATATACCGAAGACATATTTTAGGAGTAGGTATGGTAATTATGAATAACATTTTTTGTTAAAGTTTTTAGCTAACATTCCTATAATTTTTATGTATTTGGTGAATTAGATATTCCATTAGTATCATGACACTTTTTTGTGGTTCTTATGGATGATACATTGGTTTTCCAAGATTGATCGTGAGCATGATCACCATTTAGGTTTGGTAATAAAAATCCTAAGAAGTCATTGTTTGTATAGAAATATTTTGAAATGAATTTTATGGATTTAAGAAGTAATGTTATTGGTGAATTGATATTTGAACATGGATAATTAGTTGATATTGAGTATTTGAAGGATCTCTATGGAAGGATTTATAGAATGTCTATGAGATTAGGAGAATACATGGTCTTGCTGAATACTCTCAATGGTTTATCATTAATTTATCTAATTTGGAAACACCTTTGACTACTCTAACCAGGAGGGGGTGCAATTCACATGGGATTCTATGTCCCAGGATTCTTTTGATAAGTTGGAATGAATTTTGACATCGGCTCCTATTCTGATCTTACCATATCCCGGTAGGGGGTATGTGGTTTTTTGGGGATGAATATGGAACTAGTTTCGGTTGAGTATTCATATAGGATTATAATATTGTAGAATACAACTCTCATTAGATTTTCCCACATGACAATAACTACCCCACTCGTGATTTTGATGTTTCACTAGTTATGCATCAACTTAATTATTTGCAGAACTATCTTTTTATGAAGAGGTTAACAGACATTTCTGACCATAATAGTTTAAGCTATACCTTTTGTCATAAATACAAGAATAAAAGATATATGTGGTGGGTGTAATTCCTTCAAACAGTTGACTTTGACATCACCTACACCACAAGGAAGGGGAATGTTGTTGCATACACTCTAAGTAGGAAAGTACCATCTCATTATGTTTGGGAATCAAATGAAGAGTGGAACCTTATGGTTATCATTACTCTGTTTCAACTAGACTCTCATAAGGATATTTTTAGTATTAATATGATCTATTTTTAGTTATCATGACATCTCCTTGACTCAATTCTATAGAGCCAGTAGCGGGATGAATAGTTTAGAGGAATTCGAAAAATCCTATATGATGGGGACACTTTTCTGGTTAGCCTCTCTCTAAGAATGTAGTCTCTTTTTTGTGAATCGTTTTTCATCCCAGAATTAGTGACGATCTTGGATTTGGTTGATTTTCATAGTTTATAATGGTTCGTTTATATGATCACTAATAAAATGTATTATCACTTGAGACTAGGATTCTAGTGTCTAGGTATGAAGTGTGGAATTTCCCAATTTGTGTGCCACTATAACACCTGCCAATTGATAAAGGAAGGGAATGACAAACCTTCTGGTTTTCTTTATCCACATCGGGTTCCTCTTTGACAATTCTTCAAGGTGTGTATGGATTTTTTCGTCAGATTACTATAGTCTCCCTGAGGGAGTAATTCTATCTTGGTAGTGATTTATCATTTGAAAAAGTTATCGCATTTCATTTGGATCAGGGATACCACTAAAGTTGATGATCTGGGTAGGTTGTATTTGAAGGAAATTTTCAGGATACGTGGGATTATTTCTACCATTGTTTCATTCATGGATCCTAGGTTTACATCAATGTTCCGAAGGAGTTTCCAAGAGGTGATTGTTACTCAGGTTAGGTTGTGTACATCTTACATCCATAGAAAGATGGATAGATAGAGTGTGATATTCATATTTTGGATGACATGATTTCTGAATGTGTGTTGGATTTTGGGTGATATTGGGATTTCCATATGGGATAGTTTCATTTTTATTATAATAATAGGTATCAATCATTGATTAGAATTGCTAATTTTAAGGATTTGTATTGTCTCTCATTTAGAATAATTCTTACTTGGGTAAATGTGGGTGAAGTTTCTTTTTTTATTGATTTTGGTTTGGAAGATGTATGTGATGATTTATTATGTACATCAGCACCTAGTTTTAGCTAAAAGTTGATAGAAATATTATCCAAACATGTGTTTTACTTTGGATCTGTTTATAGGTGATCAGATTTTCATGAACTTTTCTACTCAGTTGGGTCACCTATAACTTAGAAAATAGATAAGGTTTTCTATGACATATATTTTTCATTTGAGGTCTCTGAGTTTCTTGGGAATGTTTCTTTTCATTTGTTATAACTGGTTCAGTTGATAGGAAATCCTTATGTTTTCCACATATCTTAACTCTAGAAATACCATCAAGATCCCTCTCACATTTAGTGTTGTATGGAGACTGAATTAGATCCATATGTTTCTAGAGTATATGATGAAATAGAGATCATTAAATCTCCACTAAAAATCTTACATGGGGAGATGATTTCATTGTCCAAAGTGTCATGGAGGCATGGATCAAATTCTCATGAGACTTAGGAGCACAATTTGTTGATGAGGGAGTAGTGGCCTCACCACTTCACCAGACATCATTCTTCCCGATGACATCATGGGGATGGAATGTATTATGGTGAGGAGGTTTTAAAATAATGTTATAGTCTTTTAGTTATTTTCTATCTCTTTACATGTTTTCCTCCTTAATTGGTTGAATCATGGTACTTGTACTGATAGAGAATTTTTTTTCATGGAATGACTTAATGTTTAGGGATGTATCGTTATATCAATTATTAGAGTATAAGTATAAATTTGTAATGGATTAATGGGGTTATCCCTGATTTTGGAAAATGTTCAAGGCGGTTTGGGATTTTGTGTTATAATATTCTATTTTTTTAGGTTTTAGGGAGACTACCCACCGTATAACTGGTTTACACACTACGTATTTGATCCCTATGATCATGTGATGATCTGAGTAAAAAGTGTGAAAGAGTGCACACTATCTAAATATTTCACATAGTGTAATGTTAAAAATATAGTTTTCAATAAATGGAAAAATATTTTTTAGAATAATTAAGAGTTTTGGATTACAAAAACATGAAATAGGTTTATGCATATGTTTCATGAGTTATGAATTTAGGTTACAGCATGGATGTTTTTTTGTTCATTGTTTTGTATCCCACTTCCCTCATGAACTGGGAGTGTTCTCATGTTATTTTGGGAAACATCATTCATTTGGGGTCTATTCATTCACTGAATGGTCATCAAGGTGTATTTGTTTCATCTGTCTAGGAAATTAATACATTCTTATTCATTGTTTCTTTTGTTCATGGTAGTATAGTTTCATTATGTTATCAGATCCCTTGAACCATAATGTTGATTCTTCTTGATTAATTCTATATCTATTATTTGATCTTATTCCTAGGGTCTATCCATTATTAGATTTGGTTTGATGTGTTTTTATTAATGAGTAATTTTTTCCCCTTATCTTCCCTCTCTTTTGTTAAATTGAATCAATTTTCAGATGTTTGGATTGATTCTAGGGATTCTATTATCATTTTCCTGTTCTTCATGTTAGTGGATCACATTTGAGGGCATGTGAAACCCCATGTTTTATGGTATTTGGTTGTTTCTGTAGAAAATTTTGGTAAAATTCCTTTCTTCAGTTTTGATAATTTTTTTAATAAATTAAATGGAATGATTGACTAATTTGATTTGTTTTTGATGATTTGTGGTTTTTGATAAAATATGGATTTCCCATTGTTTTGGTAATAAAAACGGTATTCTAAATCCTTTTCAAATGATTTTTATGAAAATGGATTGATGAAATGGTATGGAAGATATAGAACATGGGAATCATTGGGTATATAAGTGGAAGGTGTAGTGATTGGCCTCTTCTACTATTATGGTGATTTCCCATGGGTCTTTCCTCTAATCCATAGGCTTGTTGTTCTAGAGACTCATTAGACCTATCTGGGGGGTTCACATTATGGTATATTCCTCTCCTCTCTAGTCTAATTACATAATTCTAGAGGATTTATGCATGAAAAATTGTCTATTTTAAGTATGAGTGTCCTAGCAATCATGATCTAGTGTTGTACTTTTCATGATGTTATCTATGCTTTGGATAATTTGGGATTATTTGGATTGTAATTTTTTTGATGTACTACCATGTATTTGATATGATATGTGTTGTGTTTATTGTTTTGATTTGATATGTCTTCTAGAAATTGATATATGAAATGTGTTGAAACTTATTTACTTTCTTTATTAAGAAATGTATAAAATGAGATAATTAATTTTTTTCCATACTTTTGATATAAAAATATTAAACTGTATATCATGACTTTTTTTTGTTAAAGATAAGAATGATTGGATTTTTTTCATTGACTTGATATGGAAAATCCGTGTGGGATCTTACTAAGTCTATTATCTCACACTATGCACACCCTGTCAAAAGTTCGTAGACCTTGTTCTGTATTTTGATGCATGGAAAGGCTAGGCACCATAGTGACGCGGTGAGGTTTTATATAAGTATTAATTCTTTACCTATTTTTTGATATGGTGGGAGTTTTCCCAGGCTCTCACATGGAGTATTACAGAGTAACTATTTTTGAATTATCTATTTTTTTATTTGGACTTGTCTCTTGGAGATTGTTTTCTTAGTATATTAGTTATATCCATTCCATTAAATAGTATCTATTATTACACATATATTATTTCTTTATATTATTATTCTTTTATGTATATGTATATATTTCATGTTGCCTATTTGAGGTTGGTAGAAATCATTCCCTATATCTGTTGATTGATGCCCTGTAGTCATCATCCAATAGAGATCGGGAATTCCCTTCTAGTATGTTGAAATTCATACCGGGTACTAGTTTGAGAGGATATTGAGGATGGATATATCACACTAACCATGTAATACCTTTAAACACTTTAAATTTTTAATTCATTTTTATTCCTTTCTAATTACCTAAAAATTTTATTTTTAAGGAGATATACTAAAGAGGGATTCTATAATTATTTAACGATTACTTGTTTGGATTTTTTGGATATTTATGGTGAAAAAATTATTTTAAAAAGTAATGGATCATTATTAAAAATATATAAAAATTTATTTTCAATTTATATAAAATAATTAATTTGTTGGTCGTAAATTATTTTCTTAAAAAAACAAATTATTTAATACTTTTTTTCATAGAATTTTTTATTTTGAATATGGTCTTAAAGATGAATTTCATGAATTTAAATAAATTGAATCTTTATCAAAACAATGTTTATGATTTTACATATTTTGATTTCATAATTAGAGTGTGAATGAATTTTATTATTTTGATTGATATGCTTTCATTTATATGTTATTCAAATCATAACCCAAGAAATTTATCGAGGGGTTATAGAAAGTATGTATAGTGGATGGATCTGCATCCTACTAGTTCTCATGGAACAGGTGTTGTTATTCCTCGTATAAACCCAACCCAGAAAATAGGTATATTTTTAGAGAAATATAATTATTAGTTTTTACATTCCTTCTATAAGGATTAAGGAATCAGGAGGATACGGAATTTAAATATAAAATATATAGGTTTTATAATTAACAGCTAACACCAGAAGCCTAGAGAGTAAGAACAATATTTATCATGATCAAATACTAAGTCCATAGTGGTGGAGGATAATTATTCAAATTCATTTGTAAAGTATTAGTTATTAGAAATTATTTATGAAAAAAAATCATCAATTTGAATTTTATTGAGAAGTTAAATTTTGATAGGGTGACAGAGTTTATGAAACTAAAAAATTATGATCAAATGGAGTGGGAGTGTTCCACCTATTTTGATAAGTTGATTCCTCTTTCATATGAGTTGGTGTTTGAGTACTTAATATAGGATTATATATAATAAAAGACTCTTCATCATGAAATATATCCTATGATTCGACTGTTTAATTTGGATTCAAATAAGGATATGATTAATAACCCCATAAAATTTGTTTTGATCTATAGGGGGAAACTTATTAAGTAGTTTGACCCAATATTATTTCATATATTTAATGGTTCAACATCCTATGATAAGTTAATTAGGATTATTATCAAATAATGAATCAATATTTCTTTTGGGAATATTATTTACTCTTTTTCTAATGTTTTATTGATGAAGTGTTATCTTTTGTAAAATTAATGTGGTCATCAAGGTTATTTAATGCCCCCTATTAGAGAGTCAAAAGTACCAAACACATTTTTTATTATTATTTTGTAAATTTCATGATAATTTATAACTTCAATCATCCAAAAAAATATCATTTCATTAGAATAGATCTTAGTGGTAAGGAAACCAATAATTTTTATTAAAATCACCCTTTTGATCCCCTTAATTCCTCTAAGACTTCACAGTTTCTTGGAATGTTATTCTATTATTTAGATTGTTTTAAACTATGTTCTATTTTGGAGTTCCATGAAGAAATATATATTCTATTTTATTTTCATGACTGATTACATGATTATGTATTCCTTCAATTGATTTCATTACTATTATAATTAATGATTCTATTTCTATATTAGTTTTAAAAAATATTTTTTTATATTAAAACCCATTTGTCATAAATTATTAAATATATTATTTAAATTTTTTGTTAATGGTATTAATTCATTTCTAAATACCTATGTTTATATCTATGTTAATCTTGAGTTATTCACTGAAGGTCAAATTTCATTCATCATAATTTTATTTTTGTATTTGTTGTTTTAACTTGGTATGTCTGTTAATTATATATTTTTAATTAATAATGGTTTATAATGGTATTTGGAAATATATTTGAAAATATATTTACTAGAGGAAGGATAAATGTTATATTTTTATCAACTAAATTGTTTTAAAAAGAAAGTGAGTTTTTCTCATTTAATTGTTTTCTCAATGACTTTTAAAACTAATTTAAAAATAATGTATTTCAAACTAATTTTTCTAGAACTCTTCAATCAGGTAAATATATGGACTCAATATAGAAATCTTATTGGGTTTCATATGATCCCTCCCTTTGTACACAACTCAGTGTTAATATATTGTGTATTTTTTAGGTTATTATTATAATGATCCCCTTTCATAATTAATTCTTCTTCTAGGACCCTCGTGTATAGGTTATGTTCGATAGTGACCATGGTCCATGATGACATAATGTCATAGTGGTTTGGTTTATTTTTAGGATTATGGTTCATGTATATATTTTACATGTCCACATTCAATTTTTATTTTGGGGAAAGTATAAATACAACATTTATTTTCATATAGTTTTTAATTTTACCTATTCATTATTTATTTTAAATTATATATTAAATTTTCTTATGTTATTTATAATAAATTATGAATATATTTATGCACAGTATAAGGTTCTTGATAGAATTATGTATCATTTTTAATCATAATTATATCTGAGAACTCATTCATAATTAGTATGTTTTATCTCCATTAACATTCTATTACACCCTTGTGATTAGAAAAACACTTAGGTCATATCCCCACGATGGTATGATTTCTTATATTAGGTATTTCTAGAGCTGGATCATTAAAAAATGGTATCAATGAAAATTTCAAATTTTAATTATCTTGATGTTTTGAGAGAAGACTATCAGAACAAATGAGGTTGGTCATGAGTTTGTTCATATCGACCACCTATCCTGATGTAAAAAGTATTTCAATTTAATTTCGGTTTGTGAGTCTTGAATTTTGAATTTTATCATTTTTTCTAGTTTATTTTACTTCAATTGAATATGTTTTGTGTCATTTTTATGTTATCAGAGTTATTTTTAGATTTTTTTAAAAAATAGTTAAAATTGGTGTTATATTTTTGGTTCATGGTTAATTGTCATGGTCAAGTAATTCATGTGAGGATTGTGCACAATGTTTTGAGAACCTCCTCGTGGCAGTTGTATGGTTACTGCCCGACCCACCAAATTTTTCGGCCAAACCATTCCCAATCAAAAAAATTTGAAATGTTTTTATCATATTTTAATTCATTTCTATTACCCCCTAAAATTATATATTTTATTTATCTCTAATAAAATTTTATTTCATTGAAATCATTCATTATACACTACATCAATTATTAATGAAAAATGATTTACTACTAAGATATTATTATTTAAATTTTACCATTATAACGTAGGTATTAAAATTTAAAGTTTAAATAAGAATAATATAAATATATATATATATGTGTGTGTGTGTGTCTTTTTTATAAAATTAAAATACATTGATTAATTCATGAAAAATAAGAACTCAATTAACAATAATATCATTTATGATTTATGTTTTTTCAAAAATGGGTATTATTAATTTTAATGATTGAATGTTATAATACATTTATAAAAATTTTAAAATATATATTTGACAAAATGAAATCATTTTTGGCTTTTTCATAACAAAATTTATTTGGGATGAATTGTTTGAATTTTTATTAAATGATTCGTTTTCATCGAATAGTGAAAAATTATCATTTCAGGAAAAAATTGAAAATTCTTTTATTAATGTAAAATAATTCCAAATATAAATTATATTTTTATGTAATTTTAAATTAAAACGTGACACATTTTTAAAAAAAATATTAAAACTAATGATATTTAATGTAAAAATATATTTTGGTATAAGTTTACTTTTATACTTAAAAACACATTTTTCATAAAATAATTTTGTGTGTGTGATGTTTCTCAATGATAATTTATAGAAATAAACCCTAATATGGAATGATTTAAATTATATTTACATATTATATTTCTATATATTTTAATTTAAATTTTTATAATGATGATTTCTAGTCAAAGTGTTAATGTTTGATCATCTTTTTCTTGAAAATTTCTTTTTTCCCAAAAAATAGCTTTACTGTACGCATTGTGGGTAAAATATTAAGTAAAAATCAGAAACTTTTTGAATTTATTATTATAAAAGTAAATACATATTTTTAATCATAATAACTTATATAATATAAGGGTTCATCATTTTTTGGTTATTATGATTAGTGATCAAGGTAAATAATTGTCACCTCGGTAAAAGAGGATAAACATAGTTTAAAGTATAGGGTAAAACATTAAAATAACCCAATCACGGTACATTATCATATTTTATGAGAGATTTTCAATCATTGGAATTAATAATGAGTTAAATAATGTACTCTAAATAATTATTTTGAATTTAGGAACAACATTTTTAGTTATGTGAAGATAAGTTATATTTTATTCAAATTTAATAATTTTTTTTTATCTTCCCTTATTTTATCATTGTTGGAATATTTCATTCCATGTTTTATTTCTATAAAATTATAAAAACATAATTATTTTATTATTTAAAAAATATAATTCATGGACTTAAATTCATAAAACTATTTTACGGTAAAATTATTTTTACTCTTAAATAGGGTATTTTAGTAAAAACAAATTTTTATGTTTTTTATTCATAAGTTAAAATTAACCTCCAATAGTTATATTAATTAAATAAAATAAAAATTATTTCGAATTTTTAATCATCATTTCAAAATATTTTTAGAATGGCCCTCTTATTATTTTCAAATAATTACGTTATCATGGTGAAAAAAATAATGTTTTGATGGTTAAGGTTAAATTGTCTTTAAAGAGGTTAAACTAGAAGATAAGGCTTCATATTTTTGAAAAAGTTAATTAAATATGATTTAATAAGTTAAATTAATACATATAAAAAATTATCATTGAATATTTGGTTCCATGGGGTGGCATGACATCATTATAAAATCTATATTATTTAATCCTTTCAAAAATTACATTTTTGTCCATTCCCACCCCTGTAAAATGATACAACATATCTTATCTTATCAACACATCATTATCTACATATATTAGCCAATACATACTTTTGTACCTTATTATTTACTTTCATAACATTCTCTACCTTATATAATTTTAAAAATACCATCTATTCAAGGATTAAAGTGTAACTCAAATGAGGTTTCTCAATGCAGTTGTATAACTCTTAAAAATAATTTTCAATATATTTTATTCATATACCCCATTAAAATATATGGTAAAATTTATTAAATAATTAATTTATTATATTAGATATATGTAATTATTATTATGCTGAAGGAAGAACAATTTTCCACATTCATTTTAGCCAAAGGAAAGAGAAGACATTACTCTTGTGTATGTATGGCTTAACACCTCCAAGTAGCGATATAATAAATTTTTCACCCAAACATTACATGGAATATTATTTTTATATTTTTATAGTATATATATTTCATTTAAAATATAATAATCCTTATGATATTATAATATCATATATAGTAGTTGGGGTTTGGATTAGTGGTAAGCACCCTGTAATCCTACATGAATAATGGGGTACGAAACTCATTGGGCATAGACTATTGAACTATTGTAGCAATGGAGGCACTGTAGCGGCGGAGCACTATAGCGGCGGTGGGCATTGTAGAAGGTGTAGCGATGGGAACTGTAGCAATGGTGGTACTGTCGCAGTAGGTACTGTAGAATTACTATTCATAGAATGGTTCTTGGGTGAAAAATTGATGTTCTACAGGCCATGTAATAGGCTATATGACCACTGGGCCTTCGGGTCAAATATATATGTAGTAATAAACTAGGTAGTTGGGTGGGTTATCCTTTGGGGGGTTATGACAAGCCTTTCAGGATTGTTTGTGTGCGGTCTGTGTGTGTGTTTGATGTAATTATACCCCCAAGAACCAAATATAATATAATTCTAATATCATATATATATTCTTACATTTTATTATGTTTGAAATTGATAATCTTACTTGTGCGTACATTTGGACTACCACATCCTTTTTGGTATGTTATTCTTTTTTATTTACAATTTAAATGGATGTTAATAAGGATGTATTTATAATTATATATTATATATATGATATAATAATTAATTTCCACTAGTTAGTAATTATATACTTTTCATTAATTCAATTTTTCAAAAAGTGAAAAATGTGATCATTAATATGTATGTCCTTCTGTCTCCAAGAATGATGTAATTCATTTATATATATCTACCATTTATAGATGATTATATGTTATAACCCATCCCCTGGGGCCCATGTTGTGACTACCCCAAGCTATCCTTCCATAGTCCAGGGGATGGTGACTAGAACCAGAAAGGTGTAACCCAAAAAAGGAAGGAATTTCCTTTAAACCTATGCACACAGAGAAATGGAATACTACACACCGAAACCCATAAAGGAAAGATAGTAGTAAAACCACAACAAAGTACCACCATTGAGAGTAAAATGTGTAAACTAGATGAAAAGGGGCCAGAATACAAGCCCAACTGAATGGAATGTACAGAAAAATAAATACAAGCTTTGGAGGTCATCCACCAAGGATCCTACCTGAAGGGTAGGTATAGCTCGCTGTCATATGTCACAACAACACACCACGTCTATCGATCCACCTCTGAGCACTGTCGATCCCTGGCTCCCTAATGTCCCAGTCAAAGTAGCCTGTCATCTAAAAAAGACAAAACAGGTGCGGGAAAAGACCATTCAGGGGTGAGTATAATGATACTTAGTAGGGACCTCGAGACCCATGAAGATCTCTCAGAAAACCACAAAAGAAAGATACCACAAATGAAATACCACAAAAGAAATACCACCAAGAAAGATCTCATATACATGGAAGAAAGTTAAAATATCTCACACAAGGTATAACTTAAGTTAAAAAGTAAATATGATTAGTCTTAATGATAGATCATCTAATTATATTGATATGCTCTACTACTGAACAATGAAGGTTCGTTCTGTTTCTGATCCATGAAGGGTCATTATGCTGGTGATCCATGACAGGTCTCTCTACGGCTGATCCACAACGAGTTGCACTACTACTGATCCATGAATGGTCACTCTTATGCTAATCCACAAACAGTCTCTCTTATACTAATCCAAGAAGGGTCGCTCTTATTTTTATCCATGAAGGTTCACTCTTATGCTGAACCACAAAGGGTCTCTTTTCATTCTTCACGTCACATCCAGCCACTGGATTCCCACACATAGCTTGCATGATTTCTAGAGTATATTATCCTCAAGAAATTGTGTGTACCTCAACCTCAATGAAGTCTCATAGGTTGTATACCAAAGGACTATCTCATAATAAGGTTCCCAGCGCAACAGACGGTGTGTCGAACGGATGCCTGGTCTGTAAGATATGGGAATTTTTTTAAAAAGGGCCTAGTTGGATTCGAGTCTAATCCAACTGATCCATATGCCAACTTTCACGAAAACACATCTAGAGTATCTCAGAAGGACCTCCTCATTATAAGGTTCCTTGTGCAGCATACTGCGCGTCATTCGGATGCCTGGTTTTCAAGTTTTTGATGTTTTTCAAAAAGGGGCTGGTTGGGTCCGAGTCCGACCCGGCCTGAGGTCCACTCACCCAACCCAGGTCTACTAACCTGACCCAGGTCCAGATCATCCTAATGGGGTGAGTCTAGCCTGACATGGTAGGTTTGTCCCAACAGGGTGGGTCCAGCCAACTGACATGCGTGTTCCGCCAATGGCGGAATGGTTCGTTGCCCAATCAAGACGTAGATAAAAGACTCGTCTAGCTCCCCACTCGCCCCACGGTCAACGCAGGATAATTTCATCAACAGAAATTAGTTAACTGTGGCTTGCACCAAATAGAGAGATAGACTCTCTCACGCGGTCGATGAACCACGTTCCTCCCGCACGTCTGAGCAGCCCAAATCCAGGCCTCCCCCTCCACGTGGCGCCAGTTGGCACCACGTCTCCATGCCATCGCTGCCATTCAACTATAGCGTGCCATCTCCCTCTGCCCACGACCATTGTCATGGGCCACCGGAGTTAGTCTGGTGGTATTTTATCTCAAACCATCTTTGGCTACGAGACCATAGGGATGGCTCCTTCACAACAATGTCCTTGAAATAACCTTTCCACCATTTCAAAAAATTTGACCATGAAGATTGCACAAGAACACACAAGGTGGAGGGACTCAGGCCTTGTTCATGGCGGCTTGCGCCCTCTGTGTTAGAGGTGTATAATCAAAGGGAAGTTTGGGATTTCAACACATGAATCTACCCAACTATTCAAGTCCCCGAATTTAGCAACCCTTCAACAAGAACACATGATCCACAGATCAATATGTTCGTGGGTTGATCTGTATCTATTGTTTTAGAATGAATAATGGGGGATTTAAGAAAAAATCAACCCCTACAGGGATTTTGATCTGTCATTGGCCATGGATAATGATTCAAGTTTTCATCAACCGATGATCCACTATCATTCTTCCCCGTTCGTAAATTCCCAGATCCGATCTCATTCACCAAGAGATTTTTCACTACGCTCCGGTCCTCCAGCATTCGTTTTTGGTAAGGATTTCTCCAGAATTTGTTATTCTTAATTATAGAGGAATTACACTATAGGTTCATCTGATAATCACCATGTATTAATTCTCAACTCACCACCATGTTAGTTTAATAAAAGAAACTTTTCGCAGCGTTTCTGTTACGTTGCGTCATTACACAGTTTCGTTTTGGAAACGAAGTAGTGGTTATGCTTTCACAATGATCCATTAATGATCCTCCTTTAATTTTCCTTCTCGTTGCCTCATCCCCACACCATACTACCATCATCCTCCACTCAATGGTTAGAAGGAAAATAAAATAACTTTTTCTAAGTTATTTTATTATTTTTCAAAAAGTCCAAAAATTAACATTTCTGTCCAACCCTTTCAAGTTGAAGTTAAGTCGTTTCTAGGTGAATCGAGGCATTTTGAGTTCATTGGTGCCATCAAATTTTCAGTCTGATTACCGGTTCAAAAGTTAGAATAAACCCACTCACACATTTACATAAGTGAACTAATGAAAAGGTCAATATTACATTTTGAGAACCATAGGTCTCAGAATCATGTGTCGTCTCTGTTCTCGGTCTGGAAATAATTCCCTATATTTTAAAACAATATACATGGAAATTATAGAAAATTAAATTCTCCTCATCTTAGGGATTTACTTCCCTAAAATTCAAATTAACTTCTAATCAAACAAATGGGGGTACTTTTAGAGACCCATATTTTCCATGTAATTTTTTTATTATATGGAATTTTTACGAGTCTGTGAAAATTGAAGGCGCATGATTCTGAGGCCTGGTGTGCCCGGAATAAATTTTTGAACTTTTATTAATTTATGTTCAGTAAATGTGTGAGCATAATTTTCTAACATTTGAACCAGTTCTCAGATTAAAAATATGAGGGAACCATTGAATTCACAATGCCAGGATTCACTTAAAGGAGGCTTCACTTCAACCGTAGTAGGTCTGGAGAAAAAGTGAGGTTTTGGAATTTGAATGAATAAATAAACTAACTTTGTTATTTATATTTCTTTCTTTCTTCTCCTCCAACATATAAGAGGAAACATCGGACCAATGACTATCAATCGAATTAATGGATTGACCTTTCTATCCAAAGTAATAGTAACGTTGGGAATTAAGAAGGTTCCTAATTAATGAGCCCCCATTGATTCCAAATGTCATTACTTACCCTCCCCTTATCATATATATATATAGATCTTGGGGAGAGGTGTTGGCACTACTTCACCAAGCAACAAATTGCTGGTAAAGTGCCCCAACACAAAACCTTTGAACGATGGAGCCAGTTCAGGCGAGCGGTGAAGAGCGACACTGAAACCTCGAACCGAAGATCGATGATCGAGCGAAAACATTAGAGGATAGTTGCGGGGGGTGGTGAACACCAACCCACTGCCTCAAGCATAGAGTCTCTCCATCAAATTCGAGTTATGTTTTACTTTTGGTCTTAATTTAAAGAGTTTTAGAATCCTTCTTCATCCCACATGTTGTTTTCAAGCTAACGCGGAGGGCTCGGGCCTGACAAACCCGGCATGGACCCTCTACTACTTTTTTCCCCTTTCATCCTTCGTGGAAGACCACTGGCGTGACGGTGCTAGTGACTGGTGCTGGCAGGGACCACGACAGCCGCTGGCACCAGTCGTCCATGATGGAGGAGGCGACACACCCGTGCCGCTGGAGGAAAAGGTCACAGCTCGTCAACCGCAGCTATCGGAGGAGGTGGTGCACTCATGCCACCAGAGAAATCGTCCATGGATTGTCATTCATGGCGGTAGGAGGAGGCGGCCGACACACCAGTTGTCCACGGAAGAAGAAGGTGGCACGACCATCACACCACCGGAGGATGCGGGCCACGGATCGTCAGCCACGGCGGACCGAGAGGGGCTGCCGGCTCACCGGCCGGCCGCTGTTGGCAGAGTGGCACATCATCTCGTGCCACTATAGATGGCAGTTGGAATCAGCCTACCTCCATGGGAGGCAGGACACGCTCTGGTGGGTCCTGCATGCCACCTGGCAGCGCCACATGGCGCTACCACTGTGGAAGAAACCGAACGGCCCTCACGACCGTTCAGGAAAACCGAGGGTCACTCCCCCCAATGGCATCTAGGGAAGACCCCACAGTGGGTTGGACATGCTGGTCGTGCCCCCCATGTGGGCCAGGCCGCCCCCTTGTGGGTTATGGCCGCCGCGGCCCAGCCTATGTGGGTCGGGTCGGGTCAGACCGGACCCGGGCCCAACCGAACCCATAAACACATAAAGGGACACAAATTAAGAATAGGGCATCCATTTAACGGACTGTCTATTGTTCGGTGACCCTTGGAGTGAGAAAATCCTTTTGGTATACTCCACTTGAGTTTCAGAGACTTTTGTAGTACGACCTTGTTGGATCGAACCTGAATCCAACCGGGCCCTCGGAACAAAAATTCTTATAACTCACAGATTTGGCATCCGATTGACGCACCATATATCGCGTTGGAACCCTTACGACATGGCAGTCCATTGGGTTACTCCTTAGGGATCTTAGTGGAGGTCTAGGTACGACTGATATCTAAAGGGGAAGATTCTAAAAACTTGAGCGCACTAGGTGTGAGGAATCATGTGGCTGGATGTAACGTAAATGAAGAACATCAATCTTTGTGGGTCGGCATCTAACGATCCTATATGGGTCACTAACTATCAATCCTATGTGGGTCAGATTCTATCAGATCCTATGTGGGTTAACACTTTGCAATCCTATGTGTGTCAGCATATACCGATCATGTGTGGGTTAGATCCTTTGTGGGCCAGTGGGGGTTAGTACCAGTCGATCTTGTGTGGGTCAAAATCAGTGCCTCTTAACAAAATAAGATGATCTATCTTATGACTGATAATTGGTACTTAGGTACTTATGTTATACCTGATTGTGAGTTGAGTCTTTTCATCTTTTGGTTTTATCTTTGTGGTGTTACCTGTGTGGTACTTCTATCTTTTTGGTGTTACCTGTGTGGTACTTCAATCTTTGTGGTGTTACATGTGTGGTACTTCTACCTTTGTGGTGTTGTCTTAGTGGTGTTACATATGTGGTACTTATACCATTGTGGTTTTGTCTTCGTGGTGTTACCAGTGTGGTACTTCTATCTCAGTGATGTTACCTAAGTGGTATTTCTACCTTCATCGTGTTACTTTTATGTTATTCTTCCCTCATGTATGTGATGAGTATATCTTGATAAATTGGGTATATTTATGGGCATAAACCTAACTAGAGTTGATGTATATAGTTTCATGCTTTGAGATTGGGGTCTTTCTCTGCGTTATTTTTCCTTTTTGGAACTATAGGAGACCTGTGGGGGGTCTTAGGGTCCCTACCAAGTATCTTTATACTCACCCCTGCACAGGATATGCCTGAACCTTGTTGTGACTTATACAGTCGACAGATAGCATTGAATATGGTAGAGGGATCCAGGACTGGATAGTGCTCGGAGGTGGATCATTTGTCATGATTTGGCGTAGGGACTACTGATTGTGAGATATACCATCCCTTCAGGTAGGATTCTTGGTGGATGATCCATTAGTTTTTTTTTCAATTTTTAGTTATATTTTAACTTTTCAGATGTACTTGTACGTTTCAGTTGGGCTTGTATTCTATACCCTTTACTTTCATCACACTTTTACTACAACAGTTTACTTCGTGGTTGCTTCTTGTGTTGTTTTTGGACTGTCTGTCTATATAGGTTAAATTTCAATGCTTTCCCATTTAGGGATACACCTTTTCGGTGCTAGTTTCCAGCCCCTAGCCTTTGTAATGTGGGAATGGGGTAGTCACAGCATAGGCCCGACAAATGGTTCGTGACAAAGTTGTATCAAAGTAGTCGGTTCTACCGAATAACTAGGACTTTAATATTTTTTGTGTGGCAATATTGTTAAGTGCAATGAGTGTGCTATTCAGTTTGGGGAATCCAGTGTTGGTGCGGCAGCCGATGTATCCATACACCAGGACCCTAACTTCTAATTTCTAACTCAGTGCACGAAAACACTTATTACATGTGTTTTGAAAAGTTTTTATTATGATCTCTTTGAGTCAGATCACTAGGTATAACTTATTGACCCTGACACACCTATCTTCTTTCAAGATGTCGCCACATAGATAGCCAGTCAGATTTCTTGAGAGCCTACATGATGAAAGACCTCGAGCAATGATTCCTCATTGTAGGGCCCTCTTACAATGTTGTCATGGTCGGTTGGTGTACCAGCAGCACCACTACCTGTTGGATAGTCGTTGTCACCAGCCCCACCATCAGAGGTTTCACGCCGAATGAGCACATTGCATGATTTCCAACGATAGAGTCCTCCGAGGTTCTGAGGCGAGACAGACCCACCGGCAGCTGATGACGGGCTAGAAGATTTAGATAGAGTTTTCCACCTGTTTGGGACACCAACTGACCTTATGGTGATCATAACAGCCAGTATTTTTCATGAATCAATAGGGAGATCGTTGAGCTTGATGCTACAAATACACGGCGAGGTAACCTTCATCTGGGTGGACTTTGAGAGTCTTTTCAGGTTATATTTCATCCTAGGAACCTTATACATTGTGCAGATACAAGAGTGGATGCACTTATAGTAGGGCAGCATGATTGTGGCCCAATACTCGGCGTGGTTCACTGATCTCTTCTGCTACTCCACTGACATGGTATGGGACACTTTCTTCATGGCCTAGACCTATGAGTTGGGTCTATGACAATATATCATAGCATCGATGATATCGCTCATCATTCCGAAAAAGGTTATGGTACTAGAGTGAGCGCTTTTGGTGGAGGGTTTCCAAGATAAATAGGCACTGACAGTGAGAGCACCACCGGATGTTAGGTAGCGAAGTCATCTACATCAGGAAGTAGGTGGATCACATAGGGGGCCATGTGGGCCAGACCTTCTGGTGGTCTGCCTCAGGATACAGGTTCGGTGGTGTGGGGATCACGGGACAGAGGCAGACCGTTGAGGATCAAGACGTGCTACTCTTGTGGCGGGCAGGGTCACATGGCTTGCAATTGCCCGACCATCTGTATGGACGACCAGCTGACAATCAAGGGAGCTCCAAGGAAGAGCCAGAGATTCGATTGGGGAGGTCCGCAGGCAGCAGGTGGATGTGGCAGTGGAGTTGGCCGTGCAGCAAGAAGTGGGCGATGATTCAAGGTTCTACTACCACCACCTTCAGGTAGTCCACCCTAACCACAAGGAGCTGGGGGATAATGACGAGCTCCGTTCCAGGTAGCTAAGGCCTATGACCACGGAACTTCAGAGATGATTAGAGGTACGATCTGTGTCTAATCCACCTTAGCTACAGTACATATAGACACAGGTTCCAGTCACTCTTTTATTTACATGGCCCTCGTATGGAGGTCGTAGATTCTGGTAGAGTCTTTGGCTTGATCCTTACAACTAGAGACTCCTACGGGAGAGGATTCGACGAATACACACTGGTGCCGGAAGTGTGAGCTTACTCAAGGAGGTGAGAGATTCATCCAGGATCTTCTAGTAACGGTTTTTAGGCCTTACGATGTCATTCTGGGTATGGAGTGGTTATCCACATTCCATGCTTAGATTGATTATATTATCCGCAAATTTCGGTGTGTCTGTGAGGATGCAACCAGGTTTTACTTCACCGACAAGAAGGGAACCTTTGCAGAATATGATGGACTTACCTAGAGGAGGGTGCTACTAATCACACATCATTTAGATAGAATTACCCTCAGGGTAGTTGATGTTGAGAGTCTGAGCTCTCCAGTAGTGGTGGACCAGTATGCCGATGACTTTCCTGATGATGTTCCAGGAATACCTCCACATAGAGAGGTAGACTTTTACATCGACCTATACCCTGGTACGATGCAGATATCTACACCATCATATCGGATGGATCCCATGGATCTTTGTGAGTTACGGGTATAATTGGAGTACTTTTAGAGGAATGGGTTCATAGGGCCCAGTGTTTCTCCATGGGAAACCCCGATTTTGTTCACCAAGAAGGAATATAGGAGTTTCAGACTCTGTGTATACTATCAGCGCCTGAACGAGGTGACTGTGAAGAACAAGTATCCACTTACAAACATTGATGATCTTTTCGATTATATGAAGAGAGGTCATTGGTATTTGAAGATAGACCTCAGATAAGGCTATCATCATCTCAAGGTACAAGTTGAGGATGTGAAGAAGATGGACTTCATATGTCGGTATGTCCACTATGAGTTTTTTGTTATGCCATTCGGTGTGACCAATGCCGCAGTACTGTTCATGGGACTCATGAATAGGATCTTTAGCCATACCTCAATTTCTTTGTGGTAGTCTTCATCTATGACATCTGATATAATCATCGATAGAGGAGTATCATGCCTATTATCTGCTGATAGTTCCAGATACAATCTGAGAGTACCAGCTTGATGGTAATCTCTCGAAATGATAGTTCGAGATAAGAGAGGTCCACTTTCTGGGACACGTTATCTCGGAGGCTGGAGTTGTGGTGGATCTAGTGAAGATGGAGGTTGTACTTTCTTGGGAGCCACCCAATAGTGTGACTAAGGTGTGGAATTTCTGAGGGTTGGTTGGATACTACCAGAGATTCGTACCTGAATTTTCTAGAGTTATGGCACCATTTTTAGCATTGACAAAGAAGGGATTGCCCTTCATATGGATAGAGAGATGCTAGCAGATTTTTCAGAGGCCGAGGCAGAGACTAACTAGGGCCCCCCATCTAGAGGCTACCAGAAGTGGGCATTGGGTATGTAGTCTACTACGATGCATCAGGGACCAAACTTGTGTGTGTCCTAATGCAGGAGCGAGCAGTGATCACCTACGGCTCACGATAGCTGAGGAAACATGAGAAAAACTATGTTACTAATGACCTTGAGTTAGCAGCAGTGTTCTTATCCCTAAAGATGTGGCGACATTACTTGATGGGAAAAAGATTTACAGTTTACTCTGATCACAAGAGTCTCAAGTATATCTTATCTCAGAAGGACCTGAACCTGAGACAGCGGCGATGGCTGGAGTTCCTCTAGGACTATGACTTTGAGATTTATTATACTCCTAAGAAGGGGAACATTGTAGTAGATGCACTCAGTAGGAGCTCTGGTCTACAATTGCTGAGTGAGGCGACAGAGCAGCTAGCCGCATTGAAAATCTCTTTTGTGGATAGAGATGGAGCAGCTTACCTCCAGTATATGACAGTCACTCCCCCACCCCTTCAGCGAGTCAGGGAGGCATAACTTGGGGACATTGAATTTGTGTCTCTCCATGCTTAGATATCTTTAGGACATGCACATGATGGATTTTTTGAAGGTGGGGAGCATATCATCCTCTTTAGAGGATGTACCATGGTACTAGTGGTGTAATGGAAGGAAGTGTTGAGGGAGCTCCATACGTCACGTATGTTTGTACATCCTGGTGTGGTGAAGATGTAAAAAGACCTCCGACGTCAGCACTAGTGTCCAGGGATGAAGAAAGAAGTAGAAGATTTTGTTTCTCGATGCCTCACTTGTCAGCAAGTGATGGCCAAGCATCGGGATCTAGCAGGCTTAGCACAACCACTAGAGGTTCCAGAGTGGAAGTTAGATCGGATCTCTATGGACTTTGTGACATGGCTTCAACATACGTCCCAGGGACATGATTATATCTGGGTCATCATAGACTGACTCAACTAGTTGGCCCACTTCCTTCCTATTTGAGAGAATTGATCAGTAGAAGCATTGGGACTCCTCTATATACAGAATATTGTGTGACTCCATGGGGTTCCATTGACGATCATATCAGACTATGATGTGAATTTTACTTCCTGGTTGTGGAAGGGATTGCGGGAAGCTTTTGGGACTCTAATTCATTTGAGCACCGCCTATCATCCATGGACGAATGGTCCGACGAAGCGGACCATTCAGATGATGTAATGCATGCTTTATGCATGCGTCCTAGATTTTGTCCACAGTTGGGAGGATCAATTTCCAGTGGTAGAGTTTGCATACAACAACAGTTTTCACTCGACCATTGATATGGAAACATTTGAGGCCTTTTATGGTTGACCATGCAGATCACCTCTATGCTGGATAGACCCAGGGGAGTCAGCACTTATGGGTCCAAAGTTGGTATGTGCTACAACTGAGAAGGTGCAGATCATCCAAGAGCGGATGAATACTGCAGAGAGGATACAAAAGTATTATGCTGACATGAGGCAGATACCTTTGGAGTTCGAGGAGGGGGACCACGTATTCTTATGAGTCTCCTCTCGATGATGACTATAGAGATTTGGTTGAGGTGGAAAATAATCACTGAGGTTTATCAGACCAATTCTGATACTTCATAGGATAGATGAGGTGGCATACTGCTTGGCACTACCACCGCAGTTGGAGAGGGTGCATGACGTCTTCCACATATCCCAGCTGAGAATATATGTGCATGACCCATCTCACATCATTGACCATGGAGAGATGGACTTCGATGATGGGGTGAGGTTTATGGAGGTTCCAGTGGTGATTGAGGATTGATAGGAGAAAGTCCTTCGTAGGCAGTCAATACCTCTGATGAGCGTTCGCAAGAAACATGGGAACCTTCAGGACAGCACATGGGAGCAGGAGGCTCAGATTCATGGTTAGTACCCAAAATTTGTTTTCTTAGTCTAGGTTGTGGCATTTGGGGACGAAAATCACTATGGTGGGGAAAATGTAAAGACCCATATTTTCCATGTAATTTTTTTTAATTATATGGAATTATTCTGAGTCTGCAAAAATTGAAGTTGCATGATTCTGAGGCCCAGTGTGCCTGGAATAAATTTATGAACCTTTTTAATTTACATTCAATAAACACGCGATAATCATTTTCTAACATTTGAACCGGTTCTTGGATTAAAAATATGAGGGAACCGTTGAATCCACAGCACCAGGATTAACTTAAGGGAAGCTTCACTTCGACCGTAGTAGGTGTGAAAACCGGGTCCTGGTGACAGCACAACCACCCCACATTAACAAGTCCATCGTGTCCTGGCCTACCAGGTACCACCGGTTGCCCCCGTAGACATGTGGGGCCCACCCCAGGGTCCACCCACATGCCCAAACGAGTCATCTGACTAATGATTGTCCCCACATGCCAACACACGTCCTTTCCAGTGTGTTTTTTCCTCACTCACACACACCCTGAAAAACTTCCAAGGTGGTCACCCATCCTGATCACTACTCCAGGACAAGAACGCTTAACTGTGGAGTTCTAATCAGATAGGTTCCCGAAAAGGAAGGTGCACCTTGTTGACATGAGTCATATCATTTGGTCATTTAACCCTCTATTAGTTGGGGGTGTTACAATCACCCCCCCTTTAGAGCACAACACCCTCATTGTGGGCCCTACATCTCAACCCAGGCAGTGCACCGCACATAAGGGTGGGTTCCTCCTCTGATACCAAATGTGACAACCGGGTCCCGGTAATCGCACAACCACCCCGCCTTAACAAGGCCGTCGGGTCCTGGACTACCAGGTACCACCAGTTGCCCCGCAGACATGTGGGGCCCACCCTAGGGTCCACCCACATGCCCGAACGGGTCATTTGACTAATGATTTCCCCCACAGGCCAACACACGTCTTTTCCAGTGTGTTTTGTCTTCACTCACACATACCCTGAGAAACATCCCAGGAGGTCACTCATCCTGATCACTACTCCAGGTCAAGCACGCTTAACTATGGAGTTCTAATCATATAGGCTCTCGAAAAGGAAGGTGCACCTTATTGATATGAGTCGTATCATTTGGTCATTTAACCCTCTATCAGTTGGTGATGTTACAGTAGTTCTGAAGAAAATGTTAGGTTTTGGACATTGAAATAATAAATAAAATAAATTTGTTATTTCTATTTCATTCTTTCTTCTCCTCCAACGGACAAGCAGCAACACGGGGCTAGCTACATGTCAAGACAATAAATAGCTTTACCTTTAAATCCAATGTAACAACAATGTTGGGGAATTAGTAAGGTTAATAATTAATGAGCCCCCATTAATTCTCAACGTTGTTACTTACCCTCCCCCTCTCTTAATTATATTGAGCTTGGGGAGAGGTGTCGACACTACTTCACCAAACAACGAAGTGCTATTAAAGTTCCACGATGCTATGCCTTTGGAGGATGGAGGCAGTTCCAATGAGCGGTGAAGAGTGACATAGAATCCTTGATCAATAATCGACGATCGAGCGATGTCGTTGGAGGCTAGATGCAGGGGATGACGAACACCAACCCAGAACCTCAAGCGTAGAGGCTCTCTAAAAAATTTGAGTTAGGGTAAACTTTTGGTATTAATTTCATGAGTTGTAGAATCCTTCTTCCTCCCTCATGTTTTTTTCAAGCTAATGCAGAGGGCATGGACCTAACGAACCCGGCCCAGGCCCTTCTCTACCTTGCTACCCTTTTGTCTTCCGTGGAATACCCCTAGCATGGTGGTGCTGGAAACTAGTTCCTGTAGGGACCAAGGTGGCGGCCAGCACTAGCCGGCCATGAGGGAAGAGGCGACGCACCTGCGCCGCTGGAGGAACCAGTTGTACCTTGTCTGTCGTGGCAGTCAGAGGAGGTGGCTGACACACCGGCCCGCCGCGGAAAAAGATAGTGGCACGACCAGTGCACCACCTGAGGATGTGGTTCGTGACTCGTCAGTCACGGCAGACCGAGAGAGGTGGGCGACACACCGGCCGGTTGCGGGTGGTGGTGAAAAGCGTCGTCGCACACCACTGTAGACGACGACCGACATTGGCCAGCCACGATGGGAGGCATGACCCGCTCCAACAGGTCCCATGTTCCCCTTAGCGGCGCCACATGGGGCCGCAACTACGGAAGAAAATGAACGGCCCTCATGGTCATTCGGGAAAACTAGGGGTCACTCCCCCAGTGGCAGCTAGGGTAGACCCCACCACGGGCTGGACCAACGGGCTATGCCCCCATTTTGGGTCGGGTTCCCCCCTTGCAAGTCAGGCTGCCCCCTTGCGGGCTGAGTCACCCCCTTGCTGGTCGGGCAGCACCCTTGTGGGCCAGACTGACCCCTTGCAGTCCAGGCTAGACCTCAGCCCAGCGGGCCGAGCTCACCGCGGCCCAACCCAGTCCGGGTCGGACCAAACCCAAAAACACTTAAAGGGTCACAACATGAGAATCTTGTGTCCTTTTTATAAACCATCTGCAGCACTGAGACACTTGAAGCGAGGTGGTTCTTTTGGTATACTTCACTTGAGCTTTGGAGACAGTTGGAGTATGCCTGGGTTGGATCAAACTCGAAACCAATTGGGCCCTCAGAACTAAAACGCTTATAACTCACAAATAGGGCGTCCGATTGATGGATTGTCTATCGTGTTGGAACCCTTTCGAAATATAGATCCTTTGTGTTACTCATTTTGTAGATTAGGGGTAGTTGAGGTATGACCAATATCTCTAGGGGAAGATTCCACGAAACTCAAGTGCACTGAATGTGAGGAATCATTTGGTAGGCTGTAACGTGAAGAAAGAACATCGATCCTATGTGGGTTTGCATATATCGATCCATTGTGGGTAAACAACTATCAATCCTATGTTGGTCAGATTCTATCAGATCCTGTGTGGGTTAGTGCTCAGCGATCCTATGTGTGTCAGCACATACCAATCCTGTGTGGATGAGATCATGTGTGGGTTAGCAGGTTTTAGTACCTATAGATCCTGTGTAGGAAAGAATCGGTGCCTCTTAATAGAATAAGATGATCTAGCTTACGAATAATAATCGGTACTTCTATACATAAGTTACACTTGATTGTGAGCTGATTCTTTTCACCTTTGTGGTGTTATCTTCATGGTGTTATCTGTGTAGTACTTTTATCTTCGTGGTGTTACCGGTGTGGTAAATCTATCTTCGTGGTGATATATGTGTGGTACGTATACCTTTGTGGTGTTTTCTTAGTGGATTTACCTATGTGGTACTTCTATGTTTGAGGTGTTGTCTTCATGGTGTAACCTGTGTGGTACTTCTATCTTATTAGTGTTACCTGAGTGGTATTTCTACCTTTGTGGTGTTACCTTTGTGGTATTCTTCCCTCTTGTATGAGATGAGTACATATTGATAACTTAGGTATATGTATGGGCATATACCTAAGTATAGGTGATGTATATCGCTTCGTACATTGAGATTGTGGTCTTAATTTGTGGTATTTTTCCTTTGTGGAACTTTTGGATACCTACGGAGGTCTCAGGGTCCCTACTGAGTATCGTTAAACTCACCCCTGTACGGGCTATGCCCACACCTTATTGTGGCTTGTGGATACAATGGATAGGATTGATCGGGGCTGAGGGAGCCAGCACTGGACGGTGCTCGGAGGTGGATCTTTTGGAATGACGTGAGGTAGGGACTACTAATCATGAGTTGTACCTTCCCTTCAGGTAGGATCCTTAGTGGATGATACAGGAGCTGTTTTTCTCATTTCAGTTGTACTTTTACTTTTCAGTTGTACTTGTACTTTTTAGTTGGGCTTGTATTCTGGCCCCTTTAATTTCAACACACTTTTACTACAGCAGTTTACTTTGTTGTTACTTATTGTTGTGTTTTTGGACTGTGTGACTATACAGGTTAAAAGGAAATGCCTTCCCATTTAGTGATATGCCTTTCTGGTGCTAGTCTCCAGCCCCTGGCCTTTGGAATGTGGGATTAGGGTAGTCAAGGAACGGGCCCCGAGGGATGGTTTGTGATAGTACTGAACACGAATTTGGGCCTCCTACTCCCATTTATCCCCTAGAGGTTCTCATGCTTCCACCAAACATGAACCAAAGGAATCATCCATCCATAAAGGACCTTCTCCTATCAATCCTTTATCTCTAGTAGGAACTCCAAAAATATCACCCCATCGTGAATTTCTATCTCTCCCCAGTCAATGACGTTCGATGCATCATGCATGTACCTCCTCAACTGCAACACGTGAAAGAACTCATACACCTGGTGCATCTGTGGGGAAGATCTAGGCAGTACGTCACCTCGCCAACTCTAATGAGAATATGGAAAGGTCCAATGAACCTCAAAGATAACTTACTTCCCCAGCCAAATCTCCACAATCCTCATCGGGGTGAGACCTGGAAGAAAATATTCTCTCCCTCCTAGAACCCCAAGGGTCTCTGTCTCCTATTGGAATATAAATTTTGTCTTCTATGTGAAGTCCTCATCTTCTCCTAGATGATATGCACATTCTCAGTGTTAGCCCATACCATCTTTGGACCCATGAGTGTTGACTCCCCTCGGTCTGTCCAGTATAGAGGTGATCTTCATGGCCACCCGTACAAGGCCTCTAACGGTGCAATGCCAATGGTGGAGTTATAGGTATTGTTTTATGTGAACTCAACCAGTGTTAGGTGGTCCACCCAACTGCAACCAAAATCTAGGATACAACTACAAAGTATATCCTCCAATTTTTGTATGGTCCTCTCTATCTGACCATCTGTTTGAGGGTGAAAAGTTGTTCTCTAACACAGCTGAGTCCCGAAGGCCTCCTGAAACCCATTCCTCAATCGGGATGTAAATAATGCATCATGGTCTGGGATGATCATAAAATGAACCCTATGAAGTCTCACTATCTCCTGAATTTATAGGAATCCCAAGCCCTCTACCGATCCATGCTCCCATATGAGTAGGAAGTGAGCCAACTTGGTGACTTGGTCACCGATCGCCCAGATAGAACTGTTTCCCATGGACATGTGTGGTAACCTCATCACGAAGTCCATGGAGATAACATCCCACTTCTACTCCAGTACCTCAAGTGGTTGTGAAAATCCTACTAGGACTTGATTCGTGGCCTTCACTTGCTGACAAGTGAGGCATCGTGAAACAAACTGTACCATCACTTTCTACATCCCTGGCCCCCAGTACTGACATCAGAGATCCTGCTACATATTTTCCACACCATGATATACCACCAAAGGGGATGTATGGAACTCCCACAACACCTCTTCCCATAATGTCACTAGTACCGTGGTGCATCCTATGAAAAGGATGACATGCTCTCCACCTATTGAAAATCCATCAGGATCATGTCCTGAGGGTATCTATGAATATCAGTCCATGTAGTAAACATCCACAAGTTATGCCTCCCTAACACTCTGAAGGAGCAGGGATTGATAGTAATAGACTAGAGCTGAGATGCTCTATCACCATCCATGAAGGATATCTGCATTGCAGCTAGCTACTTCGTCGCCTCACTTAACAGCTACAAAATAGACCACCTGCTGAGCGCGTCATCCACCATGTTCCCCTTCCCAGGAGTATAGACTATCTCAAAGTCATAGTTCTATAGTAACTCTATCCATCACCATTGTCTCAAGTCCAGGTCCCTCTGGAAGAAGATATACCTAAGATTCTAGTGGTTGGAGTGGATGTTAAATTGTTCACCCATCAATTAGTGTCACCCCATCATCAATCAAAAAGACAACTGCTGCTAACTCTAGGTCATGGGTTGTGTAGTTATGCTCATGTTGAATCAACTGTCATGATCCATAGGTGATCAATGCTAGCTCCTACATTTTAAAACAACCCAGTCCAGTCCCTGATGTGTCACATAATACTACATACCGAACGTCCACTTCTTGTGGTCTCAAGATGGGGGGACTCGCCAGTCTCTGTCTCAGCTCTTGGAAACTCTATAGTCACTTCTCCATCCACATGAAGGGTTGTCCCTTTACTTTCAAGGATAATAAATTTTTTTATACTCTTGAGAAGTCATTTACGAACCTCCATTAGTACCCAAACAACCCCATGAAACTATACACCTCAGTCACACTACTGTGTGGCTCCCAATAAAGCACCACCTCTATCTTTGTCAGATCCACCGCAACTACATCCTATGAGATGACATCTCCCACAAAGTGGACCACCTGAATCTAGAACTAGAACTTCAAGCGATTACAATAAATATGGTGCTCTCAGAGTGTATCTAGTACTACCCACAGGTGTGTATCGTGATCCTCTTCTGACACCGACTACACCAAGATGTCATCAATGAAGACTACCATGAAATGATTGAGGTAAGGCTAGATGATCTTTTCCAAGAGTCCTAGGAACACTAATATGGAATTATTCACTCTAAAATGCATCACCAAAATCTCATAGTGGTCATACCGGCATCTTAAGGTTTTCTTCAGTACATCCTCATCCCATACTTGAAGCTAATGATTCCCTGATCTGAGGTTGATCTTAGAGAACCACCTCACTCCCTTTAGCTGGTCGAGGAGGTCATAAATCCTAGGAAGTGGATAGTTTTTCTTCACAATAACCTGGTTCAGGCACCAAAATTCCATGCATAGACTCAATCTCCCGTCTACCTTCTTGTAAAACAACACCAGGGCTACCCATGGAGAAACATTGGGTATTAAAAACCCCTTCCTCTGCAAGTCCTCCAACTGTACTCTCAACTCTTGGAACTCCACAGGAGCCATATGATATGCGGGTGTGCATATCGGTGTCGTCCCTAGGTATAATTCAATGCATAATTCGACCTCTCTTTGAGGAGGTAGTCCTATGACATCATCAGGAAAGACATACACATACTCATCCACCACTACATGAAAGCCCGGACGCCTCTCATCCACTACACTGAGGGAGAGGCTAGCCAACTGGTGAGTGTTCGGCTGAACCCTCCTACGAGAAAATCCATCATGTGATGAAAAGTTTCCCTTCTTACTGGTTAAGGAAAACCTGGTCCCATCCTTGTGGGCACACCTCACTTTGTGCCTAAAACATTATATATGATCATGGACTATTGATGACCAATCCATACCCAAGATAATTCCATAAGGCCTTGACGCTGCTACTAAGAGATCATATCCAAAGCTCTCACCTCCTATAGTAAGCTCACACTTCTAGAACTGACATGTAATCATCGAATCCCCTCCCAAAGGAGTCTTTAATTGTAAGGATCAATCCAAAAGATCCACTGGAATATATGTTTCTTGAATGAGTATGTGGCAGGGAAAGACTGACTCACACCTTGGTCTATAAGAACTGCAGCTAGGGTGGAGAAGACAGTGTTCATACCTCTAATCATCTCTGGAGCACCTTGTTCGTAGGCCTCTGCTTCTTGAAGATGAGCTCTCCCCTGTCCTCTAGCTATCTGATCCCATGGTGGACCACCTGGGGGTGGTGGAGGTAGTACCTCAGACCATCTTCAACCATCTACCGCCTGACCTACTTCCATGCCTTGTCATCAACCCTACGGACCTCCTCGCTCGAACCTTTGCCTCTACCCTGGTGGTACCTCAACCATCTGCAGATCATTTTTATGGTGGGTCAGGAATTCACGATCCATGTGTCCCTACACACCGCAGGAGTAACAAAATCTATCCCTCATCTGACCTCCTCTGTTGCGCATGCTCCGCACCACCAACCCTACGTCTTGGGGTTGTCCTCTAGAAGGTCTGGCCCATTTAGGCCTCTTCATTGTCTGCCTACTACTTTCTATAGATTCCTCATCCACCTGTCTCCTGGTGGTGGCTCTCACCATCGGTGGATACTTGGCTAGGATGCTCTCCACCAGTAGATCCTGCTCCAACCCTCAAGCCTGCGTTGGGATGCTGAGTGAAATCATCGACGCCCTAATATACCATTGGAGTCTCTAATCAAAGGTCGGGGGCATGAAGAAAGGGTCATGTACCATGTTGGTGGAGTAGTGGGAGAGGATGGTAAACTACGCTGAGTACTAGGCCACAATCAGGCTACCCTGTTGTAGGTGCAGTAGTTCCGGAATACGCCCCGAGCATAGTGTCTCTTGTACGAACTCCCCCCTAAAGAGGCTCTTAAAGTCCAACCATAAATGGGTATCCACCTCGTTGTTTATGTGTTTCAATATCTACCATCTCCCTATTGTTCCATAAACAAAATAAGAGGCTAGGACCACCATATGGTCTATAGGTGTCTCTACCGGTTGAAAAAACCCATATACCTACCTCCATCCATTCCTCAGCTGCCTGAGGATATGTCTCTCCTGAAAACCTTGGAGGCCTATATCTTTGGAACTTATACAGCAAGCTTTGTTAGCATGCACTATCCTCAGGTGGGTATGGCAGCAACTGATACTCTACGGGTGTTGTTTCTTCAAGTACACCACCCAAAGGTGCTATCGTTGTAGTTGGTACCTGGACCGACGCCTCATCGCTCGGTGGGCCATCATCGTAATCCCTCTCTAGAATCCTTGCTGGCTATATTTGTGGAGGCATCCTATAGGTAAAAAAATGTTCCATAGTCAATATGTTATACCTAGTGATCTTACTCAAAAGAGATTAAGAGAAAAAACTTCTAAAACACATGCGACTAGTGATTTATTGTGCTGAGTTGGAAAACAGAAATTAGGGTCCTGGTGTATTGATACATCGGCTGCCACACCCGCACTAGACACCCTGGACTGAAATCCGAACTCAAGACACTTATCACTATTACCCCCATAGAAAATATTGACTCTTAGTTCTTCTGGTATAACTGAATTCCCTCTGATACCACTTTGTCACAACTTTTCCCTCGGGTCCTATGTCGGAACTACCCTATGCTCGCCTTCCATAGGCCATGGGCTGATGACTATCATCAGAAAGGCATGACCCAAAAATAGAAGGCATTTCCTTTAAACCTATATAAACACATAAAGGGAATATTGCGCAATGAAAACCACAAGGTAAATGAAGTAGTACAACCACCACAAAGTACCACCACTGAGAGTAAAAGGTATAAAGTGAAAGAAAAGGGGCCTGAATACAAGTCTAACTAAAAGGAAAGTATAGAAAAAGAAATATAATTTCTATAGGTCATCCACCAAGGATCCTATTAGAAGGGTTGGTACGTCTCACTATCGGATGTCACTGATGCACACCACATCTATCGATCCACCTCTGAGAACAGTCTAGCCTTGGCTCCCCAAAGTCCATGTCAATGTTGTCTGTCATCTGCACAATACACAATAGGTGTGGGAATGTCCCATGTAGGGGTGAGTATAATGATACTTATTAGGGACCCCGAGACCCCTGAAGGTCTCTCAGAAATCCACAACGGAAAAATACCACAGTGGAAATACCACAGTGGAAATACCACCAAACATGATCTCAAATACATAGCACAAAGAAAAAGACTTCTCACACCAGGTATAACATAAGTACATAAGTAAATATGATTAGACCTAAATCTAGATCATCTTATTCTCTTGAGGGTATTTTTTCCCGATCCACGAAGGGTCGCTCTGCTGCTGATCCACGAAGGGTCGCTCTACTGCTGATCCCCGACAAGTCGTACTACGGCTGATCCACGGTAGGTCACACTACGGATAATCAAAGAAAGGTCACTCTTATGATGATCCATGAAGGGTATCTCTTATGTTTATCCTTGAAGGGTCTCTCTTATATTTATCCACAAAGGGTCACTCTTATGCTGATCCATGAAGGGTCTCTCTTCATTCTTCACGTCACAGCCACCCACTAGATTCCCGCACTTAGCCCACTTGATTTACTAAGGATATTCTCCTCAAGCCATTGGTCATACCTCAACCACTAAGAAGTACAAAATAGAGTAACCCAAAGGAACATCTCATCATAAGGGTCCCAACACAATAGATGGCACGTCGAATGAATGCATGGTCTGTAAGATATGGGCTTTTTTGTAAAAAGGGATTGGTTGGATTTGAGTCTGATAAAACACTATTATATTCCAACATCATCCAAAACTCAGGTAAATTATCTCATAAGGATAGAATCATCATAAGGGTCCTCATGCCATATACAGCGCATCAATCAGATGCCTAGATTGAATGTTAGTGATGTTTTTCCAGAAAGGGGTCGGTTGGGTCCGGGTCTGGGTCCGGTCAGACCAAACCGACACGACCAAACCTGGGGGTCACTCACCTGAACTGTGTATACCGACCTGAACCAGACCCACCCCAACCTAGGTATGATCTGTTGGGTTGCGGGTTCGTCCCAGCCCGATGGGGCGAGTCTGGCCGAACAGGGCGGGTCTGGCCTGCTAGGGTGGGTCCGGCCGGCTAGGGAGGTTTCGAACTGCTAGCATTCCTGGTCCGCTAGAGGTGGACCAGTTCTTCGCCCATCCGGGATGTGGTTGGAAGTCATGCCCAACTCCCCTCTCACCCCTCGGTCGACTTGGGGTAGTTTCCTCCACCATGGTCAAGCGACCGTGGTTTTCCCCACGCGGTCGGCCAGTTTGACCTGCTGGATTCCCACACACGGTTGACGGACCACGTGCCTCCAACATTCCTGAGTAGCCTGGATGTGGGTTTTCCCCTAAACATGGTGCTCGGTGGCACCGCGTCTCCACGTCGTCACAACACACCATCTCCCTCCACCCGTGGTACGCCATCTCCCTCCGCCCGCAGTGCGTTGTCTCCCTCTGTCTCCCTCTGACCGCCACAACGCACTGTCTACCTTCCTTGAACGCTCCTTACCACCATTTTGATAATTTCATCCACGAAGAATGTACAAGAACACGCAAGGTGGATGGAATGAGATTTTTATTGTTATCCCGCGCCTTCCATGTCAGAGGTGTATAATCAAACGGTGGTTTTGGATTTCAACACATGAATCTACCCTGCCATTCAAGTCACCTAATTTAACAACCCTCCCACAATAATACATGATCCATGGTCAACCTCTTCATGGGTTGATACACATCTGTTGTTTTAGAATAATGAACGGTGAATTTAAGGACAAAGAAATCCCTACCTTGATTCTAATATATCATAGGTGATGGATAATAATCCAATTAATCTTCGACCTGTGATACACTATCATTATTCCCTGTTCGTCAATTCATGGATCCAATCTCATTCTCCACAAGATTTTTCATCGTGCTCCCGTCCTCCAGCATTCATCGTTCATGAGTATTTCTATGGAATTATTTGTTCTTCATTGGAGAGGAATTCTGTCGTAATTTCATCAGAGAATCCCTATGATTTAATTCTCAACTCATAGACTCATTAGTTTAATAAAAAAACATGTCTCAGCATTTTGGTTACACTACGACGTTACATCAATACACTATTTCATTTATAAAATAGCATAGCGGTTACGCTTGCACAATGAGCCATTATTGATCCTCCTTTAATGTGCATTGTTGTCACCATAGCACAGCACCTCCGTCTGCCACTAAATTGTGTGAAATAAAATAAAAAATCTTTTTCTATGTTACATCATTATTTTCCAAAAAGTAATAAAATTAACATTTTCGTCTAACCCTTGTCGGTCAAAGTTAATTCCTTTCTAGAAGAATCATGATGTTATAAGTTCAATGGTGCCCTCAGATTTTCGATCTGAGCATCATTTCAATTGTTAGAAAAACTCCCCCTAATTTTTACTTTAGTTAACTAAAAAAAATAAAAATTACATTCTTGGAACCCTGGGCCTCGAAATCATGTGTTGTCTCAGCGCTTGGTCTCGAAATAATTCAATATAATTGGAAAACAATACACAGATATTCTCAGACATTAAAGTATAAATATATATATAATAAATATATATGTTATATATGTCCTTATTAAAATTTAATAGATGATGGGACCATGATCAAAGTAGATGGAATTGAATAGCTGAAGCCAACCATTCGTAAAAAATGAAGTAGTTATCTATATGAACCATTATTTAATTAATGAATTTTCAATATATGAATGATAAGTTGTTATAAGTAAATAATACTTGATATTTTATATATTATTATAGTTCTTTATTAAATTTATAACTAATATATATTTATTTTTCATTTTGTTTTAACATGTATGAAGAAATACATGACTTGAGGTATACTTTTCTCATCTTAATTTTATTTTTGTGAGACTTATTTCATTTTCACAAATTCTTTCCTATGTGTTATCCATATGAAGATAACGAATGTAATATATGAATTTTTCATGAAAATTATGGAGATATTAAAATCGATATACATTTTACTCTTTTATGAGTTTTGATTCAGAGTTTACCAAAGACTTAAGGGTTCTTTATCCCTATATGGTATTACTGACACATGTTTGATGTTATGCCACTATAAAAGTTTATGATTTTTTCATACTAACTATTTTTAAGGTTATTTCATGATTATAATTATTTTATGATATTTTCTGTTTCATTTGATTTTATTATTTCATAGGTATTACGTTTCACATGTTGACAAATTTTTTAATGATTTATGTTTTAATACAATTTTAATCAAGAATGTATATACATGAATTCCAATTAAATAAAATATATATTCCTAACATGATAATAGAATTTAATTATTATTATAATTTGATCATTTATTATATTTTTATGTTTTAATACCATGTTATACTCTTTGGTAGAAAAAAATTTATGATTTGTTTTAAAATAGAGCTGTATATCCTTTCTCTTTTATGGAATATATTTTTCTTTTAGATCAATGATTCCTAAAAAAATTATTTTTCAATCCATTTTTGATTGTTTAATTTAATTTTTTCCATCATTAAACTTTTATAATACTGTTTAAATATAATATTCTTATCAATTTTCAAATGTTGTATATTAATCATTTTACAGAAAATGTGAAAGGAATTACTATTTAAAAGAACACGGCATGAACAACATTTCCAACTATCATGAAAATTGGATTAATTGAAGATTAGATTACATGTTTCCTTGGTAATTTTGAGTGAAAATTGTTTCCTTAATATTTTTTGATTTTTTTGATTTTAAATAATTTGATTCAAAATAAATGTTTATTTTTCTCAATAATAATTCTAAAGATCTTTTAATCTTTTCAGATAGGATGAAATAATTTGATATAATATATGTCTTACTAGTTATATTATCCAATGATACCATATTTATTTTTTATTTTTATGAATTGTGGTTATAATGATGAAATATTGATGAAACCTATTTTTCACAGGTTATGCTAGGATGAATTTATTTATTATCTTCTGGAATACAGATGAATTGACTAATTCTTATATGATCAGTGGTCATTTAAGTATATATCCCATGAATACATTGGGTAAAGATGGATAACTCGTGAAATAAATACATTATATGTTAGACTAATTTCATGTTCAAAATTTCATTTATGTACCTGAATTTCATGTCCATAATATTATTCATGTTATTGGTATTTAAGTCTATAAGATTATTTTTAGACCTAGTTTTCATGTCCGTAAGATTATATATAGACCTAGTTTCATTTCAATAAGTTATTTGAGTTCATGGTTTCTTATCTATTACACTATGAGTGAACCTTTTCTAAATTTATACATGTTCTAAATGATATAATGATAACTTTTCACACATACATGTATTTATATTATGCTCTCATAGATCATAACTAATAATTGATAATTCATCACACTAAGAATATTGTTTAGTATTAGGGTAATTGTTTACTACCTGAATCATTTTTATGAACTATAATATATTGGGTATAATATTTTAAATTTATGATCATGATATCATACTTTTATAATTATCATATGATCTTGTATGATCGTTTATTTAAATATCATATATTTACCCATGTTGATCATTTGAGTTCATCCTTTCTTATGTATTCCATCCCAAACGTTAGAAAAAATATTATGCATGGTATTACTAAAAAATAATTTTTTTGTGGGAAAAAAATATCTTTCAAGAAATAAGAATAATATGTATCTATTCTCTTAAGAAAAGAAACCATTATGGTTATAATGTGGATCTTAATTTTATGTATTGAGTATTCCTAAAAAATGATGTTATAGAATTGTATGAAATGCTTGGGTATCTATAGTAGGTATAAGAGAATTATTTAGTTAATCTGTGAATATTGGTATTAAATAAATTTTTTGAAATACCCAATGTAAAATAATATATATTGGAAAACATTGTATCATTTTGATACAATAGTGATTGTGTTTTTTTCCAAAAAATCCATGTCTAGATACTACATGTGGACATGATTTTTCCAAAAATTCATCTAGGGGTAAAAACCCAGTAATGAGTTGGTAGAGTATATATCAAATATCAATAGATTGTATAGCGATTTTTCCCTTAATGTGCACCTAGTTTGACAGTACCATGTAATAAGGTTTAGTAATTTATTATTTTCCTTATGAAATATTATGAATAATTTACATAGATGATGATAAAGAATGGCCTAGGTTGAACCTAAATATTCATATATTAGAAATAATGTGTAATAATTTTTATACTCTATAAATTATTATTATTTTTGATAACTCACTTTGATTACTCTATATATCTCTCTCAATATAGTTTTTCATTTTAACAATTATATAGAACTATGAGGATTCATATTATTACTAAATTTGATATAAAATGGATTGATTTTCCTTGTGATAACAAAAAAGATATTCGAGATGGGTGGAAAAATAATATTATTATCACTTATCTATAATTGTGATATATGATTAAAAAAATAAACAAGGATTAGTTTCTCATCATTTCAAATAATATGATGATGAAATATAATGAATTTTCTTGTGGTAATTACCATAGAGTTTGGAAGTTAAAATTTTATTCGTGTTAGGAATATGGGAAGAAGAACCCAGGAGAATGTGTCCAAGGAAGGGGATGATATTTCTTATGTGTAAATGAAGGTCATAGATCAATAAATTTTCATGTAATCCCATGTCTTATATTTTGTGAAATTGGGAATTATCCAATCCAATTCTATAAAATAATAGTTAAATCCTAGACTAAGAAATTTTCGGCGCAATTCCAGTTTTCGAATTAGAATTATTAAAGTGTTTATGAATTGGGATTCAAGAATTGTGAGATGTAAGTGTTTTATCAAGGATATTCGTGTTTAAGGATTTTCAAAGATATTTTTAATTGTAGAAATAATCTTGATTAGTTATTTAATTATAATGTTATATTTTATGTAAAACACAATATCAGTGTAATTATTTCCATTAATACATGACCAATTTTGAGATACAATGATTAGATTAAATAAATAGATTACTGATATTAATAACCCAAATGGAATAATATTGGTGACCTTGTAACTGATAAGTGATTTGATGAAAATGTGGTTTATGTAATCATTGATAAAGTTTACTACATTTTTAGATTTATGTAATGTATTCTATAATTTATGATTTCATTAATAAAAATAATGAGAGATTTAATTTTTGGAGGAATAAATTTTTTTTCATTGAGTTTTTTTTGGTGATTTAGGTTATAATAATGTTTTAAGAGAATAAATGTACTCATATGATTGGAATGTGACATTATGTGCTACTACATTTTTTATGGTGGAAAATTAAAGTTTATATTGGATGGAAAATATATGTGATATAATATTTCTTGTTATTTGGTTTTAAGTCTTTTTATATATTTTTTGGTGGATTCATAAGGTTAAAAAATTATGGAATGGATTATGTTAATCATTGGGTGTTCTTATTGTGGTTTTAGTAATTAGTGTATCTATAAGGGATAACATTGGATTACTATTTTGGATTTGGTAAATATTTAGAGGTATATTGAATGGATTTTCATTCTTTTATAATAATTATGATATGGTAAATTAACTTTTTAATATATCAGGTATAACAAATTCATCTTGAATATCCATTTCATAAAGTAGGGGATGATTTTGAAAATTCATCAAAGTACAACTGATGGATTAAATTGTAATTATTAAATGGAATGAAGTAATGTAAGTATAATTTTTCATGTTATCTATATTGATATTAAAATAATACCTCGTCTTTATAAAATGTTTCATGAAATGAAAAATTTAACCTTTTACCTTTATTTCTGAGGGAATTGTGGTATTTTCATCCCTCCCTAGTGAATGGTTTTTTGTTAATTAACAATCTCATTAAAATGTTCTCTATCATTAATTATGTGTGCATGGATGGTATTTCTATCTTCCATGTATATGCATAAATTCCAATATAATTTTCTCTTTATTTGGGAACAATATTATATGTTATTTGTAATGACCTTTATGTTAACTACATTGCTTTTCAATGATGGTTTACTATAACTTTACATGATGTAATTTTTTGACCAATAATTTTACAAAAAACATATAACTTTTATTTAATTTTTTGTATTTAATATACATAATCAGTATGAATAAGTTACCTAATATATCTATTTTTAATATTACTCATAAAGGAAAAATTACATTGATAATAAAATGGTATAATTTACCTTGGTAAAAACTATATGGATAAAATTGATTAAACAAAAAATATTAATTGATAAAAAATAATTTTCTTTGTGTGGGGGAGACTTGATCGAAAAAATCATCCATCCCATATATTTTTGATCAATTTTGGAGGAACATGTGTTAATAGACACCTCCAAATAGTTAATACTTTTTGGTATTTAAAAATTTCCACTCACATAAATTATAAAAGGCCACCCCATCTCTTATCTTCTTCACAACTTCAAACCCTTTTAGGTCATCCATGACCAAAAAAATTCACATCCCAATATCCATCCCATCATCCTAGATATCTTATTTTATATAGATATCCATCCAGGGAAGTATTTTCCTACAGACCAATAGATGATAGCACAAGGAGAGGTAACATTTATTAATGAGTATCTTTGTTTTATTTCTTCCTCCATCCCATTAAATTTTTATTATATCATGAATTAATAAAATCAATAGTATATTTTATATAGAAAGATGTTTTTATGTTAATTTAAGTCTATAAAACCCTTACCTCTTCCATCAAATTGGTTATAAAATTCTTATTTGTGTGTATGGTGGAATACAACCTAGAGTTTTCCTTTGGTATTTCTACCCTTACCCCTTTGTCTTCGCTCAGTCTCGATGGTGGCTACATCTGGTTCGACTCGATGTTAGTCTGTCCTGGAAACGGCATGGTGCGGTGGAGTCTAGCATGACCCTTCGATGTCTTTTATCTAAGACATTGATCGACGGGCACCAGCTTCTTGGCTCAGCGTGGTTTGCTATTTCAGCAATGATGTGGCTTAGCTAAACCACTAATATCGGTGTCGGTGAAAAAAAATTTGTAATGGTTTTGGCTTCCTGGTTTGGTCCGGTGCAACAAGGTGATATCTATGGATCTTTTCCATTATTGCTCGACAGAAAATCTGGAGTGGAAAGATGGTGGAGACTTTGGGTGTCATAAATGTTGTGAGTTATTTCAGGTTTATGGATTTATTATATTTGTGATCTTCTATTGGCTGGGATTTTGAGGCTTTGGGTTCCAATACTCTCACTCTTGGATGGTTTTGGGTTGGGATCCCTACAGTTCTGGTGAATGGTTGGGATGATTCGGTGTTGGCTTGATAATGGAGGATTTCTGTGAAATTTCTGCAGTGTTGATTATGTGATATCATGGAAAGGTTTTGTGTTGGATGAAATTTTTATTTGGTGGAATGGTGCTATATTTCTCAGTTTATGGGACAATGCATCTAGTTCACTTCAAGGTTCTATCCGAGAAGAGGTTCAGAGCAAGGAGTTTCCAAAGATCATGGCTATCTTGAATTGGGTCTTTGAGAGGGTATGGAATTTTCCATCGGTATCGTACCTATACATCCTTGAATGGGACTACTATATGACTAGAGATGATAATATAGAATCTCATATTAATGATTTTGATGTCAGGGAGGGAACCTTCTTTCTAGTTTTGAATTGGTTTTTTTCCTGAGACATTGGATTGTGGGGCTTGATTGTCTTTCTTTCTTTGATGTATGTTTTCTTCCCCCTTACCCATTAAATGGGGTATATATTAATAAAAAAAATTAATTTTCAGTTATTTGGTATGATTTTATTATGAATCATAATTTATTATATCACATATACCTTCATATTTTCCATTTTTGGAATACGATAATGTTGTTCATGTGTACGGAGAACTACCACTTCGTCAAGTAATATGATTTGTTCATGATTTACATGAATGTATTTAGGATGGGTTTAATATAAATATATGATATATTTTATATGAAATTAATCTATAATGATAATATATTATTTAATTTTATTTCTTTCAACCCAGAAAAAATAAAAAAATATCATTCATGCGTATATACGGCCTACCATCTCCATGAAATTTTATTTCATTTTCTATCACTAAATTATATAGAATACTATAAATAATCACTTATAGAATATATATGGTATTTTTATCATGTTTATAATTCAATATATTATATAATCATGATTATATTATGTGGAAAAAATATAAAAAAATCAAAAACATATACGAAAATCAATGTGGTTACTACCCAAAACATAACATTAACATGGTATTGATAATAAATTGGTAATAAAATGTCCTAATTAAATCATATATATTATTATATATATGAATACATTTCTTCAATATATTTATTATACCGGAGGTTGGAATGAGTATGATAGATGTCAAGACTTATGGTAAGGGATTTTTGTCTCAATTTTCCTTATTTGAGGTGTATGTTATATTATGAAAATATACTCTATCATGATGTGGATATATAGGACTTTGAAATGTTATATCATGAATTTATTAATCCATATAATATTTTCATATTCATTTTATGTTATTCCTTCCTGTGGATTATGATTCAGTGTTACCTAAGTGATGAATATTATTTAATACAACCTTATCATTTATTGAGATTGTTTATGATCAATTATCCAATGTTGAAATATCATAGTCTACCTCCCAATAATTCTAATTAATTTTATTCTCATCAATTAAATCATGGTATCTTCACATAAGGGTTCCATTTTGCCAATATTTGGTACTTAAAATAATTAAGAAATTTTTTTAAAGAAATTTGACTTTAGTTCTCTCTTTGGTCAGAAATCTATTTTCTTCCAAAACTATGATTTATAAAAAAACACTTTTTTTATATTATATAAATGATTTATTAAATATATTCTTAAGAATTTTTAATTTTTTTAAAAAAAATTAAATGAATCTTCATGACATTTTTTAAAACAGTTCACCTTTTTCTTTTTACCAAAAATGATAAAAGAGTATTTATTTTAACATGTATTGAATTAATGGAATTTTATGATGTCATGATAAGTCATTTATTTCATTCTTTATTTATATTTTTCCATGTTTATTTTTTAATTAATTTATTATTAAAATGATTTATGTTTTAAATAGAACTTTTCAAATTGGAAAGGATTTTTTCCTCATGAAATATTTTAATTGATATTTCAAATTTATTTTCCATCTAAGATGAAATATTTTTGGGTTAACTATTACTTAATTGGGACATTAACCAAGGATAACATTCTTATTATTCCCTTGAATGGTTTATGTTTTTATGGAATGATGTTTATGAATCCAATTTCTAGTCCATAGGTCATGCCATGAGGAAATGCTTATGAAACCATCTTCTTTTCATGGATTATTATATGATTGAATGATGATGAAACCTATCTCTTTTCCACAAGTTATGATATGATGATATGATTATTATTCTCATTTAATTACATGGTTATGAAATGATTAATTTTTATGATATTATAGAAAACATAAATTTGGTTTTCATTATGTTACATGTGGTACCTATATATCCCTCCAATGCATTGGGTAATGATTTATATCTCATGAGATGGAAAGGGAAGGAATGGTAAGTGGATATGAATCAATAAGATAATGTTGGAATTGGAAGTGAACCAAGTTCAATAATATGGGGTAGAACAGGGGAGTGAACCTAGTTAAGTAAGAAAGGGATGGAAAAGGGAGTTAACCAAGTTCACTAAAGGAAATTTTTTTCTATGATGGTCTTGGTAGTGGGACTTAGATAATATGGAAATGAATTTCTATGCTTATTTTTATGACACAAATTCCACGTATTATGTGAATTATTAACTATCATGGATAATGTTATTTTATTATCTTTTTATCCATGTCATACTTAGTGCCAATCAATATTCCATGATTAAAGATTATGATCGTTGATATTCAGGGTATGGTTTTCAAATACTATGCTCATGTCCTCATACATTTATTCTCATTATTTTCTTTTATAACTTCTTATTTTACCCTTAGTGAGAATCTAATATTACACATCCTTATGTTTTCTTTATTGGGGTTATGAAGGAATTTATTAAATGTGCTATTTCAAATATGGGTTCTAGTTATGAAGAACATAGTGAGAGAAGATGTATCATTCTTAAGGACTATTATGTAAGCTTCCATGTTTAAAAGGAACTAAAATATTATGGTTCTATGACAATTGTTTGTGTAGTGTAATGAATATATATCAATAATGATGTAATATCTATATATGATAAGATTGGGTCCCTATTGTTTGTATAAGAGGATATGTTTAGTTATCCTTTGGAAACTATGATGAGAAAACCTTTATGAAATGGCTTTGGATATGTCTAAGTGTAGTTCTAAGGATGAGTTAATGTATAGGAAAATTTCCTAATTTTTTTGTAAATGATTGAGTCAGTGGCTTCCTAGAAATAAATATCTTCTGAGATTTAACAAGTTCTTGCATCCATGGAATAGATTTACCTAGGGGATAAACTTAAAAACACCGTATTTAGAGAGACTTGATCATGAATTGATTCTTGAAAATGGGCATTAATGTACATATTGTTTCATACTCATGGGGAATATGATTAGGTAATTCAAAAAACACTTTATGAACCATCATGATGGATTTAATGAGAATATAACTATGAATGACCAAGGATAAACATAATGTATCATAGTTTAAAGAAAAAAGTGGAATGATTTAGATATACTACATGTTATTTTTCATGATTATGTGGCTCCCCAATAGGATTATTTTTTCTTACACTATAATTAAATGGTTATAACACAAAGGAACTATGTTAATGTTGAGTTTTATGGAAAATGTAATGATTTTCCTCTTGTTAATACAAATTTTATTGGATAAGGATTGAAAAATATTATCTCTATGCTCACAAAACATTATCAAGATACGAATCATGTTGGGATTCTAAATGAACAAATGAGGGAATAATATTCTGTTAAGTACTTCATCAAGGAAAATATACCTTTTTCAGTGGGTCATATAATCCACTATTTTTTGAACAATGTATCAATACCACTAAAACACATTTGATGTTATCCAGTGTTAGTAAAATGAACATTAATTATCAATTTATACTGTTTGTATGGTAAATTGGATCAATGGTGGACTTTTATCTTGAATATGAGTCAATTAGATTAAATTTACTCCATAGATTGGGATTAGTTCAAGGAAATATTTTTTAATAAGTACATTCCTCGTATTAACCATGAAAATATGAATATTTAATTCCCCCAGATAAATAAAAAGGATGATGAATATATTGTTACCTATTAGGAAAATTTAACAATACTTATTATGTATGGTTTGGGTATTATCATCCCACATGAAATTAGGGTTGATCAATTTGTCAGTGGCATTAAACCAAGTCACCAAGGGGTGTCATCCATAAGATACATCAGTAGTTGTGAATAGAATATTTTATGTGCTATAATGGTGGAAATAGAGGTTGGAGTTATGTATCAATCTCACGGTTTAGATGACAAAATTAATATAGTGTTCAAAGGAAAAAACTAAATAACATAGAGTGAAGAAGATGATCTATCTTTTATTCTCTGTTTATGGGATGAACCATAGAAAACAATTTTTATAGGGACTAGTAAAAGTTTTATGAGTGTAAGGGACAACCATAGAGAAATTTATTACTGAATTGGTGGGAATGAGTTAGCTAATGATGATAATAGGGAGATATGTTTACAGAATTTACCTCCCACACATAAATGTTTCATGTGTAAGGAGAATGTGAATTATTTTGACTTGTGAAAAAACCTAAGGGTTAATTATTATGATTGATGTTAGTGACATTTTAAGTAGACGGGTAAGGGAAAATCTCATGCGATCAATGTGTCGGATGATGGGTATGATAAAGATGTACTGAAAGGTAAACTTACTTTCTACTCTATAATTTATAATGTCTTATTTAAATCAGGATCAAGTAATTCAGTCATGTATAAATAAATTTTTGAGGTTATCAAGATGCCTCCAAAATGATTGGATATGGAATTACCGATGAAAACCCCTAATGGTACGTTGATTTCATATCATGTCTATGTTTCCTCTCTAGATGATATTTTTCAGAATGAGCTTCTCATAAATATTTTCATTCTTCCTCTGGTGGAATTAAATGTCATATTATGCATAGATTATAATTATCTACAAAAATACAACATCAATTATCAAGTAAGGTAAGAAATTATTTATATTTCAAATAAAATTATGATATTCTATCAATGTAATGATAATTAGGTACATATGATAGATATTACATCGATTTTATGGGTCTTAGTTCCCATTCATAAGGGGTGTTTATCACAAATTGTTTGAAAGAAACTTGACATTGATGATATTCTAATTGTTTTGGTATTTTTTGATGTCTTCCAAGAGGATTTTTATTGTCTTAAAATGAAACATGATGTTGAGTTCTCAACCGAACTCATACCCGATGCATCCAAAATTTCAGACACCCTATAAAATGTCCTCTATTATGTTTCAAAAATTAATAAAGAATCTTTTGTAAAATGTTGACCAGGGATTCGTTCATCCAAGTGTGTCACCTTGTGGTATTCTGATTTTTTTGTTAAAAATAATGATAGATCAATGTGGCTCTACATTGATTATTAAGAGCTAAAGAATATTAAATTTATAAAGAAGTATCCTATTCCATGTACTGAATATTTGTTTCATCTATTGCATGAAACTCAATACCTTTCCAAGATATCATTCATTTTATATATCATAAATTAAGGGTAAGAAATGTTAATATACACAATACAACATTATATACAAGGTATAGACACTATGAATATATATTGATTCCTTTTTACTACAAATTTCCCAACTATCTTCATTGATTTAATTATTTGAGTCTTTATATATTTCCTTGATCAGTTTGAGGTAGTCTTTATATGATATATTCTAAACTCTTAAAAGATAAAGGAGTTTCATGAAGATAACTTGATATTTGTAATAAAGAACATAATGATGGAGAAACTATATGAAAAATTCACAATGTGTGAATTTTGGCTAAAAAATGATTCATTTTTGGGACATATAATCTCAGGATAGGCTATATCAGTAGATCCATCAAAGGCTAAGGATATTGAACATTGTCTCCTACCAACCATGGTGATTGAGAACTATTGTTTTCTTAGTTTTTATGGATATTATTGATGTTTTATGTAGTGTTTATCATGATTATCTAATCCTCTCACCAAGTTAACTCTAAAGGGATCCATTTTCTTTAGGACAGATGATTGTGGAAAAAATTTAAAGGATCTAAAGAGAATATTAGTCTCCCCACCTATTCATACATTATCCTATAATTCATAGGGGTTTTTAATCTATAGTGATACATCCATGAATGTATTGGAATGTGTTATTATGATTAATGACATGGTTATAGCTCATTCCTCATGAAACATATGATTTATGAGAAAAATTACTCAACGAATGATTTTGAGATAGTTGAGGTAATTTTTTAATTAAAGATATGAAGTCATTTTATTTTTTGTGAAAATTGTGATATATATACTATTAAAAAATTAAATTATATTCTCACACATCAGGATTTCAGAATTCCCTAGAGAAGACTATTAGATCTGATTAATGATTTTGACTACACAATACATTACAACCTATGGAAATCGAACAAGGTGTATAATAATTTGAGTCGAATTGACCATGCTAGAATATCCAGGATGAGTCCCAAAATAATATAAAATATTTTTGGATTTTCATAGGATGGATCTAGAAATCATGAAGAAGTGAAAAAATTATATCAATCTTAATTGAATTTTAAACCAAAAATACTTAAGAAGATTAATGAGGAATGAAAGCAAGATATAGTTCTTTAGAGGATGGTAGGAAATTTTCCATAGTTTAAGCATTGTCATGATGTAATGAAAATGTTTAGGAATGGTGAATGTGTTTCTTCCATTCCATACTTGATGAAGGATTTTTTAAAGGATTATCAGAATTCAGCATTCTCTATCCATCCTCAAAGTATGAAGATGTATCTAGATTGGAAATAATACTTATTATTGGAATTAATTAAGAGAGTTATCACATAGTTTATACCTCTGTTATTCATATGAAAACTACTAAATGATGAAAGTCAAAATTATAAGGGGTTGTTTCATTAATTACCCATACCATAATGGAAATAGGATAATATCACAATGGACTATGTTGTTAGAATCCCTAAAAATCAAATGGTCATAATGACATATGGGATGTTGTCGATTGACTTACTAGGTCACCACACCTAATTTCTATAAGATAATATTTCTCTCTCTGTATCAGCATGTTATTTTACACATTAAGGAATTGGTATGGTTTCATGGAGTTCCACATTCCATTGCATCATATTGGGATCTAAGATTCAGCTCAATGTTTGGGTGAAGTCATCATCAAGCACTTGAAATAGAGATTAGTCTTAGCACTATGTATCATCCTCAAAATGATGTTCAGTATAAAAGAAAAAATATAACCCTAGAGGATATATTTATATCATGTTCTTTGAATTTAAAAGGTGTTTAGGATCAACACTATCCTCCAATTCAATTCTCATACAATAATAGATTTCACTCAAGTATTCATATGGATCAATATGAATCCCTATGTGGAATGAAATGTAGAGGTTCAACGTTCTAGAATGAAGTTGGAGAAATAATTATATTGCTACCTAATATTCCTAATGAAATGGTAGATAATGTTCATGAAATTCATCAACTCATCAAGGAATCTCAGAGTCAGTAGAAAATTTATGCTGAAAATCATTTTCATGATCAAGAATTTTAGGTTGGTGATATGGTGTTTCAAATAATTTCTCTATGTAATAAGGTTATGAGATTCTATAATAAAGGGAAACTAATCCCTAGTTATATAGGTATATTTAGAATTCATGATTTTATCGATATGGTAGCCAATCACTTGTTGAATCCACCTAATCTCTCTCAATTTCACATTTTGTTCCATGAAACTCTCTAGATAAATTACATACATGACCCTTCAAATATACTAAACATATAGTTCATACCATTGGAGTAAGAGTTTTCATATGAGTAAAATCATTGGAGATTATAGATCATATAAATAAAGTTCTATGATATAAGACCACTTAACTAGTCAAGGTTTTATGGTAAAAACTCCAGTGTGAAGAAGCTGTGTTGGAACATTGGGATATAATGAGGTAGAAGTATCTACATTTTGTCACATCAAGAATAGTGAATTTTAAGGGAAATTAAATTTTAATAGGGGTAAAATGTAACAACATAATTTTTAATGAATAATTGTTTTTGAGAAAATTAATTTTCATTGAATTATTGTGTTACATGCAAAATAAACTTAAGATTTCTCTATACACAACACTGTCATAGATTTTGTTAAACACAATAATGAGTTCTAACAAAACCATGATATATTACTAATATAGTTATTTAAACGAAACTGTTATAACCTAGAAGTTAATATTAGTTATATAAATAATAATAACTACTTTCAAAATAATAATTATAAATGTTTTATATAAATAAAAAAAATTGGAAATAAAATACATAGTTTTTTATAAAGCCTATAATTTTATCGAAAATAAATAAATGTTTTGTGTATGAATTTTTGTAAAAAATAATAAAAATAATTCTTTCACATTCAGAAAATTAATTTGATGAAATAAACTTCATTTATGAAATTTTAATATCAAAATTAGATTAGGATTCATTTTTTGGACATTAATGAAAAGATTCATTTGTTATGAATAGTAAACATACTGAATTTTAATTGAAATTTGAATTTTAGTTTAATTTATTTATAATGTTAAATTATATTTTTATATGTTTTTAAATTAAAAATATTTCTTTTATACATAAATTAAACAAATTTATGTCTTTGGAATAATTTTCCTAATTATTGTTTATATAAAAAAAATTGAATTTTCATCATTCTCATAACGCCTGCCAGATTATTATTTTTTAAATTGAATGTTTCCACTTCAATAAATGGAATATGGAAAATGGATTTAATATTTGTAATTATAAAAATTTGAATAATATTATAAGGTAAAAATTAATTTTCAACCACAATGATTAGTGAATGCTATGAAAATTAATTATCATGATTAAGGTTGAATTGATATTTTATACATTAAATGTATTTGTATTAAAATTAATTTCACAACCACATATTATTTGTATTTAATTTACTATATTTAATATTTAAAATCATTAGTTCAAAATTATCTAATAAACCTATTTTCAATATTAGTTTTAAAATATAAATTATCAATTTAATTAAATAGATACATGTTACCTTGGTAAAAATAGTACTGATAAAATTGGGTAAATTTAATAACTAAACAATGACCTAATAAAACATTTGTTTCATTTGTGTGGTGGAGATTTTAATTGATCATATCATCACAAGACTAATTTATTATCAAATTTTTTAGTAAAATGAGTTAATCATCACCTCCAAATATTGAATAATTTTCTGTATTTGCAGAAAATACACTAACCACACTTATAAAAAGACACCCTAAACCAGTATTGATCACATATTCGAACCATTTTTGTTGGGAATAACCCTACACAAATCACTTAAAAAATTCCCTAACCTCAACTTATGATCCTTAGTTTTGGATGAAAACTATCCTAGGAAGGATTTTACTACAAACCTAAGGAGGATACCCGGATAAGGGGTAACATTCATCAATGGGTATCTTTGAATTATTTATTCACCCACCCCCATTAAATTTCTATTATATCATGCTCATATTATATATAATAAGATTTTTTTTATGTTACTATAATTACCTAAAACCATTTACACTTCAATCAAATAGGGTAATAAAATCATTATTTGTGTGTACGGTGGACTACAGCCTTGCTAATCGATATCATTCATTTTTCCACTATGACATATCATGGATGGTAATAATGATGTATATATTGTTTATATATGATATATATTATATTTTATATTTTATAATGATTTATTAATTATTATATCACATACACCTTCATATTTTTTATTTTTTTGGAATAAGATAATGTAGTTCTTGTGTACAGTGAACTGTAGCCTCGTGAGGTAGTGTGATTCATTCACGCATTACATGTAATGTATTTAGGATGGATTTAATAAAAATATGATATATATTTATAAAACATAAAAATGATTATATAATTATAATATATCATATTATTTTCCTTTTTCAACCCTATAAGAAAATGGAAAAAAATAGTTTTCATGCGTTCGTATGGTATACCGTCACCATGAGCAGTGTATTTCATTTCCTATCACTGATGTTTATGGATTATAATAAATTCATACATACTAAATATATGTGAAATTTATATAATGGATATAATTATTGATAATATGAAACCATTATAAATTTAATAGGTTCAAAAATATAACAAATTAAAACATATTTGAAAAACAAAGCAGATATTGCTCGAAACATGACATTAAAATGGGATTGTTAATAAACAGGTAATAAAAGTGATAAGAAAATTACATATGGTATGATATATATGAATATGGTTCTAAAATATATTTATAATAAACTTATATTTATTATACATGAGGTTTTAATGAGTACAATGTAAGTCAATACTGAAGGTTAAGGGATTTTTGTCTCAATTTTCCTTCTTTGAGACGTACATTAGCTTATACCCCTATATTCCAAAATGAGGTTTATATGTAGTCCATTGTAATTTAATATCATTAATTTTTTTATACTCGTGATATTTTAATATTCATTTTATTTTATTTCTTTATGGGGATTATTATTCATTATTATCAATGTGGTAAATATTTTATGTTACATTCTCATTACTTATTATATTTATTTTTTATTAAGTCTCCAATGTTGAAATATAATTATCTACCTATAAATAATTATCATTATTTTTCTTATACTATGGTTATTCGTGATATATTCAATTAATGATAACATTTTCCCCCTCTTTGGTACATAAATTCAGTAAGAAAACGTTTTTAATGAAAATATGACATTATTTCTCTCTTTATTTGGAAATACATTTTCTTCCAAAACAATGTTTCCTAAAATTATTTTAATTTTTTTTTATTATTATAAAAATGATTTATTAATGAAATGTGTATCCATGTTTTAATTTTTACAAATAACTTTCCAAGTGAAACATTATGATGCTTTCTAAAACAATGCAAGTTTGTATTTTTACAGAAAAGGTGAAAGGAATCTTCATTTTAATAGGTATAGAATGAATAGAATTTTCAAATTTGTTACCAATAATTTCATTGAGTCTTCCATTGTATATTTTAAATTTTATATTCAAAGGAAATGGGTTTCAACTATTTTTATGTTTGAAAAATGATCTTTTCAAAGAGGAATGCATATTTTCCTTAGGAAATTTTTTAAATTATCTTTAAAAATTATTTTTTATCTTATATGACATCCATTGGGGTTACCAATTTCATAAAAGGAATATAACCCTAGAATATCATTCACATTATTTCTATGAATTTGTGTGTTTTTATAGAATGATGTTCATAAAACTTATTTCACTTCTATGGGTTATACCATAATGAAATACTAATGAACCCCACTTCTATTCATAGGTAATTATATGATGAAATAATTATGAAATGTTTCTATTTTACACATGATATGATATGATGATTTATTTATGATACCCATGGGTCATGATGTGATGATTATTTATGATCCAATGGAACACATAATTATTGTTTTCATGATTTTAAGGGTGGTACCTAATCTCCCTCCAATGCATTGGGTAACGATTTATATACCATGAAATATATGTTTCTATAATGGGGTGTGAACCCTAGTTATTAGGATAGGGATTGAAAGGGGTGAACCAAGTTTAGTAAGAAAGGTCTAGAATGGGGAGTGAGCCCTATTTAGTATGACTGGGCTAGAATGGGGAGTGAACTCGATTCAGTAAATATATTTGTCTACAATGATGTTCATAGAAGTGAACTTGACTAATATTGAAATTATTTTCATTGATTATGTGTATGCCAAAAATTCCACATCTTATTCCTTGGATGTGATCTCATGGATCAGTTTATTTGATTATAGTATAATTAATGTCTTATGAACTACGAATAGTTATTCAACAATTCATGATTATGTTCTTTGATATGTAAGGTGTGGTTTTTAAATGTTATGATCATGTCCTTATAACATTATGATAAAGTTATGAATATTTATCCTCATTATTTTCCCTTATTGAGAATCTAAGCTAACCCATTCATATATTTCATTTCCATAACTGGTGAATAAATGTATTATGTATGGTATGTGAATAAAGGGTGATAGTTATGAAGAATTTAGTGGGAGATGAAACATCTCAATTATGGAAAAGTTTTTATTTTTTCATGTTTCCAAAGGAACTGAACTATTACAGTCCTCAGGAAAATGATTGTGTAATGTAATGAATATTCATAAAAATTGATTTAATATCAATGAATGATAAACCCAGGTCACTTTAGTAATAAACTAAAACATGAAATTTGATGTTTAAATAAGAAATCATGTTATAAAAATATTTATATAATGGTTTTATATAATTCAAATACACTGATTAAAGAATAATAAATATATATTCTATTTTGAGTAAAGTTGTTTTTTGTTTCAAAAATACTTTTTCTTCAAAAACATTTTATATTTTTTTATCAAAAAATATAATAATTAATTTCAATGAAATTTAGAAAATTTATTTAATATTAATAATATAATTTTTAGATTTATAATATAAAAATTTAACATAGGATGATATAATGTGATTTTTTTGAAATGATTCATTTTTTAGTGAATAGTGAAAATACTGATTTTTTTAAAGAGATTGAAATATCAATACATAAAATATATTAATTTTAAATTTAGTTATATTTTGGATATGATAGAAAATAAATATTTAAAATTTTTAATAATAATAATATATCTATTTCCTTATGAATATAAATTATATTTTATTTTTGTATTAGTTTGTTTTTATGCTTGAAAAGGCATTTTCCCTAATACTATTTGTAACACATAATGTTTTTCCATATTTACTAATTAAAAAAATAAACAATTGGGAATATTATAAAAGAAAATTATATATTATATATATATATATGAATTTCAATTCCTATGATGATGATTACCAGTCATAGAGTTAGTACAAGATTAAATTTTTCCTGAAAAATGCATTTTTCAAAAAAATCACTATTTTTCATTCTTTGCAAGTTTAACATTTAATTAGATTCAAAAGATTATATAAATCAAACTGGATAAAATTTATTGAATTTATGGAATCAGAATAAATATTATAATTGAATAGGTTCTGTAACAACCTGATCATTTATGAATAAAATTCCCTTTCTTTTAATATCTTGTTGATATAGAAAACACATGAACTCTTTTTTTATTATTACTATAGGTTTTAAATTAATATTAAGTATCATTACCATTAATAATATAGTTGTTGAAAAATAATCACACATCTGATATAAATATTTTTTTAAAAATCATTCTACACAGACAAAGGAGACAATGTCCTCATCTAGTAGACTTGGACCATACGAAGCTCATTTTTTAAAGCTCGGAAAGGATGTAGCATCATTGGGATATACTCTTGACCAAGCCCAAGATGAGATTCCACACGTTAAATCTGAACAAAATCACATATGGAATAAGTTCATGTTAATAGATATTACTACCTCGGTGATGTTATCTGATCCACCCCAAGAGTCTGTCACCATCGCACACCTTGCCCTTAGGTCTTATGCCAGTGTTAAAGGGGGTTATTCAACAAGGTATTAGTTACTTATTAGGTCATGCATTTTCATAAATAAAATTATCATTCCACCAATTACTTTATAAGAATAGTCTTTCTTAAAAATGAATAATTATATTAATTGATTTTTCATCTAAAAATAGTACTTTTGAGAAATATATACATTCGGATTTTTGTTAATAATATTATAAAAACAATTCTTATAAATTATTATAATATCAATTCCTTATCTTTAAATGATTAGGTAATCAATTTGATAAGAGTTATAAGATAAAATAGAAAGTGCATTTTTAAATAGTTTATTTTAAAGAATTAATAAATTTTTGAGATAATTAATACTTTTATAATATATTATTATAAAAATAATTTAATAAATAGTAAATGAGTATATAATTTTTATGAAGTCCTGTATAATTTTTATTAAGGTTTAAAAACTATTTTTCCCAAAACCCATCAATTTTAAATATGTATCGGTTCTCATTTTAAAAGTGAAAATTCAAATATTTATAAAATTATTTAGATAAAATGAATATTATTTTTGTAATCAGGACATCTAAATTATCCAATAATGAATTTTTCATAATTTTCAAAGACAATCAAATGATTGGGTTAAAAATAAATAATATATAAATATATAGTGTGTTTTATGATATCAAAATGACATAATAGGGATGTAATAAATACCATAAAAGGGATCTGAAACTAAATCTATGATTAAAATTTAAAATAATGTGATTTTAGATTTATTTGTCTTATTCTATAATGCCTTCGTGAATCCTCTAAAATGAATAATATATTTTATGATTTTAAATTCACTTACTTGAGAGTGTGAATCACCTCCACATAATCAAGGGAAATATTTTAATATCCTCTGCCCTTTTACTAATAAAATAATATTTTACAATCCCCTTGTCCATAAACATTGGGCATAAACCATGGGTAGTTTTTTAGTTTTGAATATTTTAGTATGTAGTGTCTAAAACAAAAATAATAATTAATTACCCCTCTTTTCTATATAAACACACCCAAGCACAAATTCTTATTCCCTTAATCTCTTTGAACCTCATACAGACTGTTCAATACACTTCTTAGAGCCCTACAAAGGCTCCCCAATGCTCTGAATAAGCCTCTCCCAAGCCTTTGGGATCACACATCCAAGTAAAGGATCGTCACATTCCTTCCTTTCTCATTTTTATCCAAGTATCATTATATTTTTACACCATTTAATTTCCAATAATAAATTATGGGATATGATTTTTAACCTCCCCCATACTTCCCATATTATGCTTTAATGTTTAGATACCCCTTTATCACTCATTAATACCTCTGATGTACACCTGTAACCATGCTGAAGTTTCGTAAGAGTTATTTCATTCCTCCTCCTTCTTCAAGTTTCTTTATTATGTTACGCCTTCTATTTAAAAATTAATAATGTTTGAACATGTATTTATATGATACCCTTACTTATCATTTCATGTGTAAATTATGATAGGACCCATTCTCTCTCATCGACCCACTTTATGATTCCCCATGTGATGTCATTTTACTGCCAAAATTGCACTGTTATTTTCCATGCCAAAAACATCATGTAGTGAATATCATTCCCATTTATATATCAAGGGTATTCACCTTCATAAAAATATACTTATTTATTATATACTTTCATATATATCTTCCACATTCCATTATCATGAAATAAATTATTATGTTGAATGAATCCATGTTATATGATCTATGTGGCACACTTAAGCATGAGATTAAAATGTTCATGAAGGGTGCGCCCTGATAGAGCTCCAATGAATTGGGGAATTTTTAGTATCATGATATGTCATGTTGGGATATGGGTTTACCTGATTCCTTTTAGGATATTTATCCACCATATTGGGACATGGGTTTACCTAATTCCTTTATGTTAATTATGTAGTGTTTTAAGTTTTTGTCACATTTATGTGTCAAAATAATCATGTTATATCATGCCTTTATGTTCATGTTTATCTTTTGATCCATTGATATGCCTATTTTCTAAAATTTATTTTATTGATCATGTTATGCCTTGTCTAATCCCTTACTGATATTTATAGATCACCCTTTTCTTATGTATGTCCTCAGATTATCCCAACCAATGTTATGTATGAAAGAATATTGTGGCCATGTAAAAGATATTTTCTATAAAGATGTTATATTTTATGTCTTAAGTTTTCATGTAATGTTCGTAATCCCAAAATACACTAGATCTATTGATCGTATAGGCCTTATTATGTGAAATTTTATGTAATAAATTATGTTTAAATGCATAATAAATACCATGGTTCTTATAGTTGGTATCAAAGGGTAGGTTTAGTTATTTTTGGGGTTAGGATTAGAAAACCCTTGTGAATGAATTGGGGATAAGAATGAGTATAAGAAAATTGTCCCTAAATTTTGGTGACAATATAGTAAGTGGTTTATCAAGTAAATACATCCCTGTCTGGATACGAACAAGCAGAGGTGGCTTTAGTACAAATGTGTATAGGGGTAAAACCCAAAAACCCCACTTTGAGCTAGACTCAAACAGGAACTGCTGCACGAAAAGAGGACTTCATTCACTCTTGGTTTGACACTCCTAAGGTATATGCTTTAGAAAACTCATAATCTTATTACAAACCATTGTTATGGGAACAAAAATCCCATAATAATATATATTAGGAAATAGATCATGGATAAATTTGATTAAATGTTAGAAATTATTAAGTTAAGGAAATAAATGTAATTTATAAGTTATCCATTTTTTTCATTGGATTACCCTTTAAGTGTATAATAGTTTAAAATACTTACCCCTGATTTCCCTTTTATTCTAGACAATAGTCGGTAATAGGAGGACTCAGTTAGACAACCGATGTGAAGATCAATGGGATGATTGTTCTAATTAGATGCCCAATCCAATTGGAGTGGGAATAGAAAACGTTTTCTTGATGATCTCTCATTTAACTCATTTTCTGAATAGTGACATGGGTCAAGAGGAATATCCAACTCCCCCCCCCCCTCAAAGAAATAATAAGTCACAATCGAGATCTTCATGAGACAAAGGACTCCTAATTTCAATGGATCATTCGATCCCTCAATCATCGAAAAATAGATAAATCCCATTGAGAAGATCTTATCTATACTTCAATGTTCCAAACAAGATAAGGTTCTTTTGGATTATTATCATATGGAGGGTGTAGTTGTTCGATGGTGGACATTGATAAAAAAATATGAAGCCAATGTAAGAGATCAAGATTATGAAATGGAAGGATCTCTAGAAAATGTTTTTCAATAAATATTTTCCCCACACCCTCCATCTCAAGATGGAAAGAGATTTCCATGCACTCAAAAAAAGGGATGATGAATCTACTGGGGCGTATGAGGAAAACGTTACTAGGATTGCATGATACACCTCTGGTTTTGTCTTTATCCACGAATTCAAGGTTAACTTCTTCTTTGGTGTGATAAAACCTAGCCTACGGAAATCCCGAGCGATCCGTGACTTTAACGGCTATTAAGAGATTGTATGATGTTCCCACGAAGTCAAGATAGAGATCAGTGAATCTTAGGGGTATCATGGGGATAATAAGTGCAAAGTGGACTTTAATTCTAGAATTCGGATGGATAAATCCAATGGTGATAAGAAATTCCCACATCCCACTTTCCAACTGTGTGGAAAGAAGCACCCTGGAAATTTCTAGAAGGGGACGAGGAAATGATTTAGGTGTAGGAAGGAAGGGAACCAAGCTAGTAATTTCCGATAATAAAGACCCTCTATTGCACCAGAGGAAAGGAACACTCTGTTCGCTCCTCAACGCATTGTTCATTGCTACAACTACAAATAACTAAGGTACTTTTCAAACAAGTTCTCTAAGACAAGGGTTTTTTTAGGCAACCAACAACCTCTAATCCAGCAAGGTTGATCATTTTCCTTAACTACCACCAAATTGAATCATGACAACATAGTGGTGATAGAAATTCCAGATATTCATTCAAGAATATATAATGTGATTTTTTATTCCAGTTCTATGAATTCTTTTATATCTTGGAAGTTTAATATAGAAATCCAAACATCACCACAATGAATGGAAGTAGAGATGTTAGTGAAAATTGAAAATGGGGAAATTATTCCATACCATGAATATAGCTCCTCTCTAGTCGTAGTTTGTGGATTGGACTTCCTGATGAACATCATCATACTTCCCTTGGTGTAATTTAGTACAATTATTGTCATGGGATGGCTTTCCATATATATATATCCAACAGAAATTGTCGTGAGAGGTAAATCACTCTCCATATGGTGAATTGGCCCCTAATTCTATACATGTTCAAGGTGGAGGATGAATCTTCTTTAGAAACATCATATTAATCATGGATATTAATTCCCTGTAAGAATGCATATCTTTCATAGATGATTGAGTCTAAGGAATAAACCATCCTCTAATACATGCCTATTTTGGGTGAATTCGCTGATTTGTTTCCCAATGAATTTCTGTTCTTCCTCCTAGAAGAGATGTTGAATTCTAAATTGATATTATACTTGGGGTGTTTCCAATATCCAATAATCTATATGGAATGGTTGTTATAGAGATTCAGAAGATAAATAAACAACTACTAGAGAATCTGGATACAGGGTTTATATGCCTAAGTGCTTCACCATGGGGTGCACCAGTCCTCTTCGTTAAGAAGAATGATGGTTCAATGCGCCTTTTCATTGATTATCATGAGCTCAAAAAATCACGATAAAAAACAAGTATCCTTTTCCACAATAATGACTTGTTCAATCAGCTTTGTGGAGAATAATACTTCTTCAAGGTGGATCTACGGTTAGGATATTATCAAGTAAGGGTGAATAAGGGAGATATCCCAAAAACTTCTTTACGTATAAGGTATGGGAACTATGAGTTCATATTATTGCCTTTTGGACTCACTAATGCTCCAACAATATTCATGGACATAAGGAATAGGTTCTTTAGAGATTATATCAACAAAATTGTGTTAGTATTTATAGATGATATTATAATATACTCCAAAATCAAGGAGGGATATGAGAAGCATCTAAGAACTATACTAGATACCTTGTTAAAGGAGAATCTCTGTGAAAAGTACAACAAGTGTGAGTTCTGGTTGAAGGAAGTCTCATTCTATGTTAATATCATCACAAGTAATGTGATAACTGTGGATCCTTACAAAAAAATCAATTAAGGGATGGACAAGGCCAAAATTTGTGATGGATACCCAAAGATTCTTGGGGTTAGCTGGATATTATCATTGATTTGTGAGAAATTTCTCACGATTGTCAAACCCTCTTACAAAGATAACTCGGAATGGAGTCATGTTTTCTTGGAATGATGAATGTGAACAAATCTTCAGGGAGATAAATAAGAGTCATATCACTTCCCATATTTTCATATTGACCAAAACTGGGGAGATTTCCATAATCTTCAATAACGATTCAAATAATGGAATGGGTTGTGTGTTGAGGAATAATGAAAAATTCATCGCCTATGCCTCCAGGCAGTTGAAAATTCATGAGAAAAACTATCCCACACAAAATCCAGAGTTAGAAATTGTGATCATTGAATTGAAAATATGGGTTCATTATCTCTTTGGGAAAAAATGTGAAATATATACGGATCACAAAAGTCTCAAATATATATTCGCACGAAAAGAGATAAACAATAAGAAATGAAGATGGTTAGAGCTCATCAAGGATTATGAATTCTCAATCCATTACCACCTTGGGAAAGTGGAAAAGGTGATAGATTCTCAAATTAGAATATCCAGAATGATTCAATCATTTATTTGAATTGAAAAGGATCTAATCTTCGTAGATTTTATGAAGATGGATATGGGAATCATAAACAAGAGAACAAAATCAATCCTTTCACAAATGATTGCTCAACTATATCTTTTCTAAAGGTTAAAGGATGCTAAAAACATGGTGTTGGAATTAAAAATAATGTGGAAACTATCAAAAAATGTAAATATTTGGAGCTCAATGTTAATGAAGGAGGAATTATGAGATTTTGGTCAAGACTATGTATTCCATCAAATCCGGAGTTAAAGAAAGAACTTTTGGATGATGTACATAGTCAGAATTTCCCCATTCACCCAAAAAACACAAATATGTATCAAGATTTCTGAGATCATTATTAGTGTAATAACATGAAGAAGGATACCATTGAGTATACATAAAAGTTCCCGGTAAGTCATAAAGTGAATGATGAAAAGAAATAGTCTAAGGGGATGATGTAACCATTACCCATACCAATATGAAAATGGGGAAACATGAATGGGGAATTTTTCACTAGACTTCTAAAGACATCCAAAGGAAACAATTCTACCTAGGCTGTTCTGGATCATCTTATAAAGACTTCATTGTTGATTTCAATTCAAGTGGATTTCTCACTGGATCAGCTGACATGGATATACATCATAGAAGTGGTAAGGATGCATGGTGTGACACTATCGATTGTATCTTATTGAGATCTGAGATTCACCTCTAAGTTATAGAAGAGTATCCAATATTCTCTGAACACTAAGTTGAACTTCAGCACGACCTATTACCCTCATACTGACGGACAATATGAAGGGACTATCTAGACACTTGAGGACATGATGAGAGGTTGATCAATGAACTTAAAAGGTGGATGGGACCAACATCTTCTTTTGGTTGAGTTATCTTCCTATAAAAGATTCCACTAGATCATATAAATGGCTTATAATGAAGCCCTTTATGGGAAGAGGTGCGGAACACCAGCATGTTGGGATTTAGTTTGGGAATGAAAACTTCTAGGTCTAAAAATGGTTGACGAAATGGTGGAGAAGGTTAATACCATCCAGCAGCACGTCAAACCTACTCAAAGTTGAAAAAAGAGCTATGATGATAACCATTTATGAGACCTTGATTTTGATGTTAGAGATATGGTTTTCCTCCACATATCTTCAAGGAAGAGATTTATGGGATTTGGGAAGAAGGGAAAGCTTATTCAAAGTTACATAGGCCCTTTTGTGATTCTTGATCACATTGGATCAGTGAACTATAGACTATACCTCCCACCGAACCTATCTCAAGTATGTGATTTATTCCGTGTATCACTATTGATGATGTACATACCAAAATCATTGAATATACTCAATCTAGAGTTGGTACCATTGGAGAATGACCTTTCCTGTGACGATAAGCCAATAGAGATCATAGATTGTAGAGAAAATGTTCAACAAAAAAAGACGATGTCCCTTGTCAATGTATTGTGGAGAAACCACATGTTAAAAGAGGCAATGTTGGAACCAAAGGAAGTGATGAGGCAGAGTTACCCTCATCTGTTTTAGTGTGGGAAAGGAAATTATGAGAGTGAAATTTCTTTTGGGGGGATGGTTTTAACGACCCAATCATTTATGAATAAAATTCTCTTTCTCTTAATTTATTATGGATATAAAAAACACAAGAACTCTTTTTTTATTATTATTGGGTTTAAATGGACATTATGTATCGTTACCATTTATAATATAGTAATTGAACAGGGATCAAAAAACTGATATAATTATAAGGATTCAAAAAAATCTTTTCTACACAGACAAAGAAGATGATGGCCTTATCTAGCAGCTTCGGACCATAAAAAACTCATTTTTCAGAGCTCAAAAAGGATTTAGCATCCTTGGGCTTCGCTCTAGACCCATACCAAGCCTAGATTTAACACATTAATCTTTAATGGAATCTCCTATGGGAGAAGTTCACATTAATAGATATTACCACTTGGGTGATGTTATCCGAGCCACCCATAGAGTCTGTCACCATCACACACCTTGCCCTTAGGTCTTATGCTGGTGTTATAATGGTATATGTAACATAGTATTATTTACTTATTGTGTGATCCCTTTTTAAAAATAAAATTCTTATTCCACCAATTCCTTTATGATAATAGTCTTTCTTAAAAATATGATGAATTTGATAAATTTATTTTTCGATTAAAAATGGTACATCCATAAATATATACATTAAGGTTTGTATTAATAATATTATAAAAACAATTATTATAAATGATGATTATATCATTTCCTTATCAGAAAATGATTGGGTCATCAGATTGATAACATCTATATGATAAAACAGAAATTGTATTTTTAGTTTATTTTAAGGAAATAATGAATTTTCGAAATAATTAATATTTCAATAAAATATTATTATCAAATTAATTTTATTAATAATAATTGAGTATATAATTTTTATGAAGTCAAGTATAATTTTTTTTAAGGTTTAAAAACTTTTTTTGTTAAAACCTGTCAATTTTAAATAATTGTTGGTTCTCATTTTAAAACTTAAAAGTCAAATATTTAGAAAATTATTTAGATAAAATGAATATAATTTTTGGAATCAAGACGTTGAAATTATCCAATGGTGAATTTTTCATAATTTTATGAGCGTCGAAATTTTGGGGTAAAAAAATAATATATAAATATATAGTGTGTTTTATGATAACATAATGAAAAAATAGTGATGTAATTAATACCATAAAATGGATACACAAACAAATATATGGTTTAAATTTAAAAGAACTTGATTTTAGATTTTTTTGACTTATTTTATAATTCCTTAGTGAATCCTCCATAATATATAATATATTTTATGATTTTAAATTCATTTCCTTGAGAGTGTGACTTGCCTCTACTTATGAAAGGGAAATATTTTAATATCTCCAGACCTTTTCCTAATAAAATGATATTTTTTACTCCCCTTGGCCTAAAAACATGGAAAAACCATGGTTTGGTTTGTGGTTTTGATTATTTTAGTGTGCAGTGTCCAAAACCTAAATAATAAAGAATTTTCCCTCCTTTCCTATATAAATCCACCCAATCACTCTTTCCACTTCACTAAAACTCCCTCAAGCTCATCATAACTTTTCTATCCACTACCTAGAGTCCTACCAAGGCACCCCCAAGCTCCAAATAATCCTCTCCCAATCCTTTGGGATCACACATCCAAGTAAGGGATCCACACTTTCCTTCATTTCCCATTTTTATCCAAGTTTCCTTATATTGTTAAACCCTTTTATTTTCATTTAAAAATTATAGGGTAAGTTTTTTCACCTCCCACATAATGCAAATATTATGTTTGAATGATCATATAGTCATTTATCTCTCATTAATCCCTCCCATGTACACCTGTTACTATGCGGAAATTTCGTAAGAGTTATTTCATTCCTCCTCCTTCTTCAAGTCTCTTTGTTATGGTATGCCGTCTATTTATAAATTATTCATGTTGGAACATCTATTTATATGATCCCCATACTTCCCATTTCATTAATAAATGATGAGATATACCTTTTTCTATCATCAACCCTTTTTATGAATCCCTATGTGATGTTGTTATGGTGTCAAAATTGCACCTTGATTTTCCGTGTCAAAATCATTGTGTAGTGGATACCATACCCATTTCTCTATCAAGGGTATTAATCTTTATGCACATATACTTATGGATTATAGAAACTCATATATATTCAAAATTCCTTTATTGTGGAATAAATAATGATGTTTAATGAATCCATGTTATATGATCCATGTATAACACTTAAGAAAGAGATTAAAATGTTCATAAAGGGTGTGTCTAGATAGTGCTCCAATGCATTGGGTAATCTTTAGTGTCATGATATGTCATGTTAGGATAGGGGTTTACCTGATTCCTTTTAGGAAATTTTTCCACCATATTGGGACAGAGGTTTACTTGATTCCTTTATGTTAATGATGTACTGTTTTAAGTTGTTACCACATTTCCATGTTATGTTAATCATGTTATATCATTCCTTTATGTTCATGTTTCTTTTGTGTTCCATTAATATTCCTATTTCCTAACATGTATCTTATTCTTCATGTTATACCTTTTTTAATCCCTTACTAGGCTTCATAACTCACCCTTTTCTTATGTATGTCCTCAAGTTATCCTTTGAAATGCTAATTATGAAGTAATGTTTTGGTCATGTAAAAGAATTTTTCAATAAAAACGTTGTATTTTATGTCTTAAGTTGTTATGTAATGTTCCTAAGACCCAAAGAAACTAGAACACTCAATATTCTTGGATTTATTAAGTTAAATTTTATATAATAAAACATTTTTAATTGTGTAATAAAGACCAGGGTTGTTATAGGTTCATCTTAATTTTTTATCATCACATATCTTGATATACGTAAAGAATTGTCACCACGAAAAAAGTGGTAAACATGGTAAGTACAATTTGTTAAAATATTAAAATAACTCTAACACATGAACTTATCCAATTTTAATATTTATTTATTATTTAATGTGTTCTTAAGGTATTAAATAATTTAATTTATTTATTTATTTTTAATATGAGAACCCAATATTGTCTTCTGAAAATAAGTTATATTTTATTCAAATAAAAAAATTTATTTTTTAGTCTTTTCATTTAATGGAATTTTTGGAATATTACAATGAAATTAGGCTTCAATAAGAAGTGTAAATTATATAATAACTTTTTTATGTTCCATAAAAATTCATGGAAATTGATTCATTACTTTTTTTCAAGTTAAAATTATTTTTTCTCTTAAATCGGGTACTTTACTAAAATATGTTTCATGTGTTTTTATGTTCTTTTGTTAAAATTAATTTCTACCAACTATAAAAATTAAATCTCCAAAATGGATAATAATTTTATAATCATATTTTTAATTTTTTTATAATACCCCTTATATTAGTTTCGTATAAATAAGTATCATATAGAAATGTTATCATTGTTAAGGTTAAAATGGGTTTAAAGTGGATTAACTCGAAGATATGGCTAAAAATATAACCAAAATAGGATAAAATGTCATTTTGTTTTGTGTTCAGTGAGTCCTTATAACATCTTATATTCTAATTTTGGGTTTTATCTTTCCACTTTACAATATTATGATATATATATATTATTTAATATTTTATATAATTCAAATAATGTGTATGTAAATGGAGGTTTATCAGTGAAGAGGTATAACTTTTAATAAGAAGATTAAATATTATTTCTCCTTAAAGATTATATAAAAAAATGGTATATGTAACAACTGAGGTACTTATAAAATAATTTGTTTTCATTATAGAATTAAATTTTTTAATTCATAATGAAATAAGTGGTATTTATTGATATTAAGGAATCTATACTAATAGAATTGTAACCTCGCCTATAAGAGTATTCATAAAATTTATGTATCTTATAACTGAGAATTTCATATATTTATATCATAGTATAAGTAAATAAATGTTTTTGAAATGATAAATTAAGTTTCTGTACTTTTTTAAGTCATAAATATTAATTTACAATTTTAGAATTAATATAATTATTTCAAATAAAGTTTATTTTTCTGAAATGTATTCATAAATTAAATTTTTTTTTGTCTTATAAATATAAAAAAAATTATGAGACCTTAATTTTTCAAAGTGTTATAAAAATAACAATAATTTTAAAAATGGTATTTTTCAAATAAATAAAAAAAATTATTTAAAAATTTAATTTCTCGTATTTTTAAAATTATTTTCATAAAATGGTGTTCATTTTAAAATACAACATGTCAAAAAAATGGTTAGTATTAATTTTGTGGATTTTTCTAAAATATATGAATTTTTTTGAATAGTAAAATATAGTTATTTGCGGTATATATACATTATACGTAAAAAAAACTATACCATGAGTCATATCTGATGTAATAAACATACTAAAAACTCTCCAAAATTATTTTAATATATTTAGTGATAATTCTTAAACTATTCATAGTCATTAGCCAAAATAATAAACTAATGAAAAAAATATTCAAAAAAAACCCCTCCCATCCACTATAAATGTTACCTCTTCCCCTCACACCAAAAAGCCTAGTATGTTGTTGAATTTCTTCCCAAATCCATTCCCAATCAACTTACCCACATAAATTTAATACTAGTGTCTCCAAAAGGTCAAAAACATGTTTCTTAAGGTGTTCTCAAGGAGAAGAATTCAAGAGGTAAAATCCTCTTTCATTTTCTTTTATTTTCTTCTCAATTTCTCTTTTCTTTTCCTTATTCTCTCCCCACATACCCTCATAAAAGTGATATTATAACTCTATTATCTTATATATATATATAATTTAATTTTATTTTGTTAATGGAATATCTATCATCAAACCTCTTCTCATATCCCTTTTATTGAAAAAATGAAAACATTGTCTCTGATGTTTTGATTTACGAACATCATGGATGATGTGTTTTCATTTAACTTTATCACCTTAATGGATAGTCATAAAATCATTATTATTCTTAAATAAGATTTTATTATGCATATTATAAGTTATATAATGTTTTGGAAATGATATATAATCATTATCTTAAATAAAATGATATTAGTTAGTGATGGTCGTAAAAACCACCAAAATAAATTAAATTATTTTCATTAAATTTTTATCTAATGATTTATACTCATATCAGAAAATTAAATTTTAAATGTTGAAATTTAAAATTATTAAAAAAAATATTAATACTATTTCATTCCACCTCTATTTTTTCATCCATTAGACAAAAAAATCCACAACGAACTGACTGTGGAAACCAAGAAAAGAATGCACCCGAAACAATTGAAATTACAAAATATTATTAATAAATGGATGGAAAGTTATTATAAAAATAACATATAATGTATTATAGATATTAATATAGTCATTTAATATGTTAATATCACTCTTTAAACCATTATACATGAGCTTTTAACACATTTTCATTAGGATGATCTCGAGGTAAGGGACTTTTCTTTTAAAATCCTCATTAACGTTTCTTTATGAAAAATTATAAAATAATTACTTTTTAACTTATATGGAATGAGTATATTTTCCCTATTTTAGGAAACCTTAATATTTTTATTTTAAATTTACAATATTACATGCTTATTTACAACGAATAGTATTTCTTTTGTATTTTCACAATATTCTATTAAAATAAGTGATTTTTCTACAGAAATGGTTTTTTATTATGAAAGAGTTCATGTTTTATGATTATCCTCTGGTTCTCATGAATTATTTAGGATTAATTGTTGGACCTATATTGGCCTCTAATTAATTGGGTATTTTTATGTTGTAATTTTACAATTATGGTTATTCCAAGTGTAACTATAATGGTTATATCATAAGGTAGCCATGAGGGTAGCAACAGAAGGTAGTCATGAGAGTTACATCGTATGGTAGTCGTTAGGGTTACAAATCATGTAGTATCTATGAGGGTTATAAAATTATGTAATTAATTCCCCAAGTTAACTATAAGTTTTTATTTTTGTTTTTAATGTTTTATCGAAATATCATATTTTCACAACGTATGTTTATGATACTTTTAAGGGTGAGAAGTTTTTATTGTGAAAATGATTCCATATGTTTATAAGTATTCATGGAATAACATTTTATTTACTTATTTTAATGTCCCTTACTAAGAACTTTTTTCTCACCCTGTGTTTTAAGAAAACATAGGGATTAAGGATGTGTAATAGATAATAATAATAAGCAAAATTGAATATAGTGAATAATTTATGTTTTATTAAAAACTATTGTATTTTAGAAGAAATGGAAATTGTTTTAGTGATATTAATTTTGTATTCTTTTGATTTTTTATATATAATTTATGAAATAATTATCTAAAACTATTAACAAAAATGATCTTGGGGAATGTAATAGGTGTATTCTAGTTGAGTTAACTATATTATGTGATGTTAAAGACCAGGTCCTTATAGTTGGTATCAGATCATGGTCTAGATATAATTAAGGGTTAGTATGATGTTAAGAGAATTCAATAAATTATTTTTACCTTATGTTTAAGTTAAAATTATATATAATTTAAATATTTTTTTTTTCTTCATCTATGATATGTCTGTTCAGAATGGTTTTCCATTGAAGAAATTGGGAAGATGATGTAGGAAGGCACTACGAGGATGATATATTTATGAATCTGAACCTTGGAGTTATGGGAATTATAACCAAGAAGTTTTTGATAGTAATGGATCAGTTGATGTAGACCATAATTGGTGGTGGTATCCATACAACATAACATCTATAACTACCGTAAATTAACATGATGATAGTGGAAAATTTTATGAAGAAACACCCTCATTCTTTCCATAGATCTTCTAACCAAGTGGTTGCAGAAAGTTGGATTAACTCCATTGAAATGATATTCAATTTCATGGAAAAAGGTTAGACTTTATATCTATCATTTTGAAGTTGAATCTAACCAGTTTTGGCCAATATTCAAGAATATCATAGATAGCGAGGATATTGATGCCTTGGAATGGGATAAATTTTAGAATCTTTTTGTTGAAAAATATGTTTCTGAGGTTTTTTACTTAGGATGGAAAATTAATTCCTTCAATTGAAAAAAAATGAGGAAGATTTGGTTTCCAAGTATGATGAAAAATTCATCTGATGGGAAATGAATACTTCAAGTCTTATTTTGGATCTTAATATTAAAATCAATAATTTTTACTCCGGATTGAAGCCAAGATATCAAAGGGAATTGTCCTCCCATGAATTCAAAAGTTATAGAAACTTTTCTGATGTCCTGAGAGTAAAAATGAAGTATTTTGATGATCATGTGTACTATAATAATAAGCATAATAAGAGTTCCAAATGCAAAACCATGTGTAAGAATAAATCAAACAGATCTAAATGTAAAAAAATCAAGATTCCATTTTGTGGAAGGTGTTGAAAAAAGAACCACGTGGGGTGCCTTAAAAATCTGGGAGGTGTTTCTAATGTGGTATGTGTGGACATATGACCAAATATTAAAATGAAAAAGACCATATGTTTAATTCTGATAAGAAAATAGTAAAGTGTATTAAATGTGTTGAGATGGATAAATGTGAAAATTCCTCCCCAATGAATGATCTTAATTTTTGAAAGTGGTTAGACTGTAAGAATAATGCTATTATGAAATCATTTGAGACTAATTAAATAGATGTCGATACATCCAATGAAGTGTTATTAGGTAAAATGTTTGTTTACTCATATTTTTCTAATTCCTTGTTTGATATAGGGACTATACATTACTTTATTTCTTAGAAATTTTCATGTAAAAAAGAAACTTCACATCAAGAAACGAAATGATAACTTATGGTAAAAAATCAGGGGTAAATATTATGGAAAAATAGAAATATAATAATCTTCATGTTATTTTATGTTTAATGATATTACCTACAGACCTTGTTGATTTTCTCTTAGTAGAGTTTTAGGTTATTCTGGGTATGGATTGGGTTTTTTTACCATGATAAGATTTATTATAGAGATAAAGATGTTTTTATTCACAAAGGGTTATTTTTTTTTGTATTCAAGAATGAACTCATACTATTGATAACAAATCAGGAAGATGAGAAACTATTAAAATATATAAATGAAATGTATCTTGAACATATTATTTAAAACAAGGGAACTGTTGAACCTAATTATGTTCCCATGGTAAATTGAATCCTAGATGTTTTATTGATGATTTTACTGGTATTATACCAGATTGAGAATTTTAATTTACCATTTACATTGTTCCTAAGGCTAATATAATTTTGAAACATCGTTATTAAATTGATGAAGTTGAACTTTTATATTTGAAAATAAGTTATAGGAGTTACTTGATAATGGTTTTATAATTCCTAGCACTTCTCCATGGCATGATCTTGTTTTTTTAATTAAAATGAAATATGGTTCCATGATACTTTTCATTGATTATAGAGATTTTAATAACATTATAGTTAATAATAATTATCCATTGCCTCATATCGATGACTTTTTGGGTCATCTCTAGGGATCTCAATATTTTTACAAGATTGACCTGAGATCCAGGTACCATCAGTTGAAGGTGAAGGAAGATAACATTTCAAAAATAGATTTTCATACTATAGATGGGTGTTATGAGATTGTTGTTATGCACTTTTGTTTAGAAAAATCTTATATTGTATTTATAAATCTTATGAATAGAATATTATTTGAACATTTGGATAAGTTGTTTTTGTTTCTATTGATGATATTTTTTTGTTTTAAAAAATTATTTATATCATGAAAAACATTTAAGTATTTTCCTAAAAACTCTCAATGAAAAGAAGTTATGTGGAAAATGTAGAAAATGTGATTTTATGTTGCAATATATTTATTTTCATGGGAACATTGTAAATAAGGATGTCATAATAGTTGATTCCATAAAAACAAAAGTGTTTGAATAATGGAAAAGACCTACGAATGATACTAATATTCATATTTTTCTTGGAATAGCAGGAAATTACCATTGTTTTGTTAAAAACTTTTCTTGGTTATATAATTTTCTAAATAACATAACACAAAAAGGGGTTAAATTTATTTGGATAGAATAATGTCATGCTTTTTTAGGAACTAAAGAGGAGATTGTTGAATGCTTTATTTTTTTCCATGCCTTCCAAAAATGGTGACTTTTTCATCTATAGTGATGCTTCAATGAATGGACATGGTTTTTTCTGATCCAACATGAACAAGTAATTTCTTATACTTCAAGAAAACTGAAATACCAATAGTTAAATTATCCCAAACATTATTTTTAATTAGAAATGGTGGTTTTCGATTTAAAATTTTTAGGCCTCATTTATATGCTGACAAATGTGAAATATATACTAACCATAATAGTGTGAAGTATATATTTACTCATAAAGAATTAAATATATGGTAGAGAAGATGAATAAAACTGATAAAGTATTTTTATTTCATGATCAATTACTATCCCGAAAAAATAGTGGAATATTCCGTGAGCCAAAAACATCATGCATTATTAACAATGATATGATTGGAACATGACCTGTTGATTAATGATTTGATAAATTTTTTTATGGAAGTTATTTTTAGAGAAAATTCCTCTGTTTTGTTTTTGAGTGCATGTGTAGTCATCACTGTCATATAGAATTAAGAAGGCCCATAAGGAAGACTTTGACATAGAGAAAAAGTATAATTGGTTAAGTAATATAATATTCCTGACATTAATTTTTATAAATTTCGTATCTTGTGATTTGGAAAGAGATTATGTGAGCCTTGTGATTCCCAGCTGAATAAATTATGGTTAAGTGAAGCTCATAGTTCTCAACTTTCCATTCATCCAAGAAGTAGTAGGAAGTATAGATATACTCATTAATATTACTGGTAGGATAGAATGAAAATAGATATTTTTGTTTATATAATGAAATTTTTGACTAGTCAATTAGTTAAATAAGTGATAAAACTACCAAAGGGGGTAATTCAACCATTTCTAGTGTCATAGTGTAAATGGGAAAATATATCCATGGACATCATGGTGGGACTACCAAATATTTATTGACCTAACAATGTGATTTGGTTTACTTTTGATTGGATGACTAAATATACACATTTCCTTTATATTCGAGATACTATTACTCTAGATCATTTCCCCGACTATATAAGAAAGAGATTTTCAGGTTATATGAAGTTCCACACTTCATTGCATCTGACCGTCATACCAACATAACTTCTCACTTTTGTAAAGGACTTCAGATGTATGTGGGCACTAAATTATATATCATCACTACTTTTCTTCCTCAATCTGATGAACAATTTGACAGAAAAATTTAGACATTCCAAGAAATGATATGTGATTGTTCAATGGATTACATGGGAAGTTGGGATCAGCATATTTATTTAGTTGGATTTTATTGTAAGAATTGTTTTCATTCCAGAATACATATGAAACATTTTGAGGTATTTTATGGAAAGTGTTGTCAAACATATAATTTTGGGATGAATTTGGGGAAAAAAGTTGATGGGGCTTGAATTAGTAAATAAAGTGGCTGAGAAAGTAAATATGATCTAGAAACATATGATGATAACTCAGAGTATGTAGAAAATTTATATAGACAATAGGAGAAAAAACTTTTCTTTTGAGGTAGGTGGTCTGTTGGAACCATGGTCATCTTTTCATGAATTGGAGTATGGTTTGTGTTTGTTGTCAATCCTTAGAGTAATTTCAGAATGTGTGCCAGCAATGTGCTCATACAGGTTAAGAAGATTACAGTATTGAAGGTGGCACCATTTTCCAGTGTTTGCCAAATTTTTGTGCCTGAAAATCGACAAATGGAGAAAAGTGTTTTTGGAAAAGATACATTCGCATCGTATACTTGAACGAGAGGAAACTTGTTCACCATATGTGTTTCATGATCAGAACATGAAAAAATGTAAAAGGGATAAGGGTCGCGCATGTTTTGGGCTGGTCGCACAAGTGACCTACACGCCAGGAAAGGACTTGTGCGCCGATGCCTAGGAGGTTGGAAAGTTGCGTACCAGTTGTTCTTCAAGATCAGAGCATTAAAATTTGCAAAAGGAAAGAGGTTCGTGCAAGTATTGGTGTGGTCGCGCAAGTGATTTTCACGAAACAGGCTAGGGTAGTTGGAGCTACGTGCTGGGACATGGGCTTCGTGGGGACACTTGCGTGCCACCATGCAGGGGGTCCAGTTTCCCTATAAATAGAGGACCGCCCCTCCTCTTTTGCAATGAAGTTCAAGAAGTAGATTTTTTTCGAGCCCTCATCGCGCAAGTGGTTGAGTCGCGCAAGTGGTAGTTGGGTCGCCCAAGTAGAGGTTGCATGCCGGTTGTTGGCTGCACATCCAAGGTGGTTTGGGAGTAAAAGGTGAGAGTCACACAAGTTTGAGGTTGAAGGAGGCAGTGTCGCGCAAGTGGGTTGGTATCACCTGCGTGCCGAGTTTGTGTCATGCGGGTGACCTACACGCTGGGATTGAAACTTGCACGCCGGTCTTGGAGAAGCACACCAGGTGAGTTTGAAGTATGCCGGTATTTTTTGAGCTGCACGAAATCTGGAAGATTGCCCAATACCATCTATGTAAAGTAATATTAGTCTACGAGTGAAAGTTGGACTTCAACAGAGCATCTCCATACAACATAGGATGCATTATTTTGAAATTATAAAGAGAACTTCACGTCTATAGACTGAGTGTGACTACAGCAAGGGCATTGAGGTAGGGTGAGTCAACAGGAGTGACCCGAGGGACGCTGTGAGCTATCCCTAAACCTTCTATAAAGGCAGTGAGCCTGGGACATAGTGACTATGCCCGAACCTTTATAATCCAAAGGTAGTGAAGTTTAGTGGAATTTGGGAGGACCGACAACCTATCGGTGTATCCTCCTTAGACATAGCCCTTAGTGGTGAACCAAGTAAAAACTGTTGTGTCGTCTCTCTTCATATGAATGTTTTCTTTCTGTTCATATCAATCATACAGGTTTAACAAGTTCCTACCAACATGGGAACAAGATCCATCACTTTAAAAGAAAAAGTTGACACCCTGATTCACCCCTCCCCTCTCAGGGTGTCCCAGGGTCATACATGGTCCTATTTTCCTTAGAATATCACAATGTAAATGTGTAATGGTTTTTGGTAAGAAATTAAATCTAAGTACACGGTTCATTGGCCCTTCTAAAATCCTATAGAATATTGGACCAATTGCATACCGAGTATCTTTGCATCCAATTTTATCCTAATACACAACGATTTTCATGTTTCAATGTTATGAAATTATTTTGTAGATCCATATCATTTTTTGAGCCCAAATATAGTTCAGTGGGAAGAGAACCTTTCATAATAGGAAAATCCTATACAGATTCTTGACCGTAGAGAGAAAATATTGTGGAATAATATAATTCATTAGGTTGAGATTTTATGGAGAAACCACATGAATGAATTAGAAACATGGGAATACAAAATTCTATGAGAGGGCAGTATCCCCATTTGTTAAATAAGAAAATAAAAATTTTGAGGACACAATTTCTAGATGGTGGGGATAATGAAACATCCCAGGTACATATAAAATTATTTGTTTCATTCTAGAATAAAATAGTTAAATTCATAACAAAATAAGTGGTATTTATAGAAATTAAATAATCTATATTAATATAATTGTAACCTAAACTATGAGAGTATAAACAAAAAAATTATCTTATAATTGAAATTATTGTATATTTATATCATATTATAAGTATATAAATCTTTTGAAATGATAAATTAAGTTATGATAACTTTATAAGTCATAAATATTTATTTAAAATTTTATAATTAATATAATGATTTAAAATAAAATTTATTTTCATAAAATGTCTTCATAAATGCATACTTTTTGTCTTATAATTTTCAGATAATTTTATGAGACATTAATTAATTATTCAAAGTGTCATAAAAATAGTTACAATTTTAATACTGTTATTTTTCGAGTAAATAATGATTTTAATTAAAAATTAAATTTCTCATATTTTGAAATTTATTTTAATAAAATGGAGTTCCTTTTTTAATTCTACACATTAAAAACGGTTATTGTGAATTTTTAGGATTTTTCTAAAATACTTGAATTTTTGGTAAATATGGTAATTTTCTTGTATATATACATTATAAGTTAAATACACTATTACTTGATTCATTTTTGATTTAATCACCATAATATCAAAATTACCTTAATTATTTTAATATATTTAGTGATAATTATCAAACTATTCATAGTCTTGAGCCAAAATAATAAAGTAATGGATAAAATATTCAAAAAATACCCCTCTCCTCCACTATAAATACCACCCCTCACCACCTCTTCTCATAAATTGTAAAATATTTGTAGATTATTTAATTTATACAAAATTCCCTGGACAATCATCTTCCCATCATCCAAGACCTTTTGGTCTCACCAAAAGGCTAAAAACGTATCATAAGGAGGTTCTCAAAGAGAATAATTCAAGAGGTAAAATAATCATTCATTTTCTTTTATTTTCTTTTCAATTTCTTTTTTTATTATTCTATCCACACATCCCTTAATAAAAGTGACATGATAACTCCCTTATCTTATATATAATGTTATTTTATTCTTTTAATGTATTATCCATCATCAAACCTCTTCTCCTCTCTATTTTATTCTAAAAATGAAAACAGTGTCCCTGATGTGTCAACTTACTGACATCATCGATGATGTGTTTTCATTTTCCTTTACTACCTACAAGGATGGTCATAAAGTAATTATTATATTCAAATAATATTTTATTTTACATATTATCATTAATATATTATTCTGGAACTAATATATAAACATTATATTAAATAAAATAATATAAGTTCGTGATGGTCGTAAAAACTACTTAAATAAATTAAATCATTTTCATTAATGTGTATCTAATGAATCATCCTCATATTTGATAATTAACTGATTTATGAAATAATTTAAAATTATGGAAACATATTAATACCATTTATTTCCACTTCTTTTGTTTTTCATCCATTAAAAAAAGTCCTAAACGAACCAACCATGGAAACCATGAAAATAACGCATCCAAAACAATAGAAAAAACAACATATTATTGATAAATGTTTGGAAATTTGATATAAAATGATAATATTAGGTATTATAGATATTAATATTGTTCTTTAATATTTTAATTACACTCTTTAAACCATTATATATAAGGATTGAAATTTTTTTATGTAAGACAAACTAGAGGTAAGGGAGTTTGCCTTTAAAATCCCCCTTATTGTCTCTTTTAGAAAAATTCAAAAATAATTCTTTTAACTTATTTGGAATGATAGGATTTTCTCTATTTAATGATGCCTTAATTTATTTATTTTTTATATACAATATTACATGAATATATATAATTAAAAGAATTTCCTTTTTATTTATGCAGTATTCTATTAAAATAAGTTATTTTTCACAAGGAATATTATTTTATGATGCAAGTGTTCATGTTTTATGATTATGATATAGTTCATGCGAATTTTTTATGATGAAGTTTGAGAACTATATATCCCTCTAATTAATTGGGTATGTTAATTTGAGAAGTTTACTGTTATGTTAATTGCAAGTGTAACTGCAAAGTTACACTATAAGGTAGTCGTGAGGGTTGCATCATAATGTAGTTGTGAAGGATACATTATAAGGTATCCATGAGGGTTAAAAATAATATTGTTACTATGATGGTTACAGTATTAATTAATTAATTTCCCATGTTACCTATATTGTTTTATTAATGTTTTCAATTATTTATAGAAATTTCAAGTTTCTACAAAGTACGAATTTGATACATTAAGTGTGATGAGTATATCTTGTGAAAATATTTTTATATGTTTATAATTATTCATGGAATAATGTTTTATTATATTCTATGCATGTCCCTTACTGGGAACTGTGTCCTCATCCTATGTTTTAAAAGGTTTTTGATAGGGATTAAGGATGGTTAAGAGGAAAGAAAATTAAAATAAAAATGTTGTGAAGAATTCATGTTTTATTAACAACATTTATATTATGGAAGAAATATGAATTTTTTTATTGATATCCATTTTCTATTATTATGGGTTGTTATGTATGATTTATTACCTAATTCATTAAAAATATAAACTAAAGAGATCTTTGCGAATGTAATAAGTGTGTTCTTATTGAATTAACTTGATTATGTAATGTTAAAGGTCGGTTCCTTATAGAATACATATAAAATAAATAATTATATTATATTATACATTTATATATATATATATATATATTTATTTATGTTTTTATGTTTATGGTACAACCATTATCTACCTTATTTTTATCCAATGGAAAGCAAAAACATCACTCATGCGTATGTACGATATACTATCTCCACTGAACAATATAATTCATATTTCTTCACCAATTTACATAAACTACTGTTATAATAGTTTTAGAATTTATATAGTTTATTTATTAAATTATTATTATTCTATAATTATAATATAATATATACCTTACTACTTTCTATTTTCTTCAAAAATGATAACATCGCTCGTGCATATGTGTTTACTACCACCTCCACGAAGGGTTGTGATTCGTTTTTCAATTCATGTTTACATGTATGGTAATATAATTATATTTAATTAATATATATGATATATATGATATAATTACGACTCTGTAATGGTTAATTATTATTTACCTTTCATTCATTCCATCCATCAAAAAGTTAAAACATCCTTTATGATTTAAGTATAACCAACCCTCTCCATGAACAACCTAATTCATTTTTATATATCTCGAATTAAGGAATAACTATATATATATATAATGAATATATATGATATTTATATCATGAATAAAATTCTTGATATTATTTAACTATGATCAATGTGAAAGGAACAAGAAAGTGAAATCAAAACATCCGTACAAATGAAGCAGTAATCACCTAGAAACGTGATTTTGAAAAACCAATTATTAAAAAATGTATAAATATATTATATAAATAAATAATATATGATATGATATATATGAATATAATTCTATAAATTATGTATATTTAATTTTTATTCTTTATATAGTATTTTTGAACGTGAGCAAAATAAGATAAGACTAGAGTTATGGGTTTCTCTTTCACTTTTATCTCGGTGATACTTATAACATATTAAAAACATGATTCATTATTTTTAGTGTATAAAAGGACCATTATTTTAATTTATGATGGCTTTCAATTAAAAATGTATTGAGTTTCAAATACATATAGGGTTACCACTTTCAGTAGGATTTTATTCAGGGATTACTAATGCGGTAAGTGTTATTCAACTCAATATTTTTTGTTGAGACTTATCCAATGTTATATACAAAATTATTTTTATAAGTTGTTAATACGTCCTATTTTACATGTCATATAATTATTATTATTATTTTCATGATATTTAATGCTTTAGTTTATGTTATTCCATGATTGGTATAATGATTCAAATGTTACCAATGTGGTAAGAGATTTTTGTTTCAATGATAATTTAATTAGTATTATCCATGATTGATATTAAATTAAAGAAATAATTTGATATATATCTAGAAAAATATTTTTATTATTCTTATATACTAGTTACATAGGATATTATTATGTTTTAGTACAATTTTACTATTTTGGGTACAAAAATAATAACATTAAATAATTTTAAGAAAATGCAGCCTTATTTTGTCTCTTTTAGTTATAAAACATTTCTCTTCCATATCCATGTTTTCTAAGAAAATATCCCTAATTATTTTTTTTATTCGGTTACTATTTAAATTAATTTTTATCATTGTTAAATTTTTTCTAAAATGTTTAAAAATATTGCTTTAGTCATTTTATGAATGAGGATCTTTTAAATTAATACTGAAAATTTTAAATTAATCAGTGTTTTAAAATGAAAATAATGAATGGAATTTCCCTCCATCATAACCACATAATTAATTTATGATTCCTTTAATATTTTTGAAGGTACTTTTCAAAGAAAAATTTTATTAATATTTGGTAATTTTTTAGATTTTTTATAAGTGATTTCAAAATAAAAGGGCACCTTCTTCAATAATTATTAAGAATATCTTTTAAAGAATATTTTTTTCTATGCTAACATACATGGATGTTACTTAAGAATTTCTATGGATATCAGACAATGATACAATAATTAATCTTTCTTTTTATGTTTTATTGTTATAGTTTTAAAATGAGGATGAAACTAATTTTCTTTTCCATGGGTTATGTTATGATGAATTATTTTATGACCTTGTGGAATGCATAAGAATGGATTTATGATTTTTTTATGGGTGGGAGAAAAATTATATATCAATATAATGAATTTTGAAGATATGGATATCTGATGAGATAAATATGTTATGTATGAACTTTATTTCATTTTCTATATTTTTTTTGGTACTTGAAATCAATTCTAAATGATTATTCATAAACCAGGCTAATATATCCTGAATTTTCTATATGGACCTGATTTTAATGTTAAATAGATTATGTGTGGAACTAGTTTAAATTTCATAAGTTTGTGTAGGGCTAGATTTCAAGCATGTCACATAATTAGAGATCTTGTTTATATTTGTACTTGTTTACAAGGTCATAAGATTATTTTTTTAAAATTTCATATGTATCTGTTATGCTCTTATGGCTCATGAAAATTATTTATGCTTCCAAAATCTTATGAAAATTTTCTATTATTATGATAATGTTAATTATATTACTATTTTTTTATCTATTATATATTTTCTATGATCTTTTTAATTTATGATCATTATATTATACCCATATTTTTATATTATTCTCATGTTTACTGATCGATTGACATATCCTATATTTGACTTTATTGATCATATAATCTCACACATTCTTATGTTTATCCTTCCCTAGTTAATATGAATGGTTTTTAGTTTGGGATAACATTGAAAAATTATATTTGATAAATTTTAAATATTATTCTGGAAATAAGAGTATTTTGTATCTAGTTTCCAAAAAGACACTAAACCTTCACAATTCTCACATTTATTGTAATATTATTTAATAAATATTTAAATATTATACTATGTTATCGACGAATTAAATGTCTAGGCCAATATAAATTCACATTTTTGTAAATTTTATTTTTTATGTGATGAATTGAATATGAGATTTACCGTTATTTGATTTTTATTTTGATTAATTCTCTTAATATTTGTTAGGGATAAACTTTATTAAAATTTCCATGGAATGGTTATTTATATTCAAAAAAATTCAGAGAATATTAACAAACAAGTTAAATGATTGCATTTAAAAATATATATTTTAATAAATAATTGATTTAAAATCATTTATATATATAATTTCATTATTTAAAACGTAGGTTTAAATATGAACATATATATTTTATTTGATGTGATCCATTTTCAAATGTATGTTTATGATTTGACATCTTTTTTTAATTGATTAGAGTCATATAAAATTTTAATATCTTTATTGAGATTTATGTTTCATTATATTATATAGATCGTGCCTCCAAAAAATTAATAATAGATTTTAATAATTATATATCATTGTTTTTCAACCTTGTGTTTTTTAGGTCTCAAGTGTAGTTCACCCAACAATCAACCCAACACAAACTCTAGTTGAATTTTTTGAGTGGACCCAACTTATGAGTCATACTAGTATACACTAATAAATTATTTTAAGAGGATATATAATTGATATAGAAAATAGAATAATTATTTAATTTATTAATATCTTTAGAATCTCAATGACTTAAATCCACCCCAAACTTGATTGAAGGAATGAGTAAAGAGTGGTATACGATCAATATTCCACTTCTCTATAGAGTGAAATGAATTTTAAATTATCTATTCTCACGTTTATCCATTGGAATTATCATGAGATCATATATGTATAGAAGGTGGTGGCTTATATCAACCTTTTTCAAGGTGATCAGGTGGTGATAGAAAATGCCACACATTTTGATCAGTTGATTTCATTCCCTTGTGAGTTGGTTTTTTATGATGGGAAAATTTTCATCTCTTTCTAAAGGGTCTATATACATTTTAATCTCTATAATTAATTTGTTTAATTGATCATCGATTGAGAATATCATCATTAAGGACTTGATATAGTGGTTTACATTTATAGAGGCCATCCTAGAAGGTTTGGTAACCCTATATATTTTGGTATTAAAGTTTTTTTAACATATTTAATGAAGTAGAACTAGAATGATCACATGATAAGAAATAAGTGTCTTGGGAAAATTATCTACTATTTTAATATTCCATTGGTGATGATCATTTATCATTTATTCCAAAAATGTAGTCCTCTTGGGAATTATATAATCTCTTATTTGGTAGATTCAAAGACCTGTGATAGTTGTGGTCATTTGGGTGATTTTTAGATGTTTTATAAGTTTTTGAGTTGTTAAATGAAAGGTTCATTACCGTTGACTACATCTTAGTAGTAGTCTGACAAATATTATTTGAGTTACTTCCTCTATTTTTAACTGATATTTCCTAGTATCTTTACTTTATATTCTAATATCTATGTTGATTAACTCTTTAAATAATATTAGGGAAAATTTAGAGTGTTTTATGGAATTATATATGGGGATTCTATATTATCGTTGGTTTTGGGTTTTCTTGGTTAAGGGAATGGTTGTGCGAGTGTTATATTCTTTTATAATTTTAGTTTTGTATATGTCATGATTGTAATTGAATGAATGGTACTATGGTAAGGCCTATTAGAGTTTTAATTTCTTGGATCATTATATCTAAATCATTATATTTTAGTCACATTTATGGACTTCTATAAGTAGGATATAGATCTAGCGATGGATTAAATCATGTGGGTATAATTATTGATCTATAGAGATACCTAAATATAATTAACATTATACTTCCCAAGATTGATATAGGGGATTCCTTTTATACTTATCCATCTTTTCATTATTTTATATTCACTTGAATACCTGACATTGTTATTAGTTTCATTATTTTGTAAATCCGTGAATTGTTTGGGGAAGAATGTGTTATATTGTCTAAAATTATCACAGCTTGAATTTTAAGATAATTTAGTGATTTATTCCTTATTCCATCATCTTCGGGTCAAATCCTCTTGAATTTGAAATATTATATATTTATTGATGCGCAAACAATTGACGCACATATTTTTCAAAAATTATGGTCATCCCATAAAAGTATTGTAACTAGTAACATAATTCTTTAATCTGTTTAGTGAATGGCCTAAAAAATAATTTGACCAAAGCTTGCGGTATCTCCCAGGTATATCTAGATTAGGAAATATGGTTAGTGAGTGGTTTATAAAATAATACTCATGAATTGTGTGACTTCCCCAAATGATTAAAAATATAAATTTTCAATTTTTCATTATATACTATAAGTCATAAGGCCCTCCCCCTCCACCACATTAAAATATTTCCTCTATATAGTTTATTCTATATTTTCAATTACCTTTTCTCATGATTTAGAGTATTCTATCATTTATTTTTGTATTTCTATAATATTTTCACTCTTCCATTAATTTATAACTTTTCACAGTCTATTTCCATTTCCATTGAGTGGTGTTGGATAAACACAACGTGGGGTTTTGTTTCAGTTTCTTTTTGGTTCATGATTTTATGGTATGTGGGGATGTCCTTTTTATTTCCTATTTTTTTTATGGGAATGAGTATCCTCTTACACTCATTACATTAGTTGGTGTTTCAGGGTTTTTTTTATTTTTCATAATATGAAGCATTACACATTAGGTTTTAATATTTTTTCTCTTCATGGTAATTCCAAATATGAATTAATAATTATTTCCTAGAAAATTCCATGAATGTATTGATGGATAAAAATTGAATTTTTAACTCAAAATATGTTTTATAGTGGTAATTTAGGGGTTATAATTTTGAATTCCATTTTAATGGATTTGGTTGTGTGTTTCAAATTTTTTTATGTTGACTACTTTTTTTTAAAATTTTAATAATTATATAAAGATATTACAAACCATTTAATTATTACTAAAACGCATTCCCCTTATCTCAATAAGAATATAACTTATACTAAATTATAAAATTATATTCAATTTTTTCTTGGTTTATGATATATAAATTATTATTTAGGTATCCCTTTATATCATTGAAATGTGATTTTTAAATAAAATATATTTTAGATTGGGTCTCAATGGATATTTTCAAAAATATATTATTATTTTTAATTATGAAATATTTTAAACATCACTAAATGTTTTTTTCGTTTTTTAACTAAATCAATGACCTAAGAACCATTAACAATTATTTTCCATGGGATTGTTGAGCAAAAATTATTTTTGTTAATGTTGATGTAAATTTAATTATATGGTCTTAAGGATAAGGGTGTATGAGGTTCAGTTGAGGTATGCATTTGGGAAGGATATCTAGTTAATTTATAATTGCTGCATGAAATATTTTTCATACATTATTCTTCGCAATCATTTTCTAGAATCATGGGGGTCCATTTTAGTTATGTGATATATTTATTGGTGGTTTATAGGATTTTCATAATGAGATGAACATTAATGTTGTTGTTTTCTCTTAGGAACCCAACAATAAAAACAATTACGGTCTAGGAACATCATGTTGTAGGATAGAAGATGGTTTGAAAATAGGAACATCTATATTCCTCTCACTAAATTTCATTGAGTTTCCCATGATTATATACACTTTAATGTTATATCAATAGATCATTGATAATTATGTCATATTTCCATTGACATCCATATAGTTATACTAGATTAATCATTATATTTATTTGTATACAATATTTTTTGGAATGTTATATTTGATATACCATTATTTCATTTATGGTTAATTTACATATGTTTTTTATTATAGAGATTCATTATTCTATACAAATATTTTATGTTTTCATTTATATGAACATAATTATATGTCAATACATGTCATGATTACTAATTTTATATTTTGAGCATTTTATATACATATGTATGTTACTTAAATATTGTTATTTCAAAAAAAAATTATAGAAATATATTTTAAAATTATTTTATAATGAATAATGACTTTTTTGATAATTTCATGGATTAAAAATGGGTGTGATTTATTCTCATATATGTTTTCTTAATGTATTAAAAACTAAATATTAATATATTAAATATCAATCTAATATCTATTGAATTTTTTTACAATTGAATATCATGAACACTTTGATTAAATCTTTAATGTTATTGATGTCAATACCTTACTTATACCACTTAGTATATGAAAAATAAGTGTCTTTTTTAGGTTATTATTCTCAATAATCTCTGGATTTATGGGTTATTATTTAATAATACAAGTGCATAATATGTTTTAAATAGTGATATTTTGTCATGATGTGACTAAAGGTTAGTATTTCAGTTTCTTTTTAGGGTTTTGTACCGTATATTTATTTTCCAAGTCAACCACAATTTTTGATCAGTTCCTCCAATAATTATAATTATTATTCATAGATGGATGGAAAAATATAGATATTATTTGTTTCATTTACCTTATATTTTAGAATTTATAATTTTAATTTTCAAATAAATACAATATATTAATACACCATGAAGGGTTATATGTAGAAATATTCAATGTGTTAATAGTTAATTAACTAGTGGAAATCATTCCCAATGAGTATTCTTGATTCCCTAAAATATGATTTCACCCATGGGGACTGGGAACACCATTTTTTCCTTTCTAGATCTTGAATCAGGTACTGTAAAGACCCATAAAATTCCAGGGAAATTTTTTCTTAATTTTCTTTGAGATTTTTCAAGAACGCAGTTTCTGACGGTGCCTGATTACAAGGTCGGGTGTGCCCGGAATTAATTTCCAAAGTTAGGCTTGGGTACGTTCAGTGAATGAACGAGCGGGTTTTTCTATCTTTTAAATCGGTGCTCAGAATTGAAATCTGAGGGCACCGATGAACTCACAGCGCCAGTAATTTCTTAAGAAAACCTTTTACAAGGGTGTGTTTGCTCGGGAGGAGTTGTTTAAAATTTGAGGTATAAGTGAAGAGTAAATAACATTTGTAATCCAATTTTATTTTTCTTCTAAGTAGTTTTATCCTTTGTGTGGAATTTGGGTTGGTAACTACCCTTGGTAGAATGAAGGTGAGGTGGGGCCAACACGAACCCCACCCCTTCACTTTCCTAAAACTTCCTCTAACTCCCCCATTAAGTGGGTGACCTCTCATCTTCCATAACTCACCCCAACCCCCCTTGTGACACACCCTCCCATTAATGATGCCAACTCTACTTCATTTCATTTTGACAAGCTCAAGATTAATTAAGATAAGTTAATTCAACATTTTGAAATGTTTTGAAAATGCATGGGATGTGTAAAAAATAAGAAGAGTCTTATTTTATTAGGGGTTGGATGGTTGTGTGGGGAATGGGAGGAGATAGAAATCGTCTTCTTCGTTGAATATGTGAAGAACGTCAAGAACCCAACGAAGAACGTCGTAACCTCAAGGATTGAATGACGTGTCTTTCTTCTTCCCTATCCACAGCCAGTGAGAGATGCCTTCGACGAAGAACAATGACGCGCCGCATACTTCATCGAGCGAACACCGACGACGCTTACGGAGCCTCGATCCGCGACTTCGTCTTCCGTGAAGTTCGACTTCCATGAACCGATGATGTGCGACGACAATTTCCATGTAGGGGGTTTGATTTTGGTTCATGAATCTTTCTTGACCGTCCAAAATCATTTTTTCTTAAGCCGCTTGATATCGGATTAACGGGAGGAGGTCGGACCACACGAACACGACCGAACCTCTTCCCCCTTCGTTAATGTGTTTTTCGCGGCTCGATCAAAGGAGGTGAAGTTCAATGGCACCACGCGGAAACAAGGAGGATCATCGGCGAAGAAGCGCAGCGCCATTACGCCACGCCGTGGAGGCTGAACGAAGCCGCGCCACGTCGCGTCGCACTGGAAAACCACGAACAGATGCGATATGTTTTTTTGGCATGCGGATCGATGTGCAATGGAAGAAAGGGCCGTAGGGGCGATTTGAAGGATTTTCAGCGAAGCGAAGGTCCCAGGAGGACCGCTGGAGAAGACAGATTTGAAAACGGACCGCCGGAGCAACTCTGGGGGTCCGCGGAAGGGCATGCCGGCGCGCCACACCGGCATGGCGGTGCCGGCGGCCGGAGGCCACCAGGAGGCGGCGGCGCCCGGCGCGCCCCCGGGAAGAGCCGCTGTGGATTCAGCCACAGCGGCAGCCGGCTAGTCTCGCGGACGCGCGAGACCGAGGGAGACCGGGGGTCGTAACCCCCGGCGGTCAAGGGAGTGACCCCCACGTGGTGGGGGGGGGGGAGCACGGCTTCAATCATGGGGGAAACCCCCCCCCCCCCCCCCTTTCCGCAATGGCATGAACAGCTAGTCGTGCGGGTGTTCTCACGCTGGGACAACCGTCCGCCCAGGCCGGGCCGGGCTGTGCCCATCCAGGCCGGACCCAGACCCAGGTCGGGTCGACCCGGTTCGGGCCCAAACCCCCCATTTCGGATTTTTTCGTTCAAACGCCCATAACGTGGGATACGGACCTCCGAATGATGCATTGTCAGTTGTGATGAGATCCTTGGATCGAGACGGTAGATTCGGTATATTAAACTCACGGTTTCGGAGAACTTTGTGTATCGCCGGGTTGGTTCGAACACGAAACCAACCGGGCCCTCGGAGCGGAAATGCTTATAACTTGAGCTCCGGATGTCCGATTGATGTGTCGTTGACTTTGTTGGATTCCTCTTGATGATACGGAACTTTTGGAGTACTTCGCCTAAGATTTGGACGTAGTTGGAGTAGGGCTGGGTTGGATTGTACCCGAAATCCAATCGGGCCCCTGGAACGGAAAAGCTGATAACTTTCAGACCGGACGTCCGTTTGATGAACCGTCAGCGGCATTCGTGATCACATTGATAAATGGACCCTATGAGTATACCCTTTGAGAGCTTGGGGTACAGTTTAGATACAGCCGGGTTGGTTCGCACACAAAACCATCCGGGCCCCTGGGACGAAAAGGTTAATAACTCACAGACCGGGCATTTGATTGACGAGTCGTCTGTTGCGTTAAGACCCTTATGACGAGGCGGTACTTTGAGATACTTCTTCGTAGGACTTTGTGATACTTGGAGTATCAACCATTAGCTTGTGGAGCGGACCCTCCCGGAGACGAGCATACGGAGTACGGAGACCGTGTAGCCGGCTGAGACCTGACGACTACTTGACCGACTTGACTTGGAGTGAGTCGACTAGCCCAGTGGACATAGCACTACTTTGTTTGTGTGCATGACCCATGGCAGATGTAGCACTACTGAGTTTGGGTGCAGACTCGCGGTACTCGTCCAGAGAGTACCTCTGCATGCTATTAGGGGGTGCACTACTGTGTTTGGGTGGCAGACCCCGGCGGGAAGCACTACTGTGTTTGGGTGGCTGACCCGCGGTACTCGACAGGAGAAGTACCTCAGCAGTCTTAGGTTAGTGAGCAGTACCTCGGAGTCATGACAGGATCACTATACCCTCCAGTGACGGGGCTCTTCAGCAGTTACGGTTTCGATAATGAAAATCCTGGTTTGAGCTGAGTCTATGACCTTTGTGTTTACCTCATGATTGAGATGGGTCACTTGATAACTTAGGTATATGTATGGGCATATATGTAAGTATTGGTTATCCTTTGATTTCATAATCTTTGTGTTTCCTCATTATTGAGATGGGTTACTCGATAACTTAGGAATAAGTATGGGCTTATACCTAAGTAAGGGTTATCTGTTGAGATTCTACTTGTGGTTATCCTTGTTGGATTTAGAGAGACCTTGAGGGTCTCGGGGTCCCTACTGAGTATCTATATACTCACCCATGCACGGGCTATGCCCACACCTTGTTGTGTTGGATGAAGACGATGGACATCGCTGACAGAGGCTGAGTGTTCGAGGACTGGACGGTACCCAGAGGTGGACCACACAACGAGTCAGTATCTGGAGGTGGACTTCACGACGAGACGATACTCAGAGGAGGTTGACGGGCGAGATCTCTATGGAGGCTATCTGTACCTACCCTTCAGGTAGGATCTGTGGTGGATGATCCAGGAGCTGCACTATCTATACCTACCCTATAGGTAGGATCCGAGGTGGAAGACCGAGGAGCTGCTTCTACTCTTCTAGATGCTTGTCTTTCTATTGTACTTATATTCAGTTGTAGGTGTACTTTTCAGTTGGGTTTGTATTCTGGCCCATTTACTTTTCAACACTTTCTTTTGTACTTAGTGTATTACTTCCGCTAGTACTCTGTGGTGTTTTATTTACATATATAAAGGCAATGGCTTCCCAGTTATCGAGATTTACGCCTTTGGTGCTAGTCACCAGCCCCTGGCCTATGGAAGGCGGGCTTGGGGTAGTCACAGCACGGGCCCGGAGGACGGGTCATGAAAAATTGGTATCAGAGGAGTCGGTTCTACCGCAGAACTTATAAATCTGATTTTCCCTTTCCGTGAAGCAATAGTGTTAAGGGTACCGAGTGTGGTCTTCAGTTCGGGGAGTCCAGTGTTGGTGCGGCGGCCAACGTATCCATACACCAGGACCCTGACTTCTGATTTCCGACTTTGTGCATGAAAACACTGATTGTTTTTGTGTTCCCAAAATTTTTTAAGTCAGCTCAAACCAGGTCTGCTCACCTAGTATAAATCGTTGGCCGTGTCGCATCTATTCAGGATGTCTCCACGCAGACAGTCAGTTGGAGTTCTGAGATAGTACACGATGACGGATCACTGAGCGATGAGGCTCCGGTGCATGGCCCTCTTTCTATGTTGTCACCCTTGAGTGGTGTATCAGCAGCATCACCACCTGTTGGGCAGCAGATGCCAACAGTTGTACTAGTGGACGGTGCATGCTGGCAGAGCGCGATGCACGAGTTCTAGCAGTAGAGGCCTCCAAGGTTACGAGGCGAGGCAGATTCCCAGACAGTAAAGGACTGGCTAGAGGTGATTGCTAGAGTTTTTCACCTAGATGAGACACCAGTAGAGTGGATGGTAGACTTGGCTACTAGTGTTTTCTATTGAGTGACCATGAGGATGGTCCGCGTAGTGATGAGGCTTCGGTACATGGACCGATGCCTGAGATAGTGCCTTCGGGTAGTTTGTCAGCTATACATCACTACCCATTGGTCAGCAGTTACAACCGGTGGTACCGGTATGTGACACTTGTAGACTTACTACCTTACACATGTTCCAACATCAGATACCCTCAAGTTCCGAGGTGAACATGACTCACAAGCAGCTCAGGACTGGCTTGAGGAGATGGTTGAGAGTTTTCTAGAGCACAGCATCAGGCAGCAGAGCTCCGGAAGCAGGTGGACAAGAGCAGAACTAGTGTATGCCTTTTGTTCTTGGTACTTCTAGTTACATTTTGATGTTCCATTTGTGTCTTTTTACTATGAGATGCAATAATAAAAGACACTTATCTTTATGATTTTTATTTCCTGTCCTTTTTTTGGTTGATACTGAGAGGTCCCGGTTAAAACAGTTGACTTGACCCTCACTTTCGAGATTCCTACTGAAGGAGACCTAGAGAACCCACGCTGATGCCGACAGCATGACTCGACCCTTAGAGGCGAGAGTGACAGTTGGATATCTTGGGAGTAACGTCAAGGACTTACGGCGTCATCCATGGAATGAATGGATCATTCATGTTAGGATTGACTGTATTGGGAAATGGGCGTGGTTCATCCAGGGGATGAGACCGAGTTTCTCTTTTCGTTAAAGGAGAAATCTTAGCAGCTCTTATAGATCGTAGGAAAAGAAGGGTGGTCGTTGACTAACTTGGCACATCGGTAAACTTCCTACCGACCAGAGATTGTACGAGTTATGATGGGAAAGGTGCAGATCATTCACGAGCGGATGAAGACTGTACAGTGCAGTAGGAAACAGGAATGTGGTGCCAGTCTCAGGGACTTGGGCATGTAAAATGTTTCAAGAAGAAGGAGTCATAAGGATAGGTGAATCTACATAGCAGTAGACATGGAGGCAGAGTTAGGAGTGCATCATGGGGTAGTGTACATTTGAACATGTTACAACCACCCACCTATGTTGTTCCCGCCAGGCTCAGGGAGCTGGATGGTTGGGGAAGAGAGTAGCTGCATGTGGTCAAGGAGAGTGACCCAATGGCTCTATTAATGATTCGAGAGACAGTCTGTGTCCACTAATAGCTATCGTAGTAACAGACGTTGATACGAATCATTCCTTTCTTCCAAGAATCTTGTCCCAGACCTAGAGTTTCCGGTAATCCATAGACTTGACCCTCACGTCTGGAGATACCTTGGAAGGAGACTCGATAATCCCACTTACGCCGACAGTGTGATCTGACCCATGAGGCGAGAGTTTCGGGTGGAATCTCTTGGTGGAAGCGTCGAGGCCTTACGATGTTGGTCTGAGTATGGAATGGATCCACAGTTCATACATGGATTGACTGTATTAGGCAAAAAAGGTTTTGGTTTATCTACAACATTGGGATGGGGTTTTCCTTGGTCAGTGAAAAGGAAAACCCAGGCAGCACAGGATGGAATCATGCATAAGAGGGTGCATTCGATCCCTCAAGATATGACCAAACTTACTTTTGTGAAAAAATTCTCCAAATTTGTGGCACCACTTCCAGTAGATCTTTCAGGAGCTTGGTTGACTAATGTGCCCAACATGTGGGCATTGGTTACATAGTTCACTGCGATGCATTAGGGATCGGACTTGGGTGTGTCCTGATGTAGGATTGGGCAGTGATCGTCTATGGATCACGGAAGATGAGACTTCACAGAGCTGATAGGAAGCCTCTAGAGTTCAAGGATGATGACCACGTCCTTATATGAGTCTCACCTCGATGAGGTTTATGGAGATGTGGCCAAGGTGGCAAGTAATCTCCAAGGTTCAGCGGACCTTTTCAGGTCCTCGACTGGGTAGGCGAGGTGGCTTACCGCTTGCCCCATCCACCTCAGTTGCACCGGGTTCATGATGACTTCCACGTATCTCAACTGAGGAGATACGTGTTTGACCCGATGAATGTCATTGACCATGGGGAACTGGACATTGGCGATGGGGTGGCTTTTGCGGGGTTCCTGTAGAGGTTGAGTATCGACAGGAGTGGACCCCCATTTCAGACTGTTTTCATTCAAACTCCCATAACATTGGCTACGGACCTCCGAATGACGCACTGTCATTTGCGATGCGATCCTTGGATCGAGGTGGTCATTTCGGTATATTAAACTCAAGGTTTAGGAGAACTTTGGGTATGTAAGGGTTGGTTCAAACACGAAACCAACTGGGCCCTCAGAGCAGAAAAGCTTATAACTTGAGCTCCGGACGTCCGATTGACGTGCTGTCGACTTTGCTGGATTTCTCTTGATGGGATGTAACTTTTGGAATACTTCGCCTGATATTTGGATGTAGTTGGAGTATGACCTGGTTTGATTTTACCCGAAATCCAACCGGGCCCCTGGAACGGTAAGGCTGATAACTTTCAGACCGGACGTCCGTTTGATGAACCGTCAGCGGAATTGGTGATCACGTTGAGAAACGGTCCCTATGAGTATACCCCATGAGAGTTCGGGGTACAGTTGAGATATGTCCGGGTTGGTTTTCACACGAAACCAACCGGGCCCCTGGGACGAAAAGGCTAATAACTCAGAGACTGGGTGTCCGATTGATGCGCCGTCTGCTGCGTTGAGACCCCTATGACGAGGTGGTCCTTTGAGATACTTCTTCGTGGGACATTGTGATACTTGGAGTATCGACCAGTAGCTCGTGAATCAGACCCTCCCGGAGACGAGCATATGGAGTACGGAGACCGTATAGCCGGTTGAGACCTGATGACTGCTTGACTGAATCAAATTGGAGTGAGTCGAATAGCCCAGTGGACGGAGCACTACTTTGATTGGGTGCAGACCCATGACGGACGGAGCACCACTGAGTTTGGTTGCAGACCCACAGTACTCGTCTAGAGAGTACCTCTGCAGGCTATTAGGGGGGATGCACTATTGTGTTTGGGTGGCAGACCTCGGCGGAAAGCACTACTGTGTTTGGGTGGCTGACCCACGATACTCGACAGGAGAAGTACCTCAGCAGTCTTAGGTTAGTGGGCAGTACCTCAGAGTCGTGACAGGATCACTGTACACTCTAGAGACGGGGCTCTTCAGCAGTTAAGGTTTCGATAATGAAAATCCTGGTTTGAGCTGAGTCTATGACCTTTGTGTTTACCTCATGATTGAGATGGGTCACTTGATAACTTAGGTATATGTATGGTCATATATCTAAGTAGTGGTTATCCGTTGATTTCATAATCTTTGTGTTTCCTCATGATTGAGATGGGTTACTTGATAACTTAGGTATAAGTATGGTATTATACCTATGTAAGGGTTATCTGTTGAGATTCTACTTGTGGTTATCCTTGTTGGATTTAGAGAGACCTTGAGGGTCTCGGGGTCCCTACTGAGTATCGTTATACTCACCCTTGCACGGGCTATGCCCGCACCTCATTGTGTTGGATGCAGACGATAGACAGCTCTGACAGAGGCCGAGTGTTCGAGAACTGGACGGTACCCGGAGGTGGACCTCACAACGAGTCATTATCCGGAGGTGGACTTCACGACGAGACAATACTCAGAGGAGGTTGACGGGCGGGAGCATTATGGAGGATATCATTACCTACCCTTCAGGTAGGATCCGTGGTGGACGATCTAGGAGCTGGGCTATCTATACCTACCCTATAGGTAGGATCTGAGGTGGATGACCCAGGAGCTACTTCTACTCTTCCAGCTTCTTGTCTTTCTGTTGAACTTCTATTCAGTTGTATCTGTACTTTTCAGTTGGGTTTGTATTCTGGCCCCTTTACTTTTCACCGCTTTCTTTTGTACTTAGTGTATTACTTCCACTTGTACTCTGTGGTGTTTTGTTTACTTATATAAAGGTAATGACTTCCCAGTTATCGAGATTTATTCCTTTGGTGCTAGTGACCAGCCCCTGGCCTATGGAAGGTGGGCTTGGGGTAGTCACGGCATGGGCCCCAAGGACGGGTTGTGACAGGTACCCATATCATTTGCTTCCAAGGTTGGTTCATAGAATAATTTTTTCTTATGGATTCAATGAATGTATGATCATATTGTTGATGTACATAAATACTAGGTTCCAAATATATATTATCATCAAGAACCTTATCCATGATGACCCCATATTGCATAACATTGTTCTTGATTTTTCCTACTAAGGGGCTACATATCATTCTCTTTGTTTCTTATCTGGAAGGGGTCAGTGTTTTCTTTGATAATGTAATAATTTTAATGATGTTTTTTCTTATTTCATATCTTACTCGTAAACTAAAAGTGTAATTATTTGTTAAAATACCATCAAAGAGACCTTAAATGAATTCACAAGTAATATAAAGATGATATAAATCCTTTAACGTTATGAAAACTTTTCATGGTAGTGGATATGATATCATTATATAATATCTACTTTTATTCCAATACCATATCCCAAAAATTTAATTTGGTATATATTTCAAACTATATTGAAATTCAAGAACAAACTCAACAAATTAGCATTAGGACCTGCCTCTGAAAATCTCCCCCAATCCCTAAATGTTCATATAAATTATTCCCATTAACATTTTTTCATATGTTATACAATAATCTCTAAAAAAATATCCAAAGAATCAATTTGAAAATTTCAAAATATTTTGGAATATATTCATCAATTTACCTTCTATGAAATTATAAGAAATTCCAAGTAATTTCCCAATCAAAAATCATTTTTTATAAATTTTAAAATTCATTTACTAAACATTTATTTGTTAATATACATCCACATTCATTTAAACACATTGTTTTTCTCCATGGGACCTTATGTCATTGAATAAATATGTATTCCCAAATTCATAAATACAAAAATGTTCCACTATTAGGAAACCATATGGGATTTTTAAGATAAAAATTGATTTCGTGAGATCTATATAAATCATATTTAGATTAGTTATTCTATACACCAATAACAACATTTGATAGAATTAATTTTCATATGACCCCATTATCCATGAAATATGTTAAACATAAAATAGAGTATTTTAATCAAGTACAGTTAATCATTCATTCTCAACAATTTCATTATTGACTAAGGAGGTCAATGGAAAAATTCAAAAGTCACTAACAATTAAAGATAACCATGTCACATCCCACACATGAATTATATGCCCAAAATATTTCTTATTAAGGAGTGACCCTACTCGTCATTAACAAATCAAAATTTAGGGGGTGGATATTTTATGATCATTTAATTAGATGAAAAAATCATCTTATTAATGATTCAACTAATTATATTATTAAAAAAATTCATAACCACTTCTTGATTAATCAATAAAATGGTCTTATATAATATTTTTATCAATATATGAAGGATTTTATGCTCGGTTTCTAACCAACCTCAGGTATATTAGAATGAAAATATCCCCCATTCCAATAGTATACCAAATAAATTGTATATAAAAGTCAATGTGTTATACATCATGGGTCAACTAGTGGTTAATACCCATTTTATGACACATGAAATTTTTATGTATATCAATAGAAGAATTACACTAATGAAAAATAAAACATTTCATAAAAACCTATAATACTCCATGAATTGTGTCTCATATAGAAAAAAAGTACATATATTAATAATTTAATTATGATTCCACTTCACCTAATGTCTATATATATCATGAATGAATTATAATGTGTGTAGTAACAATTGTATGACTTAATCTTATACTATTTAAAAACACTATCAAAACCACACATAATCACCATTATAATAAACTTTTATCTGGTATACCACATGATATCCCTCTTTCTAATAATAGTTTTATTATTTTGTTATAATTAATACATCGCTATATAATTCCTACATCATCTCTATTTGACCATTTCATAAAACCCTTCTAAAAAACTCCATTATAGATTAAAATTCATCAAGTAAGAAAATGATAAACTACTTGAATATATTATTAAAATAACATAAAATCACATCATTAAATATTAATATTCAAATAACCTATGTTTCCTACTATGAACAATTTTTTTGATTATTATCATAAAAATATTTGGAACCCAATTTTAATACCCATTGATTATACTACAATACAATTTTATTATTTATTATTATGTTATATTTTACATGGGTTTAGTTTTGGGAAATTATGTATGGTATTAATGTTTTAGAGGGGTTATACTAGTGAAAAGTTTGATTATGGTTTGTAGAGTCCATGCACTCTCTCCTAAAAATAGTTCAAGTGGTTTTTTATAGATATTGAGTTGGCACATGGTTCATACATAGGTTTTTGAAAAAAAATGTAGTTCACTAGGGGAAATTGTGTATCTATATGGTTGATGGATTTTAGTAGAACATATTTGGAATATGGATATTCAAATAGTGTGGAAACAACCACCCAGATCTCTTGTACTGATGCATTATCATGCACATGCTTGGGGAATGGTTTGAAAAACCATAGTTCATTACCATGTGTTGTACTTTATATTCGTTGAAAAGTTTGTATTTAACTCTTATTAAGGCACCAAAGAACTCAATTTATCAAATTATTCTAGGATCATAAATTCCACTCATTTCCTATGGGTCCTTAGTGTTCCATTTGATCCATAATGAAATTATGAAAAATCATGCTCCACAAGATCCCCAAAATCAATGGTATGTATTTGTTTTCCCTTTTAATTCTTTGATATCCTCATATTATCTCAACCTGATCATTATATATAATATATTATTGAAAGATCTATGATCATTATTGTATCTTGATATGATATTTAGATGATATATTAAAGGAAAGGTATTTTGAGACTAGATCTTCAGGTTTCATGGTGTTGTTCTTTTTTTACATCACACATTAAGAGGTAGAAGGATTCTATATCATCTCCATTTGTACAAGAACTTAGAGTAATAGTAATTATTGAATGTTTTGGTCATGTTTAGATAGTAAACATTGAGATATTTTATGATGGAAACTCTTTTTGGGTTTATTTTATGAAAGTATGAGATTTTGAATAATATTTTTAATACTCTATTGATTGATCATTATAAATTATGGATTTAAAAATATGGTTTATGTTTAATGGAAAGATGTTTTATTCTGTAATTTTTAAAAGGAAATAAATAGTTAATATGAAATGAATTGTTATATGATTTGAAAAACATGGTTGGTCTGTATTTATTTTCATTGTAAGTTACCCAAAATAAGGGGCATCTTCTATTATAGAACTTAGATATTTTTCACCATGTAAAAACATAGTGGACTAAAAAGAAACTTCCCATGAGTATTGAGATATCACATGTAATATGTTCCTTTGTGTGTGTGTGTGTTTCTAAAATAATGAATTCATATGAAACATGGGAAGAAAGGAAAAAAGGGATATTAAGATCAATTTGTTTTCATTAAATATTATTTTTTTGAAAAATAGTTATTATATAAATTTATATTTTTTTTAATATTGAATATTTTTTTATCTCTCTGTTATTTTCATAAAATTAGAGGTCACATGTTATTGAAAATGTCACAATATTTGGTAAGTATACTCAGGAAATCATATTATGTGTCAACCTTACTAATAATATGGAATTTTGGAAGGGTTGTAAATATTTATTTGTAGGAAACAAAAAGGTAATGGTATCATACATCTATAGTGTAACATCATGATGCTTCTTCCATAATTTGGTTCCTAGAGCATGGATTTCATTTTTGGAATTTTTTAATGATTCCACTTCAATGTTATTATATAGAGATGTATTTTTTCTTCTTTCTTTCATCTTTAATTACATTTTGACTCCTACTATAATTGTTTGAGTTGATGTTTGTGTTTTTTATTGTCTGGTTGTGTTTGTTAATTAGGTAAAAAACATCCCATAATGTTTTAAGGTTCCCTTACAAATTATTTCTAGACATTGTTGATGTCGCCTGATTTTAGTGTCAACTTTGACCCAGCCAAAGCCAATGGGTTTGGTGGGGATGTTACAAATGGTATCAGTCTTGGTTAGACTACCATCTTGGGATGGTAGTAAGGATATTGGAATGTCAAAACTCAACATGTATTCCATAGATGATATAATAAATCTTGTTATGATGAAATTCATGTTACCATGGTTTTTTTGATATAAAAATTGTTCTATGAAACTTTTAGGTGTGTTATCATCTCATCACTAGGGTCATAGGTGATGAGTTTAGAATATCATGAATTATTACTCATATTCTTACTATGATTCCATTGCTTATCATATGTTTTATTTTATTTTTTAAAAAGTTTAATGTATCAATTTATGACATATTAGTTATAATAATTGTTTATTATGGTGATTTGGAAGATTATAATCCATTAATTTATACTGATTGTAGAAGAATGGTAGATTGGTTCAAGTTATAAAAAATGGCACCAAGTAGATAATGTAGAAACTCACAAGAGGTGAATGTGGAAAATATGGTTATACTAGATCCATTGGTGTTATAATAGATTATTAATAGTACTATTCAATATTTTTAAGCTATTGACCACAAAATTCCTAATGAAACCCCATATTAACATAATCATTATATGCAGTTTCATATTCAAAATCCACCAATCCTTCAAAGGGATTTATAAAATGAAAAGTAGAAGTGTGTATAAATAAAATAAACTAAATTTTCAATTTCCATGGATCCTTGGATAAGATAATGGTAAAGTTATTATTATACATGTTTGGGGATCTGAAATTAAAAATTTTAGATTTAGTATTAAAAAAGTGAACCATGGAATTACATGGTAGGTATTTATGGAAATTTTCAACAAATAATTTTATCATTATGCCGTCAATATCACATGAATGAAGGATTTATTCATCATAAATTAATAGAATCAATTTATGATTTAATGTGATTCTAGGTTTATAATGATTTTTCATTTTTTCCACAAGTAGTTTCTACTGTGTCCTTGAGGTCATACATCATGGAGTCTGAATATAATAAGATATTTTTTATGATAAATGTACTCCCTATTATATATTAAATGTATATAGTTAATCAAGAGACTATATTGGAAAGATATATCACTAGTAATCCAATAATGGTATGTATGCTTGCCTAGGAGAATAGGTGGGAACTCCAATGCTAGGAACAAGTGTAATAGGGACACATACTCATAAGGAGGTAGAGAATCACATAGCCATTAAACTAACTCAGTTAGTTTTCCTCAAAAACCCAAATGAATTATGGGATATTATTAGTGTTGATTTTATGAAAATATCAATTAGGAATGCATGACACTTATATAAGAATATCACAATTTTTTTAAGTTGGGATATCTATGTTTTTATTTTAATACAACCTCTAGGAATACTTATGGAAATATACTAACCATGTCCCAAACATTTTATTATCATATGGTGTGATTGATGCACAATAGTAACCACCCTCCGAACTAGACAACCTGGGGTTACTACGGCATCACATATAAAACTCATTAATTATCATACCCACACAATGAAATAAAGAATCATCATGTGAACCTTGTATGTAGATGTATGGTGCCAAGAATATGATCATAGAAGATTAATATAGCCCTTTGATAGGTTGAGGTGCTATTATTATGTACTCTACTCTCAAGAATTTATGGATTGAAAATGTAACATCCTACTCATTTATTAATAAATATTTTTTTAATATTATGAATTTTCATTTTGAAATGGTGCCTCCTGACATAAAAAGTAAAACACCTCTTGGACAAAAATAATATCAAGAAATTAATTGAGAATCATGTTTTATAAATATATACAATGTTGATTTTTTTGGGGATTTAATTGTTCATGATATGAAAAAATATGACATAATTTTGGGGATTTTTTGGTTAACATCCTTCAAGGATTACCTTTACTTTTAATCCTATGAATTTTGTCTCATGTCTTTGAATGGGGTTAAGAAACTATTAAATTGAGATTGGGATGTGAATGTATAAAAACAATGTCCATTGGTACGTTTTGTCTTGAATATCTAACAATAGTTGTAATCAATTACTTTGTAAACTATTGATGCAATAAAACATAATTAATTTCCAACATCTGGGGAACAATTATCTGATGTCTGTATTGAAATTTTATTTCGGTTCCCACCCAAAGGGGAATGGAATTTATGATTTATTCCTTACCAAGTACAAGACCTATTTCACTGCTATGATATATAATTTCCCCATCATAATTAAGAATATATGTGGTTTATCTAGAATAGTTGGAATGTAAATGGTTTATTTGACATATTACATATATATAGGATGAAACAATTCTTTTTTGTAATGAATGTAGATGAAACAATTCATCATCCTAAGGATTATAATAAAGGAAAAAAAGTTTTGATAAAGAATCACCATCAAATTCCATGAAATGAAGACCTATTAAATCTATTTAGGGGATCAAAATGGTTCTCAATTATTTAGTTTTGATTATGACACCACAAAATTTATGTTTGGAAGGACAATATACTGAAGACCTCTTTCAAGTGTCATTATTTTCATTAAAAATGTTTTTTTGTTACATTTTACCTTTTAAAATCACATATACCATTTATTTAATTAATGAATAATATCATTAATAGGTATCTTATATCATTTATAGTCAAATAAATTGATGATATTATACTCTATTCTTGGAATAAACTCAATTATGAACAACATTTAGGAATATTGAATGGAATTATCTTGGTAAATTTCCATTTTTGTAATCTTTTAATGTCTTATTACATGATAAAATATATATCTTTAAATGGCTACATCATTTTTTAATGATGTGTATCAATATACCTACAAATGATAGAAGTTGTTATCTTGTATAATTTACTAAATAAAAAAATTGAGATATACAATTTCCTAGGATTATAAGAGTACTACCATAAAATTGTTCATAAATATTTACGACTTTCCTCTCTTATGATATAATTAATAGGGAAATTAAATCATTTACAATTGAATTATTCCTATTAAAAATAATTTTCATATCATAAGGTTTATATTACATAAGAACCAATACATATATTTTTGGAGTCATTATGAGGCAATGTGGTCTATTGTGATGCACTAGATTTGGTTTGGGATGTGATTTGAAAAATGGTGATCATGAAAATTATGGTTTCATACGAATAATTACCTGAGCATGACTTGAAAATGTTGTGGCATTCTCTATTTGGAGAGAATTTTATTGTGTACATTGATCATCTTGAAACACGTCTTCTATCATTGATATTTGAATTTATGAAATATATATGCAATATATTTTCAAATTTTGGACATTAACATATTTTATACCACAACAAAAGAAAATTGAGTAGATGGTGAAAAGATTTTGAAGTCATGTAGTCAGTTATTTAAAGAGGCTCCATATCAGGGGTAGTTAATGATATTCATAGCTAATATGCATTAGTATTTTATTGATAAATTTGATGTTGTTGATTTCATTATAGTTTATATTATTCATAATTTTACTGAGAAGGTTAAACATTCTCATACATTTTATCATAAATATCTAATAATAGGGTCGAAAATAAAGGTATAGAGAATATTGAGGGATTAACACTATGTGGTAAATTTATAATGCATTATGGAGTATCGATTGTGGATCATCCAAATCTTCATGAAATACTCATTTATTATTACCATCACATGATATTGAAAATTTATAATGGAATTCATAAGATGTATTTGGAGATGAAATCACTATTTTGGTGGGATGGAATGAACAAAAATGTGGGGGGGTTTGTCTCGCGATACCTCACCTGTCAGCATGTAATGTCAAATAACCAACAACCATCTAGTAAGCTGAAATAATTATCTAAAACCATTTGGAAATGGGATAATGTTACTATTTATTTAGTAAATGGTTATCCAATAATGTTTTATAAACATGATTAAATATGCATGACAGTGGATTAGCTCACAAATTTGACAAATGTCATCCCTATTCAAGATTACAACATGGTGGAACACATGTCAAAACCATATCTTATAGATGTTTAAAAGCTATATATTATGCCAATTTCAATTGTATTGTACCAATATCCCATATTCACATAATTATTATCAAAATTATTAAAGTAATACCTTGTAATGTATTTGAAAATGAGCATGGATTATAATCCTCAAACATATAGAAAATCAATTTGGTTGATCCAGACATTAGAAAACATGATTATAAATTTTTTATATTGAATTTTGAGGTTCATGCTAGGATCATATATAATTAGAGGATTTTTCATACATTAATATTATTAGGCCTCAATAAATTTTTCTCCTTTAAATGATTTGTATCTCCATCCTTTTCATTATCAACTTTGTTGGGTGAAAGTAGGTGATACATCACTTAACAAACCTACCCTTCTGTATTTGATGAAAGAGAATATTCATATTAATATGAAAGTAATGGAGATGGATCAAAGTCATCATAAATCATATTAACATAATCATTTTTAAACTTTCTCATTTTACATGGGTGATCATGTTTCCTTGATATCAATCTCAGATTATAACATTTTCATTTTAGAATGAAGGTTATGTTTTCTCCTCTGTACATTAACCCATTTGAGATAATATAATGAATTAGTGATGTGGATTATCAATTAGATTTAATAATAATGTTCATGTTAGTGAATAATTTATTTTATGTATCTCAGTGAATAATATATAAGCCTAATACTAACTATGTTATTTAATGGGAAAATATTAATCTTGAGGTCAATACTAAATTGATAAATCTATCGATATGGATTAATGAAATACATGAGAAGATCTTTACTAGATTATTTTTGTTTTAATATGAGTGTGGTGGGTGTATTGTAAAATTATATAAGAGGCAAATGAAAATGATAAGGGAATGGTGGAATAGTTTCATGATATCTTTCAAAACAACACCAATCTCCAATATCCATGGACATAAATTCAAATTATGGGGAGAATTTAACACCTACCCCCCTTATTTTAGGTAAATAACTATTTTATTATGTATATCTACATTATATAATATTTTTTTTGAGTTTTAGGTTCATTTTTAAGGAATTGTGTTTTTTTAGAGGATTTTTTATAGTCGCATTGTTTTCAAATAGTTTGTGTAAACCATGAACTATCTTCTAGAAACCACACAATTGGATTTTATTTTATTATTTGGTAGGTGCATGGTTGGGTCAACATTTAGACAGTACATTTGGGAGATTATTGGAAACTATACTGATCACTGGTTGATAGATATTATCATTTTCTGGTTATTAAAGTGTTTTCAAAACTATGCGAATCTTAGGTTTTGATATAGTACAATGCCCAAGGTTAGGACATGGTTTCACAAACCTTGAATTCTAAACATGTGACTCAAATTAAATTCTCTAAAATTTGAGTTTAAATATGATTAAGGCCTTGAAAATATATTTTTTCTCCTAATATTATATGGTCTTGAATTACTCTCATCAAGTAGAAATTATGCAGATTATTTTTGATCCCTATGGTGATTTTGAAGAATCCATGTTTTTTGGGAATCCAGAATCAACAACAAGTCTCTATTTTCTCTCTTCCTTCTTTGATCGTCTCATATTCTCTTAAAAATGTTCTATATAATCCATTATGTATTCTTATATGGCCCTTTAATTTTCTTTTGATATCATGAATTGAACTATTGAAGTAATGGGTTGTGATCCAAGACTAGGAGGTTTCTTTGTGTTTTTGTTTGGTTTTCTCACACATTGAGAGGTAGATAGATTATCACTCTTCATCTGTTATTATAGAATTAGATATCTTAGTCATTATTAATCATTTTTCTTGTATTTTCAATCAAAATATTCAATAATTTAATGAAACAGAATATTTTTGGTTTATAATTAGAAAATATGGTATTCTAAATGACATATGGGAAAGCACATAGGTTGATAATTTTAAATTTGTGTACTTAAATTTAGAGTTTCGGTTAAATGAAATAAATTTGTTTCATGAAATTTTTAACATGATATAAAATATTTATGTTTGATAATTTTATATATAATTCAGTTAAAATGTTTTTTGTTGATTAGTTTTCATTATACATGACACTACAAATAGTAGTAACCTTTTTTTAAATAAAATTGATAAAATGTAAAAACAAAATTGTAAATGAATTGAAACATGTTAAATAACTGTTTTCAATTATGAGGTGGTAAATTTAACAACCATATTTCTCCCAAACTATATTTTTCCCTTCTTTTGGAACAATTCATGCTAGAATATATTCTTAAAATTATTGAAAAATAATTCCAATTCACAAAAGTTTTTTTCCTTCAGTTATAATGGGGGATACATAAACCCCTTCACGATTCAACCATTTCTCCCAATGTATTCCTAAAAACATACATTTTTTCTCCTCCTATAATACTCTCTCATGTTTATAATCTGATGGTCACAATGTTTTAGTCTACTCCATTCATTTACAATGAGACATTCAAAAGAGTGTTTATGGTTCAGAAGTGATTATTAATCAATCCTTAACATTTATTTGTAAACATTATATTCAAAAATTACCCAAACTATTGTAATATAATTACCCAAAAATCTTTAATATATTGATATGTCAATAAATTAATGGAACAATCAATATTTATTCCATTCTATCCTCTTAGGGTAATAATATAAAGAAAACTATGTGTTTTCTGGACTACTACCTCTACGAATGATAGTTTTTCATTTTTAATCTTGTCTTTATTCATATATCCAATCCACTTCTAATATTATTCAAATAAAAAATTAATCTAAAAATACAAACTCTTATTATTTTATAATCTTATAATACACTTCCTTAATATTAACATCCTAGGTAATTATAGAATAATAATTTTCATATTTATTATTATTTATGAATTATATAGTAATTTTAGCTCAAAGGGGACACAAGGTCTGATAGAATACCTAACAAACAATAATTATTTTCACCAAAATCTTATGTTGCATATAAGATTGAGTTATACTCAAAAATAATATACTATTAATATTATTATTTTAAGTGGTAATTATCATATGGTCGTTATACTAGAGAAAGTGAATATAACTAACTATATTATGTGTACACATGTCTGTTAAATGTTTTTTTACTCATCCAACAAATTTTATAGGCATAATATAAGAATAAATCAAATTTAATGCATAAAAATATATAATATTTTTAAATGGTAGTTTTACCACCTTTTGATGGAGAACCCATGTAAAGTATAATTTTTTAAACTTTTAAAAATTTATATCAAAAATTAAAATTCTTTTTTGAAATTGGAATATCAAATTTTAATTTGGGTAAATTTTTGGTATTTTTAAGAGAACTTTCATATTTCGATGAAGAGTGAATAATACAAAATATTAGTTCACAACTACTTTTTAATCCAATTTATTTATATAGTTAGATTATGTTTTTAATTGGTTTTAAAGTATAATTAAATAAATTTTTTATTCATTTAATAAAATTTTGGTCATTAGAATCAATTTCACATTGAAATTGGATAAGAAACATTGTGAACTTTTGAACGTTTTTAATTTTAAAACATATTTTGTTATTTCATCAATGGGATTAATTAATAATAATTTATTACGATTAAATATTTTCAATTTGGAAAAATTGATTCAATATTTGGAATCATAAGTTCCTAATTATTTAACTAGATTCCTTTTATTTTTTGACATTACGGATCATAACTTTAGTAATATTTTTCTTACCATAATTAAGAGTAAATCTAGTAATTAAATTTAAGAATAATAATACAAATAATATAAAATCACCCTATGACATGTCATAATTTTATTTTATGATTTTTATTTGACTAAAATAATCCTTTGGTCTAAGTTATATCCTTTTTAATCAACTTGTGTGTGAGTAAGACATTTATAATGTTATATTCAAAGTGGAGACAAATTTTGGCACACTATTATATTTAACATGTAAAATATTTTTAATATGGGTTTATACAGAGGATATATTTGACTATAATTATTATTTGTAAATATAAAATTTTTAACTTCATCATGATAATTCATTTATAATTTTCTGGAAAGAAATAATAAAATTAAATGGTGACACAATGATGTTGTAACAATTGATTCATTAATGGGAAAATCAAATAAATGATATTAAAAATATTATAATAAATATAATTTGATAAACTTTATGACATAAAATAATTTTATGGATGATTATGCCATTTTAGGGATAATTTAACATTGGTTTTTAATAAATAAAGTTGTTTTGATATTTTTGAAAAGTTAAATAATGAATATTGTCAAAATTTACATTAATGATATTTAAAAAAATTATTATATTAAATGATATAATATTCATAAAAATATAATCTTCTAAAAAATAATTTTTATAAGTCTAGTAATTTCATCAATGACTCTTTTTATGTTTTTTGAAATTTTATTGTAATTATATTAACAATTATATTGTAAATTACATGATATCTTGGTAATAATTAATATATGTTAAAACAAAAAGATAAGGATTAAATAAATATTCAAACATGTATAATTTTACTTGAACTAATTGATGTATACCTCTTATCATCCCATATTCTAAATAAATCAGTCTAGGTCCATTTTTAATAGGAAATTAATTTATATTAATTAAATATTTTGTTGAATTCCATGAGTTCCCCTCCCCTCTCGTATAAAAGGACACCCATTATTCTCTATTATTCACACCTCAAAACCTATTTGGTTCAAAAAATATCTATCCCAATATATTAATATATTATATATCCTCATTCAATATTCCTTATTTTATACATAACACCCATATTTGATGTGTCAAGGTGTTAATTAAAGGTGATCGGCAGAAGAAGAGGTATAGTTTTTATTTAACTATTTCTATTTTATTTCTTCTTACAATCCCGTAAAAACTTATTAATCTATGATGATTTAATAAATCCAGTATCTAAAATATAATTAAATGTTATTATTTTAATATTATCACCTAATTCCATATACACTTCCATCAAATGGGAAAATAAATAATCGTTTTTTCGTACGTGTGAAATATCACCTCTACGAATCGATATAATTTATTTTGTATTACCATCTCACAATACTAGTTATAATTATGGAATAAATGTTTATATATGATATTAGTGACATATTTATAATTATTATAGTATAATATATCAATTACATTCTTACCATCCATGCTCATAAAAATGATAATTTCGTCTGTGCGTATTTGTGAACTATCACCTCCATGAAGTGATGTGATTCATTTTTCGTCACCACGTCACATAGATGATATATATATAAGTATATTTAAAGTATTAATATTATATTTATGATATTATTATCATTCATTAAAGCTAAAATAATAATTACTTTATTTCTATAAATGTCGATGAAAAATTGAAATGTTACTCATGCATATGTACGGCCTACCATCTCAATGACTATAATGTTGTTCATTTTTCCTCAAAAAAAATAAATTTTTTGATTTAAATGTATAATTTTTGTACAAAAGTGAGAATTATTTCATGAATATTATTCTGGAGATGATGTACTAATGACCAATTTGACTATTTATATCTTACCAAGTTCATTTTGGACTCAAGTACCAAATATCATCACAATGTCTAATGTGAACATAAATAATTAATTTATTGTAAAAACATAGAAATATGTTATCTAAAATGAATAATAATCTTGATAAATGTTATAAATAAATTAAATAATTAATCTAAGATTATTATTCAGAAATATAGAGATTGTACATGACGAGTGGGACTTAAGGTAAGGGATTTCATCTCAATTTCCTTTCATTGAGGAAATTTTGATGTTATACACCTTTATTATCTCATAATGTGTATATATATCCTATATTACATTATATATCAACAATTTTTATATTCTCACGATATTTATTGTTTAATTTCATTATTTTATGGGTTTTACGATCCTAGAGTTTCCTAAATGATAAGGGACTTTTCTTTGAAAAAAATCATCTTTTATGGGTTTTCTTAAAACTCTTTTTTTCCATGTACATGTTTTTGAAATTATATTATTAATGTTTTGGTTCATAGACATTATAAATTATGAGTTCACCCAGATAGAGTTGTTTGATCTTGTTATATCTTTACTGATGGGTGGTTCCAGATAACCCTCCAATGTATTGGGAACTCTGAATATGGAAGTTGACTATATGCTTATTCAATTTATAAGGGTTCTATAAGGGTTCTATGTGATTATGTCCCAAAGTACCTAAATTAATTTTATATTCTTTAAAATGAGTTTTTTATTGGAATTATATATTTAAAAAAGTCAAAATAACTGATCTTTTAAAGGAATGTTACTTAACTTTATGGGTAAATGATATGTTTTAAAGAAAACAAATTCCTTGGTTTCTCATGTTTTTCATGAACTAATGGTTTCCTCTCCATTTATAACAATTACTAATCTTTTTTTATCATACGAAGTATTAAAAAAAATTCATAGTACTTAATATAGAATAGAGACAATGATGAGATCAATAGGAAAATTTTTATGATTGATCGTGAAAAGATACCATATTTTATTTTTAAAGTCTATATATTTTGTAAAAAATGGATGTTATTTTAATATTATTACACTTTTTATAATTTTGGGATGTTATGTTTGAACTATGTTCTAATTCTATATAATACTAAACCTGAAGAGATCCTTAATTTTAAAGTAAGTAAATTCTTGACTAAAACTCTGGATTATGTAATGATTATGGTTGGGGCCTAATAGTAGGTATAAAAGTTTATTCTAGATAAAATTATAAGTTAGGGTAATATTAATAAATTTACCTTGAATTACTTTACCTTATGAATAAGTTAAAATGTTATATAATTTGAAGATTATCATGTTGATTCATCTAAATTATGTCTATTAAGAATGTTTTTTTATAGAGGACAAAAGGGTGTTGTTGTGGGAAGGAACTGAGAGCTAGAAACCATGACAAATAAGCATATTCAGATGGTTGGAATCAGAACAAAATGTTTTTTTGTAGTGATTGATCAGTTTAATATAGAAATAAATGGTGGTGGTTTCTATTCTAGAGAGGAACTCGATCCATCATGGAGGAACATGTCTTTTGTTGATCATTTTGTGTGGAAGCATCCCCCATCAATTAGTAGATCAATTGACTCAGTTTAAGTTGAATGATGGATCAATGATTTGGAATATATATATGATTTCATGGGATGTTTGGAACATCAAAATTTAACCCTTGTAATTTAACATTTTGAAGGTGAATTCAATCGATGGCGGTCTTTGGTTAAGAATACCAAATAGAAACAAGATCTTGATTCCATGGGATGGGAAACATTCAAGAATATTTTCTTTGAGAAATATTTCCTTAACTTGTTCAAATCAGAATGGAAAAAGTGTTTCTGTAATTAATGCAAAAATATAAAGATTTTGTAGTATCATATGAATCAATATTCACAAGATTGTCCATTTATGTGCCAAAAAAATTGCGGGACACTGATAACAAAATTAATCAATTTTACATAGTATTGGAACTAGGTCTATGAAGATATTTGGATGCATGAGAATTTAAAATCTATGAGAATGTTGTTCATTATGCTTAAAAAGTTGAGAAGGTTTTTTCTGAATCTTATGTTCTTCGTAATGATGAAAGTAAGAAGTGGCCCGGATGGAATGTGATGGGAAATCATATAAAAATAAATATAGAGGTAAGAAAATGAACTTCCAATAATGTAGTAAGTGAGGTAAAAGAAACATTGAATAATTTCTTATAAATATTGTAAAGTGTTATCAATGTGTAATGTTTAGTCGCATGGATCCTAAATATAAGGAAAAAACCTTGGGGAATAAAATAATGGGGTTTCTGATAACAATAAAATGGTGAGATGTTTTATATGTAATGATTTGGCTTGTAATGCTAAAAAGATTCCAAATCTAGTTTCATAGGATTGAAACATTCATGATCAAAAATACTAAGGTGTAGTAAGGTCATTTTATTCTACTATAGTTGATATTGGTCTATCAAAGGAAGTGGTAACAGGTATTTTACTTGACTTTTCAAATTATTCCAATACCCTCTTTGACTCTGGATCTTCACATTTTTTCATTTTTGAGAAATTTTCAAGTAAATTAGGAATATCACCTACTCACTGTAATATATTTCTTTTAATGAAAACTCTGAGTGGAAGTATTAAAACAAGCATCATTTATAAAAATATTCCTATTGATACTTGTGGGATGTTCTTTGCTGCAAAACTTGTTGAACTTGACATAGTAGAGTTTGATATAATCCTTGTTATGGATTAGATTTCAATTTACCATGCTAAAATAGATTGTAGTTCTAAGAAAATAAATGATTTAATACCTTTTATAACATACTAGGAAGCTGAGAAATTTATTAGAGATGTAAATGAAAGTTACATAGCTCGTATTGTTGAAAATAAAGAGATTGTTCAAATTACGGATGTTCCAGAAGTAAATGAATACATGGATATTTTTCTTGATGATTTTTTTTGGTGTTATTCCTGATTGATAATTTGAGTTTACTATTATCTTTGTCCCTAATTCTAATACAATTTTAAAACCCCCTTATCGAATTGCTCAAGTGGAACTTTTGGAGTTGAAAATGAAGTTGCATAAGTTATTAGATAAAGGTTTCGTCCGACCTAACACTTACTATGGGGTGCTCCGATATTATTTATTAAAAGGAAATATTGTCAAATTAGTCTTTACAATGATTATAGAGCCCTGAATAACATCACAATTAAAAAAGTTTCCCTTACCTCATATAGATGATATATTTGATTAGCTCCAGGGAGCTCAGTATTTGTTAATTATTGATTTGAGGTCCTGGTACCATCAGCTAAAGATGAAGTAGGATGACATTCCAAAGATAGAATTTCAAATGAGATATGGGCATTAAAGATTTATATTTTTTCCTTTTGGGTTAACAATGTATTAATGGATCATATGAATAGAATATTTCATGGGTTCTTGGATATGTTTTTGGTTGTGTTTATTGATGTCATTTTGTTATATTATAAAAGTAAATAAGAACATGAAATATATATAAGGGTTGTTTTAGAAACCTTAAATGAAAGGAAACATTATCGGATATTCAAAATGTGTGAATTTTAGATGCAATTAATTTCTTTCCTTTGCCACATTTTTTCTCAATATGGAATAAATTTTTATCCTACCAAAATAAGAGTTGTTGGAGAATGAAAAATACCCTCAAATATTACTGAGATTCATAGTTTTTTTGGTTTATTAGGATATTATAAGAGGTTTGATAAAAAAATGTGTATGGTTATCTATCCCACTGACTAAGTTAACTTTAAAAAGAGTTAATTTCATCCATACAAAGGAATATAAGGATTTTTTTTTGGAATTGAAAATAAGATTAGTGAATGATTCAGTTTTGGTTCATTCTTCCAAAAATAGTGAATTTTTCATCTACAATGATACTTCATTGAAAGGAAATTGGTGTGTCCTAATGTAGAATGATCAGGTAATTTCTTATACTTCATGTCAGTTGAAACCTCATGATTAAATTACCCTAAACTTTATATGGAATTAGCTACTATTATTTTATCATTAAAAATTTGGAGGTATCATTTGAATGGAATAAAGTGTGAAACGTATATTGATCATAAAATTTTTATGTATATATTCAATCTGAGAGAATTGAACATGAGACAGAGAATGTGTGTAGAACTAACCAAGGATTATGATTTCATGATTCATTACAATCCTATAAATGAAAATAATGAGGTTGATGTGTTGAGTCACAAAAGTAATTCTTTACTAACCATGATACATTTGGAACATGACCTCTTGGTTAATGATTTGATAAATTTTTGTTTGGAAGTTTTTGGTCTAGGAAATTCCTCTATTTTGTTTAAGTGTCAGTGAAATCATGTCTCTCAAAAATAATTAAGCAATCATTGAAGGAAGATTGTGAGTTTTAAAAAATGGTCGAATTGGTTCAGAATGGTAACTTACCTGAATATCAAATTCATAAAGACTATGTATTGAGTGTTTGGGGGAGATTATATATGCCTTTTGATTCACATTTTATGAAAGAGTTGTCATATGAAGAACATAGTTATATGTTTTAAGTTCATTCTGGAAGCACTAATATGTATAGAGTTCTTAGAGAGTATTTCTAGTGGGATTGAATGAAAATAAATAATGTTGATTTTACATTGAATTGTTTAACTTGTCAACAAGATAAAGCAGAGTAGCAGTTACTGAAAGGGGTTCTTAAACCTTTTCCAGATCTAGAGTGGAAATGGGAAAATATATCTATGGATTTCATATTGGTATTACCAATGAATTATCAATATAACAATATGATCTAGGTTATTGTTAATCAATTGAATAAATATTCACATTTGATTCTTATTAGAGACACTCTATCTCTAGATCAACATTGTTTGTTGTATCATAATGTGATATTCAGGTTACATGGAGTTCCTATATCTATTTTATCTGATTATGATCCTAGTATTACTTATATCTTTTGTAAAGGCCTTCAGAATTCATTTGGTGCAGAATTAAATTTATGTGTAGCTTCTCATCCTCAATTAAATGGGCAGTAAGAACATAAAATTCAGACCTTAGAGGACAGGTTATGCACGTTCTCAATGGATTACCAGGGAATATTGGATTAACATCTTTATTTATTAGAGTTTTCATATAATAACATCTTTCATTCCAGTATATAGATGTCCCCATTTGAGGCATTATATGGAAAGAGATGTCAAAAAAAAGCTTTTTGGGATGATTTCAGGGAAAGGATTTTTATGGGACCAGAATTGGTAGAGGAAATGGAAGAGAAAGTTCAGTTGATTCAGCGACACATGATAATATCTCATAGTATGTATAAAAGTTATATGGATAAATGATATAATGGAATTTCTTTTGAATTAGGTGATCTTTTCTTTCTAAAAGTTTCTCCATGGAAAAGTGTGATGTGTTTTTGTATGAAAGGGAAGCTGAGTCCACAGTTCATTTGAGCCTACGAAATCCTAGATAATGTTGGATCATTTTCCTACCAAGTGGATTTACCTCCAAGTATATCCCATGTATAAAAAATCATTTTTCAATGTTACGAACATTTATTCGTAATCCATATATGGTTTTGAGTCTAGAATTAGTTCAAATGGATAAAAATATTTCTCATGAGGAACAACTAGTTTAGGTTCTTAGCCTTATGAAGTAGGTGTTTCAGAATAAGTTAATACATCAGTTTAAATTTTAAAAGAAAAACCTTATGGTGGATGAGGAAACATGGGAATCTTGAAATTCTATGAGGAAAAAATACCCCCACTTATTTGATAAGTGAATGAAATTGTGAGGACACAATTTCCAAAAGACGGGAGGGATATAACATCCCAAGTAATTATAGAATAATACTTTTCCATATTTATTATTAATTATGAATTAGATAATAATTTTAACTTAAATTAGTTTCAATTTATGATAGTGTACTGAGATGCAACAATGAGTTTCTCTAAAATATTACGTTATGTGCAAGACTAAGTTATACCGAAAAATAATATATTGTTAAAATTATTATTTTATGATGTAATTATCCTATAGTTTTTTATTAGGTAGAATGAATAAAAATAACTATGTTATGTTTAAACATCTTTATTAAATGTTTTTACCTACATATAATAATTTTTATAGCCTTAAAATCAGAATAAATTCAATTTTAAGCATAAAAACTTCTCATATTTTTAAAAGGTAGTTTTAACGCCTTTTGATGGTGATCCATTATTAAATCTAATTTTAGACACTATTAAAATTTTTATATGAAAAATTAAACTTATTTTTTGAAATTTTAATATCTAAATTTTCATGGGGTAAATTTTTGGTATTTTTTTGAGAACATTCATATTTTGATGAATAGTGAATATTACAAAATATTAGTTCACAAATTCTATTTCATCCAATTTATTTATATAGTTACATTATGTTTTGAATTGGTTTAAATGTATAATTAAATAATTAATTTATCATTTAATACAATTTAGGTCATTAGAATCAATTTCATATTTAAATTGGGCATAAAATCATTATGAACTTTTGAACGTTTTTACTTCAAAAACTTATTTTCTTGTTCCGTCAACAGAATTAATTTTTAATTAATTTCGTTTAATTATAAGTTTTTAATTTGGAAAAATAGATTCCATGTATATAATAATAAGGTCCAAATTATTTGAGTAGGTCCCTTTTATTTTTAGACATTATGAATAAAATCTTTAGAAATATTTTTATTATCACGGTTAACGGTAAGTCGGCTAATTAAAGATATAAATAATATTATAAATAATCCAAAATCACCCCAAAACATGTAATAATTTCATTTTATGAGTTTTTTTCAACCAAAATAATCCTTGGGTTAAATTTATATCCATTTTATGCCACTTGGATTTGTGTAAGACATTTATAATATTATATTCAAAGAGAAGACAACTATTGTCACGCCCTTGTTTTTAAAAAGTAATATATTTTTAATATGGGGTTATACAAGGTATATATTAGACAATAAATTTTCTATAGAAATATAAAATTTTATCTACATCATGGTAATTTATTTATAATTTTTTGGAAATAAATTATTTAATTAAATGGTGACACAATGATGATGTAGTAATTTCTTCATTAATGGGAAAATAAAATAAATGATATTATAAATATTATAATAAATATAATATCATATAATTTATGTCATAAAATAATTATATGGATTAATTTAACAAGTTTGGGGTGATTTAATAGTGTTTTTTAGAAGAAATAAAGTTGTTATGATGTTTTTAAAAAGACAAATACTGAATATTTTCGAAATTCAAATTACTGTTATTTTAAAATAAGTAATATGTTATTAAATGATAAAATTCAAAAAAAAATTATCCTTCATCCAAATAATTTTTAAAAGTTTAAAAATTTCATCAATTAATCATGTTTGTTTGTTATTAATTTTATAGTAATAATTTTAACCCTTTAATTGTAAATTACATGATATCACGTTAATAATTAATCAGGGTTAAAACTAAAAGATAAGGATTAAAAAATATTAAAACAAGTATAGTTTCCACTGGATGATTTAATTTATAAATATTATCAGTCTATATTTTAAATAAAAAAGTTTGGACAATTTTCACTATAAAATTAATTAATATTAATTTAATATTTTGAAGAATTCAAAGAGTGGCCATCCCCTCTCCTATAAAAGGTCACCCATTATTTTAAATTCTTCACACATAAAAACCTATATTTTCGCCCAAGAACTACCCAAATCCCATCCTAGAATCCCTACCCATATTATAGAGGCCTTATTTTAGGTATAAAACCCTTATATGAGGTATTAAGTTGTAAATGAAAGGTGATCGTCTGAAGAAGATGTATCATTTTAATTTTTGTATTTCTATTTTATTTATTCTTACACTTCCTTCAAATATTATCCATCCATGGTGATATAAAAAATAATTTATCTTAAATATAATTATATCTTTTTATGTTAATATCATCACCAAAATCCTTCTCCACTTCCATAAAATGTATAAATAATTAATCATTTACGCGTACATGTGAACTATCACATCCACAATCTGATATAATTCTTTTTCCACTACCATCTCTAAATACTGGTTATAATGATGTAATTAATGTATATATATTATATTAGTGATATATATATATATATATATATATAATAGTATAACATATAAATTTGTTTCTTACATTCCACGCACATAAAACTGATAATGTTGTTCGTGGATATGTGTGAACTATCACCCCTATAAAGTGATGTGATTCGTTTTTTCATCACGAAATCACATGGATGATATATATAAGTATATTAAAATTTTTCATGTGATATTTATGATATTATTATCATTATATAAATATAAAATACAAATTACCTAATTTCCATAATGATCAATGAAAAATAGAAATGTTACTCATGCGTATATACGACCTAACATATCAATGATTATAATGTAGTTAATTTCTCATAATAATTAATAAATAGTTCGATTTAAAATTATAATTTTTGTATAAAATTAATTAATATGTCTTGGATATTATATTTTAGATGATGTACTAATGACCACTTTGACTATTTATATCTTACCAAATTCTTTTTCGACTCAAGTACCAAATATCACCAAAATGTCTGACACGAACTTAAATAATTAAGTAATTGTTACACCATGTAAATAAGTTATATAAAAAGAATATTAAGACATAAAATATTATAAAACAATTAAATAATTAATCAATATTTTTTATTTAGATATATAAATATTTTACATGATGAGTGGGATCAAGGTAAGAGATTCCGTCCAAATTTCCTTTCATTGAAGCAATTTTTTTGTTATGGACCTTTATTCTCTTATAAGGGGTATATATTGCCTATTTGACATAATATCTCTATAATTTACCTATTATCATGATATTTTGTGCTTAATGTCATTATTTTATGGGTTTTACAACTCAAGAGTTTCCTAAGTTATAAGGGAGTTTTCTTTGCAAAAATCATCTTATATTGTTTTTCTTCAAACTATTTTTATTCCATGTTTGTGTTTTTGAAATGATATAACTAATTTTTTGGCTCTTGGAAATTATAAATAATGTTTTCACCTGGATAGTTCTAGGTGATCTTGTTATAGCTTTAATGATGAGTGTACACAGATAGTGCTCCAATGCATTGGGTACCCCAGAGATGGAAGTCGATCATATGGTTATTCCATTTGTATGGGTTCTATAAGGGTTCTATGTGATGATGTCCCAAGGTAACTACATGACTTTACTATGGTTTTAATGAGTTTTATGAGAATAATTTATTTTAAAAGGTTAAATAAAGGTTCTTTTAGAGTAATTTTAATTTCCTTTATGGGTAAATGATATGTTTTCAAGAAAATTATTTTCTATAGATTCTCATGTTTTTCATAAGCTAACAATTTCCTTTTATGTTATAACCCTTATTGAGATTTTTTTATCATCCCATTTTTTAAGATGTTTTTCACTAACTTAATAGAGAATAGAGACAAATATGAGATCAAGAGTAAAATCTTGATGATTTATCCTAAAAAGAAACCATATTTTATTTTGAAATTTTTTATATTTTGGAAGAAATAGATACTATTTTAATAGTATTCCACTTTGTATAAGTGTGTGATGTTATGTTTGAAATATGTTCGAATTATCTAAAACTATAAATCTGAAAAGATCCTCAATGTGAAATAAATTATATTATTGAATAAAACTCAAGATTATGTAATGTTTGAGGCTGGGGCCTTATATTAATTATACTCACAATTTGAGAAATAGTTTGTTCATGTCTTTGGTTTGTTTAACCACCAACTAGAACAATGCTTTAAAACTCCATTATAAATAACTTTGGGAATATAAAAATTAATTTTATTATAGTTTAATAATAAAATAATGAATTTTTTATATATAAATGTTGTATTGATTATTTAACTTATTATTAAAATATTATATTTTATAGAAAAAAACTGAAATAAGTATAAATTGGTTTAATTTTCAAGAAAAAATATGAAAAATATATACTATAAATAAATTACATATAAAAATAAATTGTATGTATTAAATAAAATATATTTTAATAGCTTTACTAGTGAAATATATAGCAATAATAGTATTATAATTCAAACTTTTGGTACTATGCACATAACGAATCAAGAACAAGTAAAGGGTTTGTGCGAGCTAAATTTTCTTCAATATAGATTCCATCATTTTTATTGAACTCTATTGTTATATGATTTATTTATCCTACCTAAAAAATATATTTTATTATATTCCCACACTGAATTATTTGGATAAAAATTATTCCTTAAAACAATATTAACAAATTATTTTTATGTCAATTAATATGTTATTATTTAGGGATTCATGGTCTCAAATAATAATCATTAAGAGATGTTTTATTTTTTTATCCATATATCCTATTATATGGTTTAATTTAGATATACATACATTGAATTTAATTTTATATAATATTTTTATAATCAATGGGATATATAGTTCTAAATTATGTAATATTCTTCCTTGGACTTTAGATCCATGTGTTACCCAATCATGAGAGTTTTTTGCTAACTCAGTTTTCATCTATTGAGTTACACACATTCTTAGTGAAATAATTTTTTTTAAATAATGATTCATTAAACATAATGATTATTTTGAAAAATACTTCTAACTTTAATTTTAGGGTTCTTTAATTCTTCTATGCAATCTAATTATACAATGTTTTTTACCTCAATAATTATGTTACTTGTGCGGGTTTTCCACTAAAATTTTCACCCCAGAAGAAATATTTATTATTATACATTATTTCATCCTTGGAATAGTTTTTTTAAAACCATTAAAATTATGTATCATGATTATCTTATATTTAATGATATTTTGTGATATTTTTCGTGTTCTTTCTATTATAGTGTATTAACTCAAAAATTACAAAACATTTAATGGTTTTCCTATCCTAATTTTAGTCCATTAAGCTACGAACATTCTTATTAGAGAAAAATTTCTTCAAGTTTGATTCATTATACTGAATGAATACATGGTATTTTATTTCATCCTTATTTTTGGTGTTTCTAAAATTATTCCATATAACATCATTATCAAATAACTCTTAAGTCATTGATTATTATACTTGTATGTTTTTACTTATATGTTTTCTTTTTCTGAAATTTCATTTCCTCAAGATGTTTTTATATTATACAAAATTATTTCTATTATATGGTTTATATAAATATAATTGGATATATTATATAATTATTTTTTCATTATTCATGGTATTTAATGTTATATTTTTATTCCTTCTTTCAATGAGTTTCTATTCATAGGATTCTAATTTTTTACGTGTTATTTGTCTCAATTTTAAATTCCATGTGACATGTTTGATATTATAAAACATATATTATTTTATAAGGTTTATTCAATACCGTATTAACTTGAAAAAAAATAATACCCATTAATATCATGGTGTTAATATGTTTTTTTATTCTTTTATTTTCATTACATTATTGATTTTTTATCTGAATTTTTCTTCATTGACATATGATTGATATACACCACTAATTTCCTTTTTATGGTGTATATATTTTACGTGGATTACTATATAAGTCCCCATGTAGTATTTTATTTTTTGGAATTAGACTCATTGAAATCCATTATTTACTTTTTCTATACAAATCATCCTCTATGAGGGGCTTAATTTTTATTCCAATTCCATTCCATTATTTACACTATATTTACTTTATTTGAATAAACCTTGTTCACCTAGATTCTATAATTCATTTGATTTTGGATGTAATTTATTTAATAGTACACCCCATTCTCTATAAGGTTTTACTTTTAGGGATACTTACTTAGAATACTCTTCCATTTATTTATTTTTGATATATTTAGAATTTTTATACTTGTTATTCAAATAAGAATTTTTATTGACAATTATGGATTTGTGGTTATTTTTTGAATGTATTAGTCATTCCATCATATGATAAATTCGTTAGACGTGATTAGTGATGTGTGGGTCCTGTAATAGACCCTTTATTCATTGATAGGTCTCATGAGACAATCTAAATTATGAATTTTTTTTGTATGCCTGCAACAAAAAATTATTTCCTAAACATAGAGCCTTTATGGTAAGATCATATTTTCTAGAAACATAATCTATTGTCATAGAACATGGAATTAATTTTATTTATTTATTCAATTAGTTTATTTGTAATTGTTTTTGTGTTTTAAGGCATTTGTTTGTTGATGTTTCAACCATGGATATGTTATTCCCATAATTTGGTTTTATTCCAGAATCATTTTGATTTTTAGTTCCTTGAATATTGTTAGTGATCCTAATAATCAATTACAATATCTAATTATTATTTCTTATATTTAAACTTACTGAGTGTTTGATATCACTAAATATTTTGTTTTAATTTTATAGGGTATAGAATAATTTTATTACACGTGGTATATTTAACAAAAAATATTGAGTGGAGATTTTTTTGGGAGATGTTGAAGTTATATTATAGACTTTTTAGATTCTGATATTGTGGTCAATTGTTTCCATTTTATGAGATATACATGTGGATTTTAAGTTTATAGTTTTTTTAAACTCTATAAATATAAAAAACTAAATGGTCATTTGAATTTATGTGACTCAAAATTTATTGGTTATATTGTAAATATTGTTGTTCAAAATTAAGTTTCATCAATTCACTTCAATGTTGGTATATATAAAAGGTTATTTTATGAAAACTAGATTCCGAGAGGCGGTATCTAGGACATCACATATTGTATCAAATAAAGGTTTAGTTATCTTTAGCAATTTGGATAACTTTTTAGGATATCTTATGGGTTTATAAATTATGGTTGATCATAAGTTCAATGGTATAGATATCCCTTGGGTATGATTTAGGTAGAATAGGATATTTATGTATTTTTAGGATTAGGATAAGATATCTTTATGGAAATCCCATAGTAAATATATATTGGATATGAATATGGATAGGATAAAATCATGATATTTTTGTAATGTAAATATTTAGTGGATCTCCTAGAAATTAAATCCATGTATAGAAAATATAATTTGATATATTCTGTGGAAGAGATATACCTAGGGGTGATAAACTATAAAAGGGAATATTGGATATTAAATCAATACCTAGCTATTTCTTGGTAAAGTGGCCTAACTGCACACCAAACTTAACTTTCTAGGTAGATATGCTTATGAGGAATCATATTCTTTTTGAAAACCAATATGATGGATTTGGGTAAAATGTTAAATGATTCAATCAGAGAACATAATAGGAAAATGATCATGAATATCCAATTACTGGTCAAATAGAGTTAATGGTTGAATAGAAATTATCCTATTTTAAAATTAAGGTTTAATGAGGGAATACATCTTCATGTTGATGTTTTTATATTAATATTTCCATTATTATCATAACCATTTTTGTACTAGTACTAGGTTGATATATTATCTTGAAATGGACACGAAAAATGTGTGGTTCATGAAACCACTATTTTTTACAACTATGTAAGGGAGCATATATAAATGGTTGAGAATTTTAAATTATAGATATTATGATGGAAAAGGTATGTTTTAGAGTGTTAACTACTATATTTATATTCAATTTTAATAGAAATTATTTCTATAAATTTTTATTTTTTTCCATTAGTTAGTGATATTTACTGAATATATTAAATTATATTTTAATATTTATGAGGAATATCTAAAAAATATAATTAATTTTCTTTGATATACAATCTTTAACGTATTTTGAACATATTTTAAGTGATGTAAATAACCTAGAAAACTTATTACATTACAATAATATATTTTAGGGTATAATTATTGGATAACAAATACTTGAGTGATAGATAATTATTAGGATTAATATATTCTTTAAGATGAGTTCAAAAAGTGTTGATCGATTTTAAGAAAAATGAATAAGTTCATATTGATATCCACAAAATTGATTATTGATTATATTAAAAAGTAATCGATGATATTTTTTATGATGTTTATTACATGTTTGGGATTGTGATATGTATTTACTATTTTTTTACTACATGAATAAGTGGTTAATAGATTTTAGGTTTAATGATAGAGTTAAATTTTATAGGAATATATGATTTCACTGTCGCTTAATGTAAGGATATTTGAATGGTTTTGGAAAATATATAATATGGAGAATATATGACTAAAGTTTATATATATATATAGTTATATTTTTTTATGAAAAAATAAAAGTTTTTGAAAAAATATATATGTGATTATAATGACTAAAATGGTAAGACAAATTTCATTGTATAAACTATATCACGAATGATGATTTTTTTATGAATATCCTCACCCACACATATCAATAAATATAAATTAAAAATTTTGGGGATTCAATTTATTTAAGGGGGTGAATGAAATATCCCTTGATTTTGGATCCTTTAAATTATTAATATCTTCGATAAGTTGTGTCACATGCAACACATAACTATTATGAGCTTAGATATAATTATTATTAAGACTATTTAAAATATCAAAGATGTAATATATAAAAAAATATTGTAATTAATTATAAATTGCATAAAAAATATGAATAGGAACACTTAATATTTAAAAAGTGTATTTTTAATAAATGAATATATTCATCATATATTGAATTTTCATTTAAAAGGAAAATTTATAAATGTTAAAACATTAAATTTATGAAATAGACTTCACATTTTAATTCCACAATAAAATGTTATACTAATGTAATTTTTTATTTTTTTCTAAAATAAATCTTATTGACATGAATAGTGTAAAAATAACAATTTCACAAAAGTGTCAATATTATAACATTAATATAACACAAGAAGGACAAAGAAATTGATACATTTTTCTAAAAAAGATATACATATTTATAGGTAAAATAGATAATGTGTAATTATTATTTTGTGTATATAAAACACATTTTTATTAATATGGATACATAAATAATTTTACTTTAAAAGAATTTTTTTACTTGTATTAAAACTTAGTTTTCATACATAGTAGATCTTAAATCTTACAAAATTATTTTCATATTATATATAAACATTTTCATAAAATTTGATATTTTTAATTTCATTTTTGGACATAAATTTATGATTACAAATATTAAAATTAATGATAGTCATAAGGGTAAAACCATTATTTTCAAAGAATTATTTTACTATTATTTTGTATATTTTTAAAATGAATTTAATTATTCCATTCCCCATAAATGAATCATATATAATACACAAAACAATATATAAATATATTATCTGTAAAGACACGGAAATCTCGAGGAATGTTTTTTCTTAAATACTTTGGAATTTTAAGAGTCTTCTGTTTCTAACGGCACTTGATTTCGAGGCCCGGTGTGCCCAGAATCAATTTCTGAAGTTTTGTTCGGGTATGTCCAGTAAACGTACGTGTAGGTTTGTCTATCTTTTGAACTGGTGCTTGGAATTTAAATCCAAGGGAACCGATAAACTCGCAACACCGGTATTCACTTAGGGGGACCTTTACCGCAGTTTCTTTTTGTCTTATGTGTAGATAAAATTTTGGGATTCTTTAAGACTTAAATAAATTGTTGTGTTACAATTTATTTTAAGTGGAAGTTAATTCCTCCAAAGGGAAGTTGGAGGTGGGGCCTAAACACCACCTAACTTTCTATGGGAGGATATGACTAAGGGTGGTGGGGCCCGCACAAAACCTTACCCTTCAACTCCTCCTTTAACTCCCTTAAACCCCCATGAAACCCTCTTACTAATCCTTATAACACTCCACCTTCTCCCTTAATTATTTATCACCTTCCACCCATTGAATATGCCACCCTAGACAATTAATTACATCATTAATTAATTGGCACATCTCTTTTTTAATCATTTTGAATAGCATGTAAGATCTTTTAAAAATAGAGAGGCTTAAGATAATATTTGATTGGAAAATATATTGGGAAAACTTTAGAGAATTAGAGGAGAGCTTTATTCTTCCATGAAGAACGCCATACTCTCTCGGTGAAGAACGCACCACGACTTCTACTTTCTTCTTCTTCGCGACAAGGAAGGAGACACTGCTCGCGAGAAGCATCATCTACGTCAAGGATTCTTCCTCCAACGTGTACGGGATGACACCGTTCTCCATGAGGCCATCCACCGCGACACTCATCTTCCACATCTTGTCGACATGTGACATCTTCTGCGAGGTAGGGGGATTATGTTCAACATTAATTGATTAAAATTGTTCTTGTTCTTCGTTGAAAATTATTGTTTGTCTTTAGCCATGTGATACTTCCTAACGCAGATGGAACAGGCCGAACGAACACGGCCCGACAACCCTCTGTTGATCCTCATTTTCTTTTATTCGTGAACGAGGTGTGTTGGAAGAGGCGACGACGAACAAAGGCGGCGGCTGCATGCGGAAGAACCGTGGCCCGCAACCGCAGGCCTCTCGGCCGAAAAAGAACCGGCCGGCCAAAGCCTTCCAGGCCGAAGTAAGACTGTGACGCCACAAGGGGTGTTGCGCAACGGAGAAACGCGGCCCGCGCTCCACGGTCCACTTCGGCGGTCAAACCTGCAGGCTCGTCGGCTGGATGGGTTGGAGATGGTCGTGGCACTGCATGGCACCGTGTGCGGAAGACAGCGGCCCGCCCAAGTAGGCCGCTCGCGCTGGAGAATCTGGCGGGCTTCAGCCGGCCGGATTAGAGGGTGGCGCCACCAGTTCGGGAAAGCACCCCCCCCCCCCCACCGCGCGGACCGCTGGGCCACCCAGGCCGAGCCTCTCGGCCAGCCGGGCCAGGACGCGCCGCGCTAGGCAGTGCCGCGTCGAGCTGGGCCGCGCCCCTTGGTCTGGGTCTCTCGATTCACCGAACCGGTCCGACCTTCTGCCGGATCGGACCCGCCAATACCGGGTTGACCTGACCCGCCAGCCCACTAGGCTTAACGGGCTGGACCCGTTTTTACTTAAACATGAATAACATAAAGATCGTGCGTCCAATCGACGCACTGTCTGCGGAACTGGGACCCTTGCGACAAGGTGGTTCTTTTTCAATAGTCTAATTGATTTTTGGATAACTTTAGAAAATAGCCGGGTTTGGAACGAGCATATTTCCAACCGGGCCCCTAGAACCGAAAAGCCAATATCTCTCAGACCGGGCATTTGATTGACGCGCCGTATGTCGCGTTGGGTTCGTTTTGACGAGACAGAACTTGGGGATACATATACTCTGGACTTCGTGATAGTTGATGTATCGACCCCTTGACTCGAGGAGCGGACCCTCCTGGAATCAAGTGTGTTGTGTGCGGGAACCCTAGAGCTGGCTGCGACTGCGACGACTACCGTACTGGGATCCTCTGTGGGTTCGACGACGATGACTATAGTACTTGGATCCTCTGTGGGTTTTGCAGCGATGACTACTGTACTTGGATCCTCCGTGGGTTCGACAGTGATGACTACTGTACTTGGATCCTCTGTGGGTTCGGTAGTGATGACTACTATACTTGGATCCTCTGTGGGTTCGGTAGCGATGATTACTGTACTTGGTCCTCTGTGGGTTCGCCAGCGATGACTTCTATACTAGGATCCTACGTGGGTTCGGTAGAGGAGATGATTCAGAGGCTACATCTAATCATCTACACACCACTTCGTGAGTTATATACCTATGTAAGTTGAGTCTTGACTTTCAATCATTATCATTGATGTGATTGACTTCTTTCCTATGTGGACTGGGTTGTCCTTGGGCTCGAGAGTTGGAGTTGTACTGGATTGAAGACTTAGGTATATGTATGGGCATATACTTAAGTAGGGCTGGTTGATGCATCGTGTTTTGTATCTTACTTCTTGTTTATCCTTAGTGTATATTGAGAGACCTTGTGGGTCTCGGGGTCCCTACTGAGTAACGTTATACTCACCCCTGCACGGGATATGCCCGCACTACATTGTGTTGGTTGCAGATGACGGACAACACTGATTGTGGTTGAGGCTTGTAGATCTGGATGGTACCCAGAGGTGGACCACTTGGTGAGACGTACACAGAGCAGACAGACAGACCCGAGGTGCTGAGGAGACATTTTGTACCCACCCTTTAGGTGGGATTCTCGGAGGATGACTCAGTGGTTTCTACTTTACTTTACTACTGTTGTATTAGACATCCAGTTGTGCTGTATTTAATATTGGGATTGTATTTTTGGCCCCTTTCTTTTCTGCACTTACTTTTGTATACAGTTTTACTTTGTTCTTACTACTGTTGCATACTATATTTTGTTTTTTTAATATATAAAGGCAATGTCTTCCCTTTCTATCGGGATTTACGCCTTCGGTGCTAGTTGCCAGCCCATGTCCTATGGAAGGCGGGCTTGGGGTAGTAACGGTACGGGCCCTCAGGAAATGTCCTGAAAAATTGGTATCAAAGGTGTTAGTTCTACTGGAGAACTTGGGACTCTGATTATTACTTCTCTATGAAGAAATAGAGTTAAGAGTATTGAGTGTGGTTATCAGTCCAGGGATTACAGTGTTGGTGCAGAGGACGACGTATCCATACACCAGGACCATGACCTCCGATTTCCAACTCAGTGCACGAAAACAATGATTGTGTGTGTGTTTCCTTTGAAAAAATTTCTTTGTGATTACTTTGAGTCAGCTCACTAGGTATACTGTTTTGACCATGGCGCACCTGTTTCTTTTCAGGATGGCCCCACAAAGGCAGCCAACTAGGGATCTGAGTTACGTGCGAGATGGTAGCCCACCGAGCAATGAGGCCTCGGTGTAGGGCCCCATCACAGTGAAGGCACCAGCGGTACCACTACCCACTGATCCACCGATAATACCAGCCCCAGTAGCAGAGAGTGCACGCCGCTTGAGTTTGTTGCACAAGTTTCAACGACAGAGGTCACCCAGGTTCCGCGGAGAGACGGACCCACAGGTAGCTGAGGATTGGATGGAGGTTGTCGTCAGGGTTTTCAGATTAGTAGGGACACCAGCTGATCTTATGGTGATCCTTTCTGTGAGTCTTGTGCACGCAGCAGCAGGTAGATGGTAGAGCTTCATGCTCTCGGTTCACGACAAGGAATCTCTACTTTGGACAGACATTGAGAGTCTCTTCCGCTCGGAGTTTGTTCTCTCCACCCTTCGTGAGCTGCGGATCCAGGAGTTACTTCATATGCAGCAGGGCAGCATGACAGTAGCTCAGTACTCAGTGAGGTTCACCGACCTCTCACGCTACTCCATGGACATGGTACGAGACCCGTTCTTAATGGCCCATACTTTTGAGCAGGGACTGAGGCATGAGATCAGGGATTCGATGATTTCCCCCAGCATCCTGACGTAGGTGGGGGTGATGAAGAGATCCCTTTTAGTGGAGATATTTCTTGCGGAGCCGTCGCCCCCGACGAGACCCACCGTATGATGACACATAGAGGAGTCTTCTACAGTCGGCAGTAGATAGTTGATGTAGAGGTCCAAGCGGACCAGGCCATCAGGTGGGCGATCTTATGATACTGGATCGGAAGTGCGGGGCACACGAAACAGAGCCAGCCATATGAGGGACAGGTAGTGATATGCATGCAGCGGGCAGGGTCACATTGCTCGAGACTTCCCAACCCACCATGTAGATGAGCAGAAGATAGTAGAGGGACCTCCCAGGTAAAGGTAGTGGTTCGACCGTGGTGGTCCACCGGGAGCAGGCGGACGAGGCAGAGGAGCTTGCCGAGCAGCGAGTGGTGGGTGACATTTCGAGGCTCTACCACCACCACCACCAGCAGGTCCACCCCGACCATAGGGAGCTAGAGGATAGAGATAGTCTCAACTCTAGGAAGTTGAGACCTATGACCACGGCACACCTGAGATGATTCGAGGTACTATCTGTGTCTACTCCACCCTTGCTTTTGTAGTTATATACATAGGAGTGAGTCATTATTTTATTGCCACTGCCCTTGTTCGGAGCTCGGAGATTCCGACGGAGCCGTTGGCTCGATCCTTATGGATAGAGACTCCTATGGGATAAGACATGACGATTACGCACTGGTGCCGATAGTGTGAGCATACTCTAGAAGGTGAGAGATTCGGTTGGGATCTTCTTATAGGGGTGTCGAGGCCTTACGACGTCATCTTGGGTATGGACTAGTTATCTATGGTCCATGCTCAGATCGACCATATTAGGTTCAAATTGTGGTGTGTCTGCACGGATGGGAGCAGGTTCACCTTCATCGGCGTGAAGGGATCCTTTGTTGCATAGGATGCACTTATGCAGAGGAGAGGGAAGCTGATCACACATTAGTTGGCTAGTCTTATCCTCAGAGTGGTTGATGTGCGGAGTCCGAGTTTTCTTGTTGTGGTGGATCCATATGCGGACGTTTTCCTGACGATGTCTCAAGACTACCTCCTTGCAGAGAGGTAGACTTCTATGTTGACCTGTACCCCAGGAAAACACCGATATCTACTCCAAAATATCAGATGGCTCTCGCCGAGCTTTGTGAGATATGAGTACAGCTAGAGGACTTGCAGGGGAAGAGATTTATCTGACCCAGTGTTTCACCCTGGGATTCTCCGATTTTGTTCTCCAAGAAGGCTGATAGGAGCTTGCGATTGTGTGTCGACTACAATCGCCTAAATCAGGTGACCATAAAGAACAAGTACCCACATCCAAGGATTGACGACCTCTTTTATCAGCTCAAGGGAGCACGATGGTTCTCGAAGATTGACCTTAGGTCAGGCTATCACAAGCTCAGAGTTCGAGATGAGGGTGAGCAGAAGGCAGCCTTCAGGTGTCGGTATGGCCATTATGAGTTCTTGGTTATGCCCTTCGTCATAACCAACACTCCAGCAGTGTTCATTAGTCTCATGAACAGGATCTTCCACCCTTACCTCAATCGATTTTTCATAGTTTTCATCGACAACATACTGATTTTCTCAACTACGGAGGAGAAGCACGCCTACCACTAGTGGGTTGTACTGGACTGACTTTGAGAGAAATAACTTTATGGTAAGCTCTTGAAGTTCAAGTTCTTGATTCGAGAGGTTCACTTTCTAGGACATGTCATCTCAGAGGCGGGAGTAGGAGTGGATATAGGGAAGATCGATGCAGTACTTTCTTGGGAGCCACCCAGGAGTGTGATAGAGGTGCGGAGTTTCCTGCGTCTGGCTGTGTACTATCGGAGATTTGTTCCAGACTTCTCCAGAGTTTCAGCACCACTTTCAGCATTGACAAAGAAGAGGAAACCCTTCGTGTGGTCAGATAGATGTCAGCAGAGGTTTCAGGAGATGAGGTAGAGGTTGACTAGTGTGACCATCTTGAGGCTACCAGAGGAGGGCGTTGGGGACATTGTGTACTACGACACATCTGGGATTGGACCCGAGTGTGTCGTAATGCAGGAGCGAGCGGTAATCACATATGGTTTGTGGAAGTTGAGACAGCACGAGCAGAACTACACTACTCATGAATTAGAGTTAGCAGCAGTGGTCTTCTCTAAGAAGATGTGGTGGCACTATCTGATGGGCGAGCGATTTACAGTCTACTCAAACCAACTGAGTCTTAGGTACATCTTCTCGCAGAAGGACCTGAACCTGTGACAGCGGTGATGGCTAGAGTTCTTCTAGGACTATGAATTTGAGATATTATATACTTCTGAGAAGGGGAATGTTGTATCTGATGCTCTCAGTAGGAGATCGGGCATTCGGCTACTAGGATAGGTGACAGAACAGCTAGTCGTGTGGCAGATATCGTTTGTGGATAGAGATGGAGAGGCCTTTCTACAGTCACTCACAGTCACTCCTCCACTCCTTCAGCGAGTCAGAGAGGAACAGCATGGGGACATTTACTGTGAGATGTGACCTGCTCAGATATCCCTAGGGCGGGTTCCTGATGGATTTTTTGAAGGAGGGGAGCACGTCATCCTCTTCCGGGGACGTACTATGGTACCAGTTTCACTGTAGGAGGAAGTGCGAAGGGAGTTTCACACTTCCCCTCAAGCGGTACATCCAGGAGTGGGGAATATGTACCAAGACCTTAGACGACAGCACTGGTGGCCGGGTATGAAGAAGGTTGTAGCAGAGTTCATTTCATAATTCCTCCCTTGTCAGCAAGTGAAGGTGGAGCACCAGGTACCAGCGGGCTTGGTTCATCCCTTAGAGGTTCCGGAGTGGAAGTGGGACGGGGTATCCATGGATTTTGTGATGGGGCTTCCACGTAAATCCAGAGGACACGACTCTATCTGGGTGATCATAGACCAACTCACCAAGTCGGCCCAATTCCTACCGATCCAAGAGCAGGGATCATTAGAGAGATTGTGACGCCTCTACATTCAGGAGATCATATGGCTTCATGGTGTACCATAGACAATCATTTCCGATCAGGATGCTCGATTCACTTCCTGGCATTGTAAGGTGATAAATGAGGCCTTTGGGACACAGCTTCTCTTGAGCACCACCTTCCATCCTCAGATAGATGGTCAGACTGAGAGGACCATTCAGACTCTCGATGACATGCTTTGTGCATGTGTCCTTGACTTTGGCCGCATCTAGGAGGATCACCAACCTATTGTGGAGTTTACGGACAAAAATAGTTACCACTCCACCATTGGGATGGCACCATATGAGGCATTGTATGAACGACCTTTTAGATCACCTCTGTGCTAGACTGACCCTGGGGAGTCAGCACTTGTAGGACCAGAGATGGTTCAGGCAATGACGGAGAAGGTGCAAATCATCCTGGAGTGGATGAAGACTGCACAGAGCAGACATAAGTCTTATGCTGATAGGAGATGGAGACCACTGGATTTCGAAGATGGTGACCACGTCTTCCTACAGGTCTCACCTCGATGAGGTCTACAGAGATTTGGTCAGGGCGACGAGTTATCTCCATGTTTCATCGGACTTTTCCTGGTCCTCAGTAGATTAGGTGAGGTGGATGTCCGCATGTCCCTTCCACCTCAGTTGCACCGGGTGCATGACGTCTTCCATGTATCTCAGCTGAAGAGATACGCGCATGTCCCATCCCACATTATCGATCACGAAGATCTGGACATCAGTGACGAGGTGACATTCTCGGAGTTCCCGGTGGAGATCAAGGATCGACAGGAGTGAATCTTACGTGGGTGGTTGATTCTTCTAGTGCGCATTAACTGGCAGCACAGGAACCTCCAGGAGAGCACTTTGGAGCAGGAGCCTCAGATTCATGTACAATACACCCATTTGTGTCCCTATTGTGTGTTGAAGCTTTACGGGGATGTAAATCCCTGAGGTGGGAGTAATATAAAGACTTGGAAATTTAAATTAAAATTTATTCTTAAATACTTTGAAATATTACAAGTCTTCGGTTTCTGACAGAACATGATTCGGAGGCCCAGTGTGCCCGGAAACAAATTCTTGAAGTTTTGTTCGGGTACGTTCAGTAAACATACGTGTGGGTTTTACTATCATTTGAACTAGTGCTCATAATTGAAATCCAAGGGCACCAATGAACTTGCAGTGCCAGTATTCTCTTAGGGGGACCTCTACCGTAGTTGAATTTTGTCGTATGTGGTAGTTAAAATTTGGGGATTCATTAAGACTTAAATGAATTGTCGTGTTATAGTTTATTTTAAGTGGAAGTTAATTCCTCCAAAGGAAAGTTGTAGGTGGGGCCTACACCCCACCTAACTTCCCATGGGAGGATATGACTAAGGGTGGTGGGGACGACACGAACCCCTAAGCCTTAAAATCCTCCTTTAACTCCCTTAAACCCCCATGAAACCCCCTTATTAATCCTTATAACTCTCCACCCTCTCTATTAATTATTTATCACCTTCCGCCCATTGAATATGCCACCCTAACAAATTAATTGCATCATTAATTAATTGGCACATCTCTTTTGGAAATAATTTGAATTGCATAACAGATCTTCTAAAAATGTAGAGGGTTATGATAATATTTTCTTGGAAAATATTTTTGGAAAACTTTGTTGAATTAGAGGAGAGCTTTATTCTTCCACAAAGAACACCATACTCTCTCGGCGAAGAACGCTCCACAACTTCTCATTTCTTCTTCTCCGAAACAAGGAAAGAGACACCTCTCACGAGAAGTGTCGTCTACATCAAGGATTCTTCCTCCAACTTTGACAGGATGACATTGTCCTCGATGACACCATCTACCGCGATGCTCATCTTCCGCAGATTTTCAATGTGCAGCGTCTTTTGCGAGGTCGGGGGATTATGTTCAGTTTTAATTGATTAAAATTGTTCTTGTTCTTCATTGAACATTACGGTCTGTCTTTGGTCATGTGATACTGCCTAACGTAGAGGGCGCGGGCCGAACGAAAATGGCCCAATGACCCTCCGTTGATCCTTTTTTTCTTTTATTCATGAATGAGGCATGTTGAAAGAGGTGGTGACGAACGAAGGCGGTGGCCGCACTCCAGCCACATGCGGAAGAACCGCGGCCCGCAACCGCAGGCCGGTCGGTCGTAGAAGAACCGGCTGGAAAAAGCCTGTCGAGCCGAAGGAAGACAGTGGTGCCACAAGGGGTGCCGCGCTTCAGAGAACTATGGCCCATGCTCTGTGGGCCGCTTCAGCGGGGGAACCAGATGACTCGTCGGCCGGCCGGGTAGGAGAAGGTCGCGGCGCCGTGTGCAGAAGACAGCGGCCCGCCCAAGCGGGTCGGTCGCGCTGGAGAAGCCGGTCGGATTGGAGGGTGGCGCCGCTTTCCGATGTCGGTTAGGGAAAGCGGGGGGGCTGCACCCCCCCCCCCCCCCTCCCTCGGACCACTCGGCAACCTAGGCCGAGCCGCTCTACCTGCAGGACAAGTCGCGGCCATCCGGGTCGCGCACTGTCGGGCCACGACGCGCCGCGCCGCGCCCCCTCGGGTCGGACTGCGCCCCTCAGGCCGGGTTGTGCAATTCATTGGGCCGGTCTACCCCTCTTCTGGGTCGGACACGCCAATATCGGGTTGACCCGACCCGCCAGCCCACAGGGCTTAACGGGTAGGGCCCATTTTTACTTAAACGTGAATAACATAAAGACCGTGTGTCCGATCGATGCGCCGTCTGCGGCACTGGGAACCTTGAGATGAGGCGGTCATTTTGCTATACTCTAAGTGAGTTTTGGATGACTTTGGAAAATGGCCGGGTTTGGAACGAGTGTATTTCCAATTGGGCCCCTGGAACTGAAAAGCCAATATCTCTCAGACCGGGCATCCGATTGACGCGTCGTCTGTCGCGTTGGGTTCCATTTGATGAAAAGGAACACTGGGATACATCAACTTTGGTCTTTTTGACATTTTATTTATCGACACCTTGACTCGAGGAGCGGACCCTCCCAGAATCGAGCATGCTGTGTGCATGAACCCTAGAGCTGGCTGTGACTGCGAGGACTACCGTACTGTGATCCTCTGTGGGTTCGATGACGATGACTACTGTACTTGGATACTTCATGGGTTTGGAAGTGATAACTACTGTACTTGAATCTTCCATGGGTTCGGAAGTGATGACTACTGTACTTGGATCCTCCGTGGGTTCATCAGCGATGATTACAGTACTTGGATCCTCCGTGGGTTCGGCAGCGACGAATTTTGTACTCGGATCCTACGTGGGTTCGGCAGAGGATATGATTCAGTGGATACATCTAATCATCTCCTCCCCACTTCATTAGTTGTATACCTGTGTGACTTGAGTCTTGACTTTCAATCATTATCATTGATGTGACTGACTTCTTTCCTGTGTGGACTGGGTTGTTCTTGTGCTTGATAGTTGGAGTTGTACTGGATTGAAGACTTAGGTATATGTATGGGAATATACCTAAGTAGGGTTGGTTGATGCACTGTGTTTTGTATCTTACTTCTTATTTATCCTTAGTGGATATTGAGAGACCTTTCCAGTCTCGGGGTCCCTACTGAGTAATGTTATACTCACCCCTACACGGGTTATGCCCACACTACGTTGTGTTGGTTGCAGACGACGGACAACACTAATCGTGGTTGAGGCTTGTGGATCTGGACGGTACCTAGAGTTGGACCACATGGTGATACTTACATGGAGAAGACGGACGGACCCAAGGTGTTCAGGAGACTATCTATACCCAAAATCAGGTGGGATTACCGAAGGACGACTCAGTGGTTGTTGTTTTACTTTACTCTTGTTTTATCAAACTTTCAATTGTATTGTACTTACTGTTGGGCTTGTATTTGCGGCCCCTTTCTTTTCAGCACTTACTTTTGTATACAGTTTTACATTGTGCTTACTTCTGTTGCGTACAATGTTGTGTTTTTTTACTATATAAAGGAAATGCCTTCCCTTTTTATCGGTATTTATGCCTGTGGTACTAGTCACCAGTCCCTGGCCTGTGGAAGGCGGGCATACGGTAGTCACGGCATGGGCCCCGAGGACGGGTTGTGACATTATCCCTTATTAAGTTGATAATAAATATTATATATTATTAATATCAATTAATTATAAATACAACATTTTCATACACAATAATTTTTGAAATATCAAATGTATTAAATTAATAGTTAATTTTAAATTATTTTTAAAATTATTTGTATTACATAGATGATAATTTTAGTTTTTCATAGAAATTTTTGGAATGAGGGGATATTATATATTGTTGTGAAATCAAAAATTACTTAGTTAAAAAACTATTTAGCTAGGTAGAAATGAAAATGAAAAATTATAAGAACCTAGTGGAAATTGACTAGAAACAAGTTTCAAGAATGCACTCAAATATGATGTTGGGGATTTAATAACCTTATTCAAACCAAAAATCCATTATATAAAACTTTTTGAACCATGGACCCATTAATAGTGTCATTAAATTAATGATAAAAATTGTTTGTTCACAATAGTTCCATTTTTATAACATATAAAAGGGAACACATAAAACAATTTAAGAAACAACCATTATTTCATGTTTAATCCTAAAAGATTTAAAATTTTCTCCTCCTTGCAGGATATCACATTTTCATAATCCACTTGTTAGCATAAGTAATCCTAGGACGTTCATTACCTTGGAGACTTTTAAGATAATGTTCAAGGAACCAAAGTGAGTATTACTTACTCCTAACCTTCACTTTATTAGATTTTGTCCCAACAATAGCATGACCATTGTAATATAATGGCCTCCATATCATTAGTAAATTTATTTTTTATTATATTAATTCTAAAAAAATTATTTATTTATTTCCATCTACCTAAATAAATGAAATAATATTAATAGTGAATTGTGTAGACTACCACCTCCACAAAGTAATTTTTTTCATTTTTCTTCAGGATTGTCATTTATTATCAATAAAACATCAAATATGAATAAAAAAATAAATAAATCTATATAATTTCAATATTTATACTTTATATTGATATTATACACATCCTTATACATACTCATTTATTAAGATATGATGTGTTCATGTTTTTCATTTGTTTTAGCACCTACATGTATAATTTTATAAATCCATTTAAAGGATGAATTTTATAACATAGATACTAATTTTTAGGAAATTAAATAATAAATTCATAATTTTTTTAGATAAGAAATTTTTATATTATCCATTTGACTTATTATTAAAATATCATCTTCAATCACTAAAATTAGGATAAAAATCAAACACTTAATCAAATTTCTTGCAAACATAAGAATATATTATATAATAAATAAATAGAATCAAATAAATAATCATTTGTAGAGAGTGAATTATTTATGATTGATGTTACTAAGAAAGAATATAATAAACATAATTTAATTATTTATGAAGTTAGGAAAAAGTTTAGAATGAATCTAGAACATTGTTAGGGTTTGTGATAACTTAATTTCCTTTAATTGAGATACAAAAAATCTTAATGAACTCTATTATCCTAGGTTTGATTTTTTCTAAATGATAAATAAATTTTATTATATTTCCTATTAATTTTATACCTTTACACAATTCATCTTTTTAAACTAATCATAAAATGATTATTACCTCAATGATTATGTTACTAATAAGCTATTCATGGTCTCAATTTTATCTCTTTGAGACATGTTGAATTGTGTGAACTATTTTTCATTTAATATAGTTTTTTCTTGATTTAAATATCATGAACGTTATTTTAACTTTATTTTTCTAATAAATTGGAAATAAAATTCCAAATTTGGTTCCTTTAATCATACAACTTCTAGTGTAGGTGGTACCGAGGAATAAGGGTTTTTCCTAACATAATATTCATCCATTGGGTTATAGAAATTTTTATTTAAACTATATTGTTCCGGGAATGATTCATTCTACACAGTGATTACATGGAATTTTATTTACTCATCCTTTTTTATGGTTCTATAATTATTTCATATAACCAAATTATCAAATTATTCTTACCAAAGTGATTATGTTACTTTTATGGGTTTATTGTATTAAATTTACACACCTTGATACAAATTTTTCAATACAAAATATTGTTTACAAGGATAGATTTTATAATAAAACATTAATATTAGTTATCATGGTTCTATTATATTTCATTAAATTCAATGTATGATTATCACCTCTATCTATCATTTGGTTTTAAATAAAAATTATAGAAGTTAGAAGTAATTTTTTTAAATATATTTTTATCCATATAGTTAAATAAATTTTTATAAAACTATATTATTCCAATATTTATTCATTCTACCAAATTAATAGATGTTATTTTATTTTCTAATACTTTTCTAGAGTTGTAAAATTATTCCTTTTAACTACATTGTCAAATTTTTCTTATCTAAATCATTTATTATTTGTAAGGGTTTGTGGTCAAAAATTTAAATTCATTGAGGTAAATTTATGTTATACACAATCACTTATTTTGTATGGTTAAATTACAAAAAAATGATTTATTAAATCATTATTATATAATTATATTTTTTTAATAATTATTCCATTTGAAATTCAGACTTTCAATATTGTTTCATTAAAATTTTTCTAAAGGAATAAGTGTTATTTGTCACTATTTGAAATTCCAAAATTCATATTTATATTAAACATCATATTTTCAACTATATACTAAATTTAATTCCATATTTACTTCTTATAGAACTAATTCCTTTCAATTTTATGGTATTCCTTTAATTTTATTTTGAATCGGTGATACCATTTCTATAACACTTTTCATATCTAATTTTTTCATCATTGAGATACGATTCATATTCAAAACTTATTTCCTTTTTTTTGGTGTATATATTTTTCATATATTACTCTATAAATCTTTTCAACCAATTTTCTTTTGGGGATTTCTCACATGAAAATAAATCACTTTGTATTAGTAAATAATCCTTTGTTAGAGGAAAATATGTTCTTCTAATTCCTTTCATGTGTGAGCACTCAGTATTTACATCATTTGATTGAAGGGTGTTCACCAAGATTTCATACATCAATAGATTAGGGTCATTACTAACATAATTGGTCACTTATCACTCCGTAAAACTTTATTGTAATGGATACATACATAGAATGCATTTCTATTTATTGATAGGTGAAATATTGAGAATCTAGATACATTTTCTTCTGAAAATGATGCTTATTAATTAATAAGTAATATTGGTTATGTATAATATACATTATTTATTACATCATATGATTAATGGAATAATCTTAATTAGTGATTTATTGGGACCACAATAGGCCATCAATGCATCTCTTGGTCTGATAAGAAAAAATATATTGTGTATCATTGTTTATTTCTTTTCAGAATAGAATGTTTATTAAGCATAGATCCCTGATAAAAAAATAATGTTTTCTAATATCATGATGTATTAGAATAGTTTATGGAATTATATTTATGACATTATACGTTTAATATATAATAACCCAATTATTATTAGCAATGAAATTATTTATTTATATGCTACTAATGAGTGTGTTATTCACCAAGTTTCTTTCGATTATGGAATTATATTTTTATAAATTACATAATATTATTTATTCTAATATTATACACATATAATCATTGATTGTTTTCTCATATTTTTAATCTTACTATGTTTTTAATCTCAACATTTTTATATTTAAATTTCACTAGGATATGAATCAATGTATTACGAATGATATGTCTAACATAATATTATCTATAATGAATTTTGTGGGGGATTAAGGACAATTATTTTTGAACAAAAAGTTTCATATTTTTTGTAAAAATATATCCTTTTTATGAGACATAAATTTGATTTTTAGGTTAATATTTTTTTTATGAATCTCTACAACGATAAACCTAATAGGTCCATTTAATTTATGGGACTCATTATATAAATGTGATATTTAAATTAATGATGACTAAAATTATGTTTATTTGATTAATTTCAAATATTATATTTAAAGAAGGTGTTTATGATCAATCCATTCTGAGAGCATCCATATGGGGTTTCCTAGATCATTTTCCTTAGATTGTTAAAATAATATGAAGACTTGGGGGATGACTTTAAAAATTAGTTTCATATGGAGTTTCATTCATCGATGTTGAATGAAATGAAAAGTTATAATATTCTCTACCACCTATTGGGAATCATGTCAATGTTAGAGATTATAAAGTGATATAAGGATCCATTCAACTCTTCCTATGATATTTTCTCATATGAATAGTGTATAAATATATTTTAGAGGAGGAATTATTTCCACTAATAAGTATGTATATACCCAAATTACATTTCCTATATATATGGTCCCATAGATTTGGGAATTAGGAGTTGACATGGTACATGCACAACCATAATAATTCAAGTAGGGGATTCATTTGATTGTGTAATGAAGCTAGGTTATATATATAAGATCTTGTATGTTAGGATGGTTGGGTTTTTGAATGATTAGGGGTCAACCTTATTTGTTGGTGATGTGATTTTCTACACCTATTAGTACCTATGAACCTACTGGGAGGAACAATCTGTGTACATTAATGAAATGTTACTAGTAGATGTGAACCATATTCTATATGCCATTTTGTCCAAGTTAATGTATTGGGAATTTGAGTTTCGTATTATTTCAAATTTATATTATCAAGATGGGAAAGAAATTTAGTCATCAATGATTAAGGTGTTATTTCCTGGGAACCACCCAAGAATATTTTTGAGGTTCGTAGTTTCACAGGTATCAAAGTTTGTTTTCAGAGGTTTATGTCCAATTTCACTAATGTTTAATCAATATTAAAATTATTTTCGAGGAAGGATGATGATTTCATATAAAATTTTAAAATTCAATTGTATTTTGAATAAATTATGATTAATAAAATGGATGATACTATTATTCGATTGAATGGTATATGATTGATGTATCGGGTTTTTGTGAGTCTCATAACCTTGGATTGGGACGTTCAATCTTGTATTAAATGAAATTAATCTAATATATTTTTATGTTTTTACATCCATATGTGAAAATATCTTCCCCCAATGATCTAGAGTTATCCATAATAATATTTTAGAAAATTCTATGGTAGTATTACCTTACCGATCTGGATATTAAAAGGATATATTGTTTCACAATCTTGATGGAACCTATTGGCTCTATCCCATTTCAGTGTGTAATAAAATAGTTCCACTAACCTTATGATAAATTCACATTACACCAAAATATTACAATTAATTCGAAGAGTTTAATAATTCCATGTGAAACGATATACCTTTAAATAAATAATAACTCATAGTAGGCCACTAACTGATAATGTATACCAAAGTCATTTTATGAAACAAAACCAAAGAAAAAGAAAATGATGGTTTCAAATTAAATTTTTCATCCATGTTGTGATCATGTGTGTGATATCAGTCTTCAGTCTCATAATCTCATAGATGTGTGATGTGAGTTTATCTAAAAAAACATGTGTTCTTAGGTTGTCGCAAATCAAAAAAATAACTTTTTATGGGAATATGGATTGAATGAAAATACAACCTTCACATCAGTGATGGATGTTTCCAATTAAAAGTTTATCCTAAAAAGGATTAAGGCACATGTTGATGTGATATTGGTTGCTATAGTGAAAATATTTGAGTCTCTCAAACACATGATTATTCATGAATTCTTATACTTAAGGGTGTGAGGCATTGGGAGTCTGATGAGATGTCATAGAGAATATCTATATAATGGGAATTACCTAATTGGAGGATGACTAAAAATGACATGGTTTATTTCATATCATCTTTCCATATAATGACCTTATGAGGAGATAAAAGTTAATTGGTTTAGTCTATTTGAAACTAGATTCCCCTCTAATTCGGGAATTGGATTCCCCTTTCAACACATTTTAAGGTCGAAACACTCCTTCTTAGGTATGGATTAGATTTTTTTGAATTAGATTGTTCTACATGCATCCTGTGATTCTACAGGATGTTGCTTCATTAGTGGGAATCTCAATTAAATGGGATAGGTAATGTGGTAAATAAAAAAAATTCATACCTCATGGTTTTTAGTTTAGGTTGACTTATCATCAAACCTCAATAATCATTTGATTTAATGTAATAATTATGATAAAAAAATCAATTGTTTTAATGAGATTCAGCCTTCATTTTGTAATAATTGAAAAAATAATTGTCATAAAGTATAATTTTTTTAAGGAATAGATCTTGTATATAAACATTTTTCCATTATTTTTTCAATAAAGAGGTGGATTATAGAAATAAATTAACTATTAAAAAAATATATTCAATAATGTTCATGAAAATGATGGTTTCACTAGTCAATATTTGGGTTTGGATGATAATAACACTAGTAGAATCTTAATGTTAAACCATATAGTAGATCTATTTTATATATTTCAAAAGAGTGTCTAATTTAATAATAAATGAACTTAGATTCAAATTATTTTCTAGAAATTAAATTGGTGGTTGAAAAGAGGGATCATGTATCATTTACTATAATGGTATTCAAATGATACATAATGATGGGTACCTTTTGAAGGACTAGCTAGAATGCCATTTCAATTTCAAGGGAAATAAAGTTGGTATTGGAAAAAATCAAATACCCATTTGGAGAAAACATATGATGATACCGATGAGTTTATGTTTGAAAAATGAGACCATGCTACTTTTAATGAAAGTGAAGAATAGTACTATCGCATTAGTTCCATCAATTTTAATAACAAAATACTAAATTTTGTAGGTATTATCCTTTTACAACTGAAGAAATATAAATCAAAAATAATTTTTCATTTCTACAGAATACAATTGTCATAAGAACATCAAGAGTTGTGGTTTGAGTATTTCAAAATCTATAAAATGAGTATATTAGTGGGATAATGAATGATGGCCATGGAATGTATGCCAACCAATCTATGGATTTTATCCAATGGATAGATTAAATTAACATTTCCTGTTAAAATATATATGATGATTCCCATATAATCTTTGATATATACCATCAAAATTTGAATCACATGCTTCAAAAAATTATTGATGACACAAAATACATTTTGAATCTATATTTGAAAGGCCTTTCTTTGGAATGATAGTTAGACTGGTTGGTATAATTCCTATCGGATGATTGGTTTCCACTATTTGGTGTGCTAGATATAATGATTCCAAAGTGAAGAAACTAGTGAATGTGATAACAACCTTTCATTCATTGTTTCATGTGATTTAGATTAATCCCAACCTGAGAGTATTGATATAGACTATACTGAAGTGTTGAAATCATCTCAAAAAACTTATTATTGAATTTTTTTGAACTTTATAGACATAATGATGGTGCCTCATTTTGAATGCTTCTTTTTTACTTCCACAATATGATATTTTAGAGAATTATTTTTTGGATTAATAAAATCATGTAAAGTATAATGTGGAATTTTATTCATCCTTTCAGGGGATGGAGATTGTTCACAATTTTCCTTTTATATACATCTGTAGTCGTAATGACAAGTAGAAAAAATTACATATATAATCCAATATGTGCATATTACTCTTACTGTAATATTTTCTTAATACGTATTTTTTGAGAAAAATGTTTAAAATGGTATTCTAAATCTCATTTATGTTTTTTCATGTATTTCTCATATTGTACTAGTACTTTTCATTTATTAAATTGGTGAATATATACGAATCTAGTTTTCCAAATCCAAGGCCCATATCATTTTGAAACCAAAAAGAACACTAATCCATGATATATTTATATAAAATAATCATTGTCTAGAAACCATCACAAACACATAGTCAATATGTCGACAGTATCCAAAATATAAGACAAAGTGCCTATATGTGACACTCCCATTCTATATATCACCCCCACCACTAAGTTCATGGATATAATCTAGTATATAGCATCAAAACATCTCTTTAGTACATAATATGGGTTACTCCCTATGTTTTTATATCTATATTTTCTAGGTTTATACTAATAAATTGTTTTTATATTTTTTTAATTTGATTAATGGAATTGAAATTTATTAGGAAATAATCCATGAAAGAGATGGATTAAAACTGAAAAAACTTTAATAGTTCATAAGGGGATGGTTATAATAAAATAACTTAAAACTATCTAAATTTATTATTACTAACCATGGATAAAATAAAAACATTAAAAGTGTATAAACAAATATTGGACAATAGGTAGAAATGATTAAAATTTTCATGATTAAGAAATATTCTAGAAAATCATAAAAAATGAAGAAAACTAATAAACCAAAAACCAATAATGATAAATATTACCAAGAAAGTAAAAAATGAAATATGTTAAATCTATAACATTAAATATCAAATATGCCTTGTGAATTCACTGTTTAATGATTGAAACTTGTAGTATATATATATAAGAAATAAATTTTTCCATTGTAAACATGTCCATTTCAAATATTATCATTGAAAATATGGATAATGGCCATATATACAATAGATATATATAATTCATGTGTTGAAACGTGTTTAATTTAAAATTACATAACTCACAATAAAAAAGTAATGTGATATTAAAATATTATAAATTTAAATTTTTTCTGCATTATGAATAAATTATAATTATATTTTTAGAATATGATATGATAAAATTGAAATAAAAAATTTATTATTAATGGATTAGAATAAAATTATTAAATATTAAAAAATAATTTTAATTGCATTAGTAAATAGAATATAGTATAAATGTAATAGTTCATTTTTTTATTGAACCATTTTGTCATATATTTTATATTTTATCTAAATAGATTAAATGGAACACTTTTCAAATATTAGTATATATTAATTAATATATTATTATATCTAAAATTATAAATTGATATTATGTAATATTTAGAATGCTTAATGTTTTAAAAATGTACTTTTAAAATTAATGTTTATTTCTTTTAGATTTTATAATTTCATTTAAAAACAAAATTTATTAATTTTATAATTTTAATTATGTATAAATATGTTAATATTTATATTTTGTATTTCAAAATTTTATAATTTTATAATTTTATTTTTTTAGGAAAATGATTATTTTTCATCCAAAAAATGGTTTCTATGGAAATTTCAGTATTTAAGATTTTAGCCCTAAAAATATTATAGATGATTAAAAAATAATTCATGTAATAAAATATGTATCTAGGGTATAAAAAGAATAATTTTATAACAATATTTTTGTTATAAATCCAATTTCTAATATTTTTAGAAAAAAATTAAAATGTTCATTTTATAAAAATTGTTCAGTGAATTTTCTTCTAATCATGTGTTTTGATAGAAAATTTAAGTTTTATATTTATTTTAAATCCAAATACCTTTTATTTTTTGTAATATACAAATTTATTTCATTAATATCATTATTTATGATAATATTATCAATTACATAAATTTTAACCTTATTAACAAAATCTTCATAACGAAATATTTTTACATGTTTTGTGAATTTATCATAAAATAATAATTTGAAACTCTATAAAAAATTTATTATATAAAAGGAATATAAAATTTAAATCAAAATTATCATATTCTGTAAAATTTTAAATCATTTTTTATTAATATTTTTTAATAATGTAAAAAATTTATTACCAAGAAAAAAAGAAAATTAGGTTATATGTTAAAATTTTAAATAAAAATCATAAAAACACTCTTGGTTGCCTCCATGATTAGTGTATGGAAATTATCACTATATACACACTTACCCTACTATTTTTCCATTTGAGATCTATTGACCATTAAATAGTAATATTACATTATTGAAAATGTAATTGGGACTTCAAAACCTACTCTTCCCTTCCATTATAAAAGGGTAACACTTCAACTACATCTGGAATCACCTATATTTCAAGTTACTTCTTTAAACTCTGATAAATTATTCCATATAGAACATAAGCCCTCGTTCAAAATATTCTATTCACCATTTGATTGTATAATTCCTTGATTTCCATGTGTTATTCCAAGTAAAATTCAAGCCCCCCGACATGAGTATTAACAAATACATAGATTTTACATTTAATTATCCATATTCAAATTTATTCTATACAGCATTATATATTGATTATATTATCATTATTTTATTTTAATTTTAATTTAATTTAAGTTATTAACATTATATATTCATATATATATTATCCATTAAAAATGAATTTATCGTTCATGTATACATACAGACTACCGCCTCCATGAGAAAACAAAATTCAATATTCATTACCATGAATCATTGATGGTTCCTAGAATTGATTTAATGATGAAATATAATTTCCATTACATGTTTATTCTTCATTATATGTCACAATATCCTTCTATAAATACATCCCATCACTTATTTAATCATTTTAACATGTTAACATTTGGGCCAGAAAAACCACCCATTTAATGGATGTTATATCTATTATGAAATAAATTCTTATGGGATGTAATATAATGGTAATAACAAATAATACTGATATATTTATGTTTTTAATTTATTTTTTATGGATTTTATTATATTTAAATCATTTATTAATATTTCTCATTTCGGTCATTAAACACATCAAAAATTAGCTCTTCATGAATTAAATTTTAACATTTTTGTATTCATGTATTTCACCTAACTAAAATAGGGATTATGAACTAATTAAAATAAAAAATTTTAAAATACTTTGAATTAACTATTGAACATGAACTTCAAACCACTTAGTGAGAATTTATCTGATAATCATAATGTTATTAAGAAATAATCAACCAAATTTTCTAACAACCGATGGTAAAAATAATCCATAAATGACCATAATATTAATATTTTATGATAATAAATAAAAAAAATATTATATGGAAATTTTTATGATTGATTATTTGAAATATTATATTAAGTATTTATGTTTTCTTATAGGATTTTATATCACATTCAACTAAGTGGGAATAAAGATAAGGGGTTCTTTTCTCACTAATTAATTTCATAAGGCTTATTTTTTAATATGTACTATATTACCATTAATATAGTGTGACTAATTACATATAAATGTATTTTACCATATTCAAGGTCCATTAAGGCCTTATAATTTATTTCCAATAATATCCCATTGAGTCAAATGATTCCTAACAAGAATGTAGTTTTGAACAATATGTTACTCAAATAATAAGGGTTTCATTGTAAATCATATAATCAAATCAACATTTTTTAAATATAACCCATCTAAAAAATTATATTATTTATAAAACTCCAAAAATTTAAATTTAATATTCATTTTTAAATCATTTCACAGCATATTTCATTTCATCTTTACTCATGTTATACACAACATTATTCTTGTTAGTGAAACTGATCCTTTCTCATCATTTCAGTTGGAAACCACACTTTTTCTATGTCTAAATTAATTTAACTCACATGAAAATGTCCATAACTATACCTCAATATGGGATTGAATTCATTTTCTACTACTTTATGATATTAAAAAAATAATTATATTTTTATCATTTTTTATGGGCCATTTTCATTAAAATCTAAAAGGGGTATCTTTTTAACATTTTCAATGTGAAAACATATTCCCCCCATATTTTTCATTTTTTATGATAGTGGAACTCTTATATTTAAAGGTTTTTTAAAATAAAATATTGGTTTACCTTATTCATAAAATATTTATATATAAAATATTTTCCGAATGACCATTGTTGACTCATATTTCCAAAGCATGTTTTCAATTCCACTAAAAATGGTTTTCATTTATATACAAACACTTTTAACTAAATTATTATTGGTTAAGGATATTCATATAATGTAACAATCCACCTTATTTATATATCTTACCATTTTTATTTTATTCAATTTTGGATAAAAGAACAATCAAAACCTTTTTTATACCTAATCATCAACTATGTATGATCCTATCTTTGCACAAAATTCCTTTTTCCCATGAATACCCTATTTTGATTCATTTAACTAAAGGGTTTTCACCATGTTTCCATACTTCAATTGATTTGGGGGGTTATTAAACTAATAGAATACCATTTATATATATGTTATAAATATCATATGTTATATTTTCATGATTGAATTTTATTTATGCACAATGTTATATGATTTCATAGGATACCCATTTATTTTACATGGGATTGTCATAATGTGATTATTTATGGAATTATTATTGATTGCCTTATGTATGTACATATGAAACAAGTTTTATTTAAATGGTTTCTTTTTTATGTGATTAATTAAACCCATTTTCCTTCTATTGAGTATTTATTCCATAAAAGTTAATGATTGTCAACTGGATTTTTTTTATGAAACTCATTTTTTCGATGGGATATTTTTGATGTGAAAAGTGATTAATTTCATGTGGAACATTTCTATATGAATGTTGAGGGGTGGGGTCCTACAACACCCTCTAAAGTTTTGACTTAATGTTCATATCACATGAGATAAGTATTCATGAGTAAATTTTAGTAACTCGTATGTATGGGAACTTATGGTGTGGATCATGAATGTAATGTTACATATACTAATTTTTGTTCCAATATAGAAAGTATTTTCATTATTTTATGCTTATTATCATCACTTTTTTATACTCCCCTTCCTCATGTTGATTGACTAATATTTTCACACTCTTTTAATTCATTCATTTTGTTATTTCATGGCATATTCCATGATTTATTATCGATGATTTTTTCCATATGTATTTTCTTAAATATATTGATTATACTTTGATAGTCATCTTATTTTCACGTATGATATTTAATTGTTATCACTAATTTTTAACCTCATTAGGAGTTTGAGATCACATCATTCTTATGATTCAGTTTCCCTTGGTTATGAAAAATACTATAACATATATTAATTATAGGATGATTTGTTGTGTGTCACAAATATGGATGAAATATTCATAGTGGTTATAAAATAATTATTATTTAGCTAGTACTACAAGAAAATGAACCATCTATTCTTATGATATAGTTTTTATTTCTTGATGTAATGTTTACCTTATGATTTTTTTTTAAAATAATGGATTATATAGCATTGCTTTCTATAGATTGTATCATAGAATGGTTAAATTATTTTTGTTAATTTTTTAGTAATTATATTGATTATGATAAGTTCACATTATAGGAAACACAATTGATAATTCTATGTTTTATGTCTCAGTATACGATAACATTCTGAAATTTTGATGATGTAGATATTTTGTAATTTTTTGGAAATAACATATATATATGGATACTATAATTGTATTTTGGATATGGTACAAATATAACTAGGGTTTATAGCATTGAAAAGGGTTTCTTAGGATTTATTTCATCCATCACTCGGTGCATTAAAAATATCCTTATTTATCACGTGTTTTTAAAATCCTATGGAATATTCTTCGGTTAATCACATACTTCTAAAAAGCATTTATGAATATTTTATTATGCTAAAGAAATATTTTATATCGATTGAGAGAACCCTACTTAACGAATACTAGATTATACCATGAATTCTTTTGGTTGAATTTATAATTACTATAATATTAGTCATTTGTGGTTTAATTTTTCATGTAATTGTCTTATAATAATTATCATATAGATTTAATCACTCAAGGTAACTCATTTTGGTTTTATTAATTACTGGATATTTATGGAACCATGTGAAAAATATGTTTTATGGTAAATTCATAGATTATCCCCATGATAAATCTAACAAAAAATGAGTTAGAGTGGGGAATCGGGTCATTTTGTTAAACCACCTGTCATGAAATATAATTAACAATAAAAAATTGTTGGACACCAAATTACACCAATGATGAGATGGATGTAGTCTTATAAAAATTTAGATAATATTCATAATGATGCAAGGAATATTAAACAATACACATGTAAAATATATTGGAAGAAGAAACAAGGGTATTACTTGAAAGGAAGATGAAAATTACTTACTTGTGGTAAATAAGGGAACCATTCATTAAATTTATATAATAAAATAAAGTTTTCAGTTATCATGATTTATGGAAATTATTTTCATCCTATGGTTGGATAAAAAAATAATAACTTATGTGTTGGGAACATGGGATTTATTCATATCTATTCCCTAATCCAAAGACAAATTATGTCAATGATCACAACAAACCTCTTAGGCCTAGAAGAAAATGAAATACATTTTCAAGCACTACTCCTGATGTGGATCCTGCTATTTAAGGTAAATTCACCCTCAAATCTATATTTATATATGCGTTGTTGGAATTTTTTCTAGAACACCATCATATCTATAGTGTGTGGTCTGTTCATTAAATCACAACACGAATGATTTGGATGTTGAAGAAATATTTCAATGGAATGATTTTTGTATTCCACGTTGATGTTTATAGGAATGTTCATCATGGAAATATTATTATCCTTTCATTAGATCGATGTAAAACGATTTTATTTTTGTATTGGATCCCTCGACGTTGGGGAAATATTATATCGAGTATGGAAAAAAATTCCATATTACCCCTTTATATTCAATTAATTTTTGAACTATAGTAAACATCCACTAGAAAAAAATTATATAATTCATGACTTTAAACTAAATAATGGTATAAAATGGTTAACATTGTTTGATAAAATCACAATATTATGGATAATTGTATTTTATAGAAGGATATTTGGTTCCCAAGTCTGTAATGTTGATATTTTTCTTGAATATTAATCCTAATTCAACTATATAAATTTAGATTCAATTAGCTATTTCTGATGGTATGTGATTATTAAAATATTGGGGAATGATTTTTTAACCCCGGGGGGTGGGGGATGTAACACCAAAATTTTTAAGAATCATATTATTTCCATAAACATTATGTTTATAATATTAGAATATTTTTTTATTTAATGGATTTGAAATTTATTTGTAAAAAAGTCATACAAGTTAGTAATTAGAACTAATAAAACAATATTCAATCATAACTGTAACGCTCTGACTCTCATTACCCAGAGTTGGTGCATTATTACATAACATTGTCATGATCACAAAAGATCATGTCTTGAAAGACCGATTAGTTTAGTAGCCTTGGAAATACTAGATACATTAATAAGTTTTACATTACATTATAAAATGAAAAAATACAAAAACATTGTCTCCATAGGACACACTCATATCCCTTAGACTATCCCTGCAGGTCAGTCATAATATTCTTCTTTGTATCCTGGGAAAAATAAAATATAGAAAGGGGTGAGCTCAGATGCTCAGTAAGGATAACAATATAGCGGAAACATTCATAAAAAAATATAAACATTTAAGGAAATATATATGAATAAAACAAAAGACTTTTAAACTTGAACTTTAGCATAATATGGAAAATATAAAATGAAATAATTTCATTTACTAATTCACATTGATATTATACTAGTCTAATATTCACATTCACTATCAATAGCCACTTTTATAACGATGGAATGCATAATTTTGGACTTTAATTTCGATGTCAAGGCCTCGTGCCAGGACCTAGGGGCTAACTGTAAGAAGACCCCAACCCAGAGAGCCTCTGTAACCGGACTCTAACCCAGAGAGAATCTATAACCAGAATCCAACCTAGAGGGTCTGCTGTAACCAGACCCCAACATATAGGGATTACTTTTACCGGTCCCCAACCCGAAACATACTAGTCCAACACATTCATCTTAAGAATAGGATGAAATATAAAAGAAAAATTCATATTAAAACTAGCATAGAAAATTTCAATACTTTAACCATAAACCATTAATGGCATTAAAATAACTCATCCATAGTCAAACATATCACAAAACCTTAAATACAATTTGGAATATTTGTATCATAATAAATCAACTTCAGACAAGTGTAAAATTTATCAAAGGATGTTGACGTAGATGAAATCAAAACTATATGAGAGAAATATCTATTTATATTTTGAAATCATTTAAGAGTCACATAATTATAAATAAAACATTTATTTTGAAAATATTCATATAAGTTTGTAAGGGAAACTTTGACTGTGTTATAACGGCAGAAAATAGCCGCCCTCACCGTATAAGTTAAAAAATCATTCTTACCATAATTTTGTTGAAAAGGACATAAAGTACCTTGTTTGGAAAATGATGGAAAGTTTCCTTTAAAAAATTTTAAGTTTAAATAATGGTATAAATGAATTTAACCCATTGATTAGTAAATAGTAAAAATGTTTTCAAGTACATTTTATAATAAGACACGGATGTGGATGATAAAGAGGTCCTAGTAGATAATTACGTATAAACAACCTTGGATAATGAAGAGATTGTTGAATTAACCATTACATTGTACTTTTCCTTGGTAGAGGATAGGTTAAACTCTTGTATAATAGTGAAATATTTGTTATTAAATTATAAAATAACCATATACATAAATATGATATCATATATGATCCTTTAATATTGCATTGTTAATAATATTTTAATATTATCATCATTTTGGGTGTCAGCTGATTCATTTTCCTTAATATGTTTTGATACATAAGCCGTGTTTGTTATGGATAGGATATATCTTATTCATATCTAGAATTATATCTGGTCTTTAAACTTTATTTTAATCATCAAATGAAAATTAGTCTTGAATGGTTATAATGGGGAATGAATCTCATCACGTTCAAGGAGACGGTAATCCGTACGTATGCACGAGCGACAATATCATTATATAGATGGTGATATTGTATGTAATTGGATGGTTTTTTATTTAAATCAATTATACATCATTATTATACCCATCCAAATAGTGAAGTGTTGAATGAAAAACTACACGATGACGTGGAGACGATAAGTCGTACGTATGCATGTATGGTAACTTTGTCATTCATATGACGGATAGAATAATGAATTTGGTTACACCATTTTTATAAAAACATCCCAGTATATAGAATATACTGGATTTATTATTTTGGAATGGAAACAACAAGGAAAGAGTAAGTGGATGAAGAAAATAACTTGAAAGAGGTGATTATATATTTACCTCTTCTTTGGGTTCTTCCTTTGGATTTGATCAAAAGTGCTCCTTAAGTTAGATTTCTGACCAAAGGAAGGCCTCTAGGATTAAGTTAGGGAATTTGGGAGGATATTTGGGTGGGTTTTGGCCAAGCCAAATGGCTTTGGAGGTGTGAATTTAAGAAAATGAGAAGTGCCCTTTTATAAGAGGGGTAAGGGGCACCATAGGAAAAACATAAAATATTATTTTATAATAAATTCATATTGGGTTATAATGGCTCCCAAATGATTTATTTAGAGGATAAGGTGGTGATGGGTCTAAATCCTCTAAGGAAATAGGTTTTAGACATGTTTTGGTCACCATATTAAATTTATCTTTTAGATTTAACTCTTAGTTAAATAGTTTGACTTTTTTCATATATATTTGTATTTTTATATTATATGGTTAATAAACATACTATGAACTTCCAAGAGAACCAAAAGTTGTTCATTATTGATATATATAACCTTATATAAGTCATTTTTCTGAACCATAGATTTTTAGGAATATTATATCAACTAATAATATAATATTTGTTTTAAAAAATATTTTATGTCAATTTTGACACTATTTAGTAATTAATTTTTTTTAAAGCACTAACAACTTTATTAATTCAAAATAAATTCATTTAATCAATAATAACTTTTCATACTAACCAAAAAAATTATTTTAATTCATCAAAATTCTCTTATTATATTTATTTGGATATTTATAATATAAATTATTTTAATCTTTCATTAATAAATTAATTACTGCATCATCGTTATGTCATAAATAAATTTAATAATTCAATGTCTAAAAATTATAAATAAAATACTCTTATGTAAAAAATCTTTTTATCTTTCTAATGAAAAATTATAGTCGAATTTATCTTTTGTATAACCCTATATAAAAAATGGTTTTGTTATAAGACTTTGATTTTAACTCTTTTAACTCTTCTTTAAATAAAATAAAAATAAATGTACAAATCTAATTCAAGTGAACCAAATAGGTTCATATTTTTTTCCTGAGGTTTTTTTTGGTCGAATTATACTTATTCAATAGAATTACGACATGTGTTAGGGTAATTATGATATCATTTTTACCCTTAATTACCCTATTTACTTTTAACCGTGGTAAATAAAAGTAAAAAGTTACTATTCACCAAAAATTATTTTCATCCTATTGAACCACATTTTACATACTAATATTAACCGTGTCTCTTAGATTTTTGAAATTCCACTCACAGAAGTGGTAACGTTAAGTTTTAAACAAATTTGGAAATGCTCCTAGGTGGTGGGTAAAAGACGGTAAAAGTTCGATAAATTTTTATATATCTAAACTTATATTAAAATGACTCCAAATAATTAGGTTGAACATATATAGGTATTATGTATCTATTTTGACCTAAAATTAATATAAATAAAATAACTAAATATTTAATTAAAAAGTCAGTTTTAAACAATAACGCGTTGTTTTTAACTATTGATCAAAAATTGAAAGTTTCTAGAAAAATACCAAAAATTAACCCTAAGCTAATTTCGATATTCTAAATCCAAAAATGAAGTCCATTTTGAATGGTAAAATTCATAAAATTTCAAAAATTGGGTATTAATATTCATAACGGCTAGTTTGATTGGTTGTGGTGTGTTTGAACTCGAAGTTGCATACAACACAAGATATTTTATTATTCAAAGGGAAACATACCATGGAAGATTGGGGTGTTACATTCTCCCCTCCTTAAAATAATTTCATCCTAGAAATTTCTATAATATTACTACATAAATAGATTCAGGTGGTTCTTCATCATAAGTTCCTCAGGTTCCCAAGTTGACTCTTCCATCATATGATTTCTCCATAAAACTTTTACCAGATGAGTCGTCTGGTTTCTCAGCACTTGTTCTCTGGTATCAAGAATTTTGACAGACTCTGTACAATAAGATATATTAGTTTCCAGTTCAATTTCCCCATAGGTGAGTACATGCGTTTAGCCAGGCATGATTTTTCTCAACAGTGATACGTGGAACACATCGTGAACTTCGGAGAGACTTGACGGCATTGGCAAATGGTAAGCTACATCCCTAATTCATTATTGAATTTAAAAAGGTCTGATGTACCTAGGACTTAGTTTAGCCTTCTTACTAATTCGTATAACTCCCTTCCATGGAGATACCTTCAAAAAATATGGTCTCCTACCTGATGTTCCAAATCCATCCTTTGGTTATTAGCATAGCTCTTCTACCTACTTTGTGCTGCTTTGATATGGGTTTGGATAACCTTCACCTTTTCCATCATTTCATCAACATGTTCTGGGCCTACGAGTTTTCTCTCACCAACATCATCCCAACAAGTTGGTGTGTGACATCTCTTGTCATATAACACTTCATATGGTGCCATCGGAATACATGAATGGAAGCAATTATTATAGGAAAAGTCTACCATAGGTAAATATTGATCCCACACACCTTGAAAGTCAGGTGAGAAATATCTCAACATGTATTATATGGTTTTAATAGTCTGTTCTAATTGTCCATCAGTTTGAAGGTGGTAGGCAGTGATGAAACAAAATTTAGTATCCAAGGCCTTCTGAAGACATTTCCAAAATCTTTATGTAAAATGGGGATCACGATCAGAAAAAATTGATAAGGGTACTCCATGAAGTCTTACAACTTCATTAATATATAGTCTTTCTAAACATTCAAGTGGTAAATCTTCTCTTATAGCACGAAAATGTGTTGACTTGGTAAGATGATCAACAATGACCCATATTGCATCATTCCTTCTAGGAGCCTTTCGTATCCCCATGAAAAAGTCCATCATAATATCATCTCATTTCCACTAAGGTATGGGAAGAGGTTTCATGACTCATCTAGGATGTTGTTTTCTAGCTATAACTTGTTGACAAACCATACATCTCGACACAAAATCAGAAATCTCTCTCTCCATGTTGTCCTACCAAAAATGTTATTTCAAATATCTATAAATCTTAGTGTTATCAGGGTGTATAGAGAAATTATAGCTATGATCATCATCCAACAATTCCCTTTTTAGATCAGTTATATCGGGAACACAATGTATCTTCCCAAATTTCAAAATCTCATATTCATATAGGAATTAGATCCATCTCCCATCGTTTATAGATTTAATTTTATTTTGAAATTCCTCACCATCAGCCTAACAACTTTTTTGCCTTTCTAATAAAGATGTTTTGACAACTATTTGAAAAAGTATTGATGTTTTACCTTCCATGATTATTCCCATATCCATCTTTACTAGATCCATGAAAATATGATCTCTTTCAACTCTCATCTTGTTCAAAACTCCATGATCCTTTCTGCTCAATGCATATGCCACCTTATTTTCCTTCCCTAGGTGGTAGTGTATAGTGAAATCATAATCTTTGAGTAGTTCAAGCCATTTTCTTTGTCTCATTTTGAGTTCTTTCTATGAGAAAATATACATCAAACTCTTGTGATCGGTATATATCTCACATTTTTCACCATAGAGATAGTGTCTCCAAATATTCAAATAAAATATTATAGCTGCTAACTCAAGATCATGAGTGGGATAGTTTTGTTCATGAATTTTTAGTTGTCATGATGCATAGGAATTAAATCTATCATTCTGCATAAGGACACATCCAAGTCCTTTCTTTGAAGAATCACTATAAATAACAAACCCATCATTCTCGAATGGTAGAGTCAATATTGGAGTATTCAAAATTCTTCTCTTTAGTTCCTCAAAACATTCTTCACACTTATTTTTACAAACAAATTTAACCCCTTTACATGTGATCTTGGTTAATGGGTTAGCCAATCAGGCAAAATTTTGGACAAAACGCCAATAATAACCTGTTAAACCAATAAAACTGTGTACCACAGTTATACTTGTCGGTGTTGTCCATTATTGGATTGATCTTTCCTTTAAAGGATCAACATAGATTCCATCCTTAGAGACAATATTTCCAAGAAAATAAATCTCTTAAAGCCAGAATTCAGACTTTCTAAACTTCCCGCATAACTCATTTCGTCTGAGGGTTTTCATAATGGTGCACAATTTATTTTCATGATCTTCATAGATTTTGGAGTATACCAGGATATCATCAATATAAAACACTAAAAAATCATAATGATATTCCTTGAAAAATATGCTCCATAAATCCATGAAAATAGAGGGTTCATTAGTTCTCCCAAAAGGAATTACTGTAAACTCACAATGCTCGTAACTGGTTCAAAATGTTGTTTTTGGAATGTCTTCCTTCTTCACACACAACTGATGATATATAGATCAAAGGTCAATCTTTGAAAAATATTGAGTTCCATAAAGTTGGTTGAATAAATCATCAATGTGAGGTAGGGGATACTTGTTCTTTATTATTATAGCATTGATCTCCCTGTAGTCAATGCACAACCTCATAGATCCATCGTTCTTCTTAACAAAAAGAACAGGGGATCCCCATGAAGAAACACTAGGGTGAATAAATCCCTTGTCACTCAATTCCTCTATTTGTTTCTTTAGTTACACTAATTCCATATTGTCCATTCTATAAGGGGTCTTCGATATGGGCCTTGAACTAGGAATTAAATCAATGCAAAAACACAATTTCTCGTTCTGGAGGATTTCTAGGTAAATCTTCTGGAAACAAATCAACATATCCTTGCATAATAGGTATGTAATCTATTTGAAAATTCCTTTCCTCACCCACAGTAATTTCACTCTCTTCCTCCCCAATAATTGAATTTAGTTGAGCTACTGGGGGTGGATCTAGATAGAATTGGGTGATGATGTTTCTTCTTTAAAGATAAGGTACTCTTTATCATCATCGAGAATTGTAACCTCCTTCTTCTTATAATAAATTTTCCCATCATGGTTTGAAAGCCAATCCATACCAAGGATTATATCAAATTCAATCATGGGTATGACGATGAGATCAGCAGATAAAGAACATTTATATTCCCTAATGGGAACAGATTCACAAAACATTGTTGCAATGATATTTCTCTTAGGTGTTTTGACAGACAACTCCCCTGTTAAGTCAAATTTAAAATATCTAATTTTCTTAGCAAATTGGGGAGATAATAAACAATGTGATGATCCAGAATCAAATAAATCATTGGATAAACATGAGGAAACCATTAAATTACCTGTCACCACGTATTTTGAAGCTTCAACCTCAACAGTAGTTATTGTATAAGTGTAGCCTTGATCCCCTGGCCTTTTCTGTGGTAAGTTTCTCTGATTCTTAGGAAATTCATTTGCATAATTACCCTTTTCTCTAAAATTGTATCATTCAACATTGAAGGCCTCTTTCTTCCCTTTGCAATTACGATCTTGGTGGCCTTTTTCACTACACTTGTAACAGAATCTCATTCCCTTCAGGCAAGTACCAGGGAGTTTCATTCCACATTTAATACAGGATGGATATTCAACTTTACCCTTCTTCCCCTTATTTCCAATTCCAGAGTGTTCAGCAGATCACTTCTTCTCTTGCTTTTCATTAAAGTTGTATGACTTAGATAATTCCTTTTCTGTCTTGATAGAAAATGAGACAATATCATCATATGATGGGAAGGATTTTCAGACTAATGCACGATAGAGAAATGGTTTTAACCCATAAAAAACAATCAATATTACTTCTTTGGTTATGTATATAATCTGCAGCATGCCTTGCTAACCTTGTGAATTTTTCCTCATATTTTGTGACATTCTCGTCCTCCTTTTGTCTCAAACTCGGAAATTGCCTTTCCATATCCGCTCAATAGTCATGAGGAAAATATTTTTCTATAAAAATATCATTAAACTCTCTCCATTCCATATTTTATACTTCATCATCTTCCTTTGTGTTTTGAATCAATGGCCACCATTGATCTGCATCTCCCGTGAGGCGATAAACTATCATGAAAACTTTTTCCCTTTCACTACTCCCCAAAGCATGAAATATGTTCTCTAAGGAAATCATCCATTTCTCAGATACCAATGGATTTTTACTCCCATGGAATGTTGGTGGTTTTTTCCTCATGAAGTGGTATAACATTGATCCTCCGCGTTGTGGATCCGGGTGCCCCATACGGGTAAGGTTATTATTCATAACCTGAGTGAGTTGTCTCCGTATGGTGATAAACTGATCAACACAAGTTTTATCACCAGCTCCACTATAATTATCTTGAGTAGGAGGGAAATACCTACATGGATTATATGCGTTGATATGGTTTCCATTCCTTCCAATAGGTGCCATTTCTAAAAAATGACATACACTAGATTAGTTTATGAATCACAATACATAATTCCAAACTTGTAAAATAGTTAACATAAATTGAACAGTTTATGGATATAATCCATAATCATAAAAATGTTTTCTTTGAGAAATTATATTCTCATAAACCCTTCATAATTGTTTTTAAATAAAATAAGAATTATCCTAAGCATATCCCTCAGTAGTTTCGTAACCAGTAGTGAAGCAATGCTTGTTGTCGTGCACCAGTTCCCGTTCAAGTCTAGCTCAAAGAGGTGTTTTCGGGTTTACCCCAAGGTACATCTGTGCCAGAGGCGCCTCTACCTTCTCGTATCCAGACAGGGATGTATTTCTTGGAAAACTCAAAAAATATCTACAATACAAAAATTCTAGGAAGTTCTTTTATATTAATCCTCAAATACTATCTTAGGGTAATGTGCTCTAATCAGAGTTTATCTAAATCTAGTTTCCAAGGTTTGTACTAAACACCCTCTGATTCCAACTGTAATTCCCTGACCCTAGTTACACAGAGTCGGTGCATTATTACATAACATTGGCATGATCACAAAAGATCAAGTCTCGAAAGACCGATTAGTTTAGTATCCTTGGAAATACTAGATGCATTCTTAAGTTTTACATTACATTATAAAATTTAAAACTACAATAACATTGTCTCCATAGGCCACACTCATATCACTTAGAGTATCCCTACAGGTCAGTCATAATATACTTCTTCACATCCTAGGAAAAATAAAACATAGAAAGGGGTGAGCTTAGATTCTCAGTAAGGATGACAATATAGTGGAAACTTTCATAAAAAATATATACATTTAAGGCAATGTATAAGACTAAAACAAAATCCTTTTAAACTTCAACTTCAGCATAATGTGGAAAAGATAAAATAAAATAATTCCATTTAATTATTCACATGGATAATATACTAGTATAATATTCACATGCAATATCAATATCCCCTTTTATAATGATGGAATTCATAATTCCGGACTTTAATTTCTATGTCAAGGCCCCGTGCCATGACCTAGGGGCTAACTGTAACCGGACCCCAACCTGGAGAGCCTCTATAACCAGACTCCATCCTGGAGAGCCTCTGTAATAAAACTCCAACCCGGAGGGTCTGCTGTAACCGGACCCCAACCTAGAGGGCTTACTTTTACCGGTCCCCAACCCGGAACATACTAGTCCAACACATTCATCTTTAAAAGAGGTTGAAATATAACATAAACATTCGTATTAAAACTAGCATAAAAAATGTCAATAATTTAATCATAAACCATGAATGGCATAAAAATAACTCATCCATAGTCAAACATATCATAAAACCATAAATAAAATATGCATGGTTTGTATCATAATAAATCAACTTCAAATTAGTTTAAAATTTATCAAGGGTTGTTGACATAGATGTAATAAAAAATATTTGAGAGAAATATATTTTTTTCTATTTTGAAATCATTTAAGAGTCACATAATTATAAATAAAAATTTAATTTTGAAAATATTCTTATAAGCTTGTAAGGGAAGCTTCAACGTTTTTATAACGGCAGAAAATAGTCACACCCGCCGTATAAGTTAAAAAAACATTCTTACCTTAATTTTTTCGAAAAGGTCATAAAGTACCTTGTTTGGAAAACGACGAAAAGATTCCTTTCAAAACATATAAGGTAAAATAAGCATATAAATGACTTTAATCCATTGTCTAGTAAATAGTAAAAATGTTTTGAAATGAATTTTTTAAGAAGACACAGATATGGATGATAAATAGGTCCTAGTATATAATTACGTATCAACAACCTCAGATAAGGAAGAGATTGAAGAATTAACCCTTAACTTGTACTTTTCCATGTTCAAAGGTTTGTTTACATCCAATATAATTGTGGAATATTTGTTATTAAATTATACAAGAACCATATACATAAATATATTATCATATATGATCTTTTAATATTGCTTTGTTAACAATATGTTAGTATTATCGTCGTTTCGGGTGTTAACTGATTCGTTTTCCTTTATATGTTTTGATACATAAGTCATGTTTATTATGGATAGGATGTATCTTATTCTTATCCAGATTGATATTAGGTCTTTGAACATTATTTTTAATCATCAAATAAAAATTATTCTTAAATGGTTATGATGGGAAATGAATCTCATCACGTTTGTGGAGACGGTAATCCGTACGTACGCACGAGCGACAATATCATTATATTGATGGTGAGATAATATGTAATTGGATGGTATATCATATATAAATAATCATTAACATGTTATATTTATTATTTAAATCAATTATACATCCTTGTTATACCCATCTAAATAGTGAAGTGTTGAATAAAAAGCTACACCACGACGTGGAGACGGTAAGCCGTGCGTACGCACGTCTGGTGACATTGTCATTCATATGATGGAAAGAATAATGAATATGGTTTCACATTTTTTATAATAACATCTCAGTATATATAAGATACTAGAATTATTATTTTATAATCGAAACAACAAGGAAAGATGATGTGGAAGAAGGAAATAACTTGAAAGGGGTGATGAAATATTTACCTCTTCTTCGGGTTGTTCCTTTTGATTTGATCAAAAGGGATCCTTAAGTTGGATTTATGACCAAAGAAAGGCCTCTAGGATTAAGATAGGGAAGTTGATAGGATATTTGGGTAGGTTTTGGCTAATAAAAATGGATTTGGAGGTGTGAATTTGAGAGAAGGGGAAGTTCCCTTTTACAAGAGGGTAGAGGGGCACCTTAGGAAAAACTTAAAATATTTTTTTTTAATAAATTCATATTCGGTTTATAATGGCTCCAAAATGATTTATTTCTAGGATAATGTGGGGATGCATAGAAATCCTCTCAACCAATAGGTTTTAGATAGTTTTGGGTTACCATATTAACCTTATCTTTTAGATTTAACTCTTAGTTAAATAGTTTTACATTTACCATGTCTCTTTGTATTTTTATATTATATGGTTAATAAACATAATATAAACTTCCAAGAGAACCCCAAGTTGTTCATTATTGATATATATAAACTTATATAAGTCATTTGGTCGAACCTTATATTTTTAGAAAAATTATATCAATTAATAATATAATAGTTTTTTTAAAAACTATTTTATGCCAATTTTGACACTATTTAGTAATTAATTTTTGATAAAGTCCTAAAAACATTCTTAATTATAAATAAATTCATTTAATCTATACTAACATGTCATATTAACCTAGAAAATTATTTTAATTCATCAAAAGTTTCAAATTTATTTATTCGGATATTTATAATGTCAATTATTTTAATCTTTCATTAATAAAGTAATTACCATATCATTGTTCTGTCATAAATAAATTTAATTATTAAATGTCTAAAAATTATAAATAAAATTTCATTATGTAGGAAATATTTTTATCTTTCTAATGAATATTTATAGTCGAATTTATCTTATGTATAACCCTATATTCAAAATGTTTTAGTTATTGGACTTTGATTTTAACTCTATTAACTCTTCTTTAAATAAAATAATAATAAATGTCCTAATCTAATCCTAGTGGGACAACGAGGTACATATCTTATTACTAAGGTTGTTTTTGGTCGAATTATCTTTATCCAATAGAATTAGGACATGTGTTAGGGTAATTATGATATCATTTTTACCCTTAATTACCTTATTTTTTTAACCGTGGTAAATAAAAGTAAAAAGATACTATTCGTCAAAAAAAATTCATCTTATTGAACCACATTTTACTTACTGATATTAACTGTATCTCTAGGATTTTTGAAATTCAACTCACAGAGGCGGTAAAATTATGTTTTATACAAATTTGGAAATGCTCCTAAGAGGTGGGTAAAAGACGGTAAATGTTTGACAAAATTTTATATATCTAAACTTATTATAAAATGACTCCAAAGAATTATGTTGAACATATATAGGTGTTATATATCTTTTTTCACCTAAATTAAATTTAAATAAAATAATTTAATATTTAATTAAAAATTCAGTTTTAAACAATAACGCAGTGTTTTTCTCTATTGATCAAAATTTGAAAGTTTCCAGAAAAATACCAAAAATTCACCCTAAGCCAATTTCGAGATTCCGAATCCAAAAATGAAGTCCATTTTGAATGATAAAATTTAAAAAAAATTAAAAAGTATGTATTACTATTCATAACGGCTAGTTTGATTGGTTGTGGTGTGTTTGAACTCAAAGTTGCGTACAACACAAACTACTGTATTATTCAAAGGGAAACATACCGTGGAAGCTTTGAATGTTACAATAACTAGAATATTGTAAAAAAAAAGAACATTAAACTAGGTATTTATCACCATGGATTTTTACTCAACGTGGATATTATAAATTCATTTCAAGTGAATAAATAAATATGGGAAAATATAAAGAAATTAATAAAATTATCTAGAGTAGGAAATCTCTTGGATCACTTTTAACCTTCTAGATCACTAATAGAGAAATAAATCGTAAAATAAAGAAGTTCAAAATGAATGGAGAAAGAATTATATAATATCATTAATAAGAAATGTGAACTATTCCATAAAAGGTTATATTGGAATAAATGAATTATTATATATATATATATATGAATGATATCTGGTCATTGAAAATAGGGAAATCACAAATTTGGTCATTGGTCAAATATCTAATAAGCAAACTAATGTTGTGTATTGAAATGTAGTAAATTTGAAATAATATAACTCAAAATGATATAACAAGATTATATTAAAATATTACATGATAATATTCAAATAATTATTTTAATATTAATGGATTAGTAAAAATAAATTATATAATATTAATAAATAAATTTATTGGTAATTTTTAAAATTTGTTTAATATAAAAGTAATGTTTCATTTTTTTCAGTGAACCATTATGTAAAGTACTGTATAGTTTACCTTAAAAGTTATATATAATAATTTTATAATATAATAATATAAGATCTGATATATTAACTTATCTTAAATTATATATTTATGTGAAATAATATTCATAACAAGTAATGATTAAAATTAAACTATTAATTAAAGAAATTTTTCTTAATATTTTTTAAATTAATTTAAGAATATAGTTTTTTTGTTTTTTAATGTGTATTACATTTAACTAAATTAATTTTTAGATATATGATGTCAATATTTTCTTTGTATAAAATTTGGTGCTTTTCTTATATGGATTATTTTTTGACGAAAAATTCAATTTTTGTTGTAATTATAATTTGTATGATTTTATTATTTTTCAAGAATATCATATAATATTTAAAACCCCTTCAAGGCTTAAAATATGTACTTATGGAATATGTTGTTTTATTTTAAAATTATATTTGAACATATAAATCCAATTTCCATCATTTTTAGAACTAAATTAAAATGTTATTTTAAAATGCTGCATTTGTCTTTCCTTTTAATTAGGTGTTTTAAAATGAAAAAAATCGATTTTTTGATTTAATGTAATCCACCTTATTTTTGTTTTTTAAATAAACAACCTTTGTTAATAAAATTAGTATAGATGATAATCTTACATTTTATATAATTTTAAAAAATGAATAACAATGTTTTCTTAAAATCACGTTTTTACATGTTATATGGGTTTAGATCAAAATTTATGTTTAAATGACATAAAAATATTAATTGGTATAATTATTGTCAAATATGGAATAATAATTATCAATTTTTTTATATTGTATAGTTTTATTAATTTTCATTAATATTAATTACAAATGTTTATTATTGTATACTAAGGAAAAAAGAAAATACGAGTTAAAGATAAAAAGATAAATGAATTTCCTAACAACACAATAGGATTTCTTGAAAACAATTGCCTAAGGGAAATCTCAAACCAAACATACTCACCGTACACTTTTTTCCATTTTAGAGTCATTGACCCTTAAACAGTAACAATACATAATTGAAAATTTAATTGTTACGTTCAAAACAACTCATCCCGGAAGTTAGGAAAGGACAACACATTCACCACATCAAAAGATACAATTGATTTGAATTTATTATTGAAACACTACCACATTACCTGTTCGATAAAAATATCCCCCATTAAAAATATTCTTTTCACCATTATTTATCTAAATTCCTTAATTTCTATGGAGAGTTTCATGAAAAATTCAAGTCCCCAACATGAGTATTTAAAACTACTTAGGTTTTTTCATAATTATCTATTATTTAAATTTATTCTAGCCATAATAATATGATGATATTAATATAGTTTACATATTGTAATTTTATTATATTATGGTAATTATACTTTTCTATTCATTTATCCCCTCAATTAAGAAAAACCTCCTGGTTATTCTTGTGTATGTGCTGACTACCACCTCCACTATCAAAGAAATTCATTTTTCATCACCACATATAATTGATGGTTCCTAAAAAAGATTTAATGATGGAATATGATTTTTATGAATTTTATAATCTTCATTATATGATAAATTATCATTATTTTAATAAATCCCATTACTCTTTAAATCATTAAAACATATTACAATTTGGGATGAATTAACATCATATGTTACCAATTTAATGACAATTATGTCATAAATGATGATGGGATTTAATAAATTTGCAATTCCATGGAATAATTATTTATATAATAATTATTAATTATTATTTAAAGATATTGCTAATATTTAAGATATTAATTAATAAATCAACTTTCGATCCTTTGACATGTTGAAAACAAGATCATCACTATTTCCATTTTCAAAAGCCGTAATCATTTATTTAACCTAATGAAAATGTGAATTATGTACTCATTGAAAAAAAAACTTACGGTTCTATATTTAATGATATGGTAGTGATTTAATTTGAACTAATAAGTGAGAATCAATCCATGTTTCAATGAAATAAAACCGGAATGTTCTAATGATGGTAAAAATAAACGATAACCAACTAATTTGGGAAGGGAGCCTACATGAGCGGCGTCCCACTCTCCCACGACCTTCGATCCTGGTCCTCTTCCGGAAACCGAGTTGGGCTCAGTGCGTCGTGGCTCAGACTGGTCTCATGGCTCTGTTTTTGGATCTGGAGTCTCCTACAAGGATGCGCTCCGCTACAAGCCACAGGGTTCTCAGGTTCCCTGCTTCTTGGAGGTGCCTCTAGATCTATCGAATGCGGCGAGGGGAGGTCCTCACCCGTCCCTGGTTTTTCCCTCTGTTGCCTTTGAAGAATCTTTGCAATACCTTAAGTGGATGCTCGTAGCAAGGTTCGGTGCAGGCAGGCCATGGAGACTCATCAGTGAAGGGACCCCACGCGAGCGGCGACTTGGGTTAATCCTCCGGGCCTTCCAATACCATTCATGAATGGCTCCTTTCTGCGGGCCATTGGCGATTCCCTAGGGTGCTTCCTCTGTGATGATGTCTGCACCCTGAGAATGGAGGGATCCTGGGCAGCTCGGATCTGTGTGGAAATGGACAATTCCCTTCCTCTTCCGGCTTACATCAATCTCTGTGTGCAAGAGTCGCTCGACTCGAGTCAGCCCTTTGTTTATCCTGCGGTTCACAGATTCTGCTCCTTCAGTCATCTGTAGGGCCTTGTACTGCCCGTTTGTAGGAAGGAAAGACAGGAAGAGATGGGAGGTCGCCCTCGGGAGTTTCAGGCTTGCCATTCAGCTCCTTCTTGGTCTGGTTTTATCCCAACCATCCCAGCCCAATGGAAGAAAGTTCAAGACCCGTTTTATGCGGACGACTATCGTGCCTCGTGTTGGGATATTTTTTTTGATTTTAAAATTTGAATATGAGAAACAGAAAAAGAGATTAAAGATTTTGATATTAAAAATAGATATGTGAGATTGAATATAGAAAAAGAAAATATGTGATATTAGATATGAAAAAAGAGATTTTTTTTCATATTTTTGAGAGGAGTGGATGTCTCTTATAAAAAGGCTGCATCGAGCTTCTAGATTAGAGGGAGCCGACAAGATGTAGCCGCTGTGAGAGAGTATGAAAAAGAGGTTGTCGTGTTTCCGTTAACCGGTGCGATAGAAGGGCATGCAAGATGTAGCTGTCTCGAGATAACCGAGTATAGGCTACCACTTGCGGTAGCTCGTGCGAAGAGATGACAAAGACAATGAAGTGTGACAGTTGTAAGAGAATTGTCAACAACGACATGTAAAGAGATTTGTGATGATGCCTTGTATTGAAAGTCTTATTGGTTGCAGAGATCAATCGGTGTGTCCTGATTCTAGTGATCGGCGATATATCAAAATCGTACATTCATGGGTGAGGGTGCGTTGTAAAAATTCCATCGGGTGTGGTCTGAAAAACCTTCGGGTGAGCATGTCAAAATTCCATCAAGTGGAAAAATCTTTCGGGTGCTGTGTAAAATTCATTAAGGTGATAAAAGGCCTCCGGGTGAATTATGTGGTGCTTTGCGACTGCTTTCACTGCGACATCGGGCTCCGCCCCAACACCTCATCTCAAGGCGGTCCACGTCTTCCATGAACTGGTTCTCCCACCACCAATGTTTTGTTTGAAATTGAAGATCTGTGCTTTTCCCTAGTGCCCCACAAAGCGTCAGCTACCAAATCAGTTCCTTTAGGGGTCATCTTCCCTCTATTTGTAATCCTTAATCATAATAAATGGAAGGATGTTATTTGCGGTTTCACAGTGAGCCTTCCTCGTGATCTAGTCCCTTCTAACACTAAACTCTTCCCCCTGATGACTCTCTCACACCACCTCTATCAGGTAAGGTTGTCACAGGTACATCACCCCACTCTTCTTCCCCCCACATGCAAATGGTGGCCCCATTGATGTTACCTCTTCATTCAACTCTACCAAAACATATGTACTCCCCCTCAAGGGAAGGTAAACCCGCTACCTTTTTACCTTCTAAGTTACCTGTTCCTACCTAAGATGATATTTCCCTAGAAGTATCAACACCCCCGGAAGCGTCTCCCTCCACTAAAATGATGTAGCATGCACAAGATCCCGTTCCAAACTCAGTCGTCGACAAATGTATTCACAGAAGGATCGGGCCAAGTTGTCTGGGGAGAAATCCATGTGCCATCGTATTCAATGATATCTCTTCTCATTTGGAACACTCATCGTCTGGGGTCCTGGGTAAAGAAATGTTTTATTGCAAGTGAGGTACCGAATAATAAGCTCTCTGAAGTGGTGGTGTTAGAGACAAAGAAAGGTTCTTGCAAAATGAAAAAGTTTTCTTGAAGAATTAGGATGTGTGATTTCATCCGTGGAAGCCATAAAAATCCAAATATATGGATCTTTTGGATCTCTAACATCTAAGTGGAACTGAAGTAGGTGTCGAACCAGTTTATCACCGCCAAAGTCACAACAGGAAATCGAGTCCCTTTCTTCTATTTTGTTTATATTAGCTGCGATGCACAAAACAGAGAAGACTTGTGGAATGGGTTTAGTGCTTTTGACGAGGTGGAATATTTGTTGCTTATCGTAGGAGACTTCAATATCATTGTGGATCCAAATGAAAATGTGGGGAGAGGAGCCTTCCCTCAGAAGGCTAGTTTGTATTTTCTTTTATTCATGGCATACAAAGGTCACACGGATATGTGATATACAGGGGATCGGTACACATGGTGTAACAATTAGAGAGAGATCCTTCTTATATGGAGTCATCTTGGCCAAAGCCTTGATAATAAACATGCGGTTTTGAACTACCCAAATGCAATGGTAACCCATTTGGTTTACAATATATCAGACCATTCCCCCATCTTTTTTACCTTGTAATCTATGTAGGAGAGGATCATGTGGTGTACCTTTTTAAGGATGTGGTCCAACATTCTAGGGTACCGTCAGGCTTTAACTGATTTGTGGAGAATGCCTATCAAAGGAAACCATTGGATTGGATATCACAACATATTATGGAATCTCAGAGGTGATCTCTAGTAGTGGATCAATACACTAGCTCCTTGGTCAAATGAAATGGATTTAATAAAGAAGGAAAGCGAGAGTCTTGAATTGATCTTAGAAAATGCATGGGATGATGATCTGTTTGGAGTGTTTTCTAGCAAGTAGACTATCTTGGATGAATTGTTACTGAGGAAAGAACACCTAGCATAGAAACAAGCACGAATAAAATTACTTCGAGAGGGTGATACAAACTCAGTGTACATTCATGCATGTATTAAGGAAAAGTTGTGTACCATTAGACACAATATTAGGAAGGATGATGGGACCTTTAAGGATGATCAGAACGTGGTCAGGGTATGGAGGAGTCTTACTTAAAATAGCTTCTTACAGGCCCTAATCCACACTTTCTTGAAGGATACCAAAGGGGGTTTCAAGAGATAAAGGAATTAATTATGAATAGTGTCTCCATCTAGGACCACACATTGATCGAATGTAACATCCTTGGTCTGGGAACCAATAAAACGGTGCACCGAGCCAGTTCGTCACATGACCTCAAGTGCACATCACTGTACGAAAGAGGTTTCTGATTAAAATAGAGGCCCTACAATCCATGGGGGGGAGACTATACCCTCTATACCAGAGTATGCCAGAACAAATAAACAAAAATAAATAGTGGAATAATATGTACAATCCAATGAACATGAAAAAACAATAATCTTCCAAAACTGGGTACAACCATAGCCAAGGTAAATATTCCATGTCATTCTAAACTGTGCTAAGTGAACAAAACCCAAAAATAAATAAAAATAGGGAAATCCAAAAAATGGTCATGGCTCCATGTTCGGGAACTCATCCATGCACATCCCAAACACGAATCACTTTCCAAGCATAGGGCCTTTTCCCTTTTCCTAACCTACAACCATTAAATATACTCAGGTACCAAAAGGCATCCCAACCAGGGTGTGAGTACCACTTGGTATGCCACCACCAACGATGTATACACTTATGAAATTTTACACTTTACCAATTGTTGTAAACCGTTGGTAAAGGCCTGGAAACCATTGGTATACTATATACCAACAATTCCATAAACTGTGGGAAAGTAAGGCGTGATAATAGGCCTATACCAACAGTTCTGTGAAAACCGTTGGTATATGTGTCAAAATAGAAGGTATACCAACGGTTTGCTACAAACCGATGATATATGTGTGTTAAAGTATAACATATACTAAAGGTTTGTAAACCATTGGTATATGTGTGTTACACTTATACCAACGGCTAGAAACCATTGGTATAGAGGGCATATGGAAATCCATAAGGCTATACCAACGATTTTTTATAACAGTAGGTATAAACCTATACCAACGGTTATAAAAAATCATTGGTATAGGTATATTATAGTATCTATACCATCGGTTTTGAAACCGTTGGTATACAAAATCTCAACTCCACAGTAGCAGGACCCTCTCCCCACTCCAGACCTGCAACAAGACAGTAATCCCTCTCCAAAACTACAACAACATCAATACAAAATCCCCATACATAGAATTCAAAATTTAGAATTCATTCCAGAATTTAGAAATTTAGAAATTTAGAAATTCAAATGGAATAATACCCATAAGAGAAAAGGCCTACATGTTATAGGAAATGAAATAACTCCCATAAGAGTATTCCAAATTTAGAATTCATTCCTTACTCAAACCACAACACCAACACACATATGAGTATTCAAAATTTAGAATTCATTCCTCAGTCAAACCAAAACACCTATACACATAAGAGAAAAAACCTACATGTTATAGGAAGAACATGGTATGTTTAGTCATGGTCTTGGGTTGAGTATCTTAAAACCAACAGAAAAACATGGGTAGAGTGGCAAGGATCATGATACCCATAAGATAGACAATGGTAGTGGTCATGTGCTTAGAACTAGGATGAGTTATAGGAAGAACATGGGATGTTTATATTCCTCTAATGATTATGTATCCCTGTATAACTGGTTCCTGGTGTGTTAGTGGGAAACATTGGCCAATCTCGACATATGAGATGGGTTATCGGAATAACCTACATGTTTTTCATAGAATTTTCAATTAGAATAAGGGGTTATGTGTCTAATTGTAATTTTCTCTACTGGGTTTGTGATGTGAAATGAATCCCCATCTTGGGTAGTGGGTATGAATATTAAATTAAGTCTTTGGTATTGGGTTCCCAAAGGGACTTTGGTTTGGCCCTAGAACCCACTGTTTGAGGATGGGATTGAGGTGATATATGGGGCTATGGTGTCACCATATGTATTCCTCACCAATGGGGTATTTATATGAGACTTTGAAACTTATTTTTCAAGAATCTATTTGTAGCCATGTTGACCAATTTGTTATATGGTATGCTTGAGTGTTCATTGGTTTCATATGAAATCACTATATGATATTTATTTTTTGTATTCATTATATAGAATGAACGACCCGTGATTGAGAATTAGAACATGAGTGTTAGTGCATGTTCATGATGGTATGTCGAGACTCAATCTTAATATATGCAAAATATTAAAACTAAGTTGAGCCTTACCGATTTGGAGTGTAGAACTAAAAAATTGATTGACTTCAGATGAATCTATAGGGAGGAAGGAGTTCCCAGCCTGGGTAAAGAGAGAGGGATCTAGTTTAGACCAAATCAAAATAGAAAATAATAAAATAGATGAATAACATTAGGACTTACAGATTAGAACTAAATAATTGAGTGGGGGCTGTTCGGGGGGGTGGGGGGCTGTCCGGATGGTGCGTGGGGCTGTCTGGGGGTTGGAGGGGTGTCTGGGTGGTACGAGGGGCTGTCTGGGGGGTGGGGGGATTTCCAGGGTGAGTGGGGGGCCATACGGGGGGTGGGGGCCATATGGGGGTGGGGGCTGTCCGGGGGGTTGGGGGGCTGTTAGGGGGTGGGGGCGTTTGGGGTTGGGGGGGCTACTGTTCGGTGGGCGGGGGGGGGGGGGGTGTCCTGGGTGGGGGGGGGGGGGGGCTGTCCGGGGGTGTTGGGGGCTATCCGGGGGTGAGTGGGGTTGGCCGGGGTGGGGGGGGGGGGGGCTGTTTGGAGTGCATTTTCAGCCACCGTGGTCACAAGACGCCTCTGATTGGTGTGTCGTCTGGACGACCATTTCACAATTAACCCACACTTTGTTGTCGTTTGATTTCATGGTATTCTGAGGCCGTTTGGCTTGTTTTGACAACCCCACACACACTTTTCTAGTGCGGCAAACACCTAAAAAACACATATTCCACCATGCCGGACAAACCGTGCATCCGAATGATGTTTCATCATTTCATACACCTCATGAATAATAATTAGGGTGTTTTGTGTGATTTAAAGTCATTCTGATATCGTTCGGTATGTATTTGACAGTAAAACACATGTTTTGGTTATTTACGACACACGGAGTGTGTTATCAGCCACCGCGGTCACACAACACCTCCGATTGATGTGAATTATGCCCGAACATTTCACAATTCACCCACCCTTTGTTGTCGTCCGATTTCATGGCATTATGAGGGCGTTCAACCGATTTTGACCACCCCACACATGCTTTTCAAGCGCGCCAAACACCTAAAAACACATATTCAGTTGTGTCGTGAAAACCGCGTGTCCGAATGATGTACCATCTCCTCGTACACCTCATGAATAAAAATTAGGGTGTTTTGTGTGATTTCAAGTCATTCCGATGTCATTCGGTATGCATTTGACCACTAAACGCATGTTTTGGCCATTTACGACACACGAAGTGCGTTTTCAGCCATCGTGGTCATAAGACACCTCCGATTGACGTGACATCTGGATGAACATTTCAAAGATCACCCACACTTTGTTTTCGTCTGATTTCATGGAATTTTGAGGTCGTTCGGCAAGTTTTGATCACCTCACGCACGATTTTCAAGCGTGCCAAACACCTAAAGAACACATATTCTATCGTGCGGCGCAAACCACGTGTCTGAATGATGTGTCGTCTTTTCGAACACCTCGAGAATAATAATTAGGGTGTTTTCGTGTGATTTCATGTCATCCTAATGTCGTTGGGTATGTATTTGACCATAAAACACTTGTTTTGGCCATTTACGACACGCAAAGTGTGTTTTCGGCCACCATGGTCAGACAACACATCTGATTGACATGCCATCTTACTGACCATTTCTCAATTCACCCACCCTTTATTGTCGTCTGATTTCATGGAATTTCGAGGTCGTTCGGCCGATTTTGACCAACCCACGCACGCTTTTCAAGCGTACCAAACACCTAAAAAACACATATTTATTAGTGGCGTGCAAACCATGCATCTGAATGATGTGTCGTCTTTTCGTACACCTTAGGAATAATAATTAGGGTTTTTTCGTGTGATTTAAAGTCATTCCGATGTTGTTCGGTATGCATTTGATCATTAAACGCATGTTTTGGCCATTTACGACACGCGGAGTGTGTTTTCGGCCACCGCGGTCACATGACACCTCCGATTGACGTTTCGTATGGCTGAACATTTTAAAATTCACCCACACTTTCTTGTCGTCTGATTTCAGGGCATTCTGAGGTTGTTCGGCTGGGTTTGACCACCCCACGCACGCTTTTCAAGCACGCCAAACACCTAAAAAACACATTTTCAGTCATGTTGTGAAAACCGTGCGTCCGAATGATTTCTCGTCTCCTCGTACACCTCAAGAATAAAAATTATGGTGTTTCTGTGTGATTTCAAGTCATTCCTACATCGTTAATCATGCATTTGACTATTAAATGCATGTTTTGGCCATTTACGACACGCGGAGTGCATTTTCGGCCACCACGGTCACACGACACCTCTGATTGACGTGTTGTCTGGCCGACCATTTCATAGTTCACGAAACATTTGTTTTTGTCTGATTTCATGGAATTCCGAGGTCGTTTGGCTGGTTTTTACCACCCCACGCATGATTTTCAAGTGCGCCAAACACCTAAAAAACACATTTTCAGTCGTGCCGTGCAAACCGCGCGTCCGAATGATAAGTCGTCTTTTTTTACACCTCACTAATAATAATTAGATCATTTTCATAAATCATATACACAATAAGAATGTTTTTGGTTGGTTTTTTGTATGCCGGTTATTGTTTTCACTTAAAATGTTGTACATTTCAAAGAAAAGTGAGACACTTTGAGTGGTGCCAGCCAAACCGCACCTCAGATTGATGGGGGTTGACCCTTACACGTCATAAATGACCCATGGATCATTGTCCTAAAGTTTTAACAGAATCTGAATGCGTTTAGTCAGTTTTAAGCATGCCAATTGTTGTTTTCACTTAAAATCTTGTCCATTTCAAATAAAAGTGAGTCAGTTTGAGTGGTGCCGGCCACACCGGCCCTCGGATTGAGGCGGGGTTGACTTTTACACATCAAATATGACCCATGGATTGTTTTCCTAAAGTTTCAACAAAATCATAATGCCTTTGGTCAGTTTTACGTATGTCAGTTGTTGTATTCACTTAAAATGATGTCCTTTTGAAACAAAAGAGAGACTTTGAGTGGTGCTGACCACACCGCGCCACAGATTGTGGCGAGGTTGACTCTTACATGTCAAAAATTACCCAAGGATTATTGTGTTGAAGTATCAACACAATCTGAATGCGTTTGGTCGGTTTTCCGTATGCCAGTTGTTGTTTTAACTTAAAATGTTGTCCATTTCAAATAAAAGTGAGACACTTTCAGTGGTGTCGGCAACACTGCACCTCATATTGAGACGGGGTTGACTTGTACACTTCACAAATGACCCATGGGTCAATTTCCTAATTTATCTACACAATCCGAATGCATTTGGTTGGTTTTTCATATGCCAGTTGTTTTTACATAAAAGAGTATCCATTTTAAACAAAAGAAAGACACTTTGAGTGGTACCTGCCACACCGTGTCTCAAATCGAGGCGGGTGGGGGGGCTATCTGGGGGGCTGTCCGGGGTCCATGGAGGAGGGTGGGGGGATGTCCGGGGTCCAGGAAGGAGGGTGGGTAATGTATCTAAAACTCTATCTAGGTATCATACATCAAATTCCGACAGGACTGCGAACCATCGTGGTGTGTCGTCCTAGAGCAGGGCCAAATCACGGCATTACCACGGTGTGACCGCAGAGTTACCGCGGCGTGTTAGCCCGGTCCAGAAAAATCCACAGGGTAGCATATTCTGTCCAGGATTCCAAATAAATCCTATATAGTTTTCCTTCACATTATAGAAACTGATATTATGTTATAAAAAATAGTCTCTTGATTCAGGATTGTGGTATAATAAAGATTTATATTTTATATTCGTTTTTTTAAAAGTGGAACTCGGTAGTTGAAACTACTAATTGAGAGTAAAATTATCACACCCTAAACTATCACTGTTAGTTTTCCCAGATAGTGCACCTCTGTTGGAGGGGTTTTATTATAAAAACGTGACTTCATTTATCAAATGAAACAATTATATTAAAGAAAACTTATTCAAGATATTCAATCCAATATAGTTAAGCAAAATTAAGAAAGAAACTAAATTCAACTTAAAGAATTATTAAATTAAAGTGGCTTCCATATTTGGTCAAAAATAAAGAGTTATACTAATTTAAAAAAATCCATACCATAGTGAAAAACCAGGTTCAAAAATAAAAAGTTATACAAAATTAAAAAATGTAATGGATCAATCTGCCCCTGATCACCATCACCATCAACACTATCATCATCCGCCTCATCCTCACTGCTATCTCTGTCCTTGTCTTCGTCCTCATCATCTTCCTTATCCTCTCCCTCATCCCCATCCTCACCCTTGGCCCCATCCTCGCCCTCAGCCCCATCCTCACCCTCGTCCTCATCCTCATCCTCACCCTCATCCTCTTCAGCATGCTTGTCATCACCAGGAACGTCATCATCTTGAACTCCACTAGAACTGCCACCTGGTGCATTGGATAATGCACCCATCGACGACATATATGTCTGAAAAGCCGCGTTGGCCTGTGGTGGAAGTGACAAAGATAAAATTTTGATCAGTTTCATAAATTCTTTCTCCCTCGTTTGAACCTATTCTTCCAACTCTGTGACCCTTTTATCTTACTATCTTGCATGATCCTTGACATGTTCCAACTTGGTGGTACTATAATGGATACCTGGAGAGAACCAATACCTCGTCAGGACTATATTCTTACCTGGTCGGTAGCGTACTCGACCAGAGCGATCATCTTCCAAAACCTGATATAAATGATTTTGTGGCCCTAAATTGTCAGTCTCCTAAGAATTAAGGGCCTCTAAAGCATCCTATTAAAAATATTAATAGATTATTAAATTTCAAAATAGATATTAATCTTTGAAATAAACAAATTAAAACTTACAATCTTTTCTTGTGTCAGTTCATTAACCGTCGTTCCATCTTTTTTCCTTCTAATCGAGAAAAACAATTTTTCTCGAGGGATACGTCCTTCAATTTTCAATTTGTGCTTCTATAATGACATTGAAACTATATAAAGTTCAATAATAATAATATATTCAATATTCAATAAATCACATCATTTATGTAGGAAACATTAAAATGGGTAAGTCCTAAAGAAAAATTATAAACAACTATATCGTACCTGCTCCCTCTCATGATCTGACATAGTTGTGCACCCCAAAGTATGGAGGTACTGCTTTGAATCAATGTTTTTTTTGTTTTTTTATATGATTCCTAAATAATTTTTAATAATAAATAAGATAATATTAATGAAAAATATGAAAACTATCATTTAAATACCTCAAATGGGATTAATACCTTAAATTTGGCAGTCTCCCAATGGGTAATCATTTGTCGATATTTCTCTATAGTGCATTCATCCATGATAGGTAATGTCTCCAACTCTATGCCCACTATATCACACCAGCCAACATACAGCTCATGATTATAATCTCTCCAAAGCTCTCCTTGCTCCCTTAAACGTGCTGATCGTGCACCTTTGCCATCAGGGAAGTTAAACTGAAGCTGACACCAAATAGATTAATTCATATAAATACAAAAACAATACTACATTAAATCCAATAGATTTTTTACCCATAATTGTGTCCACAAATTATCCTTGACTTCATGTGGAAGATGTCTCCAAGAGAGAGGGCTGAGAGGAATTATATCTGTGTATTTGGCTAGCGTCGCCAAAAAACCCTGAAATTTTTGCCCAGATTTATCAATCATCTATCCATCATCATTGTATTCAACCACCAACTGTGTCTGGCGGTTCCATACCGCACGTAAGCGAGTAAGCCCCTCCCCCACCTCCTATCAGTATATGAATCTGTTATTAATGAAAAAAATATCATTACAAGTTATAATAATAAAAATTTGGTATAACAATTTGTTAGAGTTATATAAATATACCTATGGTAGTCGGATCAATAGGAATCAATGGATGTGAAGAAGCTGAAGGAATATCTTGTACAGGTAGAGTGTCCCTCAGTGTATGCTCCTCATCCAAAAATTGTGTCTGAACAGGAGTTGAAGAAGGTGGAATATATTAGCTCAGAGATAATGAACCAGAAGCAACAGATGATGGCACAGACGTCTGAACAACTGGTTGTGTAAACATCCGAGGCCTAAATATCCTGTGTGTCCCTAAAGACACACCAGGATCAAAATGGGGCGTAGAAGATACGTCTGTGGTAGGGGAATATTCCAATCAAGTACGACCCGTGGATCATCTAACTCTCGCACCACGAGCCCTTGTACCACCGGCCTCAGTACCGGGACCACCAGATGATCATCTAACTCTGAAGCCACCCCCTCCTACCACCAGCCTCTATACTGGGAGCAATATCAGGCTCCTCATCGGATATCTCTTGTCTAGGGGGTGGATCCTGAAAAAAGTTTCAGACAAAAGTAAACACATGATACTATAAGTTATTGAAATATATATATTTGAAATAAAATACTCACAATAGGGATGAGTGGAGGAATGCCCATCTGTGTCATGCGATGATTATTTTCTATCATCTTTTTCTGCCGCCTCTCATCAATGGGTTTCATTTTTTGCAATGAAAAAAATATGGAAGTAATTAGAAACAGATAACTAATGTGTAACCCAAAAAACAAAATATAGAAAAACCATTCTGATAAAAAACATAAATAAACAGAAGATTTGTGGTGGTTTGAAGGTAAGTACTAGGATACACACTCTAAATTATGTAGGTGAAACATGTAGGTGAGAACACGACTGTATGATTCTATATATTTCCCACCACAACTTTGAGTTCACAATCAACTCTGACAATTGAGCTATTGGAGTCATCATAAGTAATAAACGGATTGCTTCCAATTGCAGTAGGGATAGTGTCAACTTCATCATCACCATCGTAAAAAACATGTATGGGATTTACTTCAATAATTACACCATATTTAAGATGATGATGATCTTTGACATAAAGAACTTGTTTCACCATTGATGCTAATACATATGGTTCATCGGTGGCAAGAGTGCGAGTCATGTCAATAACTCAAAATCCACAATCATCAATAAAGGTGCCTTGCCTCATCATTGAATCTAACCATTGAAATTTCATCATCACGACTTGACCATGTGAGTAATATTCCTAAATTATTATTTTCTCTACGACTCCATAATAATCTACATTTTCAGAATGCGGTCTATTATCCGATGAACTGGCATAACATTCTGTTGTGGTGGTTAGCATAACACCATCATGTTGTGTTCTCATGTTTCTTTCTCATTCAGTGATAATAAATTTGTATCCATTGATCACAAGTGATTTACAAGCATGAACCATGGTATTAGGACCAAAATCCAAAACTCTTATTTCCTCAGAAATAGAGTCTGCAGGAAAACTCGATACCTGAAATATAAAAAAATAGTAAACTTAATTAAATATTATTTTTATTTAGTTATTACAGAAATATTTTTACCTTCAATTTCATCCAAGCAGAAAACCCTTTTCTAGGCAAAGTCTCTTTCCTTCTCAAAGAAAAAGAACGATGATTTCTATATATCAATTCTTTATGTTCCATGTAGATAAAAATAATAATAGTTTAACAAATATTTAAAATTACAAGAGATAAGATAATAGATACATGTACAATTTACTTACTTTCTATACTCATCAAACAAATCACAATTGAACAACAATGTGCGACGTGCCATCTCTCACTCTTCAAGGATTAATGTAATCAATGTATATGATCTCGGAATTCCTCCTATCTAAGTAAGTGATGGAAAAATGGGTTCAATTTTCTCATACTATTCTTATTCATTTCTCATTGGTCTGTTTATTCTCGTAGTAAGATCAGACAATTACATTGAGCAGAAATCCATACATTCGTGAGCCAAGTATCCATTCACAATAGAACCTTCAAGATAATTCCTATTCCAAACATATTATTTCAATGTGTACATGATTCTTTCAGTTGGATACATCCAACGGAAAGCAACGGGTCCTCCAAGAAGTATTTCGGTCAGAATATGGACAATCAGATGGAACATGCATGTAAAAAATAATGGAGGGAATATTTTTTCTAACTCACACAAAATTAATGGTGTCTCTGCCAACAGTTTTTGCAAGAAGGATTTGGAAAACCTCTTAGCACAAAGATATCTAAAAAAATAGCACAACCGAATAGCTGACACTCCTACATTATTGGAAAAGAGATGACATAATGCTATTGGAATCAACTCATGAAAAAGGATGTGATAATCATGAGTCTTCAAAGATTTCAGCTTCAAATCTTTTCTGTTGACCCATTTTGATATATTTCTAGAATATCCATCAGGAACTTTATTAGTCACTAGCACTTCCAGAAAATGATTTTTTTCAGCATGTGTGATCACAAAGGAAGCACATGGAACATGCCATTTATTTTCACTCATACAGATAGGATGCAATTCTGTTATGATCCCCCAATCTACCAAGTCACGCCGAGATTTTAAATCATCTTTTGTCTTCCCCGAAACATTTAGAATAATCGAAAGCAACATTTTACATATATTCTTTTCAATGTTCATTATGTCTAAGGAATGACATAACAAGTTGGTTGACCAATATGATAACTCAAAGAATATATTGTTCTTCTTCTTCCAATTGTAACAGGTATCATTGGAATCATTTTTCATCTTTCTAGATTTCATTACACCCTTCCCAAATGAATAACTGAAATCTTTAAATTCATTAAGCACATCAGTTCCAAACATACGCTGAGGTGGATCGTCAGTCTCTATGGTATTTTAAAATCTTCAACGATTGATTCTATATGGATGGTTCATTAGAAATAATCATCGATGTCCCATAAAACTAAAACTATGACGATATTTCAGTCTTCTAGATCGAGTATTCTTCATACAAACAGGACATGCCAATTTTACTTTTGTGCTCCACCTAGACATCAGTGCATAAGCACAAAAATAATTGATCGCCCACAAAAGTGCAACACACATATGAAATATGTCTTTCCAACAGGCATCATATGTAGGCACAACCACATCCCTAATAAGTTTCAACTATTTTATTAAATATTGCATGTATACATATATATCATTACCGGGATTAGAAGGGACAAATATCAGTATACTCAAGAAAGTATAAGGCTTTTTCATACGCAACCATGGGGGAAGGTTATAAATGTGTATGAAAACTGGACATGTGCTTTGTGAAGTAAGCATATTCCAGAATGGATTAAAACTGTCACATGAAAGACCCAGTGTCACATTACGCACATCAGCTACAAATTCAAGATATCGAGCATCAAATCTCTACCATGAAAATCTTTCTGTAGTGTGAACCAACTCTTCATTATTCTTTTTTTTCTCTCGGTGTCATGCAATCACATTTTTACTGATATTTCATCAGAAATGAAAATTTTATGTAATCTGGGGAGTAATGGAAAGTGTCGCATTAATTTTTATGGTACAAGAGATGGTGTTCCATCATCATTTGGCTTCCATCGGGAGGTTCCACATTTGATACAATCATTTCTTTCAGTAGTTTCCTCCCAAATTAAGTTGCAATCATTCGGGAAAGCATGAATTTTTTTTGAGAATCCAAGTTTATCAACTAACTTCCATGCCATATAGTGGTTTGAGGAAATATCTGCATCATATGGAAGTAAGTCCTTCAAGAAGGTAAGAATGTAATCGATTGCAGTATTTGAAATACCATATAGAGTTTTCCCATGAAACAATCGGATTAAAAATTCCAACTTTTTCATTTTACCACATTGCCGATATACTAGAGTCATCGCAGCATCATTCAATCTTTTCACCCTATCAACATCATCATTTTCATTGGACGCATCATGTGTACTTGTATTGAAATATTGTTGGTTGGACATCCTTTTCTTCTCATGATGCTGAATAAATGGAAATCAATCATATATCAAACTCTCCAATTCAGTCCTATCATTTGGATCATCAACATTTTGAGATTCCATTTTCTCTCCATTGTGATACCACACATAATAGTTTGTTTGGAAACCATATTTGGTTATATGATAGCTAACTACTTCATGACTCAACCAAGGTCATCAAACACAATTATAACATTGGAAGTGCATGTGACCACTTTCTGAAGCCTTGTCAAATGAAAAATCTAAAAAGATGTTCAAATTATTTTGAAAATAAGTTGAAATCCGATCAGTTACGTACATCCAACATATATCCATTCTGTAAAAAAAATACAATAAGTCATTTCAAAGCAATTCAATAATATTGAAGTTCAGTCAAAAAAATATTTAGTTAAATGAAAATTGTTTACTTTAAATAAAAGAATAACTGACACATTACTCTATACGAGAATCATATTATGAAATACAAAAAAATACAGTGTATATAAGAAAATAAGATAAAGAATTTCTAATTCCTATATTCAAGGATTGCCCAGTAAGATATTGGAAGTGGATCAAGGAATACATAATACTTAAGGGTATTTTTGGGAGTACATGAGTTTTATACTTTAACTTATTCAGGGAGATCAGGATTGGGAGTAGGATGAGGATCACATCAAAAGTAGTTATGGCCTCATCAAGTTTCACCTTAACCGTGGATTAAAGGATCCTAGGTTTGGGTCCATAGATCATAGGTTGGTAGAGTGTATTCATTGAATCATGTCCCAATTGATTTTGGAGAGGGACCTTCAATAGTTATAGGTACAGATTTGATTATATCAATGTTATTAGTTCCCTAATGTACTACTCGGTCTTCACATTCATTTATTTCTGATCTCATTTTTTCTTTTTTGTGGTTCTTGATAGATTTCCCCCCAATTTTTTAGGGCCTTAATACAAGCCTTTAGAATAGGATGGATCATTATTAGAAATGAACAATGTTTCATTTAGTGGTTGTATGTTATAGACATTAATGTTTTATCATGATCCAATATATTAAAAATGTTGATGTTATTTTTGGTACAAGACAGTTTACATATTATAAATATCACATTGATTTTTATAATAAGTGGATTTATTTTACCACCCCTAATGAGTTGGAGTACATTATTACTTGGGATTGAAACCTAGAGGTATGCGAAGCATGTCCATTCCTAGCCATGATTGGGTCAACTATAGCATAGATGGTAGGTATGGTTCTAAGAATAAGGAGGCACTGATGTTTGGGGTCCAAGGAGGAGGGTGGGGGGCTGTCCAGGTTCCAGGAAGGAGGGGGATGTCCTGGGTCTACAAAGGTGGGTGGGGGTTGTCCAGGGTCCAGGGAGGAGGGGGCTGTCCAGGGTCCAGGAAGGAGGGTGGGGGCTGTTCGGGGTCTAGGGAGGAGGGTGGGGGGGATGTCCAGGGCCCAGGAAGGAGGGCGGTTGTCATGGGTCCAAGAAGTAGGGGGGTTGTCCTGGGTGGACCTCAAACCACCGAATGGGGTTCCACTCTATAGTTCTAAGAATATATTATCCAAATTCATAAAGATTACACCTGTAAAAATGAAAAATTTAAATCAGTGCCTACTATAATTTCATGAAATTTAAGTGATATGTGTTTTGTGAAAAGCCTATACATTACAGTGTTGTTCGTGAATGATTGTTTTTTCCCATATGTGTATGGAATTCAGTAACAAGGATGATTTATTCTATTTAACCACTGTTATAGTGTAAGTTTATGAAGAATTATTGTATTTAACCAGTGTTCTAGTTTATTTTTAGATGAAGTGAGTTAGAAACCATGTTAGGCATGTCATTAGAACATGGGTTCTTCTATTTAACCATGTAGTCTTGAATTTCTGGGATGAAATTGTTTTGACAGAGCTAATTACTACCCACTCTATAGTATGGACAACACATCATGTGGGAATACACATGAAACAAATCCATTTGTAAATGGGACATTTTCAGCACCCCATTAGGCCCAACATAATTTTCACCATAAGGGATAGGGCATGTATATTTACATGGCTATCCAGGTCATGTATTGTGTGTACATTCCCATGTACATTCCCAGGACACTAGATTATCGTAGACACTATGTCAACTGTTATACACACCATGTGAACCCTTATACCATATCTCCATTATTAGAACCATTAATAACAACTTATTAAACAAAATCACTTGTAAAAGACAATAAAATTGAACATGAATCAATAATAATATTGGATATATCAATTAAAATGAATTCCTACTATATTACATCCTAAATGACCACCCACAACCATGATTAATGACCACAAACATCCCCTTTTGGCCAAATCAAAATTGTAAACAACATCACTTGTCAAAGATAATCAAATTGAACATAAATCAATAATAATATTGGATATATCAAGTAAAATGAGGTCATACTATATTACATGCTAAATGACCACCCACAACCATGATAAATGACCACCCACAACCATGATAAATGAACACAAAGATCCCCATTCGGCCAAATCAAAAGTGAAAAAAACACATAATTGCAGAACAAAAAAATCAAAAAATCACTTACAAATCTAATTTATCGAAGGAAAAATTCCTTGATTTATGATGGATCGATATGTGGAATAAGTTTGGCAGGAGGAAGATTGGATTTAGGGCACCAATCCAGTGGTGCAGAACTGCAATCGAGCTGAGGGGGAATAGATGCCCGATCTGTATTTAGGGTAATATTTTCCCAACAGTTTTTAAAAACCATTGGGAATGTATGTCTTTACCAACTGTTTAAGTAAACCGTTGGTAAAAAAGTGATATGGAAGGCCTTTACCAATGGTTTTGCAAAACCGTTGGTAAAAGCTTGTATAAAATCATCTATACCAACGGTTTACATAAACCGTTGGTATACATAGCCATTCCCAATGGTTTACATAAACCATTAGGATGTAAGTGTTGGTAAAAGTGGAATTTCTAGTAGTGATACAAAATATCCAGTCTAATAGATAGGTCTTGAAAATATAAAATAAAATAAAACTAAATAAAATAAAATGTAAGGACCTGACCTTAAAACATTACATAATCTTTTATTAAATGAATAATTCACATTGAGGATATTTTTAGGATTAGAGTTTTAGAGAATTAGGCCATAACTATTACATATCAACATTAAAATTACATGTAGACACTACTACTCGGTATCCATTTTTTTCATCAAATAAAAACTATTAAAAAGAAACATGTCTAGTTCAATGTTTTAGACATCATGAATTTTCCATGATCCTATCCATGACACTTTTCCACTTTATGTCCTATGAAAAACATTTCAAAAATACGGGATGAGCATAAAAAACTCAGTAATGGTTATAAAATAAGAAAATAAAACATTATCCCATCAATAAAAACAATTTAATGAAACCATACTTTTCAATTATAACATACCTTATGAAATCATAAGATTTATGAATAACACACAGAAATCATAAATCATAAAGGTAACTTGTGGAATAAAAAACATACATACATTGTATCTATCACAACTACATAGGGAGTTACATTGGAATCCCCACCACAGTATATTCCCTAAATCTCTTAGGAGAAACATTAATGTTTACCTCCGTCACGTTACCCAATGCATTGGAGAGCTATCTCGGGATCACCCACCCTAGGTTTATCACGGAACCACCCGTATACATAAAAAATGGTCAATAACCATAACATATTCATAAAAAATTAAATAATAATAAAATAAAGATAACATTTCCACATTCCAATTACAATATATCATTTCAAGATATTGACATAATCAATGCTTTATCAAACCATTTTTAAAACCATTTAAAACATTTAATAAAGATATTTTTTAATCAAAGTGTCCCATAGCACTTTGAAACTTTTAATGAAATTAATATTTTAAAACTTTAATGCCCATATAAACAAATCCATAAAACCATTTTGAAAACATGTACGTTAATGAAAAATATTTAGAAGATTAAAACATTAAAATGATATTTTAGTTTAGGAGTTCCTAACCAAATGAGAGATGCTTTAATAAAATTATTTGAAGAATAAAATTTAATAAAAACTTTATAATATCATGAGAATATAGGTATTCATGATATAATATTCCAAAGGATAGTATATACATAATAAAAAAGTGACTTGGAACATAACAACAATGAAGTCTTCATGGAATGTAAATTTAGAAAAAATCCCTTATAAAGACGGATCCTTAGATTAAGGATAAAAAAATTATATGATTATGCGTGAAAAATATAAATACAATCAATATGAATGGATATTCAGTGTAAATTAATCAAAGATAATTCACACATATTTGTTTTAAAACAACACCCATGACATGGATGTTAAACTCCATGAATGGAAACTAAGTTAAAATTACTCTTTTCAAGTTCATATCGATGTCTTGAGAATTTATCATGGAGTGATTATGTGTATCAAAAGTATATCCACACATAGGAGAGTGTAAATTACAACATAAATAAATAAACAGTGACTCCACACATAATCATAGCATGACATAATTATGAATTATAATATTAACCCAAGGAATGAAAATTGGGTTAAAAAGTTCTCTTATAGAAATTCGACAGTCTAACTACATCACTTTAAAATTCAGAAAATAAATTGATGAGAGAAAAATGAGTTTCTCAAAATATTGACCTAAAATGTACAGTAATAAGGACATATATAAGAACATATCCCAAAATAGGAAAATGAAAATTAAAAGACATGACATAAAAGAAGTCTTTCTCTAAAAGAGTGTGGTGAAAGGTTCCCTTACTGATTTGGTAACTTACGAAACAAACACCCCATGAAAGAAGGATCATATAATCAAGATGTAAATACCCATAAATTAAAGTATGTCACACAAATAATACAATCATTGTCAGTACATACACCACACAAAAGGAAATAGTGTCAAATATAGCATGAATCTCATGAGAATAAAAAGCGAGATGAAAACCCCTTACCACATTGTAATCAATCGAGTCGTATGGACAAAAGTTAATAACCACAAAATGAATAATAGAATACTGTGAATATAAATATAATAATGATAATATATATCAAATGGCAGTATAAAATACACCGCATGTAATAAACAATTGGCAAACAATGGAAATCTCACGGAACTAAAAGTGAGATAAGAAATCCCTTACCTCGTGTCCGAATTGACTCGTTTGTTACTTGTTCTTGTTGAATAATAAACATAAGTTAATTTATACTTGATTAAGAACATTTTTAAAGTTTATTATTCCTTTTATATCACTTATTAACAGTTTATAAACATTATTCAATCATTTATGTTAATAATGACCGTTTTGTCGATATTTGGTACTTGATTCAAAAATGAACTTGTTATAATTAAAAATTGTCCATGTTTTCAAAATTACATTATATTCATAATGATATTAATTATTTAGATATCATATATATCATATATGTCCTATATATATATATCTATTTATAATAGTACATAACATTTGGTGATAAGAAATGAAATGCACCGTTCATGGTGACGGTAAGTCGTACGTACGCATGAAAAATCCTTTCATTTATATTTCATATTTAATGGAATAAGAACATAATGATACATAGGTATATTATACTTATTATATAATATCATATATAATTTCATTAACTCCATCCTTTATACTTTCCACATATAGAATGAACGAGTCATATCACTTTGAGGGGGCGGTAGTCCGCACTTACTCAAATGAAATTATCGTGTTTACCCATTATGGAAACCATAAAGGTATGATATAAATGGAAAATACAGAATCATATAAAAAATATAAATATAATATATATCACATATAAAAATAGTTCCATCATAATGTCCACAATGAGAGGAAGTAGAAGATTATTGAACAGTCATCGTTTCGTGAGGCAATAGTTCGCCGTCCAGGAAAACTGTATGTTATTTAACCATTAGATGAACGTGTGTGTATGTTTAGTTAGAATAATTCTCATAAAATAACCTATAATATTGAGGATACTAGGGTTGTTATAATATAAAGTAATAAAAAGTGTTTAGGGGGTTTTAGAAGTAAAATAAAAGAATAGATATTAAGAGAAGATGTTACCTTTAAATTTGGTAACACCCTTTGGTTTGAACCATAAGGATTTGATGAAGTGTCTTCAGCCTAAGGGAAGGATTATAAGAGGAAGAGAGGTATTTAGGGAGATTAATTGGTTAGAGGCTGGATGATCCAAGGTGATCGAGAGGTGTGATTAATTGGTTATAGGTGAGGGATTTTTATAAGGGGGAGGAGGGGCTCTTTGGAAAAATTTGAAAATATTTTTTTATTATATAATGATTTTAGGTTTATAAAAGTCCCAAAATAATTAAATTCTAAGATAAGATGACTCATGTTTGAAATAAAACTATACAATAAGAATTGGACAGGTTTGGTATATTTTTTTAATTCTTATAACCTAATTTATTTAAATCATTCATTAATGATATAAACACTACATCATTATTGTGTCATAAATAATTTTATTTATATGATGTCTAAAAATTATAAAAAAAATACCATGATGTAGGAAATCTTTTTATATATTAAATTAATATTTATAGATGAAGAGATAACTTATATAACTCTATGTAAGAATTTATTTACTAAAAGATATATGTTTAAGATATTTTTGTCTTTACTTTAAATTAATTAATATAGTGTCATTATCACTCCCAAGTGGATCCATGGGGTCCCAAAATCGACCCAATGATTACCATGGTTGGAAATGTATCAACCGATAGGATTATGACACATTTTGGGGTAATTTGATATTATAATAATAATATTTTGTTACCCTTATTTACAAAATTTACCCTTTAACCATGCTAAATAATATTTTTACTGATGTAAATATTCCTAATGTATAAAAATAAAAGTTACATATTTACACAATTTTGACCTCCTGATTACAAACACAGAATCCGTTTTTCCAAATTCAAAACACAGAAATGGAATACATTAATTTAATATTAATTTGCATTGTCAAAACAAAAAGCATGTTTTTAAGAAATAATAACTATCAAAATATTGATGTTTGTTTATGTCCAATTTCAAAGTGAAATTACTTACAATGACAAAAATTGGATTAAATGGAAGAAAAATAATCTAATTAGACTTTAAAAACAATTAAAAAGATAATCTAACCATATAAATAAATTATATTAAATGGCAGTTTTGAATTAAAATATTGTAATTTTCACTAATCATTAAAAAATTTACATTATCATTAAAATACCAAAATTTATTCCCAAGTAAATTTTTACGTACCAATTGTAAATAAGAATATTATTTTTCAAAATATAACATATAAAAGAGATAAAAACTATATTTAAAAATGTTTCTTCATCAAAAGGTGGTAAATAACCTTTTAAAGAATATTAGAGTATTTAGGCTTAAAATCAGATTCATTCTTATTTTAAGCCTCTAAAATTTATCGGATAAATTTAAAAACATTTAACAAACATATATAATCATATTTTAGTTAGTTATATTCATTTTCTCCAATACAATGACTAGGCCTTAGCAAAGTTTTAAATTAATAATATTATTATATTATTTTTCGGTATAACTCAACGTTGTGTGCAACGTAAGTTTTCAAAGAAACCCATTGATGCGTATCAGGTACGCCATCGAACATAGCATCCCCTTTAAAAAAATTAATATTTAATTTAAAAATATTAATATATATGAAAATTTCATATTCTTTATTTACCTGGGATGTTACATCCTTCCCCCCCTTCTGGGAATTGCATCCTCGCTACTTTAAAATTGGGCTCAGAATCATCATTGAATGTCCCACATTGGAAAAAGAGTCCATAAAACTATCAATTTAAAATAAAGTAATATAAGTAAAAAGGTTACCCAAGACAAAATATACTCGGAAGCCATGAAAACATGGATATGGAGGAGAAAAAAAACCATCAAGTTCTAATAGAGAGTGATAGAAAACTTGATTAGGAGAAAGTTAACCACCATAAAATCACAAAATTGTGATGGGTTAAATATTATTTGATTCCCCATTTTGATAGGTTAAAAGACTATATGTTTGTTTTAAGTTACTTTTCATAAAGTTAAGGAATTTATTTATGAGATTAACTAAAAACGTAAGGAAACATACTTACTTGTCAAGTAGACTTTCATACTTTCCAAAATTTCTAGCACAAACTCATCTTTTCTCCAAACGGTAAGTATTCAAACTGACTTCATCACATTAAAATCATTAGAATAAACTTCTATAGTATCAAATAATCCACAAAATATGAACTATATATTTCCCCTATCTTTAAACATCAACCAAACCAAAATTATTAGTACGAGATCAGATAATCCCCAAAAAGGATAATCCTTTACAAAAAGCAATACTACTCTTCACCTCCCAAATTTATCCAATAGTACCCAAAATTCAACAAAGACCATTCAATACAAAAGTGTCGTTATAATTATTCAATATAATCCAAACTAACATTGAAACCCAAAACTTAAATTGTTTTAATCACATTGTCTTCCACGGTAAATCTTAAAATTTATCTCTAAATAACATCGACTACTCTTAGTGTCTCATATTGAAAAGTAACTAACCTAATCACATATTCTCTATTATAGGTTAATAATTTACTTAAATAACCCAAAAAACTTATAAGTCCATAATAAAAACATAGATTCCTCCAAAATAAAATTCCCCTATTACTCCTCAATTGAAATCCCAAAGTATTCTATTTTCCATAGGTATATAGTGTATCCCAAAAATAGAAAAAATCTTCCAAAACAACCTTTATCACTTAATCACCAAATCATTTTCATATATTAAGGACATCCATTTGACAAAACATAAGTTCCCAAAATCGACTTATTCTTGATCCATAAAACCATTTAACTAAAAAGAATAAGTCATACTAACCAGGGAATTCATATAGGATAGTGGTAGGAGATGCACCCTAGTCTCCCTTCGGTTGTGGGTTCGATTCCTAGGGCCTTACCAGATGCGACGGGTTGTCACCTGTCTTATAGGGGTTTCCTTTTTATAAAACTCAAAAATAACCCCAACATGTTTTAACCTAAAAGGTTTTATTATAACTTTCATTTTCATCCCAGTACATTAAAACCTCAATATCTAAATTCATGAATCCTTATATATATTGTCCTTTTTTATTATTTCAACTCCATATGATAAAATAAAACTATTCCTAATAGATAAAACAACATACCTTCATCATTGTATCCATACGGTTTCATCGTCATCTTGTTTACATAGGTAGAAGGTCCATGAATTGAAACAATGATGTAGAGATCATTCAAAATCATTTACTCCCTTAATCCAAATACACCTTGTACAACATGGGTCATATGGGTGTCTGTAGAAAAATAGTTTTGGAAAATAATCATGTACGTCATAAAATTTCTAAACATCTGACAAAACATGTTTTTTATAAAATAGTCAGACCGAATTTAAGTTGAAACTTTCAATTAATGGTCCTTTTAAAATTACACAATTATGTGCTGAGAGACTATATTATAAAAGAAAATATAAATAGGTTGTGCAAGGGTCTCCTTCTTCAGCACCTTTTTCAAAATCCTAATATTCTTCAACATCTTTAGATAAGGTTAAATATTTGAAAATTACTTGACAATATTTACCTTTCTTGAAAATATTAGAATATTGTGAAAATAGGATTTGATTAAACACAACCCATGATCCATGGTGATATTGAGGTATAGTGGAGGTGTTTGATATCTCAAACAACTTCTATTAAGTGAGTTGTATTCTAGAAAAAGTTTCAGAATCATCTGAACATGACTTTGCAATAATTATTACATGTATGTCAACATGGAGAGATATGAATGTTGTTTGATATCCTCCTACTTCTATTTGTGACTGAAATTCCTTGATTTGAAAAATTTATAAAAAAAAAGGATTTAACTGAAATAATAGATATATGGACTAACCAGGTGTTTAACTAAAACTCATAATCCCTAAAGTTGTCTAAATTGTCCTTTGATACCAAGTGTAAGGACATGACCTTAAAACATTACATAATCTTTAATTAAATGAATAATTCACATTGAGGATATTTTCAGGTTTAGGGTTTTAGAGAATTAGGCCATAACTATTACATATCAACATGAAAATTACATGTAGACAATACTACTCAGTATCCATTTTTTCATAAAATAAAAAATATTAAAAAGAAACATTTATAGTTCCATGTTTTAGGTTTCATGACTTTCCTTGATTCCATCCATACCATATTCCAATTTATGTCATGTGAAAAACATTTCAAAAACATGGTATGAGCATAAAAAGCTCAGTAAGGGTTATAACATAAGAAAAGAACACATTATCCCATCAAAAAATACAATTCAATGAAACCATACTTCTCAATCATAACATACCTTATAAAATCATAAGATTTACGAATAACACACATAAATCATAAATCATAAAGGTAACTTGTGGCATACAAAACGTACTTACATTGTAGATATCATATCTATATAGGGAGTTACGTTGGAATACTCATCACAGTATATTCCCTAAATCTCTTAGGAGAAAAAATTAATGTTAACCTATGTCACGTTACCCAATGCTTTGGAGAGCTATCTCGGGCTCACCCATTCTAGGTTTTTCACAGAACCACCCGTATACATAAACACTTCACACTAACTATAACATATTCATAACACATTAAACAATCATAAAATAAAGATAACATTTCCACATTTCAATCACAATATATCTTTTCAAGATATTGACATAATCAATGCTTTATCAAACCATTTTCAAAACCATTTAAAAAATTTAATAAAGAGAGTTTTGAATCAAAGTGTCCCATACCACTTTTAAGCTTTTAAACGAATTAAAATTTTAAAACATCAATGTCCATTTAAACAAATTCCGCAAACCATTTTGAAGGCATAGACATTAATTAGATATATTTAGAAGATTAAATCGTTAAAATGATATTTTAGTTAAGGAGTTCCTAACCAAATTAGAGGTGCTTGAATAAAAAAATTGAGAAATAAAATTTAATAAAAACTATAAAGTATCATGAGAATAAAGGTATTCATGATATAATATGCCAAAGGACAGTATATAAACCATATAAAAGTGAATTTGCGCATAACAACAATGAAGTCTCAATGGAATGTAAATTGAGATGAAATCCCTAATAAAGATGGTATATTTAGATTAAAGATGAATCAATTATATAATTATGCTTGAAAAATATAAATAGACTCAATATGATTGGATATTCAGTGTAAATCAATCAGAAAACATTCACAAATATTTTTTAAAAAACAACACTAATGACTTGGATGTTTAACTCAATTTATGGAAATTGAGTTAAAATTAATCTTATCAAGTTCATATCGACGACTTGAGATGTTATCAATGGAGTGATTATGTGTATCAAAAGTATATCCACAGAAATGGGAGTGTGAATTACACTATAAATAAATAAATAGCGATTCACACATAATCATATCATGACATAATTACGAATAATAAGATTAACCCAAGGAATGAAAATTGGGTTAAAAAGTTCTCTTACAGAAATTCAACAGCTTAACAGCATCGCTTTAAAATTCAGAAAATAAATTTATGAGAGATAAAATGGTTTATCATCCCAAGGAAATAAAATTTATAGCAATAAGGATATATATAAGAACATATCCCAGTGTTGGAAAATTGAAATTTAAAGACATGACATAAAAGAAGTCTTTTTCTAAAAGAGTGCGGTAAAAGGTTCCCTTACCGATTTGGTAACTTACGAAACATACACCCCATGAAAGAAGGATCATACAATGAAGATATAAATAACCATAAATTAATGTATGTTACACAAATAATACATTCAAGGGTAGTATATACATCACAAAAAATGAAATAGTGGAAAATATAGCATGAATCTCACGGTAAAAAAAAGTGAGATGAAAACCCCATACCATGTTGTAATCAATCGAGTCGTATGAACAAAAGTTAATAACCACAAAATTAATCAAAGAATACCATGAATATAAATATAATCATGCTAATATATTTCAAATTTTAGTACACAATACACCACATGCAACAAATAAGTGGAAAACAATGGAAATCTCACGGAATTAAAAGTGAGATTAGAAATCCCTTACCTCATGTCCGACTTGACTCGTTTGTTTATTGTTCTTCCTGATTAATAAAGTTAAGTTAATTTATACTTCCTTAATAACATTATTAAATTTTATTATTCTTTTATATCAATTATTAGCATATTATAAATATTATATAATCATTTAAGTTAATAATGGTCGTTTTGTTGATATTTGGTACTTGAGAAAACAATAAACCTGTTATAATTACAAAATGTCAATGTGGTAAAAATTCCATTATCTCCAGAATGATACTCATGATTTAGATATCATATATATCATATATATACAGTATATATATGTATTTATAATTGTACATAACATTTGGAGATAAGAAATGAAATGCACCATTCATGGAGACGGTAAGCCGTACGTATGCATGAACGCTACTATCATTTCTATTTAATATTTAATGGAATAAAAACATAATGATACATAGATATATTATAATTTTGATATAATATCATATATAATTTCATTAACTCCATCATTTATATGTTCCATGTATGGCATGAACGATTCATATCACTTTGAGGGGGGCGATAGTCTTCACTTCCTCAAATGAAATTATCGCGTTTACCAATTATGGAAACCATAAAGGTATGATATAAATAGAAAATACAAAAGAATTTAAAAAATATAAATATAATATATATCACATAGAAATATATTTCCATCATAATTTCCAAAATGAGAGGCGGTAGGAGATAATTGAACAATCATCATTTCATGAGGCAGTAGTTCGCCGTCCACACAAACCGTATGTTTTTTAACCATTAGATGGATGTGTGTAAGTGTAGTTAGAATAATTATCATAAAAATAAGCTATTATATTGAGGATACATGTTTTGTTATAAAATATAGTAATAAAAATAGTTTAGGGGGTTTTATAAGTAAAATTAAAGAAAAGAATTTAAGAGAATACATTGCTTTTAAATCGGGTAACTCCCTTTGGTTTGAACCAAAAGGAATCCTTGAAGTGCCTTACGACTAAGGTAAGGAATCGAGGAGGAATTTAGGGATGTAGGGAGCTTAATTGGGAATAGTTTTTATGATCCAAGGGGCTTGAGAGGTGTGAGTAATGGGTTAGAGGTGAGAGATTTTTATAAGTGGGAGGAGGGTCTCTTTACGAATGTTTGACAATATTATTTTATTATATAATGATTTTTGGTTTCTAATGGTCCAAAACTCATTAAAGTTAGAGATAAGATGAGTAATGTTCTAAATAAAATCATACAATAATAACTGGATAGGTTTTGGACAATGTTTTAATTTTGATAATCTTATTTATTTAAATCATTCATTAATGAGGTAAACAGTGCATCATTATTGTTTCACAAATAAATTTATTTATTTGATGTCTAAAAATTATATAAAAAAATACCATAATGTAGGAAATTTTTATATATTTAAAATTGATAATCATAGTCTAAGAGATAATTTATATAACACCATGTATGAAATTATTTACTAAAAGATAAATGTTTAAGTCATTTTGGTCATTACTTTAAATTAATTAATATAAAGTGTCATTATCACTCCCATGTGGATCCATGGGGTCCCAAAATCCACCCAAGGATGCCCATGGTCATAAATATATTAAAAAATAGAATTAGGAAAGATTTTAGGGAAATTTAATATTATTATAAAAATATTTTGTTACCCTTAGTTACCAGATTTACACTTTAACCATGTAAATAAATTTTTTATTGAAGTAAATATTCATAATGTCTAAAAATAAAAGTAACTATTTACAAAATTTTTACCTCCTCATTCTGAATATGTAATTCATTTTTCCTATTTCAAAACATAGAAGTGGAAGAAATTAATTTTCAATTAATTCTTGTTGTGAAAACAAAAAGCGTGTTTTTGAGAAATAATAACTATCAAAAGATTGACACTTGTTTATGTCCGATTTCAAAGTGAAATTATTTTCTATGACCAAAATTAGATTAAATGTTTAAAAAATAATCTAATTACACTTTAAAACCAATTAAAAATATAATCTAAGCATATAAATAAATTATATTAAAAGACAATTTTGAATTAAAATACAATATTTTTCACTATTCATTAAAAAATGTACATTGTCAGAAAAATACCAAAATTTCATCAAAATTACATTTTGATGTCCCAATTATAAAGAAGAATATTATTTTGTAAAATAAAACAAATAAAAGTGATAAAAACTACATTTAAAAAGGGTTTTCCATCAAATGGTTGTAAAACACCCTTTTAAAGTATATTAGAGTATTGAAGCTTAAAATTTGATTCTTTGTTATTTTAAACCTATAAATTTTATTGGATAAATGTAAAAAAATTTACAAACATATATAATCATATTTCAGTTAGCTCAATTCATTTTCACCAATACAAAAAATAGGTGTCAACTACCATTTAAAATAATAATAATATTATATTATTTTTTGGTATAACTCAACGTTGTGTGCAACATAAGTTTTCAAAGAAACCCATTGTTGCGTATCAGGTACACCATCAAACATAGCATCCCTCTATATTAAAATTAATATTTAATTTACAAATATTAAAAAATATGAAAATTACAAATTCTTTATTTACCTGGGATGTTACATCCTTCCCCCTTTTGGGAATTGCTTCCTCGCAATTTCAAAATTGTGCTCAGAATCTTCATTGAAAGTCTCACATCAGAAAAAGAGTCAATAAAACGGTAACTTTAAAATAAAGGAAGATAAGTACAAAGTTTACCCTAGACAAAAGATAATAGGAATCCATGAAAAAATGGATATGGATGAGAAAAAACCATCAAGTTCTGATGGAGAGTGATAGAAAACATGATTAGGAGAAATTTAACCACCATAAAATCAAAAATTTGTGATGGGTTAAAAATTATTTGATTCCCCAGTAGGAACAGTTAACAGACAATGTTTTTGTTTTAAGTTACTTTTCATAAAGTTGAGGAATTTATTTAGGAGCCTAATAAAAAACATAAGGAAACATAATTACATGTCATGTAGACTTTCATACTTTACAAAATTTCTACCACAAACTCATATTTTCTCCAAACGGTGAGTATTCAAATTGACTTGGTCACATTGAAAGCATTAAAATCAACTTCTAGAGTATCACAAAATCCAAAAAAGATGAACTACATATTTAACCTATCTTTAAACATCAACCAAAACCTAAATGGTTAGTACGAGATTAGATAATCCCCAAAAAGGAAAATCCTTTATAAAAAGAAATAATACTCTTAATCTCCGAAATTCAACAAAAAGTACCCAAAAATCAACAAAGACCATTCAATACACAACTGTCCTTAAAATTATTCAATATAATCCAAACTAATATTGAAACCCAAAACTCAGAAGGATTTAATCACATTTTCTTCCAAGATAAATATTACAATTTATCTCCAAATAACATCAACTACTCTTAATTTCTCATACTGAAATGTTTTTAACCTAATCACATATTCTCTATGATAGGTTAATCATTTCGATAAATAACCTAAAATGCTTATAAGTCCACAATAAAAACATTGGTTCCTTGAAAATAAAATTCCACCATTACTACTCAATTGAAATTCCAAAGTATTCTATTTTCTACAGGCATATAGTGTTTCCCCAAAATAGAGAACATCTTCCAAAAGTACCTTAATCACTTAATCACCAAATCCTTTTCCTATATTTAGGATATTAATTTGAAAAAATAAAAGTTCCCACAATCAAATTATTCTTGATCCATAAAATAATTTAACTAAAAAGAATAAGTCATACTAATCGGGGACTTCACGTAGGCTAGTGGTAGGCGATGCGGCCTTGTCACCTTTCGTTTGTGGGTTCGATTCCTGTGGCCTTACCGGACGTGACGGGTTGTCACCCATCTTATGGGGTGTCCTTTTTATAAAACTCAAAACTAACCCTAACATGTTTTAACCTCAAATGTTTTATTATATCTTTCATATTCATCCCAATACATTAAGACCTCAACATCTAAATTCATGAAGCCTTATTTATATTGTCCTTTTTTCTTATTTCAATTCCACATGATAACCTAAAACTATTCCTAATAGAAATAACAACATACCTACATCATGGTGTCCATATGGTTTCATCATCATCTTGTTTACGTAGGTAGAAGGTCCATGCATTGAAACAATGATTGAGAGATTCTTCAAAATACTTGGATTCCTTCATCAAAATAAAACTTGTACAACATGAGTCATATGGGTGTTTTTAGAAAAATTGTTTCGTAAAATAATCATGTATGTCATATAATTTCAAAACATTTTATAAAACATGATTTTTATAAAACAGTCGCACCTAATTTGAGTTGAAACTTTCAGTTAATGTTCCTTTTAAAATACCATAAGAATGTGCTGAGAGATTATATTATAAAATCAAAAATAAATAGGTTACACAAGGGTCTCCTTCTTCATCACGTTTTTCAAAATCATAATATGCTTCAAAATCATGAGATAAGTTAAAATATTTGAAACATCCTTGATAATATGTACCTTTATTGAAAATATGAGAATATTGTGAAAATATGATTTGTTTAAACACAACCCATTATCCATGATGATATCAAGGTATAGTGAAGGTTTTTGATATCTCAAACAACTTCTTGCAAGTGAGTTGTATGTAGAAAAAGTTTCACAATCATTTGAACACGACATTGCAATAATTAATGAAAGCATGTCATCATGAAGAGTTATGAATGTTGTTTAAGATCCCCCTCTTTCTATTTGTAACCGAGTTTCCTTGATCTGAAAAATTTATAAAACAAGGATTTAACTAAAATAATAGAAATTGGGACTAACCATGTGTTTAACTAAAAATCCTAATCCTTAAAGTTGTATAAACTGACCATTGATACCAACTGTAAGGACTCAGCCTTAAAACATTACATAATCTTGAATTAAATGAATAATTCCCATTGAGGATCTTTTCAGGTTTATAGTTTTAGAGAATTGGGCCATAATTATTATATATCAACTTGAAAATTACATGTAGACACTACTACTGAGTATCCATTTTTTTCGTTAAATAAAAACTCTTACAAATAATCATGTCTAATTCCATGTTTTAGATAGCATGAATTTTACTTGATCCCATCCATGACCCTATTCCACATTATGTCGTGTTAAGAGCATTTCAATAACTTGGGATGAGCATAAAAATCTCAGTAAGGGTTATAAAATAATGAAATAAATCATTATCCCATCAATAAATATAATTCAATGAAACCATACTTTTCAATCATAAAATACCTTATAAAATTATAATATTTATGAATAACACACATAAATCATAAATCATAAAGGTAAATTATGGCATATAAAACATACTTACATTGTAGTTATCACAAAAATAAAGGGAGTTTCATTAGAATACTCATCACAGTATATTCCCTAAATCTCTTAGGAGAACCAGTAACGTTAACCTCTGTCACGTTACCCAATGCTTTAGAGAGCTATCTCGGGCTCACCCGCCCTAGGTTTATCACGGAAACACCCGTATTCATAAACAATGCCCAATAACCATAACATATTCATAACACATTAAACAATCATAAAATAAAGATAACATCTCCACATTTCAATCAGAATATATCATTTCAAGATATTGACATAATCAATGTTTTATCAAACCATTTTCAAAAACATTTAAAACATTTAACAAAGAGATTTTTGAATTAAAGTGTCTTATACTGCTTTAAATATTTTAAAGTAATAAAAATTTTAAAACAAAAATGTTCATATAAATAAATACTTAAAACCATTTTGAAAGCATGAAAATTAATGAGAAATATTTAGAAGATTAAATCGTTAAAATGATATTTTAGTTAAGGAGTTCCTAACCAAATGAGAGATGCTTGAATACAAGTAATTGAGGAATAAAATTTAATAAAAAATTTATAATATCAAGAGAATAAAGGTATTCATGATATAATATGCCAATGGATAGTATATACACCATATAAAAGTGAATCAGTGCATAACAATAATGAATTCTCAATGGAATCTAAATTTAGATGAAATCCCTTATAAAGATGGTATATTTAGATTAAGGATGAATCAATTATATAATTATGTGTGAAAAAATACAAATAGACTCAATATGATTTTATATTAAGTGTAAATAAGTCATAAAACATTCACACATATTTTTATCAAAACAACACCAATGGATTGGATGTTTAACTCAATGAATGGAAATTGAGATTAAATTAATCTTATCAAGTTCATATCGATGACTTAAGAATTTATAAATGGAGTGATTATGTGTATAAATAGTATATACACAGAAAGGGGAGTGGGAATTAAAATATAAATACATAAATAGTGATTCGACACATAATCATATCATAACATAATTATGAATTAGAAGATTAACCCATGGAATGAAAATTGGGTTAAAAAGTTCTCTTACAGAAATTCGACAGCTTAACAGAGTCGATTTAAAATTTAGAAAATATGTTTATGAGAGATAAAAGGGTTTATAATCCCAGGGAAATAAAATTTATAGAAATAAGGATATATATAAGAACATATCCCAACACAGGAAAATGGAAATTTAAGGACAAGACATAAAAGAACTCTTTGTTTAAAAGAGTGCGGTGAAAGGTTCCCTTAACGATTTGGTATCTTACGAAACATACACCTCATGAAGGAAGGATCATACAATGAAGATATAAATAACCATAAATTAAAGTAAGTTACACAAAGAATATAATCAAGGGCAGTACATACACCACCCAAAAGGAAATATTGGCAAATATAGCATGGATCTCATGAGAATAAAAAGTGAGATGAAAATCCCTTACCACGTTGTAATCAATCGAGTGGTATGATAAAAAGTTAATAACAACTAAATGAATCACAGAATACCATGAATATAAATATAATCATGAAAATATATTTCCAATTTTAGTACACAATACACCACATGCAATAAATAGGTGGAGGACAATGGAAATCTTGCGGAATTAAAAGTGAGATAAGAAATCCCTTACCTCGTGTCTGACTTGACTCATTTGTTCATCGTTCTTCCTGAATAATAAAATAAAGTTAATGTATACTTCCTTAAGATTATTATTAATGTTTATTATTCCTTTTATATCACTTATTACCATATTATAAATATCATGAAATCATTTAAGTTAATAATGGTTGTTTGGTTGATAATTGGTACTTGAGTAAAAAATGAACTTGTTATAATTACAAAATGTCCATGTGGTAAAAATTAAATTATATACAGAATGATATTCATGATTTAGATGTCATTTATATCATATATATACAATATATATATGTATTTATAATAGTACATAACATTTGGAGATAAGAGATGAAATGCACCGTTCATGGAGATGGTAAGCCGTACGTATGCATGAACGCTACTTTCATTTCTATTTCATAAATAATGTAATAAGAAAATAATGATACATAAGTATATTATAATTATGATATAATATCATATATAATTTCATTAAATCCATCCTTTATATGTTCCACATATGGCATGAATGAGTCATATCACTTTGAGGGGGCGATAGTCTGCACTTCCTCAAATTAAATTATTGCGTTTACCTATTATGGAAACCATAAAGGGATGATATAAATGGAAAATACATAAGCATGTAAACAATATAAATTTAATATATATCACATATAAAAATAGTTCCATCATAATGACCAAAATTAGAGGCGGTAGGAGATAATTGAACAATCATCGTTTTGTGAGGCAGTAGTTCGCCATCCACAGAATTAATATATTCTTTAACCATTAGATGGAGGTGTGTGTAAGTTTTGTTAGAATACTTCTCATAAAAATAACCTAGTATATTTAGGATACTTTTGTTTTTATAAAATATATGAATCAAAAGAGTTTAGGGGGTTTTATAAGTAAGATAAAAGAAAAGAATTTAATAGAAGAGGTTACCTTTAAATCGGGTAACTCCCTTTGGTTGGAACCAAAAGGATTTCTTGAAGTGCCTTACGCGTAAGGGAAGGCTTATTTGAGGAAGAGTGGGATGTAGGGAGATTAATTGGGAAGAGGTTTGAAAATACAAGGGGCTTTAGTGGTGTGAGTAATGGGTTAGAGGTGAGATATTTTTAAAAGTGGGAGGAGGGGCTCTTTAGGAAAGATTGAAAATATTATTTTATTATATGAGGATTTTTGGTTTCTGAAGGTCTAAAACACATGAATGTCAGAGATAATATGACTAATGTTCGAAATAAAATCATCCAATAATAATTTTATAGGTTTTTTTATAATGTTTTAATTTTTATAATCTTATTTATTTAAATCATTCATTAATGAGGTAAACACTGCATCATTATTGTTTCAAAAATAATATTATTAATTTGATGTATAAAAATTATAAAACAAATACCATGATGTAGGAAATTTTCCTATATTTCAAATTAATATTTATATTAAAATTGATAACTTATATAACCCCATTAAGAATTTATTTATTAAAAGATATATGTTTAAGTCATTTTTATCTTTACTTTAAATTAATCAATATAAAGTGTCATTATCACTCACAAGTGGCTCCACGGGGTCCCAAAATAGACCCAAGGATGCCCATGGTCAGAAATATATCAACCAATAGTATTAGGACACATTTTAGGGTAATTTAATATTATTATAATAATATTTTGTTACCCTTATTTACCAGATTTACACTTTAACCATGGTAGATAATTTTTTTACTGAAGTAAATATTCATAATGTCTAAAAATAAAATTAAATATTTACACAATTTAGACCTTCTGATTCCAAATATGGAATCCATTTTTCCAAATTCAAAACATATAAGTGTCAGAAATTAATTTTAAATTTATTCTCATTGTGAAGAGAAAAAGCGTGTTTTTAAGAAATAATAACAATCAAAAGATTGACACTTGTTTAGGTCCAATTTGAAAGTGAAATTACTTCCAATGACCAAAATTAGATTAAATGGAAAAAATAATATAATTAAACTTTAAAACCAATTAAAAATTTAATCTATCCATATAAATAAATTATATTAAAAGACAATTTTGAATTAAAATACAACATTTTCACTATTCATTAAAATATGTACATTTTCAGAAAAAATCCAAAATTTTATCCAAAGTAAATTTTGATTTCCTAATTCTAAAGAAGAATATTATTTTTTAATATAGAAAATATAAAAGTTTTAAAAACTAGATTTAAAAAGGGTTCACCATCAAAAGGTGGTAAAATTCCCTTTTAAAGTATATTAGAGTATTTAAGCTTAAAATAAGATTCTTTATTATTTTAAGCCTCTTAAATTTATTGGATAAGTGTAAAAACATTTAACAAACATATATAATCATATTTTAGTTAGTTATATTCATTTCCTCCAACACAATGTCTAGGTCTTAGCTACCATTTAAATTAATAATATTATTATATTATTTTTCGGTATAACTCAACATTGTGTGCAACATAAGTTTTCAAAGAAACTCATTATTGCATATCTCGTACGCCATCTAACATAGAATCCCCTTAAAAGTAAAATTAATATTTAATTTGAAAATATTAATAATTAAGAAAATTTCATATTCTTTATTTACCTGGGATGTTACGTCCTTCTCTCCTTTTGGGAATGGCTTCCTCGCAATTTTAAAATTGGGCTCAGAATCTTCATTGAAATTCCCACATCAGAAAAATAGTCAATAAAACTGTTACTTTAAAGTAAAGGAAGATAAGTAAAAAGGTTACTCAAGAAAAAAGATACAAGGAATCCATGAAAACATAGATATGGTGGAGAAGAAAACCATCACGTTCTGATGGAGAGTGATAGAAAATATGATTATGAGAAATTTAACCACCAGAAAATCACAAATTTTTGATGGGTTAAAAAGTCTTTGATTCCCTAGTAGGAAAAGTTAACAGACAATGTTTTTGTTTTAAGTTACTTTTCATAATGTTGAGGAATTTATTTAGGAGCTTAACTAAAAACATAAGGAAACATACTTACATGTCATGTAGACTTTCAAAATTTTAAAAAATTCTACCACAATCTCATCTTTTCTCCAAACAGTGAGTATTCAAATTGACTTCATCACATTAAAAGCATTATAATCAACTTCTATAGTATCACATAATCCAAAAAAGATGAACTATATATTTCCCTTTTCTTTAAACATCAACCAAAACCCAAATGGTTAGTACGAGATTAGATAACCCCCAAAAAGGATAATCATTTATAGAAAGAAATACTACTCTTGATCTCCGAAATTAAACAAAAACTACACAAAATTCAATAAAGGCCATTCAATACACAATTGTCCTTAAAATTTTTCAATATAATCCAAACTAAGATTGAAACCCAAAACTCAGAAGGATTTAATCACATAGTCGTCCATAGTAAATCTTATAATTTATCTCCAAATAACATTGACTAATATGTCTCATACTGATAAGTATTTAACCTAATCCCATTTTATCTATGATATGTTAATCATTTCCTTAAATAATAAAAATTCTTATAAGACCACAATAAAAACATAGATTCCTCCAAAATAAAATTCCACCATTACTCCTCAATTGAAATCCCAAAGTATTCTATTTTCCATAGGCATAAAGTGTTTCCCCAAAATGGAGAACATCTTCCAAAATAACATTAATCCCCAAATAATTATCCTATATTTAGGATATTCATTTGACAAAACATAAGTTCCCACAATCAACTTATTCTTGATCCATAAAATCATTTAACTAAAAAGAATAAGTGATACTAACCAGGGACTTCATGTAGGATAGTGGTAGGTGATGTAGCCCTATCACCTTTTGGTTGTGGGTTCGATTCCTATGGCCTTTCCAGACGTGACGGGTTGTCACCCATCTTATGGTTGTCCTTTTTATAAAACTCCAAAATAACCCTAACATGTTTTAACCTCAAAGGTTTTATTATACCTTTAATTTTCATCACAATACATTAAGACCTCAACATCTAAATTCATGAAGCCTTATATATATTGTCCTTTTTTCTTATTCCAACTCCATATGATAAAATAAAACTATTACTAATAGAAATAACAACATACATACATCAGGGTGTTCATATGGTTTCATCATCATCTTTTTCAAATAGGTATAAGGTTTGTGCATTGAAGCAATGATTTATAGAATCTTCAAAATCATTTGATTCCTTCATCAAAACACACCTTGTACAACTTGGGTCATATGGGTGTTTGTAGAAAAATTGTTTCATAAAATAATCATGTCTGTCATATAATTTCAAAACATCTGAAAAAACATGATTTTTATAAAATAGTAGGACCAAATTTGAGTTGAAACTTTCAATTAATGGTCCTTTTAAAATACCATAAGAATGTGATGTGAGACTATATTGTAAAAGAAAATATAAACAGGTTGTGCAAGGGTCTCCTTCTTCAACACCTTTTTCAAAATCATAATATTCTTCAAAATCATTAGATAAGTTAAAATATTTGAAAATTTGCTGATAATATGTACCTTTCTTGAAAATATGAGATTATTATGAAAATCGGATTTGATTAAACACAACCCATGATCCACGATGATATCAAGGTATAGTGAAGGTGTTTGATATCTCAAACAACTTCTTGCAAGTGAGTTGTATGCTAGAAAACTTTTCACTATCATTTAAACACGAATTTGCAATAATTATTGCAAGCATGTCCCCAGGAAGAGCTAGGAATGTTATTTGAGATCCCATTACTTCTATTTGTAACCAACTTTCCTTGATCTAAAAAAGTTATAAAACAAGGATTTAACTGAAATAATAGAAATAGGGACTAACCATGTGTTTAACTAAAACTCATAATCCTTAATGTTGTCTAAACCGACCATTGATACCAACTGTAAGAGACCGACGTTAAAACATTACATAATCTTGAATTAAATGAATAATTCCCATTGAGGATCTTTTCAGGTTTATAGTTTTATAGAATTAGGCCATAACTATTATATATCAACTTGAAAATTACATGTAGACACTACTACTTAGTATCCATTTTTTTAATTAAATAAAATCTTTTAAAAAGAAACATGTATAATTCCATGTTTTAGACAACATGACTTTTTCTTGATCCCATCCATGACCCTATTCCACTTTATGTCGTGTGAAAAACAATTCAATAACTTGGGATGAGCATAAAAATCTCAGTAAGTGTTATAAAATAATGAAATAAAACATTATACCATCAATAAATACAATTCAATGAAACCATACTTTTCAATCATAATATACCTTATAAATCATAAGATTTATGAATAACACGCAGAAATCATAAATAATAAAGGTAACTTGTGTCATAAAAAACATACTTACATTTTATCTATCACAACTACATAGGGAGTTATGTTGGAATACTCATCACAGTATATTCCCTAAATCTCTTAGGAGAAACATTTGCGTTTACCTTCTTCATGTTACCCAATGCATTGGAGAGCTATCTCGGGCTCACCCGTCCTAGGTTTATCACGGAACCACCCATATACATAAACATTTCCCAATAACAATAACATATTCATAACACATTAAACAATCATAAAATAAAGATAACATTTCCACATTTCAATCACAATATATCATTTAAAGATATTGACATAATCAATGCTTTATCAAACCATTTTCAAAACCATTTAAAACATTTAATAATGATATTTTTGAATCAAAGTGATTCATACCACTTTGAAGATTTTAAATGAATTAAGATTTTAAAACCTTAATATAAATATAAATAAATCATTAAAATCATTTTGAAAACATGGACATTAAGGAGAAATATTTAGAAGATTAAATCATTAAAACGATATTTTAGTTAAGGAGTTTCTAACCAAATGAGAGATGCTTGAATACAAATAATTGAGGAATAAAATTTTATAAAAACATTATAATACCATGAGAATAAAGGTACTAATGATATAATATTCCAAAGGATAGTATATACAGCATATAAAAGTGAATTGGCACATAACAACAATGAAGTCTCAATGAAATGTAAATTGAGACGAAATCCCTTATAAAGACGGTATCCATAAATTAAGAATAAATAAATTATATAATTATTTCTGACAAATATAAATACAGTAAATATTATTGTATAATCATTTTAAATCAATTAGAGAACATTCACACATATTTTTGTAAGAACAACACCAAGGACTTGGATTTTTAACTCAATGAATGGAAATTGAGTTAAAATTACTCTTATCAAGTTCATATCGATGACTTGAGAATTTATCAATTGATTGATTATGTGTATCAAAATAATATCCACACAAAGGGGAGTGGAAATTACCACATGAAATAATAAACAGTGATTCTACATATAATCAGACCATGACATAATTATGAATTAGAAGATTGACCCAAGGAATGAAAATTGGGTTAAAAAGTTCTCTTATAGAAATTCGACAGTCTAACGACGTCGATTTAAAATTAAGAAAATAAGTTGATGAGAGAATAAGGAATTTATCATTCCATGGACACAAAATTTACATCAATAATGATAAATATAATAACATATCCCAACATAGGAATATGGAAATTAAAAGACATGACATAAAAGAAGTCTTTGTCTAAAAGAGTGCATTGAAATGTTCCCTTACCGATTTGGAAACTTATGAAACATACACCTAATGAATGAAGGATCATACAATGAAGATGTAAATACCAATAAATTAATGTATGTTACCCAAATAATACAATCATGGACCGGACATACACCACACAAAAGGAAATAGTTGCAAACATAGCATGAATCTCATGGGAATAAAAAGTGAGATGAAAACCCATTAACACATTGTAATCAATCGAGTCATATAGAACAAAAGTTAATAAAAAAAATTAATAACATAATAACATGAATATAAATATAATCATGATAATATATATCAAATTTTAGTACACAATACACCACATTCAATAAATAAGTGGTGAATAATGGAAATCTCACGGAATTAAAAGTGAGATAACAAATCTCTTACATCGTGTCCGACATGACTCGTTTGTTACTTGTTCTTCCTAAATAATAAAAATATGTTAATTTATATTTTCTTAAGGAAATTTTTAATGTTTATTATTCCTTTTATATCACTTATTACCATGTTATAAACATTATGAAATCATTTAAGTTAATAATGGTCGTTTTGTCGATATTTGGTACTTAAGTCAAAAATGAACTTGTTATAATTAAAAATTGTCCATGTGGTCAAAATTACATTATCTCCAAAATGATATTAATTTTTTATATATCATATATATCATATATATCCAGTATATATATCTATTTATAATAGTATATAACATTTGGAGATAATAAATGAAATGCGCCGTTCATGGAGATGGTAAGCCGTACGTACTCTTGAACACTTCTTTCATTCCTATTTCATATTTAATGGAATAAAAAAACAATCATACATAGGTATATTTTAATTACAGTATAATATCATATATATTTTCATTAACTCCATCCTTTATTAGCTCCACGAATGGCATGAACGAGTCATATCACTTTGAGGGGGCGACAGTCATCATTTCCTCAAATGCAATTATCACGTTTACCCATTATGGAAACCATAAAGGTGTGATATAAATGAAAAATAAAGAAGAATATAAAAAATATAAATATAATATATATCACATACAAATACAGTTCCATCATAATGTCCTCTATGAGAGACGGTAGGAGATAATTGAACAATCATCGTTTCGTGAGGCAGTAGTACGCCGTCCACCAAAACAGTATGTTCTTTAACCATTAGATGGAGATGTGTCTAAGTTTAGTTAGAATAATTTTCATAAAAAAAACCTAGTTTAATTAGGATGTCTGTTTTTTTATAAAATAATGGAATAGAAATAGTTTATGGTGTTGTAGATGTAAAATAAAAGAAAAGAATTTAAGAGAAGACGTTACCTTTAAATCGGGTAACTCCCTTTGGTTTGAACCAAAAGGATTTCTTAAAGATCTATCTGCCTAAGGAAAGGATTCTAGGAGGAATATAGGGATGTAGGGAGCTTAATTGGGTAGATTTTGGATGAGGCAAGGGGATTGGGAGGTCTGAGTAATGGGTTACAAATGAGGGCCTTTTAAATGGGTGAGGAGGGGCTCTTGGAAAGTTTGAAAATATTATTTTATTATATAATGATTTTCAGTTTATAAAGGTCCAAAACTGATTAATGTCGAAGATAAGATGACTAATGTTCGAAATTAAATCATCCAATAATAATTTTACTGGTTTTGAATATTGTTTTAATTTTTATAATCTTATTTATTTAAATCATTCATTAATGAGGTAAACACTATGTCATTATTATGTAATAAATAATTTTATTTATTTTATGTATAAAAATTATAAAAAGATATCATGATATAGGTATTATTTTTAGATTTTAAATTAATATTTATTGTCAAAGTTATAACTTATATATCCCCATGTAAGAATTTATTTACTAAAAGATATATGTTTAAGTCATTTTTTTTACTTTAAATTAATTAATATAAAGTGTCATTATCACTCCCATGTGGCTCCATGGGGTCCCAAAATCGACCCAAGGATGCCCATGGTCTGAAAAGTATCAAAAAATAGGATTAGAACACATTTTAGGGTAATTTAATAATATTATAATAATTTATGTTTAACCTTATTTACAAGATCTACCCTTTAACCATGGTAAATAAAATTTTTACTGAAGAAAATATTCATAATGTATGAAAATAAAAGTTACCTATATACACAATTTGGACCTCCTGATTCCAAATATGGATTCCATTTTTCCAAATTCAAAACATAGAAGTAGAGGAAATTAATTTAAAATTAATTCTCATTGTCAAAACAAAAAGCGTGTTTTTAATAAATAATAACTATCAAAAGATTGACACTTGTTTATGTCCAATTTCAAAGTGAAATTACTAAAAATGACCAAAACATGATTAAATGGTAAAACAATAATCTAACTAAACTTTAAAACCAATTAAAAAGATAATATAAACATATAAATAAATTAGATTAAAATGAAGTTTTGAATTAAAATACATTATTTTTCACTATTCATTAAAAAGATGTACATTTTCAGAAAAATTCCAAAATTTCATACAAAGTAAATTTTGATGTCCCTATTACAAAAAATAATATTATTTTGTCAAATAGAACATATAAAAGTGACACAAACTAGATTTAAAAAGTGTTCACCATCAAAAGTTGGTAAACGACCTTTTAAAGAATATTAGAGTACTTATGCTTAAAATAAGATTCTTTCTTATTTTATGCCTCTAAAATTTATTGGATAAATTTAAAAACATTTAAAAAAACATATATAATCATATTTTATTTAGTTATATTCATTCTCGAAAATACAATTTCTTGGCATTAACTACCAATTAAATTAATAATATTATTATATTATTTTTCAGTATAACTCCATGTTGTGTGCAACATTAGTTTTAAAAGAAACCCATTATTGTGTATTAGGTACTCCATCGAACATCTAATCCACTTTAAAGTAAAATTAATATTTAATTTAAAAATATTAATAAATATTAAAATTTCATATTGTTTATTTACTTGAGATGTTATAGAAAATTTAAGGTCCACTAGTTAACAATATCTACTTAACTATTACTAACCATAGTACCAAATTCATTATGATAATCATATTCATTAATTTTTTCATCATAAAATTGTAATCAATGGGTTAGTCATTCCCATCATTCACACAATTTTAGTGTAATTTATCATTCTTCATAAGAAAATAAGTCAAGTCCCTATCTCACTAGGGATAACAGATCACAACGTCAAAATTTCCTCACATTAAACCCTCAGTCTTGGTTTAATGAAACTGTTAGAAGAATATAGCTTCCTCCCCTTCCCTAACATGTGCATTGAGGGTTGAGCTAGAGCATAAGTGCAACTCAACTCGTGGGAGGAGCCTCGATCCTTTATACCACACCTCTATCCATGTGCACATTCTTATTCATCCATTCACCACACATAAAATACATCACATACAACACAACCAAAACATACAAAAACCACAATTAATAACAATCGATATGGGAATTAATATTATTCCATAACCCATCAACACATTTTCCATTTACATTACATAACCCATTTAACCCAAATCTATTTCTCTTTCCTAACTTCCTAAGCATAATGATATATTACCTTATTATCATCCCATTTCACATATTCATCAATTCCCTTATGATATCCCATTTAGCATATTTTTAGCTCACATTCCATTACAAATTAAAATTTTCATCATCTCATATTCACTAACTCCGTTAGGTATTTCTATTATAGTTCATAAGACACATGTCACAATCTCAATTAACCAATTTAACCCATTTATGCAACATGTGAACCAACCCCTTAATCCATTACCAAACATAGACACACTAAAAATATTCCATTTTTTACTTCCATTAAACTTATCAACATACTCGACAAGGGTCCTACATCATCACACAATAACCTTCCACATAACCAATTTCTTGACACGAAAAATATCGACACAATAAATGGATGGACCTAAATAAGTCACTTAATCCTCGATGTATCCTCTGGGGACCATGAGGGTTTCAACATGTCATTTACACACCCACTTTACCAAGCCTCACCAAAGGAATCAAAATTACAACAATAGGTGACCATGAACAAAACCAAACATGCATGAATATATAACGAATCTATGGGATAAAACATATATTCCACATACCTCGAATCTTTTGAAAAAATTCACTCTCAATCGTGGCCTTAGATCCCAATTCAACTACCCTTTGAAGCCTCAACCTAAATATCATTCAAAAAAGGGGGTTTTAGAGATTCAGATAGATATGAGAGAAATATGATATCCCTAAACCCAAAAGAATAGAAAGAGTGGGATTAAAAATACCCAGAGATTTGATCCATAATCAACGGCACTCCATATAGCCTTAGATCGAAGGATGATAACCCTTTAGAAGATTGGGTGGTCAGTTCACACATCTAGGGTTACAGAATTAGGAAAAAAGTAAAATACCGAGTTACACTTACAAATCCTGAGTTGGAAATTTTCTAATTTTTCCCAACTTTATTGGGCTGCATGGTTTACCCACACAATTTTCTAAACCACGTACAAACCATGCGCAAGACACTATCCAGATAAGTTAGATGATACAGTTACCTAGGTAGCTCTATACAGTTTACAAACTATGCTCCAACCACGTGTGATTCCACTTTCCCAAAATTTCTCTTACCTCACATAGTTAACTTAACAAACTTTGCGCCAACCATGGGCATAGCACGGTTTGGATCGATTTTCCTTGCAATCCGGTCCTGATCCCCTAAAACAAATCTGAGGCCCCCCACACTCTTAATAAACATCTTCTTAACCCAAAACAAGATATTGAAAAAAAAATTAAATAGGTACATACATTCATGAGGTCCAAGATCTTACGACCTTCCCACATTCGGACTAATCATCCTCAAGATTCTCTTCCCAAGAATAAATGAGTTTTTGAAGAAAAGTGATCAGGCCACTAGGCCCACATATCTGATTCTCGCTCCCAAGTTTAAACCAAAGAATTCAAATTCTACCATAAAATTTGATCCAAGGGCACAACATTTCCCCATAATACTTTCTCAATGTGGTCCACAATATAAACCAGATTCTACTCAGACGATGTATTGGCCTCAAGATAAACATCTTAAACATCAATCACATGATAGGGATCAGAGTGACACTACTAGAGTTAATAAACATGAATTAAATCGTACATTCCAACCAGTAAACCATTGTTCTAATCCTCTCCACACACTAGAACAACCCCATATACCTGGGCACAAAAATTCCATGTCTCCAAACTCGATGGTGACCTAATCTTGGAGACACCTAGAGAAACAAACTATCTCCCAGCATAAACTCAAGAGGTATATGATGTCAATCACCATATGAGTTCTATCAACTCATTTCCATTGACATGAAATTTTGAATCAATCGATCCTTTTTCTACATCTCCTATACAAGACTTGGTTTGAATAACTTAGAATCCCTAGGTTATATCCAACACAACAGAGATCTACATGGTATCCCATAGAGTTCCACAAAAAGCGCCATCTAAACCATAACCTGAAAACTATTTTTATAAGAAAACATAATGAGTGACAATTTCTACTCCCATGTACCACTGAAATCCAGAACACAAGCTCTCAACATGTCCTCTAATACCTGAATTGTATGATCTAAATTCCCATATGTCTATGGGTGTTAATTCATAATAAAAAACACCTAGGTACCAAGTGCCTTCTATAATCCCTGCTAGAAGTGCGATGTAAAACAAGGATCATGATCCAAAATTATGGTTCTCAAAAAACCCTGCAACTGCACTATCTCTTGAATTTAAAACTCATCCAACTAATCAACCGTGCATGTTTCCTGTATCATCAAGAAATGAGCCACTTTAGTCTTTCGATCCACAACTACCAAAATTGAATCATTCTTTTGAGGAGTCCTTGGAAGAAACACTATGAAGTCCATCCTCATGTTATTCCACTTACACTCTAGAATGGGAAATGACTGCAAAAACCCACTAGAGCCTTGATATTTAGTTTTCACCTACTGGTAGGTAAGACATTATACCAGAAATCCCACAACCTCTTTCTTCATTCCCGACTACCAATACTCTTGAAAAGGATCACACTACATTTTAGTCAAACTAGGACACACTTCCCACTTTGATTATTATAAATAATGAATAAAATCTTCCTGCACACCTGTTGGCACCAAAACATGACCCTGAATATAAAAAATTACACTATAACCAATGGCTCAACTAGAATGTGATCCCACACCTTTAAGACTTTCCATCATAGCCAAACACTTCAGATCCACCTTCTGACTCTCCTTGACCTATCTCAAGTGCATGGAATCAACTTCTATAGATGAAATTATTATTTTCCCATGCCCATCCTATACTTCCAGGTGATTCTCAGAAGAAAATACCATAATTTTTAACTCAATTTTGGATTCTTGAACCACATGATTCTGAGTCTTCTAACTCAGAGCATCCACATCGCTATTCCCTTTACCTATTGTGTAAACCAGCCCGATATCAAAGGATTCCAGGTACTCAACCCAACTTCGATTCTAAAGATTCAAATCTCTATGGGAGGAGATGTACAAAAGGATTTTATTATTGGTAAACATCATGAATCTTTCAACTAATGAGTAATGCCTCCAACACTTAAAAGAATAAACAACAAATTCTCGATTAATATCCTGATTGGGGTAATTTCATTCATGTGGTGTTATCTATATTGAACCATATGATACAACCCAATCATCCTGCAATAACACTGCCATGAGTCCAACACCAGACACATAAAAGAACAATGTGTACCTCTTTCCAGGTTTAGGTATGATCAAAATCGGTGTGGTATTAAAATACTTCTTCAAATCTTGAAAATAATTCTCACATGCCTTTGACCTCTTAAAATTAACCCCCTTCTTGGATACGCCTAACAGTGGCGCTTCTAAAAGAAAAAAAAATTAATGAAACTTTGGTAATAACTGGCCAAACCCAAGAAACTCCGAACATCATATGAATTCTTGGGCCACTCCCAAGACAAAATAGCATGTAATTTCTATGGATCCACCAACACACCTACCATAGAAATGATGTGTCCTATGAAATTCACCTTTTTAATCCAGAATATACATTTTAAAGTATTGGTGTAAATCCTATAATATCTTAGTGTAATTAAGAAGATATCAAGATTTATGGAATGGTCATCAATGGTTCTCAAGTACCCCATAATTTCATCAAAAAATACAACCACAAACTGATCTAGGTATGGGTGAAATGTTCATTTCATTAAATCCATGAACACAGTTAGTGTGTTGGTCAACCTGAACAACCTCACCACAAATTCATACAAATTTTACCTGTTTCGGAAAGATATTCACGGTATGTTATAAGGTCTCACACTCAACTAATAGTATCCCAATCTCAAATAGATCTTAGAGAACACCAAAACACCCATCAATCAGTTAAAAATATCATCAATCATGGGAAGTGGGGACCTATTCTTAACTATCATCTGATTCATATTTCTATAATAAATACATAACCTCAAATATATATCTTTCTTATTTGAAAATATCATGGTAGATCCCCTTGGGGATGTACTAGGAAGGATGAGTCCCCTTTTATCCAACATTATAGTTCATGGAGTTCTTCTGGTTCTGTTCCATATGGATGAATGGAAACTGATTTAGCCCCTAGAAGCAACTCGATAGTAAACTAAAAAAATCCTCTCAGGTGGTAGCCCTAATAATTCATTAGGAAACACATCCTACAATTGATCCACAAGGGGAGGAAAATATATTGTTCCCTTCCTCCTTCATCCAGCACAAGGAAAGTCACTTGGGTCATGAGTTCTCCACATGGAAAATGAATTGGACTTGTGTAGCCTATTAGTGCATCCCACTCACCATGAAATACATAAGTATCTTCATCAAGAGATGTGAACATTACCCACCATCGGTAATAATCAACATAACCCACACACTCATTCCCTGGCTTGTCCCAACACAACTATGAACTGGGTAGAGATAAAAAAGTTTCAGGTACCTATGTAAAATAGAGAATTAACGAGCATGGAAGCTACAAGAAATGTACCAGAAATGGTAGATGGTCCAACCTCACCCCTCTAGTGGAGAACTATTGAAAACTTCCTATTGTCTCCCAACCAGTACATGTCTTCATGGTGTAATTTATCTACAATTACAAACATGAGATTTATAACTCAAACAATAAAGCATTAAAAAAATATATATTAGAAGGCTCATTTATAGCCATAAACAAACCATTTCTCAAACACCACCCAAACCGACCTTGTCATACATAGAAAAATACCCTTGACTATCTCTACCAAGGACTATAGTAGACATGGTATAACTAACTCACATGGTTACAAGACTCACATTCTACAACCTTTTAAAATTATTTTCATATCACAATTTACTTTAATAGAATTTTCATTCACTTAGCACCCTTTATCAAGCATAATTTTATAACTATTATTTAACATTTTAATACCCTTTTTACCCATTAGTATCACTTCTTTAGACACCATTTTCATCACTTCCAAGAAATCACATGCATCCCCCCCCTTTATGTCCCAAACACACATCCTATGTGTGTGCCTACAATGATGCATGTCACTTACCTACTTAGGTTCCTAGAATGATGCATTAATGCACAAACTTGTTCCATTATAACCACAAGAAAAATATCATAAAACTGTCACATCACAAAATAGGTGCACCAACCAATGGTAAAATATAATCAAATATAACAACACACAACAAGAATTAAAATTCCCACCATGGGTGACTTGTGCTTTCCCTCGTACTTAGGTTTGGTAAACCCAATAACGAGATCATTTCCAAGGCCTAACACCTTCCTAACCTCATATTTACCATTCCCAAATAGTAATTCAAAGAAAATACCTGACACTAATACAACTTTGAAACATCCCCAACTTGGGAACCACTACACTCGTGCCCTAAGTAGAGTCTTCAAATGACCTCAAGTGCACCTCCCTGTATGCTAGAGGTTTTCAAATATCATCAAGGTGATTAAATCCAAGCAAGGAGATTATACCCTCTATACCATAGTATTCCAAAATAGATAAACCAAAGAAATATAAAAGTGATATATAAAATCCAATAAACATGCATAAACAAGTATCTCCCAAAATAGGGTAGAACCATAGCTAATGTAAATATACCATTTCATACTAAACAGTTCCAAGTGATGAAAACCAAAAAATAAATACAAATAGAGAAATCCCCAAAATATTTCTCACTCCGTGCCCAGGAACTCATCCATGCACATACCAAACCTAACTCACTTTCCTGGAATGGGACATTTTTCCTTTTCCCAACCTGCAACCATGAAATTTTCTTGGGTACCCAATGGAGGCCTGAGAAGGGTGTGATTGTAGGTTTCAAGCGTAGAGGAAGTGTGTTTATGGGTATACCCAACTTTAATTTTTCTGTTAACAATGATCAATTCGAGATCCATCAAGATAATAAAATGTTAGATCTTTATAATAGAACAAATAATGAAAGAAAAGGAAGTCTCAGAACTATAGATAAGATCATCATATATTGATTATAATTAATTTAATTAAAAGACAATAATTACCTTGATGGAATTCTATCTCCGTTGATTTTTATAGTCACGACTTGATGTGATAGGTCGTTGCATCGTAGAATCCAAGTGTAGGGTTTCTCTAGAGGTGATCCACTTGTGTTCCACGTATCTTGGGATGTTGCCAAAGGGATCTCTGGGTGCTAGTGCTGAAGGGCCTTTGCTTGAAATGTCCACCTTCGATCTCCTCAAGAGTCGCTTGAAAAGCGCTCTCATTGATCCAGTGGAGGAGGATCTCTCTTTTAGCTTGAGATCATTATTGGAAGAACAATAATTCTCACTTAGCTCGAGAGCTTTATCTAGATCCATTGTGCACAACCTCGAAAAATATGGCCAGGCTAATGATAATTATATAATTAGGATTTTAATTACTTAGATTAAAAAAATTAATTAATTACCAAAAATAATTTATTCATTTCATTTAATTCCTATTAATACCCCATGTCTAATAATAATAGTTGACTATTATTAGTACTTGACATGCACCCAACGAATTACACCTAATATTATTTATTGAAATAAATAATATTATTTCTCAAAAATCCCTAGAAAAACTACACGACATGTATATTAATATAAATGGTGGGTACTTTTATATTTTCTTTATTTCATATACTATAATTATTAGACATTGAATAATGGCTATTTTTTTCTCAAATAAATATCACTATATTAATCACTAATAAATATATTATTTTTCTCACAATATATTCTCTCGAATAACTAGTGTCAAAATAAATGAGATCAGGAATCCTTGAATAATTATTAAACCACAATCAGGAATAATCATTATTCAACTTGTAAAATTAATATTTAACTGAGATACTTGGACACACTTAGTGTGTGACCCTCTAAGCCTCTTTCTCAGTGGCATGAGGTAGATCCTGCCTAAAGTCCAAGGTTAGCATCTACAAACACACCAAGGCACCCATAGATAAAGAAGTTAACACTGCAATGATGTGTCACCTCCTACGAACACTAACCATGTAATGTAATCCCTTTTTCTCGATATCTCAAATCAAGTGGGTTTCATGATAGTGCCATCAACCAATGTGCTCGATTATTCTTTCTTTGACTTCCTGGAATTGAACTAGACCATTCCTTACCATGGACATGGATCTATTTAGTCTATATCAATTCCATCAAAGGGCCTGCGATATCTACTTCCGTTATAAAAAATGGAAGGGAAAAATCCTTTCTTACATTATCTACTAATGATGTATTACTCGTGACGCACCCAACATATCCTACCTCATTGTGAATAGTGTTTCATCACTATTTTTGTCAATACATCTAAGTCTTTGAGTTGTAATACCCATTAATACTAATCTTAAATTATAAGGACCAATACACACATTTACTGATAGGAACATCCAACGACACTATGAAATGTGGATTTCCTACTGGCGGGTCTCGTTCTCATAATATCATCTAGAATATTACCAAAAGTGCACACCATGAGAAGGTCCCTCATGTTTTATGACTCCTCACCCCTAATGGATTGTATTATTTGTGTCCCTCAAATAACATCATCTAGCCATAGAACATATATTCAAGAACAGTGTTATGGAACTTTCAGGTTGTCATCATAGCAGGGATCCACTATAACCCATTAATTCCATATAAATCCTTAGGAAATTTTCACATTCATTGTCACGTAGAAGGAAAATTAATATGTGATAAGGTATTTATTAAGAAATAAAGTAATAAAGTAGCTGGTTCTAGGCCACCAACTCCAATAGCCTCCCACTTGTACTATAGCCAACTACTAACAACCTTTAACTCACTATCTCTCACATGATATTCATGCTTCTACTGAGGTAGGCCTTTAGTCATGGGGTCTACCACGTTATCTTCAAGGGACACCCTGATCACTACAAATTCACCCCTTTTAAAGAAATCCCTCAATAGGTGATACATCTGGAGTATGTGCTTTATCCGTTGATGGGACCATGGTTTTTTTTCAAGAGCCACCACTACAGTATTATCTCAATAAAATGTGATAGGATCTTTATTTATAGGCACCAAATCATGTTCCTAAACCAAGTTCCAAGTCCTGATGGATTCCATGGCTGCATTAGAAGCATCTATGTATTCAGACTCCATTGTTGAATTGGTGAAAACAATTTTTTTGAACTCTTCAAACTCATAGCTCCACCATTGAGACAGAAAACATATCCAGATTGCAACTTCAGATTGTTATGATCATTCTGAAAACTATCATCATCTTACCCTCTGATGACAATCTCCTCGTCTCCTCCATACACTAGGAACATATCCTTATTTCTTCTTAGATACTTAAGGATAGTCTTAACAGTAGTTCAATGCTGTTCTCCTAGAGCTTCTTGATATCTTCCTACCATGATCAGTGTATAGGCAACATCAATCCTGGTACATAACATGGAATACATGATGGATCCTATAGCCGAAGCATATGGTATCTTACTCATTCTATCTTTCTCTTGTTGGTTCTGAGGACCCATTTTAATAGAAATATGTAGGCCATGTGACACTGGAACCAATCCCCTCTTGGATTGTTCTATACTAAATCGCTTTAGTATTTGTTCAATGTATGTACCCTGACTTATTCCAAGAAGCCATTTGGATCTATCAAGAATGATATTGATCCCTAGAATGTAGGATAATTCACCTAATTCTTTCATAGAGAAACACATGTTCAACCAGTCCTTAACTATTTGTAAGACTGGTACATCATTTCCAATAAGTGATATGTTGTCAAATTATACTACTAGGATAACGATCACATTCCCATTATACTAATTATAAACACATGGCTCATATTCATTTATAATGAAACCAAATTCCTTTATGGCTTCATCAAATTGAATGTTCCATGACCTGGATTCTTGGTTTAATCCATAAATGGATTTCTGCAATATGAAAATCCATTTGGCTTCACCTGGTGTCACAAACCATTCTGGTAGTGTCATATATATATCCTCCTAAAGGTTCCCATTAAGGAACACTTTTTTGACATCCATTTTCCAAATCACATAGTCATGGTATGTAGCTATGGAATGTATGATTCTTATAGATTTAAACATGGAAACTCAGGATAAGGTTTCATCATAGTAAATTCCTTTACGCTGTCTGAATCCTTTAGCCACTAGCCTTGCTTTATAGGTGCTAACTTGACCTTCCATGACCAGTTTTCTCTTGAATACCCAGTTGCATCCAATAGGATTTACATCAACTGGCTCATCGACAAGAACCGAGACTTGGTTCTAATACATGGAATACATGTCAAAATTCATAGATTCTAGACATCTTGAAGCTTATGATATTTCTACTACTTCCAGGTAGAAGATAGTTTCATCATTGTCCAAAAATAATGATTCACCATCCTCAGAGACTAGGAAACTAAATCTCTCTGGTTCCCTTACCTCTCTTGAGCACTTACACAGTACTTGTGTTTTTGGAACCTCTTCCATGGGGACCTATGAAACTTGTTCCTATACCAACTCCAATGTATCATGAGCATTAATTTTTTTGAATTCAATCTTTATCCCACTATCCTTTTTGAGGATGTGCTCCCTCTCATGAAAGATGACTTGTTTGGTGACAATCACTTTCTTTTATGAAGGGTTATATATGTAATATCCTTTCGTTTCCTTGGGATATCCTATAAAGATACACTTCATGCCCCAGGGAGCTAGTTTGTTTCCTAAGAAGGCCTTAAAAATTCCTCGCATCCCCATACATCTGTGTGTGACAAAACGGGTTTCTTTTCCTTCCATATCTTGGAGGGAAATCCATTTTCCGCATTAGTTGGTACTCTATTTAACGTGTATGTTGCAATTTGTTATGCGTATCCCCAAAAGAATAATGTAATATCTGCATGACTCATCATCAGCCTCACCATGTCCAATAAGGTGTGGTTCCTCCTTTCACTAACACCATTCCACTGTGGTGTATAATGAGGAGTGAGCTGAGATAGAATCCCAGACCCCCGTAGAAGATTGATGAACTCTTGGTTCTGATATTCCTCACCTCGATCCGATCAAAGTTTCTTTATCTTCTTACCAAGATGATTCTCTAATTCATTTTGGAATTCCTTAAATTTCTCTAAGGACTCTGACTTTACCTCATTATGTAGACATAGCCATATCTACTCAAATCATCAGTAAAAGTAATTAAGTAAGAATATCCACCTCTAGATTCTATTAGAAATGGTCCACACACATTCATGTGCACAAATCCTAGAAGCTCTGTGGCCCTTTCACCCTTTCCACCAAAAGGTGGCTTGGAAATTTTACCTTGGAAATAAGCATGAAATCTATCAAGTGGTTTTAGCTAAGTAGAGTCTAAATAACTATCTTGGCATAACTTTTTCAAGCACTTCTCATTTACATAATCGAGACGGTGATGCCATAATTGGGTGATGTATGAGTCATGTGAGTTTGTTTTGTTATCTATTGCCAACACTTGGTTTTTGTACTTTAATACATACAAGATATTATTTAAATGTTCCATACCATACCATATTTTGTTCTTATAAAAGAAGAAACCCTTATTTCCAAACATAAAAATAAATCCATCCACATCCAAAAATGATACATAAATTATGTTTTTAGTAACACTAGGCATATAATAACAGTTATGTAAAACCAAAATAAACCCTGATTTCAATGGGAGGTTGTAATTTTCAATGGCTAACGCAGCCAACCTCACACCATTGACAGCTCAAAGATCCACCTCCCCTCTGGAAATATTTCTAAATCTACTTGTTTCTTGCATTGTAATATAGATGGGATCCCCAAAATCGGTATCTAATACCCAATATGTAGGAATGAAAAGATTACCCTCGATAACAAATGCAACGTTAGTGTCCCCATGCTTCTGGGTGCAGTTCCTCTTCTAGTGGCCTTTCTTTCCACATAAAAAAATATCTCCTGATGTTCCTTGCCCTTCTTCTAGATCTTCCCCTTCTTGGAGGGATAGTTCTCGGGGGCTTCAGACCATTTATAAGTCCTTGGCCCCTTTTCCTTGTATTTTATTTTCTTATTCACCATAAATACTGCAGGTTTTTCACTCACCATGTCCACATATACCTGGAAAATTAAGGTCAGAAGTTTCGATAGACTCTTCTCATTGTCAATCATGTTGTAGTTGACAATAAAGCTAGATACGTTCTTGGGCAGTGATGATAGGATGAGATCTGTATGCAACTTATATAGGAATTTAATCCCTAAGATGTCCAGGCGTTCAATGTAGCCAATAAGCTTGACTACATGTGCCCCAGCTAGCGCAGACTCTCCATGATTAGTTGTAAACAAAGCGTTGGATATCTTATATCTCTTTTGTCTCACCTTCTCTTAATAAAGATCCTTAAGGTGAGACCTGATGCTATATGCGTCCATTTTTTCATGTTGCTTCAAGAGTTCATTATACATAACTGATAAAATGAAACACTAGACATATATGGCATCATCAAAATGTTTCATGTAGAGAAATAGTTTTTCATCACTATCCTCTTTTCCATGCCCAATAGGAAGAGGCTCTTCCAGCACATACAATTTCCTCTCATGGAAAAGAATGACTCGTAAACACCTCTGCCATTCTTGGGAATTCATGCCGATGAGAAGGTTTTCCTTCTCGATTATGGTTCACAATGATATGTTTTAAGTAATTTTTCTTACTATTCCTATAAATTAAGATGAGAAAACTTTTAGTACTTTATTATGATAAAATTGAGACAAAAACAATTAATACATATTAGTCTCCTACTATTTAATCGAAATCCAATAGCCCTCACCATTGACTTTAGAATATTACATTTCCTAAATATTCTAGTGGAAAGTATCCATATTTCCCTTCGCATTACCCCAACTAGGGTTGGTCAATCAATTTTAAGGGTTTTAGGTAGGCAATCCAAATTCCAATTGCATTAACTTGCAGCTCCTTGATCCATTGAGTGGACTCCCCAATCCAGAAATCGTTTTATTTTGGATTTCCTCAACCTTTTGCTCTTGGTCACACCAAGTCCTCTTGTGGAAGTTGACCCTTGATGTGAACCAAGTCAATTCAACCCAAAACCATGAATTAGAATTCCCTGATAATTTAAAGCACCACAACTAGGGTTGTTCAAGAACTTTTAACTATGGTTCGATTCTAACCAAGATTATGGAAGGCTATACCGAATTAATATATATTTGAGGTATTTTATCCATATAGGTAAATTTCCATTTTATTATCTTTCTTACATGCTTTTTAATATTAAGTGGGATATACTTAAGTGATTAACCATGTCTAAGATAATATTTATGCATAAGCCAGTCTTATTTTAGTTCCATCTTGCATGCATGTTTCATTCATTAATCGTGTGATCGTGAAAACACACCCACAATTAATAAACCTTTCAAATGATAGAAATAAATTAAATAGTATGATCATGAGCTTGTTCTATTGGTTATTTTATCAAGAAGTTGATAAACTAACCCAAGACCTAGGGGAGAAACACCTTGGACCTTTTGGGTTCGTGTTTACAACTTTCCACCTATCCATCTTTGGATCTCTTTGGATTGGTTTCACCTTGGCTCCTAACTTGAGTCACCTCCTCTAGCTTGGGAGATCCTTCCATTAAATTTGATTTTTTCTTACTCATAGGTGAGCGGTAAAATGGGGTTTTACATAAAAAAACATTGGGCATGCAGGCCCTACATATTAATGAGGAGAAGGCTCGTAGGCCAAAAAAGTTAATTTAAATAAATAAATTATAATAAACCATTCACATACAATGGTATTGGTCTATCCCATTATCATCCATACATGAAAAAATATTTATATATAAATAATAATAGAATTCATTTATTTAATCTTTCTTGTTAAAGATAAATCACGCTAAAATCAATTAATTATCTTTAATTAATTAATCCTTTTATATTAAACCATTTTTTTAATTTTTTTGAGATTCGCATCCATCGAATTTTTTTAAAAATAAATTAATTTAAAATTATCTTTGTATGTAACTTGTAAAATGGATGAAACCTGGTGAATTCCTGTTCATAACTACCAAAAGAGTAGAAATGAACATTACACAGATGTAAAATTAAACACATGTATATAAAAAACCTCTCACGTGTTGTGCCTCAGCTTTATTCCCACACTATGGTACACACCACAAGGGTTTGTATAATATTAATAAGTCTGCATAATTTGGATGAGTACATGAACTGTAGTTCCGACTACACAGTGTGTAATTTTGTTCACCGTCCATCCAAAGTACACACTTAGGGACATGGCATGTATATGTACATCGGATATCGTTGGAGTAAATAGCATGTTCAGTGGGCCACATGCTGTGTAGTATCCATGTTACACTGTTTCCAGCTGGGCAAGCCATGTACGCGGTATACGATCCAACCATAACCTGAAGGGACTACTTTCTGTGTTCAGTGGGCCACATAGCATGTAATCCAGAAACCATGTGCCACCTATTCCTAGTCAACACAATGAGTCCTAAAGTCTTAGAGAGAATCCATTGACATGAACTGGTTTGGTGGACCAGTCCAATGCATTGATCCTAGAATATACGATGTGTACTACTATATACATTCCATTGTTTCTAGTGTGGTAAAACCCGGAACATTTGTAACCTTCGGATTAGATACTCTGTTTTATTTTAATCAAAATTAAAAGAAAAAATCATTTCTGTAAGGTGAATGAGAAACAAGAGAGTGGGAACAGATCTTGATATTCAGATTTTTAGAACGATTAACTTGAATAGGAACAAATAAATTTTTAAATGTGTAAATCATCAATGAGATACTAAATAACTATAATAAAAAATATAACCTCTCGAATACCACTTGTAGGTTCCAGGGGCAGTGGAAGCACGTTGGTGGGTGTAACCAACTTTGATTTTTCCATTAAGAACGATCAATCTGAGATCCGTCACGATAATAAAACTCCGGATCTTTAGAATAGAACGAAGAATGAAAGAAAAGGAAGGCAGTCTCAAAACTATATAGAGGATCATCGTATCTTGGTTATAATTAATTTAATTAAAATACAAGAATTACCTTGATGGAATTCTCTCTCTGTTGATGTTTCTGGTCACGATATGATGTAATCCGTAGTTGTGTCATAAAATCCAAGTGTAGGATTCCTCTAGTGGTGATCCACACGTGTTCCATGTGTCTCTAGACATTGTTTAAGGGATCTCTAGGTTCTAGCACAGAAGAGACTTTTCTTGTTATTTCCGCCTTCGATCACCTTGAGAGCTGCTTGAAAAGCGATCTCTATGATCCGGTGGAGGAGGATCTCTCTCATAGCTTGAGAGTGTTCTTGGAAGGAAAAGAATTCTCTCTTGGCTTGAGAGCTTTCTCTAGATCCATTTTGAACAACCCCCAAAAAAATTTCTAGGCTAATGAGAATTATATAACTGGGATTTTAATTACATAGAATAATAAAATGAATTAATTACCCAAAAGCATTAATTCATTTCATTTAATTCTTAGTAATATCCCATGTCTAATAATAATAGTTGACTATTATTATCACTTTACATGCACCTAGATAATTACACACAATATTATTTAATGAAATAAATAATATTATTTCCCACAAATGCCCAGAAAAACTACACCACATGTATATTAATATACATGATGTGTACTTTTCCATTTTCAATATTTCCTCTACAATATTTATTAGACCTTGAATAATGGCTATTTATTTCTCAAATAAATATCACTACATTACTCACTAATAAATATATTATTTCACCCACAATATATTATCTCGAATAACTAGTGTTGAAATAAATGAGATTCTTAATCCTTGAATAATTATTAAACCATAATTGGGAATAATCTTTATTCAACTTGTTAAATTAATATTTTACTAAGATACTTGGACACACTTAATGTGTGACCCTCTAGCCCTCTTTCTTTAGTAGCATTAGGTGGATCCTACCTAAAGTCCTTGTTTAGCATCTTGCAACACAACAAGGCACCCATAGAGAAATTAGTTAACTCCACAATTATGTGTCACATCCTACGAACACTTACAGTGTAATGTAATCCCTTTGTCTCGATATCTCGAATCAATTGGGTTTCATGCTAGTTCCATCAACCCATGTGCTTGATTATTCTTTCTTTTACATTATAGAATTGAACTTTCCAATTCCTTACCATGGCCATTGATTTATTTAGGCTATATCAATTCTATCAAAGGTCCAGTGATATCAAATTGCGTTATGAAAATGAAATGTATAAATCCTTTCTCGCATTATCTATTAATGTTGTATTACTCGTGACACAGCCTATACATCCTACCTCGGTGTAAAAATTGTGTCATTATAGTTTTCATCAATACATCTAAGTTCATGAGTTGTAATACCCATTAATAATAATCTTAAAGTCTAAGGACCGATACACACATCTGTAGATAGGAACATCCAATGACACTATGAAATGTCGATTACCTACTAGTGGGTCTTGTTCTCGTAATATCCTGCTGGATATTACCAAGGGAGAACACCATGAGAAAGTTATTCAATGTTTTATGAGTCCTCACCCCTAATGGCCTGTATTATTTGTGTCCCTCAAATAACATCATCCGGGCATAGAAAATATATTCTAGAATTGTGTTATGGCACTTCTGGGTTCTCATCATAGCAGGGATCCGATATGACCCTTTAATGCAATAACTATCCTTAGGACATTATCATATTCATTTTCACACAGAAGAGAAATCAATATGTGATAAGGTATTTATTAATAAATATAGTACAAAGTAGTTGGTTCAATGTCACTAACTCCAACAATGATTACAACATAGTAGGCTACCACCGACGATGTCTACAAAATATCCAGTCTAATAGATAGTGCATGAAAATATCAAGGAAAAGATAAGTAAATAAAAAACAATTCAAGGGTCACTAGTTAACAATATTTACTTAAATATTACTAACCATAGTGAAAAATTCATTGTGTGCATCATCTTCACTACTCAGTTCATCATCAATATGTAATCATTGTGTTAGGCATTCACATCATTCAAACAAGGTTAAAGGAATTTATAATTCTTCCTAAGAAAATAAGTCAATTCCTTAACTCACAAGGGATACCACATCACAACATCACAATATACTCAAATAGAATCCTTATTCTTGGTGGAATGAAACCGTTAGGGGAATAGAGATTACAACCCTTCCCTAACCAGTTCATTGTGGGTGGATTTAGAGCATCATCCCAACTCAACTTCTGGGAGGAGCCTCAGTCCTTCTTCCCACACCTCAATCCATGTGCATATTCTTATTCATCCATTCACCACACACAAACCATATCACAATGAAAACAACCAAAAAAATACAACAATCATAATTCATGACAATCAATATGTGAATTAATATTATTCCATAACCCATCAACACATGTTTTATTTAAAATACATAACCCATTTAGCGTAAATCCCTTTCTCATGCCTGGATCCGTAAGAGTATTCAGTAATTCCCTTATTATAATTCCATTTCAAATATTCATAAATTCCCTTGTGAGATCCCATTAACATATTTTCATCATACATAATATTACCAGTTAACATATTAATCATCTCATATTCACTCACTCCCTTAGGTATTTCTAGTATAGTTCATAAACCATATGTCACAATCTCAATTAAACAATTTAACCAATTTATATGTCATACCAACGAAACCCTTAATCCATTTCCAAACATAGACACGCTAAAAATATTAAATTTTCAAATCCATTAAACATATCAACAAACTCATCATGGGATCTACATCATCACATATTAACATTACACTTACTTAACCAATTTATAGGCCTAAAAAATATTAGTGCACCCCATGGATGGTCGTATATAGGTCAAGTCATCCTCAGAGAATACTATGGGAATCATGAGGGTTTATACTTATCATTTAGACACCAATTTTAGTAATATTCACCAATGGAATCAAAATAAAAAAAAGTGACTATGAAAAAAACCAAACATGCCCAAATCTACAACAAAACTATGGGATATAACCTGTAGACCACCTACCTCGAGTCTGTTGACGAATTCACTCTCAACCGTGGCCTAAGATCCTAATTAAACCACCATTATAAGATCCATCCTAGATCTCACTAAAAAAAGTGGTTTTATAGATTTAGATAGAGATGTGAGAAAGATAAAAACCCTTAGCCCAAATGTGAAGCAAGAGAGGGATTAAACATACAAGGAGCTTTGATTCGAAACCAAAGGTGCTCCAAATTTCCTAGGATCGAAGGATAATCACACCTGTGAAGATTGGGTCATCCAAGATAACATCTAGGGTTTCTGGAGGAGGAGAGTAGGAAAATCCCATGCTATACTTAAAAAATCATTAGGTGTAATTTTTTTCAATTTTCCCAACTTTACTAGGATAAATGGTACCCACATGGTTTTCCAAACCATGTACAAACCTTGTGCGACTCACATTCTAAAGACATTGGGTGGAAAGGTTACCTGTGAAACTGTTCACATTTTACAGACCATGTGTAATGCCCAGACTCTAGTTACCTAGATTCAATGTATTATAACATATCATTGGCATGATCATAAGAGATCAAGTCCCGAAAGAATGATTAGTTTAGCATCCTTGGAAGAACTAGATATATACATAAGTTTTACATTACTTTAGGAAATAAAAAAACAACATTGTGTCCCATTTGAACACACTCATATCCCTTAACCTATTCCTATTGGTTAATCGTGATATACATCGTCACATCCTGGAAAAAATAAAACATAGAAAGGGGTGAGCTCAGATGCTCAGTAAGGATAAAAATATAGTGGAAAGTTTCATAAATAAGCATAAACATTTAAGGAAATGTATAAAACTAAAACACAATCCTTTTAATCTTAAATTTCAGCATAATATGTCAAATATAAATCAAATAATTCCATTTACTTATTCACATGGATATTCTACTAGACGAATAGTCTCATGTAATATCAATAGCTAATTTCATAATGATGGAATGCATAATGCCGAACATCATAACCACATAGTCAAGGCCCCATGTGAAGACTAAAAATAAGATTTTTTCAAGGACTTATGCCCAGACAATACTCTGTCTCATGAGACCTACCGATGCATTGGGGAGATATAGCGGGCTCCACCCATCACTTACTAAGTTCAATTTATTCCACATATGAAAAGGTTGAAACATAATCTAAACATTTGTATTAAAATTAGCATACAAAATGTCAATATTTTAACCACAAACCATGAATGGTATAAAAATAGAACATCCATAGTAAAACATAACTTATTCAATACAATATGGAAGATTTTATTATAATAAATTAACCTCAATTGAGAATAATGAAGGATATTGACATAGATAAAAATAATCATTAAAACAGTTTGAGAGAAATATCCCTTTTTTATTGAAAACCATTAAAAGTCTGACTATTTATCAAGAAGCCATTTAAAATAGATTTTTGAACCAAAGTTTCCCATACTACTTTGAAACTTTTAAAAGGAATTTTAATATTAAAAAATTCATCTCCATATAAATAAATCCTTAAAACCATTTTTAAAACATGGAAATTAATGAGAAAGATTTAGAAGAATAAATCTTTGAAAAACTTAAAATTATATTTAAGTTAGAGTTCCTAACCAAATGAGAGATGATTGAATAAAAATAATTCATGTAAAAATAATTTACAATATCATGAGAATAAATGGATTCATGATATACTATGTCAATGTATAGTATATACACTATATAAAAGTGAATTGGTGCAGAACAACAATGAAATCTCAAAGGAATGTAAATTGAGATGAAATCTCTTATAAAGACTGTATCCTTAGGTTAAAGATAAATCAATAAAATAATAATGTGTGAAAAATATAAATATAATAAATATTATTATATATTTAGTGTAAATAAATTATAGGATATTCACACATATTCTTGTAAAAACAACACCAATGACTTGGATGTTTAAACCAATGAATGTAAATTGAGTTAAAATTACTCTTATCAAGTTCATATCGATGACCTGAGAATTTAAAAATGGAGTGATTATGCGTATCAAAAGTATATCCAAACTAAGGGGAGTGTAAATTACTATATAAATAAATAAATAGTGTCTTCACACATAATATTGGAGTAAAATAATCAATGTAGACTGCGTAAAACCCATAGAGTGGAAATCAAATTTAGAAATTCCCTTACCGATTTGGTAACATACTAAATAGACACCCCCTGAAAGAAGGATCATAAAATGAAGATTTAAATACCCATAAATTAATGTATATTACACAATGAATACAATCATGGGTAGTACATACACCGCACCAAAGGAAATAGTGGTAATATAGCATAAATCTCACAGGAATAAGAAGTGAGATGAAAACCCCTTACCTTGTTCTTTTTCTTAGTTGAGGGTACGTTAACCTTCTATATAATGGTGAGATAAATTTTATTAAATTAAAAAATAACCATATACATAAATAAGATATCACATATGATCTTTTAATATTTCTTTGTTAATAATACATCAGTAGTATCATTGTTTTGGGTGTTAACTGATTTATTTTTCTTAGTATGTTTTGTTATGTAAGTCATGTTTTTATGGATAGGATGTATTTGATTAATATCCAGAATGATATTATGTTCTGAATCATTATTTTTTTAATCAAAAATTGATATTTATTCATGAATGGTTATGAAGGGGAATGAATCTCATCGCGTTCATGGAGACGGTAATCCATACGTATGCAAGAGTGACAAGACCATTTTATTGATGGAGAAATCATATGTAATTGGATAATATTTCCTATATAAAGAATCATTAACATGTTATATTTATTATTTACATCAATTATACTCATTTTTATACCCATCCAAATAATTATGTGTTGAATAACCAACTACACCACGACTTGATGATGGTAAGCTGTACGTACACACATATGGTGGCTTTTTCATTCATAGGATGGATAAAATAATAAATATAATTGTACCATATTTATGACAACATAACAGTATATAGAAGGTACTGGAGTTATTATTTTGGTATGGAAACGACGAAGAAAGAGTATGTGGAAGAAGAAAATAACATTGAAAGAGGTGATGAAATAATTAACTCTTTTTCGGCTACTTCCATTTGATTTGATCTAAAGGGCTCCTCAGGATGGATTTATGATCAAAGTAATTCCTGTAGGTTAAATTTAGGGTAAATGGGAGGATATTTTAGCATGGGATGGCCGAGGAAAATGGCTTTGGAGGTGTGATTTTGAGATAAGGGGAAGTACCCTTTTATAAGGGAGTTGAGGGTCACTTTAGGAAAACCTTGAAATATTATTTTATTATACAAACATATTGGGTTTATAATGGCTCCAAAAAGATTTATTTTGAGGCTAAGGTGAGGATGGATCGAAAACCTTTCAACCAATAGGTTTGAGACAGGTTTAGGTCACCATATTAACCTTATCTTTTTTATTTAACTGTTGGTTAAATAGTTTATCATTTACCATGTCTCCTTGTATTTTTGTATTATATGGTTAATAAACTTACTATAAAATTCCAAGAGAACCCCAAGTGGTTCATTAATGGCTTATATAATATTATATATGTTTTTTGGACAATCCTTAGATTTTTAGGACTATTATATCTTTTAATAATATAGTATTTGTTTTAAAAACTCATTTATGTTAATTTGGACATTATTTAGTATTTGGTTTTTTAAAAAGTCATAAAAATATTATTTCTTAAAGAAAAAAATTGAATCATCCATAACATGTAAAATTAACCTAAAAAATTTGTTTAATGAATCAAAATTCTCAATTTAAATTTATTTTAATATTTATATTATCAATTATTTTAATCATTCACTAATAAGGTAATTACTGCATCATCATTGTGTCATAAATAAATATAATTATTTATGGTCTAAAAATTATAAATAAAATACCATGATGTTGGAAATTTTTTACCTTTCTAATGAATAGTTATAGTCAAAATAATCTGCTTCATAACCCTATATTAAAAATGTTTCAGTTATTAAAATTTGAATTTAACACTTTTAACTCTTCTTTAAATAAAATAATAACAAATATCCTAATCTAAAACAAGTGGACCCAAAAGGATAATTTTTTATTTATAAGGTTTATTTTAGTCGAAATACGATTATCCAATAGAATTATTACATGTGTTAGGGAAATTATAATATCACTTTTACCTTTAATTACCCTATTTAAATTTAACCATGGTGAATAAAATTCAAAAGTTACTATTCACCAAAAATTATTTTCAAGTTTTTGAACCACAGTTTACTTACTGATGTTAAACGTGTCTCTCGGAATTTTGAAATTCAATTCACAGAAGTGGTAAAATCATGTTTTATGCAAATATGCTAATGTGCCTAGAAGGTGGGTAAAAGACGTTAAAAAATTCAATAAAATATTATACATCTAATTTTATTATAAAATGAATCTAATGAATTAAATTAAACTAATATAGGTATTATGTATATATTTTTACTTAAAATAAAAATAAAATAAATAATTATTTAAATAAAAATCAGTTTTGAAATAATAACTTAGCGTCTTTCAGTATTAATCAAAAATTGAATGTTTTTAGAAAAATACCAAAAATTCACCCTAAGATAATTTTGATATTCGGAATCCAAAAATGATGTCTATTTTACCAAATTTAAAAAATATAAGTTAAATTAATTAATTTAAAAATAATTCCCATTTTCAAAACCAGAAAGCGGGTTTTTGATAAGTAAAAACAATCAAAAGATTAATATGTGTTTATGTCTGGTTTAAAAGTGAAATTACTTACAATGACCAAAATTGTTTTAAATAATAAAAATATAATATAATTATACTTCAAAACCATTGAAATATATAACTTAACACTATAAATTATTTTGATTAAAAAAGTTGTTTTCAATTAAAATTTAGTATCTTTCACTATTCATCAAAATATGAAAGTTATTAGAAAAACAAAAAAAAAATTATCCAAACAAAATTTTTATGGACCGATTCTAAATAAGAATTTAATTTCATCAAATATAATATAAAAAATTGTAAAATATTGGATTTAGAAAGGGTTCACCATTAAAAGGGGGAAAACTGCATTTTTTGACAAATACATCTTTTATCTAAAAAATTGAATTTGTCCTTATATTATGTCTAAGAAACACAAATGATGAATGTTAAAATTATATTACATATATATAAAATTTAAAATGTGGTTATTAGTATTCATAACCGCTTTCTAAATTGATAGTTCGATAGGTCGTGGTTCCCTTGAACTCGGTGTTGCATACATCCCACGCTATTGTATTATTCAAAGAGATGCGTACTATGGAAGCTTAGGGTGTTACATTCATACCTCCTTCAATAAATTTTGTCCTTACAATTTGAAATTGTTCTTCATAAATAAAAGGTTAAAAAAATAGAAAATAACTTTGTGGAAAACCCACACTGGAAATAAGGTTTATTAAATTTAGTCTTAATAAGAGGGAAAGGGAAATGAAAAAGTCTCCACCAAATTAGGATTCCAAATAGGAGAATATTGGTGGAAATTATAATTGGAGGGAAATCAAAAATATTTATTTGGAGTGATTGAGGTCATCAATCATAAACAAGTGAATGGAAAATTGAGGGCCTCAAGGCCATAAATCTATAATGAATAATGTAAGGTATTAGGATAACACATTTTTGGGTTTAAGATCCTTTCCCTGAGGTTTAAGAATTAATTTATTAATACAATAAGACAAAATATACGTGATCATTAGAGTTCCATCCTTTAACAAATTTCTACCACAAACTCATCTTTTACTCCAAACGATGAGTACTCAAGATGACTTGATCACACTTGAAGCTCTAGAATCTACTTATAGAGAATCACATAATCCACAAAGGATGAACTATATATTTCCCTTGTATTTAGAGACTAACCAAAACCAAAATGGTTAGTACAAGATCAGATGATCCCCAAAAGGATAATCTTTTAGAGAAAGAAATACTAATATTAATTTCTAAAATTAAACCAACAATACCCAAAGTTCAATAAATACCATTCAATAAACAATTGTCCATAAAATCCATCAATATAATCCAAACTATGATTGAAACCCAAAACATAGAAGAATTTGATTACGTAATCTTCCACGTTAAATTTTATCTCAAAATAACATTGACTACTCTTAAAGTCACATACTTAAATGTAATTAACCTAATCACATATTCTCTATGATAGGTTAATCATTTTCATAAATAACCCAAATCACTATAAATACACAATAAAAACATTGATAAAAATCCATCATTACTCCTCAAATGAAATCCCATAGTAATCTATTTTCCTTAGGCATATAGTGTTCCCAAAAGAGAAAACATCTTCCAAAATAACATTTATCACTTAATAACCAAATAATTTTCCTACACGAAGGATATCCATTTGATAAAACATAATATCCAAAATCAACTTATTATTTATCAATAAAATCATTTAATGAAATCTAATTAGTTACACTAACTAGGGACTTCACATAGTCCAGTGGTAAGAAATAAATTTCAGCCGCACTTTGTTTTTGGGTAAGATTCCCACAGCTTTTTCCGACGTGATGGTTTGTCACACAGTCTGCATTTTGTACTTTTTCAAAAATTATATTTTATTCCATTCCCAAACTGAGATAAATTCTTCAAAATAACCATAACATAATTTAACCAAAAATGTTTTCTCATACCTCACATTTTCATCCCAAAAATTAATAACCTTTAATTTCCCCAAATTCAAGGATCATAAAAAGCCAAATGGTTATTTATAAATATATCCACAATAGAAAAGATAATTCTTCCTCGAATAGAATTTTCACATAACAAACTGCAGGGTTACACATACAAGAGAAAATTCTTCCAAATTAATCCCATCAAAAAAGGGAACTAATAATTCTAAAAATTTCTCCATCCATTTATTTCAAAATAGGTTCTTACTTGACCAAGAGGTTATCCTATAGAATAGGGCATTGACTCGGGTAATTCCCAGGTCCCCTAAATTTACGGAAAATGACTGTAAATGTATTCTACAGATCATTTTTATTTTCTTCCATAGTACTCTTCATTTTTCCTCAGAAATTCGTTACATTATGACCTTCTTTCCCACAAATAAAGAATTTATTTATTACATTGAGACACTTTCATGGGTGTCTCCTTCCACATTTACTGCATGATTGAAATTGATCATTATTTTCTCCATGGTCTGCACTACATGAGCTCTTATCATTCACCATATTTCTCTTCTTTGTTGAGTCCGGGAGATGGTTAATATATATGTTGTTGATCATATTTTTAGAAAACTGATTTGGCTTGAACACGATATCTTTTACACCTATCAAAATTCCATTTCATTTCTCATTTACACCACTATTCCCACGCTGTACATCATGTTCACTGTTACTATGAATTCCTTGGAATCCATCCATTGACTAAAACTAGAATGCATTGTGTGAGTAACAATAGTCATAAAATCATTTAGAGAATGTCATGACACATGGTTTTCAATATAAAACACCTTACGATTAACCAAGGTTATTTATTCTCATCTTATATTAAAATACTTCAAATCCATTTGTAATGAAAATGTGAATTATCCTAAGAATATACCCCGAGAGTGTCATAACCAAGAGTGCAGCAAGGCCTGTTGTCATGCACCAGTTCCTATTTGAGTCTCTCTCAAAGCATTGTTTTCGAGTTTTACCCCTAGGTACATCTATGCTAGAGCCTCCTCTACCTGCTCGTATCCAGAAAAGGCTATTTTTTGTGGAAAACCCATATAATATTTACATTACCAAACATTTTGGATGTTCTTCTATACTAATCCCAAAGTCTATCTTATGGTAATGTTTTATAATCTTAATTTTTCTAAATATAGATTTCAAGGTTTTTACTAAACTTCATCTGATAACAACTATAATTCCAAGGTCCCTTAGTTACCCAGAGTCGGTGCATTATTACTTATCATTGGCGTTATCATAAGAGATAAATTCTCAAAATATCAATTAGTTTAGAATCCATGGAAGTACTAGATACATACATAAGTTTTACATTACATCATGAAATAAAGGAAAATTTTTTTTGTCCCCTTTGAACACAATCATATACCGTAGCCTATTCTTATAGTTTAATCATGATATACTTCTTCACATCCTGGGAAAAATAAAACATATAAAGGGGTGAGCTCAGATGCTCAGTAAGTATAACAATATAGCAGAAACTTTCATAAATAAGCATAAACATTTAAGGCAATGTATATGACTAAAACACAAGCCTTTTAACATTAAATTTCAGCATAATATGTCAAATATAAATAAAATAATTCCATTTACTTATTCACATGGATATTCTACTAGTGGATTAATCACATTTAATATCAATAGCTAATTTCATAATGATGGAATGTATAATGCCAGACATCATAACCACATAGTCAAGGCCTTGTTCCAAGACTACAAATAATATTTTTTCAAGGCCTTGTTCCAAGACACTAGTTTGTCTCATGAGACCTACCGATGCATCAGGGAGGTATAGCAGGTTCCACTCATCATTTACAATGTCCAATGCATTCCTCATATGAAAAGGTTGAAACATAATCTAAACAATCGTATTAAAACTAGCATAAAAATTGTCAATATTTTAACCAAAAATCACGAATGGAATAAAAATAGAACATACATAGTCAAACATAACTCATTAAATACAATATGGAAGATTGTATTATAATAAATTAACCTAAATTGAGAAAAATGAAGGATATTTACATAGATGAGAATAATCATTTAAATTGTTTGAGAGAAATATCACCTTTTTCTTGAAAACATTTAAAAGTCTCAATATTTATCAAGAAGTCGTTTAAAATAGATTTATGAATCAAATTATAGCATACCACTTTGAAACTTTTAAAAGTAATTTTAATTTTAAAACATTCATGTACATATAAATAAATCCTTAAAACCATTTTTAAAACATGTACATTAATGAGAAAGATTTAGAAGAATAAATCTTTAAAACATTTAAAATGATATTTAAGTTAGAGTTCTTAACCAAATGAGAGATGCTTGAATACAAATAATTGAGGTAATAAAAACTTTATAATATCATGAGAATAATTGGAATCATGATATACAATGTCAAGGTACAGTATACACACCATATAAAAGTGAATTCGCGCATAACAACAATGAAGTATCAATGGAATGTAAATTGAGATGAAATCCCATATAAAGACTGTATCCTTAGGTTAAGGATAAATCAATGACACAATTATGTGTGAAAAATACAAATAAACTCAATATGATTGGATATTCAGTGTAAATCAATTAGAGGACATTCACATATATTCTTGTAAAAACAACAGTAATGACTTCGATGTTTAACACAATGAATGGGAATTGAGTTAAAATTACTCTTATCAAGTTCATATCGATGACTTGAGAATTTACAAATGGAGTGATTATGCGTATCAAAAGTATATCCAAACTAATGGGAGTGTAAATTACTATATAAATAAATAAATAGTGACTTCACACATAATCTTGGAGTAAAATAATCAATAAAGACTGTGTAAAATCCATGGAGTGGAAATCAAATTTAGAAATTCCCTTACCGATTTGGTAACATACTAAATAGACACCCCCGGAAAGAAGGATCATAAAATAAAGATTTAAATACCCATAAATTAATTTATATTACACAATGAATTCAATCATGGGTAGTACATACACCACACAAAAGGAAATAGTGGTAATATAGCATAAATCTCACAGGAATAAGAAGTGAGATGAAAACCCCTTACCTTGTTCTTTTTCTTAGTTGATGGTATTTTAAAATCCTATATAATGGTGATATAATTGTTATTAAATTATACAATAATCATATACATAGATATGATATCATATATGATCTTTTAATATTTCATTGTTAATAATACTTCAGTAGTATCATAGTTTCGGGTGTTAAATGATTTATTTTTCTTTATATGTTTTGTTATGTAAGTCTTGTTTGTTATGGATAGGATGTATTTGATTCATATCCAGAATGATATTATGTTCTTAAACATTATTTTTTAATCATAAAATTATATTTATTCTTGAATGGTTACGACGGGGAATGAATCTCATCGCGTTCGTGGAGACGGTAATCCGTACATACACATGAGTGAAAATACCATTTTATTGATTGTGAAATCAAATGTAATTGGATGATATTTCATATATAATGAATCATTAACGTTTTATATTTATTATTTACATTAATTATACTCATTATTATACGCATCCAAATAATTAAGTGTTGAATTACAAACTACACCATGACGTGGAGACGGTAAGTTGTACGTACACACGAATGATGAATTTTTCATTCATATGATGGATAGAATAATGAATATGGTTGTACCATATTTATAATAACATCACAGTATGTATAAGGTACTAGAGTTATTATTATTGGTATGGAAACAATAAATAAATAGGAAGTGTTAGAAGAAAAGATCATTGAAAGAGGTGATGAAATGATTACCTCCTTTTCGAGTGCTTCCTTTTGATTTGATCAAAAGGGACCTTTAGGGTGGATTTATGATCAATGTAAGGCCTCTTGGTTGAAGAGAGAGTATTTGTGATGATATTTTAGTAGGGTTTGGACGAGCCAAATGGCTTTGGAGGTGTGATTTTGAGAGAAGGGGAAGTACCCTTTTATAAGAGAGGTTTGGGTCACTTTAGAAAAACCTTGAAATATTATTTTATTATACAAAAATATTCAGTTTATAATGGCTCCAAAAGGATTCATTTTCATGCTATGGTGGGGTTGGGTCGAAAACCTCTCAACCAATAGGTTTTAGATAGGTTTTTGTCTCCATATTAGCCTTATCTTTTAGATTTAACTCTTGGTTAAATAGTTTAACATTTACCACGTCTCCTTGTATTTTTATATTATATAGTTAATAAACGTACTATAAAATGACAAGAGAGACCCAAGTGGTTCATTAATGACATAAATATTATTTTATAAGTCCTTTTGTATAACCTTTGATTTTTAGGACTATTATATCATTTAATAATATAGTATTTTTAAAAAAAACACATTTATGTCAATTTTTACATTATTTAGTATTTGGTTTTTGTGAAATTCATAACAATATGATTTATTCAAAAAAAAATGAATCAATCCTAACATGTAATAATAACATATAAAATCTGTGTAATGCCTCAAAATTTTAAATTTACATTTATTTTAGTATTTATAATATCAATTATTTTAATCATTCATTAGTAAGGTAATTACTGAATCATTACTATGTCACAAATAAATTTAATAATTTAATGTCTAAAATTTTAAATAAAATACCGTGATGTTGGAGATGATTTTTTATTTTTAATGAATATTTACATTAAAAATTATCTCATTTATATCCCTATATTAAAAAAAATTTAGTTATTAAAATTTGAATTTAACACTTTTAAGTCTTCTTTAAATAAAATAATAATAAATGTCCTAATCGAAACCAAGTAGATCCCAAAGGATCATATTTTATTCCTAAGGTTGATTTTGGTCTAAATACGCTTATCCAAATGAATGATGACACGTGTTAGGGTAATTATAATATCACTTTTACCTTTAATTTACCCTATTTACTTTTAACTGTGGTAAATAAAATTCAAAAGTTACTATTCACCACAAAATTATTTTCATCTTATTGAACCAAATTTTACTTACTGATATCAAAAGTGTCTCTCAAATTTTTGAAATTCAATTCACAGAAGTGGTAAAACTACATTTTATGCAAATTTGCTAACGTGGCTAGAAGGTGGGTAAAAGACGTTAAAAATTCAATATACTTTTATACATCTAATTTCATTATAAAACCACTCCAATGAATTAAATTGAAATAATATAGGTATTATTTATCTATTTTTACTTAAAATAAAAATAAAATAAATAATTATTTATATAAAAAGTCAATTTTTAAACAATAACGCAGTGTTTTTCATTATTCATCAAAAAGTGAATGTTTTCAGAAAAATACCAAAAATTCACCCTAATCTAATTTTAATATTTTGAGTCCAAAAATGATGTCTATTTTACAAAATTTAAAAAATAGATGTTCCATTAATTAAGTTAATATTAATTACTATTTTCAAAACACGAAAGCGGGTTTTTAAGAAGTAAAAACTATCAAAAGATTGATATGTGTTTATGTCCGGTTTAAAAGAGAAATTTCTTCCAATGACCAACATTGCATTAAATTATAAAAATATAATCAATTTATACTTCAAAACAATTCAAATTTAAAATTTAACTCTATAAATTATTTTGATTGAAAAGGTTGTTTTCAATTAAAATTTAGTATCTTTCACTATTCATCCAAATAAGAAAGTTATCCGAAAACCACAAAAAATTTATCCAAACTAGATTTTTATGTCCAGCTTCTGAAGAAGAATTTAATTTCATCAAATTGAATATATAAAAGTGTCAAATATTTTATTTAGAAGGGGTTATCTATTAAAAGGCGGAAAAACTATATTTTTTGAAAAATACTTCTTTTATCTAAAATATTGAATTTGTCCTTATATTATGTATAGGAAACACAAAAGATAAATGTTAAAATTATATGGGATATATATAAAATTCAAAATTTGGTTATTACTATTCATACCTGCTATCTAAACGGCTAGATTGATAAGTCGTGGTGTGCTTGAACTTAGTGTTGCGTACATCGCACTCTATTGAATTATTCAAAGAGAAGAGTACCATGGATGCTTGGAGTGTTACACCATGATCCAAACATGAAATATGCCATTATACCAAAATTTCCCTCTCCTTGCATGGTTTACTTAACTATACGCAAACTATGTGGCCATCATGCATATAACACAGTTTGGGCCGATTTTCCTTTCTTTCATCTCCTGAGCCCCCAAAACAACATCGAGGCCCATCATAATCCAAAAATTTTTTTTATTAAACATCAAAAAGAGATTGAGACCAAGATTTAAATAGGTTAATACCACCATGAGGTTCGATATCTCATATCAAAATTGTCCTTGATGAGAAATAAATATATGTGGTGATGTTGAGTCTCAACCTAGAGACTACAATCGATCTGGACTGTTTTTTAGGAACATTTTTTTAATGATTCTTGGGATCAGAACAAAAGTGACATGGTTGAAACCTTACAATACTTCTTCCAACAGTGTAGTATCCAAATAATATATAGTACCACCACCTTTGTACTCATTCCTAAAATAAAGGACCCCTCTGGTCTCCAACACTATAGACCAATAAGGAGGAAATTTTTTTTGTATAAGGTGTTAGAAACTGTCATTAGCAGAAGAATATATCCCCCCTTCCTTATTCAATATTTTATGATCAACATGGTTTTTTGAAAGGCAAATATATCCATGAGTCCATTGATTTGGCTCAAGATGTGGTTAGTGACCTAAACATAAAGACTCATAGATCCAACAAGGCTTTAAATATAGACATCTTCATCATCGTTTATTTATTTATTCAATGAAAGGAGAAGGGCAGGAAGAAACATGGCCAAAACATCCCAAACAGAATCATAAGGGGGTCTAAAGTAGTGCAATCAGAGGGCATCCCCTCTGACAAGATCAGCCCCCTCTGGCATAAGAGAATCCAATTTCGAGAAACACGAGACGCCGTGGCCGAAGTCAGTTAAGGATGAAAAGTAGTCTTCAACTTTGTTTCCCTCACACCAAGTATGGAAGACTTTGATACTACTATTTAGAATACATCTGCATTTTTTTGGTGACAAATGAGATTGACCATGGGATAGGGACCTTTCCACCCAAGGACTTATGCAAAATCAAGGAGTCGATTTCCACCTCTGAGAGGAAAATACTGGCCTACCAGCAAAGCAATAAAGCAGTGAACAACGCCTTGGCCTCATCCTGGAGAGATGAACCACTTCCTAGGTGAGCAGTGAAATCCAGAATTATAGCACCTCCCGAGTCACGGACAACACCACCTCCTCGGATGATCCCCGATCTGCATGAACCATCAGTGTTGAGCTTCAATCCCCCGGCGGGCGGAAGCCAGCGAACCCAGGAAGATCTCGGACCATTGGAGACCTGATGAGCTGCAGGACTGTGAGGGAGAAGCCAGCAAATGGAAGGATCATTGCGCCAGTTACTGCATAACCTAACCAAGTCCATCAGCAATCTCTGCGTTATGAGGGTTCTGAGAAAACAAAATCATCCTATAATCCCTAGAGGTGAAGGCCCCCGAACTGGATGGGGTGAATATGCACCTATCATGCTCATCATTTATATCAATGAGATCAAAAATATACTTCTGGTCCTTGTCCAGAATAGTAGATATGAAGGGAGGATGAAGATCAACCTCCTTGAAGGATATATTTGTGGACGGAAACCCCGGTAAACTAATGATGGAGCCAGCCCAGTTCTGGTGCCAAAAGGAAATGGATCCCTCTCCAACAATCCATCAGACAAAGGGTTGGAGGTCCTGAATGTGAGGGAGAATCATGGCCCAAAAGGGGGACCCATGCCTTGCATCTCTATTCGAGCTCCCAAGCTGTATTCCCGCCATTTCCTTCCCCCAAAGCATACATTCTTCCAGAACATCCCATGCCAATTTAGCATGCATGCAACGAAGAGTGTAAACCAAACTCCTAACATTGATACCACCCTCCTGCACTAGTCTTTCCATCTTAACCCAGGACACCCAGTGCTGTTTTCCCTCTGTGAGAGCATTCTAGATGAATCTGGCCATGATCTTGTCAATATTAGCAATGAAACCTTTAGGTACAAAAATAGAAGAAAGAGCGTGGACAGGGGTAGCCACGAGCGCACTATTGACCAAAGCCACACGACCTCCAAAGGATAGTTAGCGATTCTTCGAGTTGTGGACATGGTCAGAGATCTTACTGAAAATGTGGTCAATGTCCCAAATGTGGAGCCTTCCAAAGGAGATAGAAGCACCCAGGTAGTCCATCAGAAATTCCCGTCTTTCCATATCCAACATGCTACATAGGGAAGAGACACTCCTGGCATCACATCTTCTCGATATGTACAAGTTTCTCTTCCCCTTGTTGATGACTTGCCCACTCCAGTGACAATACTCTTCCAAAACATTGTTAATACCATGCACCTAATGCCTGTTAGCATTCAAAAAAATTATTGTATCGTTCGAAAACATGAGATGAGAGATGGCGATAGAACAAGAATTCCTACAGTATGGTAGGATATTTCCATGTAGCACACTTCTCTTAATGAGCTGACTCAGGATGTCCTGGGAGAGAATGAATAAGCTCGGTTAGAGGGGGTCCCCTTTCCTCCATCCTTGTGTCGCCTTAAAGAAACCATGATTCTTCCCCATAAAAGAGACCGCCAACCAAGATGATCTGAAACACCTAAAAATAAGGAAGTATACCAAGATGAGTACCCCATACCTTTTAATACCATGTTGATGAAATTCCACTCGACACAATCGTACGCTTTGCTCATGTACAACTTAATAGCCATGTTTGATCCATGAGTTTTAGTATCAATATCCCTGACAAGCTCCTGGGCCAAGGCTATAACCCATTGAATGCAGCGCCCCTTCACAAAACCATGTTGTTCCAGAGAGTCCCATCTAGGCAGTTGAGTAGCAATCCTTGAGTTGATTATGACTGCCAGAATTTTGTAAGGAACATTGCACATGCTCACTGGTCTAAAGTGCGTAAGAGAGGTATGATTTCTTACCATGGGAATAACCACTAGGTTTGAGGCCGCCGCGACCCTCGGTAAACACCCACCTCAGAAAAAATAATGGATCACTGCAACTATATCATCTTTAACCACATCCCAGGAGCATCGGTAAAACGATCCCGGGAAACCATCAGGACCCGACACACTCTCTGGGTTAAGCCTCAACATCGCCTAAAAAATTTCTATCTCATCAGGAATAGCACTCAGTGCCACATTGTCCTGCGCTGAAACTTGGTTAGGGATCATGTCCATAATATCACCATTACCTCTCGGGTGCCCGGATGCCATGAGTGGGTTGGGACCTACCAATAAGTCAGAGAAGAACGTATGGGCCTATGCCCCCACGGTGTCCCTATCATCCGAGTAGGTGCCATCCTTGAGACAAATGATGGGAGTAGTCGGCCTCCTCTCTTTAATGCAGGCATGGAAGAAGGCAGTATTCCTGTCACCCTCCCTCAGCCACTTTATCCGTGCCTCCTCCCTTGCCAATCTTTCCTGCTTCAAAATCATGTCAGCCAAGGAGTCCATCATTTTAGACAGATCATCGAACACATGATCATCCCAGACCTCCTCTAGACCCGTCTCTAGGCAGTTGATTTTATCCATTAGCATATCCATGTCCTTGACAATGGGGGGAAATGATCTGGTCCAAGCTTGGAGAGAATATTTAAGCCACCTTAGTTTGTTATGAAAAGGAATCCAAGTGTGCCCCTGTGTGGGACCTTGCCAAATCTTCTTCACCAACTTCTGGTGTCCAGGCAAGAGGGTCCACTGTTGACAAAACCTAAATCTAACATGGGTCTCCTACCTCGAGGACAACGAGACCAGTAGAGGTGAGTGGTCCGAGACTCCACACACCAAATGGTTAACCTTTGTATTATCAAACATGGAGAGGGCATGGATGTTGGCGAGGCATCGATCAAGGTGACTCCACGAGCAAAGGTTTCCCCTTTGGTTATTACACCAAGTGAAGTGATCGCCAGAAAAACTGAGGTCCATGAGGCCCTTGCCCACCCTGAATTGGACAAAGTCCATGCTGGCTTTCCTTGGGAAAGGTTCCCTACCTTTCTTCTCCTCCGGTGAAACCATGATGTTGAAATCCCCACCAACAATCCATGGCTGGTTACCAGGATCAAAAGAATTAAATCCATGCCATAAAACCTATCTTTTTTGGGCGTCACAACTCCCACAAATGAAAGATGCAAAAAAGAAACAATTTCTCTGTGACACCTTGGTGGTGATGAACTGATCACCGAACTGGACCTCCTCCACATCCGTACTCTTGTGCCAAAAGATCCAAATGTGACTATTGGTGGAATCAGCATGCATGTATCCCTCCATCTTTAGTCTTCTTACAAACTCACCTATCCTAAAATGATTTTGTTTATGTTCAAGGATTGCAACAATAGAGGCCTTATGTTGACCAATCTCAGCAGCAATGAAATCTGTTTTGAACCATGCACCAAGGCCCCGAGCATTCCATATGATAATACGCACCATCAAAAGGAGTGTTCCCTGGCACTGGCTCCAGAGCTCTTGTCCTTAGTGAAATGGGGGATAGAGCAGTCCTTCCATTGCCTGGATTTAAATCTTGTACAAATTCTTATGTTCATCTTAACGATGTGCAGAGGGGAAGGAGAGGATAATCCCTGATCACTGGGAGGCATTACCCCCAAGGCCGAACCTTCTCTACTTGTGCAGCTGGGGTACCAGGGACTGAAGGAATAGGAGAGCCTGGAGGACTGATGAGATCCCAGTGGGGATTATGCCATTGATCATTGTAGGGGATAAGTGGCATCTGTAGCTCCTCCGAGACCAGATTCCCTTTCTCCTCTGAGATATTGAAATGATTTCCAGCGGGGGGAGTTAGCATAGGTAGATCACCTGGGGGGCCGATAATTCCCCAACAATACCTTCACGCTATCAGACACATTAGGAAGCGTAAGGTAGTTGCAAGAGGGGCTGACTGGAACAGCTAAAGGAACATGCAGGACCATGAAATCCATATGCATCATCTCCATGTTTGAAAAATAGTCACACTCTGCCGGAGTAACCAGGAAGGCCACAAGATCCGGATCTGGGGATATAAGGGGGGCACCACCGAACCTCCATCCAGGGATAGAGATAACGCCAGGGAGCCGTCCGGGGGATAGGGAGACCACTGATAATGCTGAACCGACTTTATGTTTTCCTCCTATGAAGGCCACCGATGACCGCCTGAACGATATCATCTACAAACCTGAACGGAGTGGCCCTGAAGCAAGCAGTGCGAACAATACCTGGGGAAGACCGGGTATAGAATATCCTGATTCCAGCACATTGATCCCTGCTCCCGCAAATCATGGGAGCCAGGGGGAGGAGAGGACAGGTCCAATTCAATGCAGATACCCACCATAGATGTATCACCACATCTTCGGGTGCGATCGTCCGAGCACAGGAATCCACCAAGAGCATCACCAATGGATCTGAGGAAGGCTCCATTTTCGAACAGTAGTGGTAAGCCAGGGAGGCCGATCCAGACTGCTGCCATAGGGATTTCCTTTCCATTGTGGACCTCCATCAACCATCGAGACAAGCTGAAATTCCAATGCCCTAAGGATCGGGGAGCTTTACACCCTGACCATATGAAGTAAGCCTTTGAAGAAAGGACTAAACAAAAGGAGCTCCGATTGACCACAGAGATCCGCACCGAATCGATCAGGCCCCACGAGGTAACAAAGCGCTGGAAGGACTGAATGGGTGTCTTCGCGCCCCCGAACCTTGCCACCAGCGTCCACTTGAGGCAGGCTGCAACATCTTCGAACTCCGATGAAAAAAATCTAGGGAAACATAGGATCCAAGCCACGACACCTTTGGAAAGGCCATAGAGACGTCCCAGAGGATTTTTTTTATGTTTAAAAAAAAATAGTTTCCAGAAAACACTTAGGGATTTTTTTTAAAAAAATTGCTCCTCAAAGGTGGCATCCTGGATGCTGCCTTTGCATTTCGGGGGCAAGGCGGCATCCGCGATGTCGTCTTTCTCCTAAAAAAATCTTTTTTTTAAAAAATTTTTTAATTTTAATTTTTTGTTTTGTTTTGTTTATATATATATATATAAAAACAAAACAAAAAATTTCAGCAGAATTTCTCTGCTATTAAAGATCCAGCGCTACAGCTATTAAAACAGTCTGGATTCTAACAGAAAATCTTACCCAGGCCTCCCTTTTATAAGGGGGTTTTCCCTGAAAATCATTCTGCATTTTCAATGTGGGATTAGGGTTCTACCTTTACTGCGTAGTACATTCTGCATTTCCGATGTGGGATTCTGTTTCAAGTACATGACTTTGAAATACAATAAAATATAAACTATAAGGCCAATATAAATGAAATTTTAAAAATTGATTAAACATATAATAAATAGTTGAAAACAAAAATAATTTCCTCAAAAATGTTGATGAAAAATAATCTACAACCTTTCAAAACCGCCTACTTGAAACTTAAAAATGTTTCAAATATGTGAATTTTAAAGGCTGTAAAATATAAACTATAAAACGAATATAATTGAAACTTTAAACATTAATTAAACATATAATAAATAGTTGAAAACAAAAGAAATTTCCAAAAAATGTTGATGAAAAGTAATTTATAATCTTTCAAAACCGCATACTTGAAACTTCAAATTTTTCAAGTACGTGACTTTGAAAGACCATAAAACATAAAATAGAAGACCAATATAAATGAAATGTTAAACATTGATTAAAAATATAAGAAATAGTTGAAAATAAAAAAATCATAAAAAATGATGATAAAAAATAATTTATAAGCTTTTAAAACCACTTACTTGAAACATAAGAAGTTTCAAGTATGTGATTTTGAAAGTTTATAAAATATATATTATATGACCAATATAAATGAAACTTAACACATGAATTAAACATAAAAAAAATATTTGAATATAAAAATAATTTCATAAAAAATATTGATGAAATATAATTTATATGCTTTCAAAATGACCAACATGAAACTTAAAAATGTTTCAAGCACGTGACTTTGAAATCCTATAAAATATAAACTATAAGACCGATATAAATGAAACATAAAAAACGGATTAAACATATAACAAATAGTCGAAAATAAAAAGAATTTATTAAAAAATGTTCATGAAAAATAATTTATAAGCTTTCAAAACCACCTACTTGAAACATAAAATGATTAAAATAAGCGGTTTTGAAAGACTAAAATATAAAATATAAGACCAATATAATTTAAAGTTAAAACATGGATTAAACATATAATAATTTATTTAACTATTAAATTAATATTATTAATAATTAATTATATAATAGTTAATTAGTAATATAAGTATTCATTATAATTATTCATTAGTAATTATTAAAAATTATTATATAATAAATATGTAGTTAATTAGAAATATATTTATTCATTATAATTATTCATTATAACTATTAATTATTAATTCTTATTTATATAATACTTAATTAGTAATATAATGATTAATTATATAATTATTAACTATATGATAAATAATTATTTAATTAGTAATATCATTATTAATTATATAATAATTAATTAGTTAATTATAAATAAGAAAATTAATTATAATAAGTAATTATAATTATTACTTAGTAATTATTAATAGATAATTATGTAAAAATTAATTAGTTAATTAGTAATATTATTATTAAATATATAATAATTAATTAGTAAATTTGTAATATGATTTTTAATTATAATTATTCATTATAATAATTGATTAGTAAATTTTTAATATGATTTTTAATTATAATTATTCATTATAATTATTAATTAGTAATTAATAATAATTAATTATATAAAAATTAGTTAGTTAATTTGTAATATTATTATTAATTATATAATAATAAATTATTAAATTGTAAACTAATTATTTAATTACATTTATTTATTATAATTATTAATTATTAATTAGTAATTAGTAATTAGTAATTAGTAATTATTAATTATTAATTAGTTAATTAGTAATATAAATATTAATTATAATTAGTCATTATAATTATTACTTATTAATTATTAATAATTAATTATATAATAGTTAGTTAGTTCATTAGTTATATAATTATTAATTATATAACAATTAATTAGTAAATTAGTAATATAATTTTTAATTACATTTATTCATTATAATTTTTAATTTTTAATTAGTAATTATTAATAATTAAATAAGTCATAATTAATTAGTTAATTAGTAATATTATCATTAATTATATAATAATTAATTAGTAATATAATTATTACATATATAAAAAATATTTAGTTAATTAAAAATACAATTAATAATTATAACTAATTAATTAGTAATTAGAAATTAGAAATTATTAATTAGTTAATTAGTAATATAAATATTTATTATAATTATTCATTATAATTAGTAATTAATAATTAATAATTATTAATAATTAATTACTAAGTATTAATTAGTTAATTAGTAATATAAATATTAATTATAACTGTTCATTAAATTATTAATTATTAATTATTAACCATTAATTATTACTTATATAAAAAATAATTAGTTAATTATTAATATAACTGGTAATTATATAATAATTAATTAGTTAATTAGTAATATAATTATAATCTTTCAAAGTCACGTACTTGAATCATTTTTATGTTTCAAGTAGGCTGTTTTGAAAGCTTATAAATTATTTTTCATTAATATTTTTTTGGAAATTGCTTTTGTTTTCAACTATTTATTATATGTTTAATCAATTTTTAACATTTCATTTATATTGGTCTTCTATTTTATGTTTTATGGTCATTCAAAGTCACGTACTTGAAAAATTTTAAGTTTCAAGTATGCGGTTTTGAAAGCTTATAAATTACTTTTCATCAACATTTTTTTGGAAATTTATTTTGTTTTCAACTATTTATTATATGTTTAATCAATGTTTAAAGTTTCAATTATATTCGTTTTATAGTTTATATTTTACTGCCTTTCAAATTCACGTATTTGAAACATTTTTATGTTTCAAGTAGGCGGTTTTGAAAGGTTATAGATTATTTTTCATCATCATTTTTGATGAAATTATTTTTGTTTTCAACTATTTATTATATGTTTAATCAATGTTTAAAATTTAAATTATATTGGCCTTATAGTTTATATTTTATTATATTTCAAAGTCACGTACTTGAAACATAATCCCACATCAGAAATGCAGAATGTACTGCGCAGTAAAGGTAGAACCTTAATCCCACATCAAAAATGCAGAATGATTTTCAGGGCAGGCCCTCTTATAAAAGGGATGTCTGGGTAAGAGTTTCTGTCAGAATCCAGACTGTTGTAATGGCTGTAGCGCTGGATCTTTAATAGTAGAGAAATTATGCTGAATTTTTTTGTTTTGTTTATATATATATATATATATAAACAAAACAAAACAAAACAAAAAAATAAAAATAAAAATAAAAATAAAAATAAAAATTTTCAAAAAAAAGATTTTTTTAGGAGAAAGGAGGCATCGTGGATGCCGCCTTGCCCCCGAAATGCAAAGGCGGCATCCAGGATGCCGCCTTTGAGGTGCTTTTTTTAAAAAAAATTATTGTATGCGTTTTCTGGAAAATATATATTTTTTAAACGTAAAAAAAAATCCCATCCCAGAAGCCGGAGTCGGAGGTCAATAGGCCACACAGAACATCCCTGAAGGAGGGACCCGAGTGAAGGCTGCCATGAGAGAGAGTAGGATCTGAGGGAACCAGGTGGATAATAGGAGCAACACAAGGTCCAGGCGTGGGGGATGGAGGGGTCGGAGAAGCCGCTGGGGGCCAAGATGAAGAGGATGCAATGTTCGGGAAAATTTGAAAAACAGGCGGTGCGTTAGGAATGTTCTTGTAAGCTGAAGAAACCATTTTTCCTTTCTAAATCTAGACATGGATACGGCCTATTACCGAATTAATTGAAGCTTTATTATCCAGGTGTATCAAGTTATTGGATTCTCTCCTAGGGATTCTGATCTAATTTTAAGGTGTTTTAGTTCCTTTTAGTTAGCTTTCTGCATTATTTGAAAAAATCATGGCTTCTTCAAGGCCCTTCGATGTATGATACAAGGAGATCCCAAATCACCAATAATTTTCATCCTCACCCAAGATATCATAGTCCATCTCATTAACAAGAGCATTTCTAGGTGAATAATCCTTTAATATTGGTGGAGACATCATTCTAACTGCATATCTCACCGTGTTTTTAGAGATGATATGGTCATATTTATGAGTTCCAATAAGAGATTAGTTTATGGAATCAACAAAGTTCTTGGTGAATATTTTCATTAGAGTGGCTAAATTATAAATCCATCCAAGATAAGATACTTTATGTCAAGAAGATTCTCAAAAAGGAGGGTAAACACCCAAGATAGAAGTTTAGACATGAAGAGAGGATCTCTTCCCATGGAGTACCTGGGTGCAAAAGTATCCTCAGGAAGTCTGTGCATATACAATTTTTACCACATTGTTGGGAATGTCATAGGATGAGTGCTAAACTGAAATAATCAGTTACTTTTGTTTAGTGGAAGGATAGTCTTGGGGAACAGAATCCTCTCATCCATTCTAGTCCATGCTTTACCAGCTGTCAGAGTTCTATAAGGTGTGACATCTAACATTGATAAAATTATTGTTTCCTTCATTTGGGATGTGCACTCGGTTGGAAAAAGACATTTGGCATCATGGAAAAGTATGGAAATCCCTTTTGGAGGGTGGTATTATTATAATTAGTGCTTCAGATACTTTTAAAGGAATGCATGCTAATCCTTCTTGGAAGGTGATTGAAGAGTAGGCTTTATTGGGCTAGTTAGTGGTATCTCAATATAGATGGAGTGTGGGAATAATAGGAAGTAATTCATCTTCCTTATGGAATTTTATTCTACTCAATACTTTGACTCCTCAATCGTAGACCAAATGGATGGTGGGTTGTGGGGATATATTATTTTGGCATCATAATTTGGATGGAACCAAGAAAGAGTTTCTAGGCTACCCCATCACAGACAACTCTTTCAGACATGCAATCATTCACCCTACTTTTATCAATGCAGTCTTGGATAAAAACTAGAGGGAGACCTACAACCAAATCGATATAATAAAAAAACTAAATAGGTGTGTTTTCATAGCCTCCTTGTCTAGTAACATCTCTATCAATGATTTTCGTAGGGCGTTGAACACCAATAAACTCTCCGATAAGTGGGGGGTTAGTCTTTAACAGAAATAGAATCAAGTGAAGTGGAATTTCATTATTTGGAGAATAAGGAACCTTGTAATTCCATCTAAATAAAATGTGAATATAATGGGTATTAATCTTGTCTCCAAGTGTGCATGTTGTAAGAATGACTTGGCGGAGAGTGCAAAGCATCTTTTCATTAAGGGAGAATTGGTGTGTATGGTTTGTGAATTTTTTCTGACATCATAGATATCTCTTTACTGGAGTTAGAATATTTTATGTTTTTTGACTGTTGGTTTCATGGCACGAAGGATATTATCCCAGAAAAGAAGTATCATGCAGTTGTTTTAGATATAGGTTGATGTGTCATCTGGTAAGCACATAACTTGGCTTGATTTGAGGGGATCATGTTCTCAATGAAGCCTATGAATTCTATGACCAGAAACCTCTTGTTTGATGTAACTCATCTTCTCAATATTTGGTAGAATTCCCCTACCCTGAGACCAGTATAGGAGACCAACACATGTAGTGATCCCACTCTGAATTCCATGAAGGGCCATTGGATCCATCGGCTTGCACGTATCTCTAATTTCAAATTAAACACAGATGGACCGTGTTATATGTGTATCATGAAGTGAGGTGGTGTAGTTATTTAAAATAGGGACTCAGTCATTATTTCATATACAGTAAACATTGGTTATAGTTAATCCTGACAGGCCAATCCATGGAAATATTAACTAGCCTCCAACTTTGTAGAGATAGGAGCATTGAGCTACCTGGAGTGGAAACTGACTACATAACTATCTTCAATGAAATGAAACATAATGGTACCACCCCTTGGTCAATATCATATTCCTTTAGATGATTTATTCTCATTATTAGTGAATATACTAAGATTATCTATAATTAGAATGAGGTAAATAGGGTTGTGGACCACCTAGCCTCCATTACAACCCCAGGGACTATCATCACCAATTTTTCTAGTTGGACATCTGTTTCTGTTGAGGGGCGTTTTTGGTGAGAGGGGACGACCTCAATTTACATTATTTTAGACCATCATAGCCATTATTTTAGTGATCCTTTTTGTGTACTTAATTTAATTAATAAAAAAATGATGATGATAGATATATGTCTTTTGTATAGGGTGATAGATCTCATTTGGAAATGATGTAATAAATGCAAGGTTTCTTTGTATTATATTTAATTTCATGATAATTATTGCTTAAAGTGAACCATGATACATTTAATATGATGTGATTAATAAATAGATAATTTATTTAAATTTACTTAGGATGACTAATGATCTATATAATATACATTATTTAAATAGGAATTGATTGAAAATATAACCATCCTAATTGTTATTTTGATCAAAATTTCACTCAATCACTAAGGGTTCTATTTCCAATTTATTTTCAAAAAAATATTTTTTTTAAAAATAAACCACATTAAAAGTTGTATTATTAATTAAAAATCTCATTATTTCTTCTGTATATTCATGGGTTTATATATGTTTTCTTGATATTTCATTTCCTCCAGACTATTATTTTTTTCATAGTGTTTCTTATTAGTGAAACATAACTTGTATATTAGTAATGGTTGGAAACTTCATTTTCCAATTAACTAACTCAATGGTTGATTTTGATAATTTCTTAAACAAAATTTGAAAAATTTATTAAGATCATGTTTTACTAAATTATTTTAATAAAAATCTTTTAATTAATTTTTTACAATTTTCTATATGGGATATTTTCTACAATGTGTAAAAAGAATAAAATTTTAACATTTTCTATGTAAACAACTCTTATAGACTTCTTTGACATTTTCTATGATAATACTTTCAATGAGTTAATCATTCTCAAAAAGAATTTATTATTCTATGTTATTTAGAAAATATTCCTATATAAAATGATTTAAAAATGATCATTTTTTTCTTATTTCCTATTACATTTTTCTTAATTCTCTTAGAATTTTCTTTCTTCAAAATCAACATCCTTTGACATAAATTATGGTTGATCAAGGAAATTATTATAATGTAACAATCCTCATTATTTCTATACTGACCGATGTGCTGTTCTTCTATTTTGGGGGAATGATCCATCACTACCTTTCTCATTCCAAATTATCCACTATATACAATCATAACTGTCCACACAATGACTTTCCTTTGTGAATATTGTAATTTTTTAGATTTTCTTAATGGGTCTTTACCTAAATATATTGGATCAGAAGGTTTGGGAAAATTATTGTCTAACAATATATCCTTTATCTATATGGTTTAAATAACATATGTGTTAATTTATTGGTTGAATTTTATTTAAATATATCATTAATTCTTGTCATTGGATACCAAATTATTTTACATGGGTTTATCATTTTATAATTATTGATATAATTATTAATGATTTATTTAAGTGAATCCATATGAAACCCATTTTCATTCCATGGGTTCTTTATGATGATTTTAATGATATCCATATTCATTCTAGGGGATTATTATTCTATAAAAGTGAATGACTATAATTTGGAAATTTTGTGACAACAATTTCATTTCCTAGGGTCATTATGACATGATAAGTGATTAATTTCACGTGGAACATATAATTATGGAATATATCATATAGAATCCTATATCACCATCTAATTATGGAATATAACATATAGAATCCTATATCACCATCCAATTTCATTTCTAGGATATCATTATTTTATTGATTATTATATTATGTTTTTCCTACTCATATTCCATGATATGTGATCTATGATTTTGTGGGTAGTAATTTTTTTATGTATATTTATTATTACCATATTCTCTTTATAATTTAACTTATGAAATTAGATTATTATCGCATATGTTTCCCCTTACTCAACACCTGATTTGACCATGTTATTATGTTTCCATTTTCTTAGGCAATGAATATGAGTAGAATATATAATTTGTATATAAGTTATTCTAATATAGCCCAATTTCATAGAAATGTTCATTATGGTTATAAAATATGTTTCTCATATAGCTAGTACCTGAAGAAAATAATCCTTATGTTTTTAGGATTTTGTGACTATTTGTTAGTGGTATTTCTTATTATTTTCTAATTTTCTAAAAGAAAGGAATATATACCCCTAGTTTATATATGAAAGACTCCCCTTACCTTTATACTAATGTACAATCACAACATATGCACCAAACTATATATGTCAGGGGTGAGTATATTGACTAAGTATGAAATACACTATAAAATAACCACATATTCCATATAAACAAAAAATATCTCCTATTACTATAAAACATTATGGCAGTAGGAAAAAAAATATAGATAATTTCATTTATGTAACTCAAACCCATAATCATCATTTAATATATTAAAAAATTATTTCCATGTGGTCACATAGACTATAAGACACATACCCATTCCATGAACTCAGATATATGCATGTGTTCTCTCATCAAAGTGGAAATTCGATAATGAACCCAAAAGTTTGTGTGAAACCCCATTACTCTAATAAAATCTATCAATCGCAGGATTCAAAATCTGATATTCCCCAAATAGAATAATGTAATTGGTCAAATAAACATGGTTTTTTATGATGAGGATCCTAAACATAATGTAACCCATGTTAGTCTCATGTTTAACCCATAATTTTTTTTTTCTAAAATTATTTTTCATGATACAAATTCAAGAATGTCTTATCACATCCCAAAATCATTTTATGAAAAAATAGGAATAAAATTTTCGCAAAACATTTAATTGCGAACTTTGATGGAAAATTAAAGATAAAAACATCATCTATTCACATTATTCATTTAATAATAGTGATAGATAAGAAACATACCTCTGAAACATTCATTTAAATGCATCAATGATGAAGATTAATTACCAATGGAGAATTGTAACACCCAGAGATTTTTTGAATTATTTTTTTAAAATTAATTTAATATTTTAGATATTTTTCATTTCACACAACACTTAAAATATATTAGTTTTTATTAAAGCACTATGTTTTGATTTTGTTAACAACACAGAACATAAATTTTGGCTTTATCTACATGAAACAATGATGTTAGATTTCGTTACAATCAATAATGACTTTCCATGATGGATTGTGTAAAAAGCATGACTGAGTGTTAATGAAAAATAATATATTATAAAAATAAATATATAATAACATATAACCAAGTCGTTAAACTAAGTTTTTTTTGAGTATTATTAACAAACTTATGTAAATATATGGTTTAAAAAAATATAAAATGATTTAATTAGTTAAAATTTATTTATAAATGAATATAAGAACCAAATTGAATAAAAATAGAGCATTTTTTTTCTAAAAAACTATTAGTATGCTTGGAAAGTTGTTTTAATACTAATAAATTATATTTATTTCATTTTTAATTACTTTTAATGTAATATATATGTTATATATCAAAGTAAATATTTTTTATAATCATCCAATATATTTTATAAGCATAATATATGAATAACAACAATTTAACACATAAACCCATTATTTTTATTAAGAAAGTTTTACCTAATTTTAATAGAGAACCCATTATAAATATTTTTTATGAAATTTTATAAATTATTTATATCAAAATAAAATTCTTATTTATAAGTAAAAAAAATTTGGTTACGAAAATTTTTGGGTGTTTTCATGTAAGATTTTATTTTATAAAGAATTGTTAAAAATCCTAGACTTTAACTCAAAACTTCTTTTTTTGTATAATTTATTTACATGGGTAAATTATATTTTAAATTGGATTAAAAGATTAATTATAAAATATTTTTATAAATAAATCCAATTTAGTTTATTGGAATCAATTTCACTTTGAAATTTCATAAATGATCATAGCAAACTTTTGAATATTTTTAGCTTAAAAACCTACACTGTCGACATGACTACAAGATTAAATTTAAATTAATTTTTTCCACATACATGTTGGGAATTTATAAAAATGGATTCTATATTTGAAATAAGAAAAATTTATAATGTCTAATAATTTCAACTTAGTATTTGACCAAAAATATTACTGAAGAAATTAAAATTAATTTCAAAGTTTAAGGTTAAATTATGCTTAACAAGGAACTAAACCATAACCTTAATAACCAAAAAAACCTATAAACTTGTCCTAAATCCATTTTATGACCCTATTGAGACCCTCTAACCCCTTTAATCTACTTTGGAACTTTATTTTACTACTTTAAATAAACAAATTGGGTCGGTTTCCTCTCTTTTAAAATATTTCAAGAGTGTCATCCCTCCTCCATTATAAAAGTACTCATATCCTCCCACTTTCTCACAAATCTCAAGCCACAAATTCTAGACCAAAACTATGAAAAAATAGCTCCCCAAAATCCCTAACTTTCTCATTGATTCCTCCATTAGGCATATATCCTTACGAGGAAACCCATTGGTGAAAACAAAAGGAGTTACCCGATTAAGAAGCAACGCCCTCCCAAAAACTCATTTCATTCATTTCCTTCTACACTCCCTAAAATATTTTTATTACATGATAATATAAAAAAACCAGTATCCTAAGTATACTTTTATGTTTTTATGTTCATATTTTTACCTGAAATTATACACACATCCATCTAATGGGTAATGACCAAACTGTTTACGTATAGGCGGACTGCCGCCTCACTAAACGATGATTATTCAATTTTCTTTTACCACCAATCATGGTGTCCATTATGATGGACACTATATTTATATATTTTATACGTAATATTTATTATGTCTTTATGCTTCTGTAATTATTTTACAACATGCATATTAATACTTTGAATTTTGGGTTAATATGATAATTTCATTTGAGGAAGTACGAACTACCGCCCCCTCACAACGATATGATTCATTCATAGACTACATGGAATGTATTAAGGATGGATGTATTAAATATATATGATAAATAATATAAAATAATTATAATATAATAATTATATATACATATATACATATATTTGTCTTTTATTTTCTTTCATTCAACATGATAATTAAACAAAAATAGCGTTCATGCATACGTACAGTTTGTTGTATCCATGAATGGTGTATTTCGTTTCATACTTCTATATTTTCCAAATTTTGATAATAAATATATAATGATTCTACTTGATATTTATATCATGTTTTACATTCTTAAATCCAGATATAACTATAAAGACCAATGATATAAAAAACTAAAACACATGGGAAGAACAAAGAAAATATTATCTAAAGTGAAAACTTCACATTGGATGGTTAACAAGTGGGTAATATAAGGTCGTAATAAAACCATATATGGTATGAAATATAAGAATATATTTTTTAATATATTTTTAATAAATTTATATTCTAGGTGGTTTGAACGATTATGATGAGAGTCAAGACACAATGTAAGAGAATTTCATCTCCCCCTTTATTTCTATGAGATACATTCCTTATTCACCACTCACTTATTTTGTGTGATGTGTATATAGTAACCTTGAATGTAATATATTCCTAATAAAATTAAATATCTAGGCATTTAAATAACCATTTTATGATATTTCTATCATTGGGTTTATGATTTAAAAGATACCAAATCAGTTAATCAATTTTGTCCCAATTTACCTTCTTTGAGACACATTCCAGTTTTTACACCTATATTTATATATGAGGTCTATAAACTTACTTTGAAATGTTATATCATGGTTATAATTTTCATGATTTCTTATGATCCATGTAATTTCACTTTCTTATATGGGGAGTTTTATTCAATTTTACCATGTGGTAAGAGTGTATTGAAATAATCTCACCTTTTGTTGAGATTGTTTATGATCCCATTTTTAATAATGAAATATTATGGTCCATTTTTCAATAAAACTCATGAATTTTATTCTCCTCTACTTATCCTGAATGTATTCATGTATTATTACATTTTTTTCACTCTTTGGTACTTAAAAAATTTTCGAAAATGTTTTTAATGAAAATTTGACCTTATCGCTCTCTTTAATAAGAAATAACTGATACTTTAAAACCATATTCTATAAAACGTTTTCCAATAATATTATAATATTATCCTATGATCTTTAAAATTATATTTTACCGCTATTTTAACTTAAAAATAGATTTATTTTAAAAAATGGAACATTCTTATCATTTTTTGGTCGAGGATCTTTTCAAAAAAATTTACAGTGCAAAAGGAGAATTCTTTTTACCTCATACAACTTGTATGGATTTACCTACTATCATTTCTTTGAATATTCCTTTTAATTTTTGAAAGGATAATTTTTAATAATTTTTTTAAAATACATTTTCAATGAAATGTTTTTCAAATCGTTCTCATGCTTTCTTTATGAGGTTTTATTGTATTTTTTAAATGAAAGTGGGGTTCAAAAGGTTTTCATTCTTATTTTATATGTTTTAAAGGAAAAAAATTTATCAAAAATGTTTTAAAGTTTCTATACACCTTTTTAGTGGAAAATTATTTCAAAATATTTTCAATTCTTCTTTTATATGTTTTCAATTTTATTTTCATGAAAATTATTTTCAAAATATTTTTATGATTCTTTTATAAGTTTTCATGGAAAACAATTTTGAAATGGTTTTCAAGCATCTATATAAGTTTCATGGGAATAGTTTTTCAATTTTTTTGAAGATTACATTATAAGTTCTCATGTATATTTACAATGAAAATAGATTTCAAAAGGTTTTATGTTTTAAAACTAATTTTTTCAATGATGAAGGATATTTTCCCCAAGAAATGTTTTTATAAAATATTTCCAAATTATTTACCATATATGATGACATCTATTGATGTTCTAATGAAATTTTGGAGAAATGATTCAATGTTTAAATTCATATTTTTACTTTTAATGGTTTATGTTTTTATGGTATGATGTTTATGATACTCGTTTCTCTTTCTTGTGTTATTTTTTTTAAACATGCTTCTTTTCACGGGTAATATTCCTATAAAACCCTATTATTCTCATGGGTGATTCTTTGATGAAATGATTATAAAACTTGTTTCTTTTTTCCATAGGTTAAGTTATGATTTCATGTTTATGAAACCCATTTAATTTCACGGGTTATGATATGATTGTTTATGATTTTTTGGAACATGTATATATTATTTCATTATGATATGGGTGAGACCTATATCTCTCTCCAATGCATTGGGTAATGATTTATATATCACGAGGTAGACTAAGATGGTCTTGGGAGTGAACCTTGACTACTAATATGGCCATGGGAGTGAACCATGACTACCAAGATGGTATGAGGAGTAAATTTGTTCTACATAGATGGAAATGGGAGTGAACTATGACTACCAATATGGTATGGAGAGTGAACCCATACTACTAAGATGGTCTTGGATGTAATGTCTTGGAAACTGCATAAATAATATTATAAACTTATGTGTATGCCATAATTCCATGTTTTGTTCTAATGTTATGCTTTCGTGGATTATGTTCTTTATTTATTTATGATTCATGTCCTATGAACTTCCAATATTTGTTCCACGATTCTTTATTATGATCTTTGATACGTGGGGGTATGATCTTCAATTTTCATGATCAAGTTCTCATGCCCCTATGATTATGTTAATGCTTACATGTATCCTTTCTTCACCCTTACAGAGAATCCGAGCTCACCCCTTTTTATGTTTCATTCCCCAAGTCATGATGATATGTATTCAGTATAATGTGTCCAAAAATGCTGCTATTCTTGAAGAACCTTGTGGGAGATAATGTAGCATATCATATGTACTAGTGTTCATATTTTCGTGTTTCCAAAGACACTAGACTTGTATGGACATTGGGTGTATGTTTTTATAATGTTTTAATTATTCTAAAAAGTGATGTTATGTCAATGTATGTTAAGAATAGGTTGTTATATTTGGTATTAGAGTGACATTTTAGGTAACCTATGGAATATAGGACGATAAAACATTAGTGGGAACCCTTGGGACATGTGTAAGAATGAATCAAAGGATAATGAAAATAATAAGAATATGTCCTGGAATTTTGGTAAGGGATAGAGTGAGTTTTTTTAGAAATACATAAATATTTCGATACAAAATGTGGATGTCACTCTAGAACAAATATACCTAGGAGTAACAACTCCGATAATATGTTCTGGGCCTAACTTGGGGAAATATGGTACATGACAACAAACCTTGATGCACGCCTGGTTTGACACTCTCAGGGGGATATGCTTTGGAAATTCAGAAACTCATCATGAACCATTATAAAGGATTTTACTAGAAGATGATTATTAATAGCCTAAGATAATACAAATGTGTTATCTATTAAAAGTTAGGGTCCATGATTTAGACAACCTATATATAAAGTTTCTTGAAGATGTGGTTTTCATCTATGATATGTGTTTCTCACCCCATGCTTTCTGGTTTAAGTCAATTGAGGGAACAAGAAAGAACATTGATAACATTTAATGTTTCAGATTTGGAATGTAAGGTTACTACGAAAATTGATTTCCCAAGTGTTAATATCATAAAAATAATGATGATGATTGTACGAGTATCAGTTATACTTCTTTAGTTAAGGTGATAAAGAAGTTCATGTGAATGTTATGTGATATTCCTTTATTATAGTTTACATTAATCACAAGAATAATTATTAGATTTATCTTTATAAACCTTGATACATGATTCATATTTCATATTCTAGGAATGTGGTACTAAGGAATAAGTTGATGAATCTTGAGTAATGGTTTAATAATAATATTAGATGAATAAAGTTCAATGATTTGGAATTATAATAATATGTTATATGAATCACAAAATTTATAAGTGTTTTCATTATAATTTTTCATTTAGGATTGTAAATGATATTTTTAATGGAAATTAAGACTTATTAAAGTGAAATTTTGATTAAGGGAAGGTACCCTTTACTCTAATCATGATTCTGATAACATTATGTTCCTCTTGGATAAAGATATAATTGATTTGGATAAATAAAATTTCATATCACTAATTACCATGGACCTGATTATTTGGTTGAAAAAAATTCCTATTTCATCATGGATAACGTTTATAACTTTTGGTATTTAGGGAATATATCCAGTAAACTTTGCAATAAGGAAGCATTCATGTTTTCCAAAAGTATTTATGGTAATTTAGGTTATTACGATGTTTCAAGAGAATATATGATGACTGTATTCACATGTTATGAATGTGACAACCAATATTTACTTTGTGATATATAGTAGATCAATGTTAATATGATTTTGTGAATTTATTTCAAATGTTTTGGATTTTCAAAATTTGAAAGGGTTACAAGGGTAACCATTTATAGAAAGATTATGTTAAACATTGGATGATGTTTTGGAGAATAATTTATTATATTTACCGCATAAGGATTTATTCATATTGAATAATCTGTTATAAAAAACATGGTGTTCATGATATCTAATGATAAATGAGATCGAATATCATGGATCTCATGATCAATTAGTGCTTTAGGAATGAAAAATTCACCTACATTTTTAGAGAAATAGGTGAAGTGGATCAAGGAACAATAAAGGGTGAGGATATCCTAAAATCATGGAAGTATATTTGTTCATGAAAATTATTTAACTACAATAAAAATGATCTTGGATCCAAAAATGATATCCTAGTACCTCTGTTTTCAATGAATCAGATGATGCCTTAGTTTATAAAAGATTTATGGTTTTTTTATTGTTATTTCCTCCTAACTGTGGTTTCTATCAGTCTCCATTAGGACATGGTGGTCATATTTATCTTCCATGTCCATGTTTTCACTTACAATATATGTTCTCATATATGGAAACCTAGTTATATATTACTATTGGAAGCTGTTATAATTCCAACTTTCCCTTTTAAGGGTAGTTTTAGTATTAATTTTTACAATGTTGGTTTCTATAAATGAAACATTAATGTTTTCAACCATTGACAACCCAAACGAATTTTGAGGTTGAAAATCATTTTAAGGGGGGTAGAATGTGACACCCTATGATTTTATGATTTTTTTTCAGTTGAATTAAATCTTTTAGATATTTTTCATTTCACATAACACTGAAAATAATTTATTATATATTAAATAACTATGTCTATCTTAGTGCACTGCACACAACATAAATTTTGGATTACTCTACATAGAACACTGAGGTTATCTTGTGTTACATGAAATAATGACTTTCCCTATTGGCTTTCATAACACGTATGACTGAGTGTTTACGAACAAAAATATATTATTAATATATATATATAATAATATATACCCTAGTCATTAAACAAGGTTTTATGAATATTTTTAACTAGATTTATCAAATATATGGTTTTCAAAAAAATTAAAATTATTCAATTAGTTAAAAATTATTTAGAAATGAATATAAGAACCAAATTGAATATAAAGGGAGTATTTTTATATAAAACTATTATTATTCTCACAAGGTTTCTTTAATCCTAATAAATTAAGTTAATTAAAATTAGTATTTAATTTTAATGTTGTATATATTTTATATATCTAAGTAAATATTATTTATAATCATACAATAGAATTTATATGCATAAGATAATAATAAAACATATTTAACACATAAAACCCATGATTTTTATCAAGATAGTTTACCACCTTTTAATAGAGAAACCTTTTTAATTCTATTTTTGGGAACTTTTATAAATTTAAATGTATATATAAACTTCATATTTTTATGTTAAATATAAAAATTATTTAAAGATAAATATTTTGTATTTTTCTATAGGATTTCATTTTTTAAAGAATTGTTAAAATACTGGATTTTAACTCCAAACTGATTTTCATCTAATTTATTTATAAGGTTAAATTATATTTTTATATGGTATGAAAGATTAATTAGATAATATTTTGATCAATAAATATTATTTAGTTCATTTTAATCAATTTCACATTGAAATTGAATATAAAAACATAGCAAACTATTGAACATTTTTTTACTTTTAAAACCCGCATTGTCGACCTGACTGAGGGATTAAATTTAAATTAATTTCTACCACTTCTATGTTTGGAATTTTGAAAAATGGATTCCATATTCTTAATAACCATAATTTATAATGTCTAATTAGGTAAAATTAGTTTTTGACCCAAACTATCAGTGAATTAATTAAAATTAATTACAATGCTTAAGAGTAAATTATGCTTAATAAGGAACTAAACCACAACCTTAAGGCCTAAAATGACCTATATACTTGACCTATTTCCATTTTAGGGCCATATTTAGACCCAAAATTAAATTTTATCAAAATTTTACTATTATTAAAACACTTTAAATAAAAAAATTGGGTGGGGTTCCTCTCTTTTAAAATATTAAAAAAGTCCCACCCCTCTTCCATTATAAAAGGAATCCTCTGCCCCTACTTCCTCACACCACTCAATCTTCTTTGGCTTGATAAAAAATATACCCAAATATCTCCCCAACATCCTAATTCATACTTGAATCCTACCTTAGGCATAAATCCCTCCAAGTAATCCATTTGGTGTAAACCAAAAAGAAGTTACCCGATTAACAGGTAACACCTTCCCTCAAACCCCTTTCTTTTATTTTCTTTCTCAAGAAATTCAAATATTATTATCCCATTATAATAGAATAAAAAAATTATCCTAAATATAATAGGATGTTTTTATGTTAATTTTTATACCTATACATACACACACATCCATCAAATGGGTAACGAACATACTTTTTACGTGTTGGTAGACTACCACCTCACAAAAAAATTATTGTTCAATATTACTTTACCACATATCATGGTGGAAATTGTGATGAAATTTTTTTTATATATGTTTTATATAATATTTATTTTTTATTAAATATTATTTAATTATTTTACAACACAATTTTTAATTCTTTCTATTTTGTGTTAAGATAATAATTTTGTTTGAGGAAGTGTAGACCAACTCCCCCTCAAAGTGATGTGATTCAAACCATAAACTACATGGAATGTATTAAGGATAGATGTAATTAATATATTTGACATAATAAAGCTACATTAACAATTATATTAATACATATATATTTATATATACATATATATGTATTTTACTTTCATTCCTTCAACACGATAATTAAATGGAAATAACGTTCACGTGTACGTACTGTTTCTCGTCCCCAATAACGGTGTATTATATTTCATACATCTATATTATATGAATTATTATAATAAAAATATACTAGATATACATGATATTTATATCATGGTTTATATTATGGAATCATGATATACGTATAAGTACCAATGATATAACAAATTATGATACATGTGAAGAACAAAGAAAATATTATCCAAGGTGAACCTTAACATAGGATGGTTAACAAATGAGTAATATAAGGTCATAATAAAACAATATTTGGTATAAGATATTTTAATATGGTCTTATAAATGATTTATAATAAATTTATATTACATGTGTTTTGAATGAGTACGATGAGAGTCGAGACACAAGGTATGGGAATTTCATCTCACTCTTTATTTTCGTGACATACATGCCTTATTCACCACTCTCTTACCTTGTGTAGGGTATATATACTACCCATTAATGTAATATATGAATCTTAAAACTAAATATATGGAAATTTACATAACTATTTTATGATATTTATATCGTGGGGTTTAAGCTTCAAAAATTACCAAATCTATAAATTAATTTTGTCTCGATTTACCTTCTTTGAGGCACATTCCATGCTTTACACCGATATTCTTATATGAGGTGTGTAAACTGAATTTGAAATGTTATATCATGAATCTAATTTTGATGACATCTTAATATCCACACAATTTCACATTTCTATATGGGGATTATTATTCAAAGCAATGATGTGGTGAGATTTTATTGAAACAATCTCACCTTTTATCGAGATTATTTACTATCACATTTTTATGAATGAAATAATTAGATCAATTTTTCAAGAAAACTCATGAATTTTTTTATAATATATTTAGTGATGATGTATTCATGTATTATTTTCAATTTTACCCTCTTTGGTACTTAAGAAAATTAATAATTTTATTTTAAAAAAACATGACCTTACCTCTCTCTTCAGTCGAAAATTTATATACCTTGAAAAACAGGATCTATAAAAAGTTTTATAAGAATATTCAAATATTATTTCATGATATTTAAAACACATTTTCACCCATTTCTTTCCATTTAAAAAAAGTCTTATTAAAAAAATGGAATCTTATTTTTGTTTTCTAGTCAAGGCATTTTTATAAACTTTTTACCATGGAAATTGAATATTCTTTTTTCTTGTATGACATGTCTGGATTTACTCGGCATAATTTCTTTGATGTTTAATTTTCATATTTAAAATTTTAATTTTTAATAATTTTTTAATAGTGTTTTTCAATGAAATGGTTTTCACATTGTTTTCAATATTTCTTTATGCGTTTTTAAAATATTGTTTCAATGAAAGTGGGTTTCAAAAGGTTTTCATGCTTCTATTATATATTTTAAAGGAAAAAGGGTTTCAAAAGGTGTTCAGGCTCCTATGTAATTTTTTAATGGAAAAAGTCTTACAAAATGTTTTTAATGAATAGGTTATATGTTTTCAAGTTTAGTTTCATGAAAATTATTTTCAAAAGGTTTTATGATTCTTTTATATGTTTTAATGGAAAACGATTTTGAAACAGTTTTAATGATTCTTTATAATGTCAAGGAAATAGGATTTAAAAATGTTTTCAAGATTAATATATAATTTCTCATGTATATTTATAATGAATATAGCTTTTAAAAGGTTTTATGTTTTTAAATAATTTAACAAAGAAGAAGAATATTTTCCTAAAAAATGTGTTTTATCATTAAAAATTATTTCCCATCTAAGATGACATCTATTGGTGATACTCATGCCCTTCTAGGGAAATGATTCAATGTTTCCATTCATATCATTTCTATTAATGGTTTATGTTTGGATGGAATGAGTTTTATGATACACGTTTCTCTTTCACTGGTTATATGTATTTGAAACACACTTCTTTTCATGGGTTATATGTCCATGACACCCACTAATTTTCATGGGTAATTATTTGATGAAATTATTATAAAACATATTTCTTTTTCCACATGGTAAGGTATGATTTAATTTTTATGACACCCAGTTCATTTCATAGGTAATGATATGACTGTTTATTATTCTATAGAAAATTTATATATGATTTCATTATGAAATGGGTGAGGCCTATGTCTCCCTACAATGCATTGGGTAAAAATTTATATCACATGGGATAGGATAAGATGGTCTTAGGAGTGAACCTTGACTACTAAGATGGCCATGGGAGTGAACCATGACTACCAAGATGGTATGAGGAATGAACTCGTGCTACTATGATGGCTATGGGAGTGATCCATGACTACTAAGGTGGTATGTGGAGTGAACCCGTACTACTAAGATGGTCTTGGAAGCAATGTATTCAAAACAATGTAAATCCTATTATATGCTTATGTGTTTCCACAATTCTATGTTTTATTACGATGTAATGATTTCGTCGCTTATGTTCGTTATTTCCATATGATTCATGCCTTTTAAACATCCAATATTTATGCCATTATTCTTGTTCATAATATTTAATATATAGGGAATAATATTCTATTTTCATGATCATGTTATCATACTCCTACGATCATGTTTATTCTTACATGTATCCCTTGTTTACCCTTATTGTGAATCTAATCTCACTACTTTTTATGTTTATTTACCCACGTTATGAAGATATGTATTAAGTATGATGTGTCTAAGAAAGGTTCTTGTCAAGAAGAACATAGTGGGAGATAATGTAGCTAGATCATATACTAGTGTTTATGTTTCCATGATTCTAATGGAACTAGACTAGTAGAATATTGTCGTGTATATTTGTATTATGTTTTATTAATCCAAAAATGTGATGTTATGTAATGTATTTCATGACTGGGTCATTATAATAATTTTCTAGATTCCCCTTAGGGAGCACCATGTTTGATATCCAATCCAAAGAGAGTATGAATGAGTGTTTATAAAGATTTTGTAAGATAAAAAATTATTTTTTATCCTCCCAAAATTATCTCAAAAGAAAATCCATTCAATTATTCACCTATTCACACACAAAAACATTTTTCATCAATTTCTACTCTTTTAAAACAAGTGTGGAAACCACTATTCCTTAGGTCATGAGATGGTGGATCCCTACAATCCATTTTGAACAACCCATTTTCTTAAGGCATACTATGTCTCAACCCTTCCAATATGGGAATACACTAGGTATTAGCATTATCCATATGGATGTTTTGAATGGCCAAAAATAATTCCATTGAATAGAGAACACCATCCATATTGAATTATCAAACTTGAATCTACAATGCACAATGCTGATCGTATGCACCCCAAAAGTCAATTATACAACTGTGGAGTTATTCATATTTTCTCAGTTGAATCACCATATTAAAAACATGTTTTACATCATCATAGGGTATCCATGATCATTTTCTTCAACACAAGAACATATATTGAATTTTCTAAATAAAATTGATACAATGTACACTACTATAGATAGTGTGATCTACATGATTCTCACTAAGAGACTGTCCTTGAAACACCCCAAATGGCCAACCATTTTGTTCCATATGGTTCACTCTATATTAGAACTCCCTTCCACCACACCTGAAACTAACCCACATTTCGGAACACTACTTTATCTATGGCCTCCACCATAGAGAGGTGAAGTTTAAAGAGCACCAGAAAATAATCTACCACTTAGTCCTTATCTAAATCCCTATAAGAACTAATAAAGAAACATCATAAATTAATCAAATACAATAAAAAGAAGTAATATTACAATCATTGGGTATCATATTCTCCTCAACAGTAGTATTTCCACCCTCAAAATGATAGAGTTTGTTATATAGGTACAACATGGGATTCTCCTCCTATATAAAAATATATCACCCTAAAATATACTAGTATATTTCTCCATCACACAATAATATGACTACTAAAGGTGTATTCAGATCATGTAAAGTTCATCATTTCATCTCCACAATTTTTATAATTTGAGAGAACTCACTGGTACATCCCACCTGAAAAAAATATAATTTAAACCCCTATATGAATGAATTATACTTGAATTTTAATTATTTTTTAATGGAAAAAATTATACTACACAATCATTTGAATTATATAGGTAATACTAATGGATGATAAGCCTCATTTATAAAATTGATAATATGAATGTTTCAAATACACAGATGAATAAAAAAAACCTATTTTTAAGAGATAAAAAAACCTAATCATGATTATAACTAAAACAAATGTGCTTTACTTAATTAAAATCTATGGAAAATATATTTTGACTAAGATATATTATAATGAAATGTTATTTACATGATATCCATATATATAAATCCCATTATCAGTCTTCTATATCATACATAGACCAATGAAAGGACATATCCAAACATTTTCCTGAACGGTGTGGTTTGTAATGGAGGAGCATGAAATGACAAAATTAGAACTATATGGTGAATATTTGGAAAAAAATATAACAAAAAACTAAGGTCTTCATTTTTTGATGCTAGAAACCAGTAATATATGAAACAAAAAATTTTGGATATAAAAAATTTGTAAATAATTTATAGAATTCAAATCCTAAATTGAAATAAAATGAAATGAATTAATAAAACATTACTATACCACACAATAAATAACCTGATTATAAAACATCTCAAGAAATCTAATATCAATTTCTTGATCAATTCCCTAACGTAGAACTAAAGGTAATTTTTTATTATTTGTCAATTTACACTCAGGAAATTGAACTTGAATTAGATCGTTGAATATAAGTGATAATTTTCTTCCCCTACCCACAAATCAATGGCTCTCTAAAATTATGTATCCCCATAATGGTATGGAAATATAATTTCTATAAAATTTCATCCTATGACTTGGTTACTCAATCCTATAATTAAGAGATGACTTATATAAAACCATTCTAAAATGTGAACATTTATTATCAAGTGAATTATTTAAATTGGACCTTTGAATCATCCGTGATATATTATTCTACTAAGAATTCATCTTGACACATTATAGTTAAGATATCCACAAACCAATAGATCAAAAACTATTTTACCTTGCCATATTAAACATTAGAGACACAATACATGATAAAAAAGCATTTTAACCACAATAAGCCACTAACCAAATATGGTAAGATTCATCGAGGTGTCTTTAAATGATACCATTAAAATATTATACGAAAATAGCTTAGCAATTTTTAGTACCAAATAAATGTCCATATAATCACCCATAAAATTACAAAATTTCAGAATGGGATATGATTCCAAAAAATATTATAATATAACAACACCTAATGATGAAATTCTATATATGTTGCTTCTTGAAAATAATGGTGATGCCTTTAACAAAATTAAAACAAATGGACCTATAGTTCAAATATATTAGCTAGTTGATAACAAGATATTGTTCAAAATCCAACCTTTAAAGATTTTAATACCACAAAACTCAAGAAACAACATAATCAAATATTTGATAAATTTACTCAAAAGATAATTGACTGATACATCAAGTGTAGAAATTAATATGAAATTTAATCCCAAGATTGACTACAATCACTTTTTTATATTATAGAGACATCTATGATATAAAATTACACTAAATCTAGACCATGTTATTGACAATTGATCCTAGAGAGAAATATAAATCTCTGAATATCCCTTCAATTTTGGAAAATAAAGTATATGTGCATATTTTTAATCAAATAATGAATATTTTTTTTACTTTTTTTCAATGATAAAACCCATGTATTTTATTTTTTTATAAAAATAATGGGTAATTTGAATTTTATAATGAAAATGGTCTGAAATATGGAAAGTGCTTAATTCTGGATTTTTGAATGATTTTTACATCAAGGGAAATTTAGTCATTTCACAAAAAATATAATTCCAAATTGAGTGATTATTTTTCTCTTTGAATAATTATTATATTTATTTCATATTTGTCTTATGAACTATGGGATTATTTGAGCATCTAGATGGCTTAAAAAATCAATGAAGTTGAATATTTTTCTGGGTGGACTACATGGACCCCACCACAGTAACAGAACCCCATCTCGGCCTACACACCTTCAATTGATGTGATTCAATATAGAATAAAACAAAGAAAAATATTCGCGTCTCTACAATTAATTTTATGTAGTTTTGAAGTCATTAAGTTTTCCATTGGATGTTATACTTTTGAAGGAAGCTTCCTGGAACCTTCGTCCAGAAAAACAACATTCAATAAAAAATCATAACTCATACATCCGTTGAAAAAATGAGATAAAATTTTGAGAGGAGATGAGAAAGGAAATGGGAACAACTTTTATAAAGGGGATACTATGAATATTCTATTTAATAGGCCAAACGCCCAAAGTTTAAGTGGAAGAATTCTACGTATAAAAGGAGGCCCTCACCTTCTTCCCAAATGATCACCTCGACACCCATAACCAAGGAGGGATCCCACCAGGGCACAAGCCACTACTGCTCCTGTATCCCCTTCATTTCTTATTTTTATATTATTTTCATTTTTTATCTTATTTTTTTATTGTAATTTAAATTTCGTTTTATTAATACATGAATTTGTGTTTCTCGATCCATCCCAAAATTCTTTTTCTCAATTATCTTATTTTAATTAGAAGAATTGTTATCATTATTATTTATTTTCGTAATAATAATAATAACATTATTATTAATTTTAATGTTATTAATATTAAAAGTAATATTATTAATATTATTATCATTAATATAATTATCACATTTTTATTTTAAAGCTATTTTATTTTCTTCCTCTCAATTTTCAAAAACTATTTTTTTAATGATAATAACAATAATATTAATTAATAATATTATTATTATTTTAACAATAATTATAAATTATTTATTCTTCCTCTATCCTTATCTCCTCTCTCTCTATCTATCTCTCTCTCTTCTCCAATACATCCACCATTCTGATCTCTTACTCTAAAAAATGAGAGGTTGGCCCCAAGGCATGACCCGGGAGGAGGTCAAGGTGTTCTTGAATTTCCCTTAAAATTTATTCTAAATTTGTGATAGACTTTAGTAGTATGTTTGGGTGAGGAAAATGTCCCCTATTTGATAATGGTCCCCAATTAAATATGACTCAAGCTAATTCTATTTTGGAAAAGAATAGTGATTCAAACATGAGATTTAATGTTTGAGTTATCAAACTAGAATAAAAAAATATAAAGGAAAACAATGATTAAATCCCTAAATAAACCCCAAAACCAAGTTCTTTCTCCCAAAATTTGTTTCTTTTAGACTTGAATATTAGTATAAATGAAGAATTCATATTTTACATGTCCCTGTTTTTAATAATCAAAAACCACAAAAAGAGATTGTTTAGGTGATATTTAAGAAGTATGCGAACTATATCGAGGAGGATCCTCAAGAGAGACGACCCTGGCCAGCCACTATGTTACAATAGGAAAAATATAATTTCTTTTTTCGACACCCCATGATAGGCGTGCGTCAAAACTGGCACTGTTTATAGAGAGCTAATCAAAAGATCATTTACCATTTCTATTTTTAAAACTTAGGTACATTTCATTTCTTGCAAAAAAACTAAAAAAACATTCATGATGTATTCAAATTCAGAATATTATGCATCAAAAAATTACTCATAGGTGCAAAAAAACAACAATAAGATGTATATTTTATAAGATCTCATGTGAAAGAACTTAGAGAAATCATATAACAACTAACAAGAAACTCTAATAAAGTATTTTATTTTGTTTTTTCACAATTTGACCAACCCAACCCTGAGCCAAATGAAGAACTTGAGAATGTGGTGGAAGAAATTTCACCACATATCTTTGAAATTGATGAACCTGAGAAAGTGGTGGAAGAAATTTCACCACTTATCTTTGAAATTGAAGAACTAGAGGAGGAAAAGGAGGAAGACTTACCTGTTGAGATAGAAGTGGGAGATCAAGAAGAATTGTATGAATTCTTCATTAAATATTAGGAACTACCTGATCTCCCCATACAATACAAAGAAGAAGATCCATCACCATTGAAGGAATACATCTCACAAGTGGTGGAGTTTGAAGTCCATATGGAGGATCCTGTCTACCAAGATCCATTCTCAGAGAGTCCACTCCAAGAGGTACTTACCACAGATGCATTGACTGAATTTGAACCAAGCCAGTGAGTTGATCACTTCCCATACTCTATCTCTTCTAATTTTATTGAACCAGAATTATACATCACTCCCTATTTTATTTTTGATTTTATAGATTCAAAAAATCATTGCTATTATTTGGAGGAAGAATATGAAGCTAGATGTGCCCCAACTGAGGAACATTTGGATCTCCCTATACATGTTGAATATTTTCCCAAGGAAGTCCAGGAGGAGATTCCAGTGGACATTCCCAAGGAAACCATGCCAAAAAGAAACTAACTTTGACAAGGAATAATTTGATCTTGATATTTCATTCATTTATTTTATTAAAAGATAATTACACTCAAAATTTACCTTTGACTATTCTTCTTGATGCAACATACCTTGGGAAGACAACACTATAAAGAGAAGAATAGGTTTCACAAGTACCAACCAAGGAGTAGGATGATCCATACTTCATCCTAACCCCACCATCCATGAAATACCTCATTGTGAGGGGGGAGGATCTAGTTTACTCTATTCATGGATCATGGATCACCCAGAAGGATGAAACACATGCTGAGAAAATCCACATGTGGTGGTTTAAATCAAAGAATATTCACCTACCATCTGACTTTGGATAATAGCTGGTACTAACTTCTTGAAGCAGTAAAATTCCAAGGCCCACTTGGGGGATCATACCAAGATTTATCATTAATTGCTTTCTAGGAATATATATGTAAATTTATTTTATTATATGTAGTGTATCATGAATCCCACTCCCTCTATTTTTTTTGAGATTAAATGAAATGATCCTTATGCTTAATTGAGTTGTTTTCTTTTATAGGTTCATGATGGTAGATGGATCCCCAAACAGTGAAGGGGAAGGGCCATGTTTTAAGGAAAAAAGGAGTTCACTTTTATTGTTTTATATTTTGAACTATCTACATTTTTTTCCACAACCTATCTTGATCTTTAAATTTAAATTTTCATGCCCACACTGGAATTATGATTTACATGACTAATCTAAGAGACATGAGATTCTTAGTATTCTAGTGATTCCATATTTTTAAATTAAATTTTTAATGATATTTAATGAGTAGAATGGAGAATTAAATTTCTAAAATTGAAGCATGGATATTAAAATGAGGACTCATGATTTGAGGGAACAAATTGATTCATGTAAATAAACATTCCCAACCATTTTTCATGCTTTGAATTTATGAAATTTATGTGAACTGATTTTTTATTATTAATCAGGCCTTGATTAATTGTACAATATCATATATCTCATTCCCAAGAGTATTTCTATACTAACTACTTCCTATTTATCTTGAGAATATTTCTTGAGCGATCTTGGGACATGTAACTAACCATAACTTATATTGAAACTTTTCAAAGATATGAATGTGCAAAAACACATTTAATATGTTTGGGGAATCCTTTGAAAAGAAACTTATCCTTAGAATAAAGACATTACATCCATCCTTATTTTATCCCATAGGGACCATGAATGACCATGTTAGTGATGATCCTTGTTTCAGCCATTTTTATCCATTCCAACCCTTCTCTTTGTATTTGAAAGATATTTTAATATTGAAGTGTTGAGGTAAATGGAATCATCAGGGACACAATGGAATAAATTGTTAGGAAGAAGTGTGGGGGTGCTATTGTGGAAATTGGAAATGGTTTTGAAATCATTCATTATACTCTATTATTTTCACCTCTTGAATTAAAAGAATTATAAATTTAAAAAAAGTACAAAAAAATTGAAAAATGGGTTATGATTTTGGAGAACAAAAAATCACCATTTTCCCGATTGATGATCTTCTAATCGTTTGTGGTTAGGTAGCGGATGAGTGGTTTTCTCTAATAATAACTTTCTAAAAAGGAAAAAAAGTACAAAAGTAAAAAACTATTCAAGAGGGTTCACAAATCATTAATTATGCATAATTTGATCATGACCTAACTTTGAGTTTTAGGGAAGTTGGTGTAGCAAATTTTAAGGGAAGAATTTCATTACACGTTTTGATATCATTCGTTTTACTTAAGAGATAAACCTTCTCTTTGAGACCTAATTTTTAAAGCATAAAAATCTACCAACCTCAAGCCTTAAAGTCATTTGAACTTTTATTGAAAGTCCTCATGATTTTATGTGCCCTTTTTCTTTACAAAGTGGAGAAAGTAGTTCCTTTAAAAGACTATGGATAAGAATCTTTTTCTCATGATATGATAAAAACTATACTTGAATTTTATCATGAGATATTAGAGGAATGATTCAAAGGTGAGGTAAATCATGATGTGACATGCTTAATAATAATACATTGACAAGCATGAATGAATGAAAGGATAAGTTCAATCATTTTTTAAAGGTAATAACTATAATACATGATTTTATTGTTTCTTTGAAAAAATGTGAAATTAAATCGATATTTTATGTGGAATTTTGAATGTTTTATTTCACATTGATTTTTTTTATTGCATCAGAATTTGAATATTGGTAACATTGGTGTCCTCTGGTTTCCATGTTGAGATTGTATGCTTGAGGACAAGCATGGTTTATGTGCGAGAGTATTTTATAGAGTAAATTTATGTGCATATTTTTAATCAAATAATAAAGTTTTTTTTAATTTTTTTCAATGATAAAACACATGTATTTAATTGTTTTATAAAAATAATGAGTAATTTGAATTTTAGAATGAAAATGGTCTAAATATTGGAAAGTTCTTAATTCTAGATTTTTGACAAATTTTTACATAATGGTATTTTGTTCATTTAATAAAAAATATAATTCAAAGTTGTGTGATTATTTTTTTCATAAAATTAAAATTTTATTTCCTTAATATTTGTCTTATGTACCAGGGGCTGATTCCGGCATCTATATGCCATAAAAAATCAAAGAATTTGAAAAATTTTCCAAGCGAACAATGTGGACCCCACCACAGTAACAGAACCACATCACAGCCTAAAAACCTTTAATGGAATTAATTCCACCTGGAATAGAACAAGGAAAAATATGATCATCTTTAAAATTAATTTTATGTAATTTCGAAGTAATTAAAGTTTCCATCGGATGTTATAATTTTTAAGGAAGCTTCCTGGAATCTTCGAGTAGAAAAATAAACATCCAATAAAAAAATCACAACTCATAAATCTGGTGGCCAAATGAGATGAAATTTTGAGAAGAGATGTGAAAGAAAATTGAGAAAATATTTTATGATGGGGAAATGCGTGAATCGACCATTTAATAGGCCAAAAACATGCAACGTTTCACAGGAATAATTCTACCTATAAAACTAGGCTCTCACCTCCTTCCCAAATGATTAGCTCGACACCCATAACCAAGGAGGGATCCCACCAGGGCACGTGCCCCTACTTCTCCTCTCTCCACCCCTAATTTATTCTTTTTATTTAATTTTATTTTTATTTTTTCCTTAGTTTTCAATTGTAATTTAAATTTCAGTTTTGTTAATCTATACATTTGGGTTTCTCTATCCATCCCACAATTCTTTTTTAGAATTATCTTATTTTAATTAGAAGAATTATTATCACTATTTTTAGTATTAATATTAATAATATTAATATTATAATTACTATAATGACAACATTATTATTTTAATGCTATTTTATTTTCTTCCTCTCTTTTTTCAAAAACTATTTTCTTAATAATAATAATAATAATTAATGTTATAATTATTGTTATTTTAACAATAATTATAAATTATTTATTCTTCCTCTATCCCTATCGCCTATCTCTATCTCTCTATCTCACTTAATTCCATCCACCATTGTGATATCTTACTCTCGCAAATGAGAGGCCCACCCTCGAGGCATGGCCTGGGTGGAGGTTAAGGTGTTCTTGAATTTCCCATGAAATTTATTGTAAATTTGTGATAGACATGAGTAGTATGATTGGGGGAGGCAAATGTCCCTGATTGGGTGATTTTACCCAAAGACATGCGACTCAAGATATTTCTATTCTGTAAAATAATAGTGATTCAAACATGAGATTTCATGTTTGAGTTATCAAAATAGAATCAAACATATAATGGAGAATAATGATTGAATTTGTGACTGAACCCCAAAACCAAGTACTTTCTTCGTAAATTTATTTTGTTTAGAATTGAATATTACTATAAATTTAAAATTCCTATTTTACATGTCATTGTTTTTAAAAATCTAAAACCACAAAACGTGATAGTCTAGGTGATATAGAAGAAGTAGGTGAACTATATCAAGAATGATCCTCAAGAGAGATGACCCCGACCAGCCACTGTGCTGGATTAGAAAAAATATAATTTCTTTTGTTTATACCCTACGACAAGCATGCATCAACTTCTAAGGGTTTATCATATTTATCCTATGATACATCATTTCCACCTGGACTCCCTTTATCAAAATATAGTTATCAGGTCTGTCATAGGATACCAACAAAATAACACACCATCAGAGTATGAATAGATTTTACACAAGAACTACCAATTTGGATTTAAATTATAAATAAACAAATGTACCATTAGTAAAAATAATATAACTCACTCAAAAAATATAGCCAATTCATTATCCACTTATTAAAATATCCATCCATATCATTTAAATAAAATAAAACTTACTATTTTTCAATATATTTAACCAAGGTAATTTTTTTCATTGAAAATTATCCTTGAAGAAATAGTTAATGAAACTATTTATTCCCTTACTACTATATGGATATAATTAAAACTATTCATATTTCCCTTTTATACAATTTTATTATAAATTGAAATTAAATAATGTCTCTATTTAAAAACAAAACCTACTAAATCGCTAAAAATTATTGATTTCAAATAAAAAAAGTTTTATTTCAACAATTATTTCCCCCTTTAACCAAGTATATAAAACACATTATATCATTGATCAAAAAAATATAAGAAAAAATTCATGGATAATCCTAAAAATTCATTATTTTAAAACCTATTTTAAATCATGAAAACAATTTAAAATCATAATATTCTATAAAATTTATTTAAATTTAATCTATTTCACTAAAAAACTTGGATTAACAAGCTATATTATATTAAAACTAACATAATAGTCATGTACATTTTATTAATTAAACATTAATTAGTATACAAAGTTTATTTTATATTAATGAATGATTCATTAATTTTCAAAATATATTTATTACCCACTTTAAAAAGCGATGAAAATTATATAATATTTGAAAGAATCTAAATCATATAAATTTATTTCCAATTATTAAAAAAGAAACCGCTAATAAAATATTTTATTTTATACTATTTCACAATATTATGATAATTGTTATTGTAATTTCAAAATAATATTGTTTCTATAAAATTAGGGTAAATAAAAAGATAAATTAATAGGCTATAGCTAACATGGTACACAAATTTAGCATGATGTTATTACCTGTAATGGGAAATTGTTACAATTACATAATAAATATTAATCTTTTAATTTTAAATAATATTTCAAATATTCATAATTTTATATTACATAATATGAATCTTATTAATCATACTAATCATTTTATGAAAATACCATGGAATAATAATAAGACACTATGATTTCCCATGTCTTGGAACTAAACAAAAAATAACTCTAACTTATTTTTTTGGAGTATTTGATAAGGTGAATAATTCCACATTTATGGATAGTCTGATTAAGATTCTAAATGATGTGTAGATGGTTCATTACAAGTATTAAATTACATATACCCATGTTCAATCAAGGTTTAGAGAGTTGAAGTTATATTAGTTTCAATGTGATATGTATATGTACAGTATGTATCCCGATATGATTTGTGCATTATTTTTATAAAAATTTAGACAACTAAATCATGTAATTTTAATTTATATTTTTTATTCTATTATTATTATGGCTTTCGGGATTGTTTCATTCTATTTTATTGGTATCTCCTAAGGGAGTTCTTGGGTTGGTTGTATGTTTTTTTCTTTTGGGAATTGTGCATTATTTTTAAGGGTAAGAATTATTTATGATGTTTAAAATTTAGAAACAAAGGATATATTGGAATATATAATTTTCATCAATGAGGGATACAAGTTTCATGAGGGGAATGAATAAGGAATGGTGGGGTTAAATCCCTTATAGCATATTGGAAGAGCGTGTAATAGAATGGCCATATATATTAATACATAATGGGATGAAAGAAATAGGGTTATATAGTATATTAGGTTCCTCAATGAATGGGTGATTCATGTCCTCTAATTATATCTCTCAATAAGTATTACTTACAATGATAGGGGACGTGGGTCCAAATTGTTATGTGTAACATTATTTTGGGGATAAAAGAGAAATTATGTGATTGAATTATAATACATGAAATGAAGGATTTTAAGGTGGTCATTTTTAATATAACAACCACACATTTGAAACATTATATATATATATATAAATTTTACCCACCAATATTTCCTTTTGATTCTCCCAGTAATGGCAAAGTATGTTTATGTTTCCCAATGGTTGAGTATTTAGGTTCCATCATTTTGGGATTTATCACACCATGGTTCTCTTTTTACATTGTGAACATTCCTATATGATACTAAAATATTATTATTGATGAATTTTTAATTGGGGGTGATAATGAGGTATTATTAGTGGGATTTGTATATAATAATTTAAATATCTCTAATATTAAAGGATTATTACTTAAAAAAAATTATTCCATGACATTATATGTATGTCATAAAATAATTTGTAAAAATGAATTCCCTTAGTTTCCATAATTTCTCCCCAAGTTATGGTAAATCATATAATTATCTTAGGAAATAATTAATCCATCTTTGTAAGAATCAAATCATTGTTTTTTGGGATAAATAACAATCCACCTATGGTCTGTCTTGATGTTATTTCCTTGTGTTTTCTTTATCTATTTACTTTTAGAGAGACTGACTGCAATTTGGATTAAATTTTAATGGACTAGGGTAATGTTTTTTAATGGTAATTTCATTAATAAAAATTATTAAATATTTACTTTAATTGTTATTAAAAGTAATCAATTATTCATCTTCTATTCATTTTTAGTGGTTTAGATACTTCAATTATGGAAAGGGATTCGAGATTTCCCCTTAATTATATGTAAAATTTTTAGGTTTTCTGATTTTCATTTCCATTGGTGAATTCTATGAAGAAATATTCTAAAGTTAAAAATGTAGAATATTGAAATATATGGGTATGGGTGATTCAAATTTGTTTAATTGACTTTGTGTTATTACTATTTTGGAATGGAGTTCCTGATGTATTTATAAGTTTCTTTCATTAATTCTATGATTTATTTTTTAACTATATTTATAGAGTCAATAATAATAAAAGGATTCTCATGTATTTATTGTAACATTTTTTTTAATTTTTTTTATAATTATGATATGATATTATATTGCATAGAAATATTTTATTTTATTTAATTATTAAAAATTACTATTTTTTGGTAATTTGCTTCTAATTTTTTATGATTTACTATAATTATTGAGTTTCAATTGTTGTGATGTACTTGGAAGTGGTAAGAAGTATTTATAGATGGTTTTTGGTGTTGAAATTTTTTATCCATAATTGTTGTGGATATTTTCCTTATTGGGAATTAGATGGTGTGGTTACATATTTTATGTGGTTGTATTGTTATGAAATTATGGTTGGTTATGTGCAGAATTAATTGAATTAATGGAATATGTTATGACTATTAGGACTTGTTATGATATGTTTTATGTGGTCAAGTGTTGTTAGTAACTATATTGATTACCAATGGTTGAGAACAAAAGTTTTACTTATGAATGAGGTGATAAGGACAATCCAAAAATTACGTAACATTGTTATTAATTAAATTTTAAATATTAGAATAAAATTTTAATGGTAATAATTAAATGAATTTGATTTAAAATGATGGGTTTATCATTAAATATGGAACTAAATGACATAATTTATGTAATATGGATTATAAAAGGTAAATAATTAAATGATTAAATGAATATATTAATTGGATAAATTGAATTTTCTCATGAATTTTTATGGATTTGGGTATTTTTTATTTTTTTTTTGATGGAAATGGTTAACAATGAAAGATAGAGTTGATGGGGTTCTTATTATGTGAAATATTAATGAATTTCTCAGATATAACTCTTAGGATATATTTTGTATTCCCATGATATATGTATTAATCTCCTTGTTATTTATTATTCATCCCATTGGAGTTTGATATCCCCACTGATGAAAAACCTTTTTAGTTTATAATTGTTTTCCCTAACAATCCACACTGGTGAGGGTATAGATGGTTATCTCATCCCTCTCCTTTTCTCCACCTGGTGGTGTATTATGGGAAGTGATGTCTCAAATTAGGTATAATAATTTTGATATTAATAGATTAATGTTATGGTTTATGATATACTACATTACATGGTTATGTCAATGTAAAGATAACATATGGAGGTGGATATGAATAACAAGAATAGAGAATCAGTTTGATTCCTTTAAATTTCAAGGTACCCTATTATAATGAAAATGTGATTTGAAATTGGGATGTGGAATGTGGGGGAAGATATTTGATGATTATTTTGTTGTTTTAATATGAGTCATGGTTGTGATATGAGAAATGAAATTCTTCAAACCCACTATAAAAAGGATTAATAGAATCATGATATTTTTTATTGGTGAATAAGACAAGAAAAGAAACGGGGAAGTAGTTTGGTGGTACACTATTTGTCTTTTATTAATAAATTATTTTAATATTCATTAATTTGATATTTTATGATCATTCCTTGGTTAGGATGTGGTAAATTTTCTATTTTATATGCTATATTTTTTTCTGTTAACATAAACATTTTTTTCCTCTATTAATGCATGATAGGTATTACGGATGATCAAATGACGTGTACATGTACTCTCACCCCAATTTATAGAAATATATATTTAAAATATATAGAAAGGATTTTGGGGTTGATATGGATTCCTTTATTTCATGATTTTTTTATGATACTGTTACTTCATTATTGATTTTGTTTATGTATTATATAATCAGGAATTTTATTTGAATAAAATTTACATGCATTGTGGGATGATGGTTTATTTTTTTATATTATGTTTTTTATTACTCATCTCCATAAATTATATTCTTTCGAAAATGATGTTAATTAGTAAAATTTTTGTGATTTATTCCACCAGTTCTACTCATCAACCAATTATATAATGGATGAGGGATTTTGTGGTAAATCTCATCTTAATTGGAATCCCAAGATGGGTTACCTATGGAGTTGGGTAATGGGATATAAAAACCTTTCATTTATATGAAATGAATAAAAATCCAAGCTAGTGAAAGGTATCCCTCCACCTAAGGATACATGGATGATGTGACTCCTATATTCTAGATCAATCATATGAGAAATTTCATATAATCTATAATCAACCATTAAATTTAATCATATAAAAAATATTAGATAAATTCATGATAAAAGATATTAATTATCATACATAGAGATTGAATTCTCATATGCATGTATGAAAATTTATATAATCAGTATGTATCTAAAAATTCATAAATAGAAATAGTTTTGATATAATAATAATATTAATTAATAATGTGAAAAAACTAAATAAATTAAAAAATTATATATTTAATCATGTGATAGTTGAATTAATTATAAATTGTAAAAGATATAATTATAAACACACACTTATTTTGAAGTTCCCTATAAAATTTTTATGATATGGTTTCTTATTTTCATATCTATAAGATATAATTGTTTGTGGTGTTTTAGAGTCTGTAATAGGTGAATGAAATTGAATTTTAGAGTTTTTGGGATGTGTGAAGATAATTTTTTAATCAAAAATAAAAGTATTCTACTATTTAAAAAAGCATTATAAAGGTAACTGTATTTTTATGAATGATACATAGGGGTAAATGAGTTAGATGAATATCCCTTATTTATTTAACTACCTACATAATTATAGTCTACATGTTTCAAAGGTTGTGTAAGGGTTAGTAAAAATTTAGATTTTTTTTTCTAGGTAACTCAAGAGTTGTATAATTTTTTTATACCTCTAAAAATGTTATCTTAATTTTAAATACATTTCATGAATTTAATCATTATATCAATAAAGGTAATATTCGATACAATAGAGATACACAATGGTGATTCGTAAAATTTAATAGCTACGTAAAATTATGTTTCAAGTCGGCAAAAGATATCAATGAAAACCTATAGTTTCATAAGGGTAAGATTTATGGTATCTAAATCTATCCCGGATGATACAACCCATCATTTTTTATTAAAATAAACTAAATTTATAATTTTGTGAACCATACACAATAACAAGTATAAAATGTAACGTGATATTTTATTAAAATTTTATTACTAAAATATGACTGTTATAACATAACCATTTAATTTCTATAAATATAATGGTGTATCCACATTAGGAAATATATTTAAAAACTTTTACCAAGAGGGTATTGGTTATAGGAAAATACAGTCAAAAATTATTAAATAAAAGTAATTAGGAATGACCAAGTGTCACAAGGGATTTTAAAAATATGATAGTGTACCACTTCTTGAATGTATTAACCCATCATTGGTTGAAAATAATATGGAATTCCAAAATACCACATGATATTTATTTTTAGGATTTCCTTCTTTGAAAATGAATCTTAAACTTTATGAAATTATCTATAAGAATTTGAGACATCCATATTGAGTTGATTAAAATGATTAGTAAAATTAATCTAGTGAGGTAAAATTATTCAGGGTTCATTAATGGTTCTTTCCTTTATCAATTTAAAAATAATTTCTAAGTTGGACTCAATCCATAAGGAACTTTATCTATGATTGACAGTACTCTTGATGACATGAATCATAGTATACAATTCCTGTTCATATTCTCTTCTAATTCCAATATAATGATGTAAACATCATTTAAAAAATCAATGATAGGATCAGAAAATACCTCCACATACATAGGGTCTTTGTATGCTAGAGGCTGCACCATCAAAATTGATCTTAATCCATGAAGTTATTAGATGAATCCATCAGATGTATTTTAGTACAACCGGTTTCCTTTTTCTACCAGAGACTCCCATCCTTATAAGAAAAATCTTGGTCATTTATGTGATTATCCATTCCCACCTTAAACCGTTGAGGTAGTATATTCTACACTATGCTTGACCATTACACCCACATGAGTGGAGGATTATTTGTTGTCAAAAAGAATTTCATTTCATTCATTCCAGATCGAGGAAATAATTGATGTCACTACTTCAAGAAGGAGAGAATAAATTTGATAAAAAATGTCAATTTGGTAGATGAAAATCATTAGGTCCCAAACCTTCTACTTTCATTATATTTAATACCAAATAGGTCCCCTCTATAAATCCAATGTGCTTCAGAAAAATCACAACCAACAAAGATGTGTTGATTTTTATCTTCACCCCTTAGGAATAAATGAAAATATAATATGAGATATTGCATATTCCTCTTGAGTTGGTCATGTGTGGTTAGTAAATTTTTATAGTTTCTCCAAATAAGTAATAATCCTGAGGATTACATGTAATGTAACTTGAATTTTAATTACCATGGTGATAATATCATATAACCCTCAAATTCCATTGTGAAGTAATCTTTGTCATTAAACATGACATTGGTGTTTGGAATCCATACCACTGTGTATGTATTAATGGATACATAATTCTGAACCTCTAGAATAGCATTACAAGGAAAAAAATAAAGGTTTTTGATGTTTTTAAAAAAATTATTAATGGTCATTTGTAGAATATCTAGGGAAATGTTCATGATTTCTTTGTGAGTTCTCTCTATGCGTAGAGTATTCCATCAAATGATATTTCATTTCTTGTTGAATAGATACTTTGTGTTAATCCTGATGGAATTAAAAGAGTATTTTATTGAGGGATAAGAAAATGACATGAGTTAGTGTAGGAGATCATCCAATAATATCATCTAGAACCTATTTGATAAAAACTCAAAATATAATTCATTAGAAATCCAATGATTTCATGTATCTTTTCCAATAAGGCCATCATTAAAGATTCTAATATCCTTTAATCTAATTCCCCAAATATAAATAGGATTGATACATTATTTCCATGAAAAAATAACTAATTTTCATTCTTGAACTAACCCGGTCCATATATAATTTCTAATTATTCATTTAATCTCCTTGATGAGGCTTCTTGGAAACCTATAGAGAGAAAATTAATAAACAAATTTAGAATTATTCATTGAATTAACATGGAACACCCATCCAGCTTGAGAGATTTATTGTCCTTTCCATTTAGCCAGTTGATTTATAATTTCATAGAATATTCCTCAGATACATTGTCCTTTCACCTTTACCCAAAATATAGGGACTCCATGGTAGTTGAATGGAAGGGATATACACTTCACTTCAAGTGTTCTAGTGATCCTATTTTATTTTCCAACTAAGATTCTATCCCTTTACCCAATGTAAGGTTTTCCCCAACTGATTTTCTACCCGTCTAGTTCTTCATTATGTTCAATAAGTTATTTGATAGAAGATATAGTTCAAATTGAGTCTTTTCCAAATATAACAATATCATTACCATACAAAATCCATGATGGGGTAAAACCATTCTTCCAAAAATTATTTTCTTATAGATACCGATTTGGGAATAATAATTGATACACCTAATCAAATAATCATTTAGGATCTAAAAAAATAATCCCAGTGAATGGATATACTTGTCTCACACCACTTGTACACTTGATAAATCCATTGGGGGACCCCTTAATGATAATTCACATCCTTCTTTTTCTGTGGATGGTATTGACTAAACTGAAAAATTTATTGGAGAAGAGGAATTTTCTTAATATATTATACACGAAACACCATTTTAGATTTTCAAAAGTCTTGGATATATCAACATTAAGTTAAAAATTCCCTTATTTAATCTTACTTTTCATTATGTTAACACTTTTTAAGGATGTGAATAATAAATTAGGAATTCTTCCCACAATAAAAAATCCAAACTGATTTGAGTTGATGAGATATTTAATAAACCCCCTTCCTAGAAATAATAATTTTACAAATGATGTTGGATCAATCTTCCAAAGGGAATAGGTCTGATATCATTAATATCAATTTCATTATATTTATTGGAAATCAAGAAAATTAAATTTGAATTGATCCCATAAGGAATGGTTAAATGGATGAATAATTCCCTAAACATACTTGAAAAATAAACTTGTTTACATCTTAATAGAATATAATAAATTTTGTTGCTGAATCGATTAGGTCCAGCAACACTCGTCATATTGACTGAGAGAAGAGTTTCTTTTACTTCATCTTTATCAGGGGCCTTAACACGAGATTTGTTTTTATGATCATAAATACATGGCATTTTGTTTTGAATAAATCTTGGTTGTCTTTTCAACCCATCAAAAAAATATAAAACACTAAATTAATCTACCACATCCTTTGGGATTTCATTTTTTTAAGTGTATGGAAAACCTTGATCAATTATAGCATAATTTTCTATAATTACTCTCTTATTCTTGGGAAATATATGGAATTTGTTTTAGTTATATCACCATCTTTTATCCATTTGACATTAATTTTATTCCTATCTATAATTTCTTAGAATGTTAAACGGTCATCCAGATTAGAGTGAGCTTGTATTTCCTCCATCAATGGAATGTTCTAGCATTGATTCGTTATTTGGCATCATTGAAGTTGTTCTTCAATAGTCTTAATTTCCAGATCCATATTAAAGAAATATTTTTTTGATATATCCCCTTAGAAGTTATTTATAAATATTAAATTTCTTGACATGTATTTGATGTGGGATACAAATTAGTTCCAACTTATAATCTTCCTAAATAATCTCCCTACATCCACGGGTAGCAACCCTTCCATTTTTGAAATGAACAGGGATTGGATCTAAAAATTCCATAGTTGAGAGATAAAAAATGATATAGTTAAGATATAATTCATATTTTGGTGGCATTTATCAAGATAACCCATTAGAAACACTCATTTAATACATTTGAATAAATCATATATCCAATATAATTGATTATCTCCCATTCAAAGTATACCTTCTCTATGTGAAGGAATCACCATCAATTGTAACCTCATAAAGGGTTCAATGATCAATACAGGAGGACAATTTAATGGATTGTATCTTTCTTAAGTTATAGCATGTTTTTCCTTCATGTTTTAACATAGTTTTAAAATACCCCATTATAACATATTTATAATTCATGTTCTCATTGGTTGCCTTAATCTCCCTCCACAGTTCCCATCTCAGGATGTATGAGTTGGAAGAATACAAAAAAAATGCAGAAATAATACATCATGAAATAATATGAGAAGTAATGATATTATGGGCACGAAATCTACATGTGATAATATTAATTTATTCATTCTTCAAAATACATAGATGATCCATGTCGATATCATATTGTTTCTAAGACACACAATGGTACCCAAATTAAACACATTTGAAAGCCTTGTAGTATTCAAACATCATTTTTTATTCAACTATTTGATTATGAATCAATTTTTGGGACATAATAAAATCCATAAGGGCATTTATAATTATATAATTCCCTAGAACATGAAAATTCAAGAAAAATATCTTCATCTCTTGACGACCTTTACCCTTGTCAACGGTCATTTCTACTCTTCCACACTTACATGGCCTTTCTATTTTTTTGTTTACCTTTTTTCATTCCATCCATAGAAATTATGTCTATCTTTTATTCTTATATTATCTTAGATTTACTAATATCAATATATTTATCATTTTTCTACAATCATCAATGTCATCATTGATCACAATATGCACATGGAACTCTAGGTCTGCAACCTCATTATCCATAAAGGTTCCACTCAAAGGAGTAACCATATTTATGGATTGCATATAATAAAGATATTTTACCATATTAAACTACCTTCTACATTCCATTTTGGGGGGATCCAAAAATAATGAGACTTATAGATCAATTTCATTAGCATTTAGTGCTCGCTGATTTTATCTCTTGTCATTTTTTCTAATATTATATATTGGATTCATCAAACATGCCTATGAAATTCCATATTTTTCTAATATATCAGTTCCATTATACTTATCTTGGTATCATTATTCCTTCACCACCATAGTAGTCTATTTATTTATATTTCCAATATTAGAGTACTCATTTCATCCGTGAACCAATGGGCCTTCCAGTGGAGTCTCAGCAATGATGACCACCATTGTTCCATCATTATTGGTAGGCATACAATAGCTTCCCATAGAAAGGTTGAGTTCTTGATCTTAATTTAAATCATGTCCCAGATAAACCTTAATATCTTCTTGATCCTAAATTATACAAGTGATAGAGGCATTTTTAGTTCTAATTGATTCGTGTTATCAAAGGATGAAGGTAGTTGTTTAGGTTATCCACAAGTACCCTCAACAATAACACTCTCCAACTATCCAATCTGAGTTTTTTCAAAATCACCATCATTTGATTATCCAGATATCATGAATCTATTCAAGTGAGGTGGAATAATTCTCTACACTCTCTTATTCATTATACAATTTTCATTAAAATTACCTTTCTTTTTCCAATTGCTATATTCCATTCCTCGAATACATTCAATGGTGAGATGCCCAAAATACATGAGATTAATGAAAAATATATGTTTCATTTCAGATTAAATCAAAAGATTATTGTTGTCATCCCTTGTGGTTAGAACTAACTCTTTCATCTGTGTGTTATAAATTTCATCCTCCACCAAATGGTACATGCCCTTTACTTAAAATCATCAGTGGGAATCCTTAGAAAACTAGGCTTCAAGGAGATCTACTAAATGGTACATTCCCTTTACTTACAATCATCAGTGGGGAAATATTATAATTTGTTTTCAGTAATTAATTTAATTTAAAAGTTTCATTAATGTTTTTATTATTGTGAAATTTTCATTAGATTAATTTTATTAAACACAATCCAATTAATTTGATGTGAATCTACATTATACATCATTTTGGTATAAAATAAATTTTATGATTAAAAATGGCCTTTTTAAATAAATTTTATTTATTTGTGTTTCACGCATTGATATTAAAATTAATTATTATAGTTTCAAAAAATAAAGTCAAATAAAATGGATTCTATTTTAGGAATTATCATATTCTAAATATGGAGTAACATATATTTCATTTTTAGTATTAATGAAAAGTAGACATGTGATAATTTATCACCCAGGTAATTATTAAAATAGGTCAACCATGGTTTGAATTCTGGTATATGGTAAAAATATCTCAAAAAAATTATTGTATTACCATTTTTTATTTCTTTTAAAATCAAAATTAATTTTAAAATATTATAATTTTATAGAAATATATTATGACAGTAACCATCATAATTTTTTATGTAATGGGTAATTAGAAAATGTTATACTCTCATAATACTTTATTTGATTTCATTATATGGAAATATGTCAAAAATACATACTAATGATTATAGATGGTAAAAATTGTAAATAATAAACTATATTTTTTAACATAATTTATTTATAATTTATATTGATAGTATAAATACATAGAACGTTTCTATAAACCCAAGGCTTCATTTGTGTAGGGTGCTTAAAAATAATGTTATTTTAAAAAAAAATTAAAACCAATATTTTTTGGGTTGATTATGATATCCTATTAATTTTATGTACAAATATAAATATTATCTATTCAAAAAAATTATCTATAAATTTGGATGTTATCATTAGGTTTTTTATGTAAAATTTTATTGAATATTTAATATCATTACATGAAATTGTATTTAATTTTGAAAAATTATTTTGTAATCATAATGATTTCCTAAAAACATAATAATTATACAAGTGGATGTTAAATTAATTTGTAAGTATTGAATCACACATTAATGTGTCACTTTTGATTTTTAAAATAAAAGTCATGGCCCTTAGATATTAAAAAAAAATTACCAATGTTATGGTAAAAATGGTTATTGTGGGGGTTAAACAAAGAGATAAGGTTAAAAATATGAAATAAATATTCCTAAATTTAATCGGTTTAATATATATTGACCTTATTCCGCATAGTGGTTAATCTATCACACTTTGGATCTATTTTACAAGAAATATTCAAATATTATATCAAAATATTTCATTTATTTATAATATTTCCACCAGAATCAGTTATAAAATAGAGTCTCCAATGCTCTCTTTCTCACACCACCTGAGAAATTAATCTCAATAATAAATTTTTAGAACGTAATTTCATTCTTCCTCCTCATTTCATATTGGTTTGAGTCTCAAAAAAATACAATCCTAGAATGCATAATGTCTAATAAAATGAAGGATTTCCAAATAAGATTTATTACTCTTAACCAATTAATTTTAGGTTTATATATACTTGAACATTTATGTAATATTATATAATAATTATAATAGTATAAAATATGTATACTATATAAAATTAATTTTTTTTTAAATTATGTTCACAACACATTTTATTCTAATTTTCTATTATATGAGAAATTAAGACATTACTCGTGTGTACACTTGGACTACCACCTCCACAAAGAGATATCTGGCATTTTTCATCATTTCCTCACAAGTCTTGTTATAATTAAATATTTAATGAATATATATTATATTTATAATAATATTATTTATAATTATTGATAATAAATTATGTAATTATTTACAATTCCATTCATTTCAAAATTATTACATCACACATGGGTACATGAGGACTACTATCTCCACAAACCAATGTGATTATATTTATTGTTAAACTTTAATTAATTGTTATAATATAAAATTTATTATAAAAAATGATAATTATTTCATGTTTAATATTATATAAATTATGGGTTAATGACCTCATAACCACGGTCAACCTACCAAAATTGTTTAGTGAATAGGAAAATAACATCCTCAAAACGTCCAATGTAAACATAATTGATTTAGTAACTTAATATGTAAAGTTAATAAATGAAAAATAGAAATAATGATAATTTAATTATACCTAATAGTGTTTTTTATTATTCTAAATACTTATATAATTTTATTTTTCATGTGTTAGATAATAATTGAAATAGTCAGGAATCGAGGTAAGGGATTTTCTGCCTCAATTTACATACATTGAGACTAAATTCATGTTCATTAGATGTTTTATTTTGTGTGTTTTATATGAATCTATATGTATTTATTGTATCATTAATTTAATAAAATTCCTTTTGATAAAAAATCATTTAATTTTTCTCTCCTTCAATGATCTTTTTATTTCAAATATTCCTAACTAGTTGAGATTTCTCATCCTCATTTTTTTTGTGATTTATTCTATCTACACCACATGTTTACATTTTTTTCTGAGATAAAATATGTTATAAAAGAATATTATAATTCATTTATTGAAATGAATGTATTAAAATAATAATTTCTTTATTCTATTCCTCAATAATAATTTAATTCAAATATTACCAAAGTGCTACGACATGTTTTTTAAAATATTAATATAAATGTTTTAAAATATTTTCCCTCAATTTCCATGTTCTATAAAATGTATAAATAATTTTGTTAATTATTACTAAAAAACATAAATGTTATTCCTAGAAAATTGAATATCATTATCATGAATTAAAAAAAATCTTTTTGTTTCTTATGGGGTGGTATATTGTTCTTTTTTTATATGAGTACAAAAATAATGTTTTCTTAATGTATTCCTCATGAACAACTATTCCCATTATCATATCCATTATTATTTATTAGGGATACTCTAAATTTTTTTATGATTTTAAAATTACTATCATGCTCTCATAATTCTAGGAATTCATAAATGATCTGAAACGAAATGAATGCTTTCAATTGTTTATCAAATAATAATTTTCATGCTTTTATAATTGTATTATTTCTATATCAACATATTTAAAAGTAATTTATGGATCATTGGTGATATTATCTAAATAATACCATCGAACTTATTTCTCAAGATGACTTATGGTCATTTTCATCTAGTTTATTCCCAGTGGAAATTAATAATATTTCATATTCTAATATTCTAAATAAAAATGTTTTTCATCATGGAATACTGATTATATATTATATTATTTAATAAATATATGAAAAATTAATTTGAAATATCCATATCACATTTGGTTCCAAGTTATATATTTCCCCTTAATGCAATAACATGTCTCATGTGGGGGAATGAAATGGGTATTTATCAGTGTATGTCTACTAACACAATGACAATTTCTTCCAAAAGGGGATTGGTATTATATAAAATATCTATTAATAAGGACTTAAAATTATGTTAAATTTCATAGAATAAGGTCCATAAGGTATGGTTCATGATGTCACGGAATGATGCATTAATGAAAACATCATGGAATCTTTCATTATGAATTCCCTCATTATGAAATTAATTATTATCCATTTTATTATTTATATTTTTATCCATGGATATATAACATATTGATGCTATTAGTGAGTTTTTATGGAAAAAAATTATTTTATTAGATTATATATTGATCTTATGATTTAAAATAAATGTAATGATAATCTATGGATCAAATGGTTTTTTATAGGTAAGTATTCTTGTTGTTCAATAATTTTTTTTGAATTATGATTTTCCTCTTCTTTTTTTATGTCTTCGCCAAATGGACTCGATAAATTTACTAAAACAAGGAAAGATTTCACGAGTATAAATGAGGGAATTTTATGACAATCATTATCAAAAAGAGAGATCAGCGTAGAAGGAAGATCATTCAACCAAGATAGATCCCTTTTGATTCCTTTATTAGAGAGTCCATCAGCCATAGAGTTATATTCCCGTTAAGCATGATTAAAAATGTAACTGAAACTCAAGAGAGAGGTCATACAGTTCATCCATTTATCCTTGATATTTTAAGACAAGTGTATAAATCCATCTCAAATATCTCACACAACTATGGTGGAGTCACTTTCTAGCTAGAGGTTATCCATGCTTTTATGATAAACAAAGTGAATGACATGAATAAAGCTGGTCATTTCAGCTTAAATAGAGGATGAGATATCGTATTTACCAAATAAACAACCCATGAATTTAGATGATAAATCATTATAAATAACTCCACAACCTTCAGGTCTTGGGTTACCTTTTAATGCTTCATCATTGTTAATTTTAATCTAGGTTTGTAGAGAGGGCTTCCAAAAAACTTCAAAGAGTCTTGGCTATTTTTTTAAATTTCCATGCCCTCCATGTTTCCTCTATTCTTGTTTATAAAACATTTTATAAAAAAAATATGGTAAATGAAATTAATTTCAGGATTATATATGTGATTACTATCATCTCATAGATTATTGTGTGAAATAAAAATCAGTCATATGGGGATTAAAGTTTTCAATGGGATGATTATATTTCTTATATGTTATATCCCATACTAATCACATTTTTCCATCCACTGTTTTCATTTTTTTCATAGGTATTAATGATGTGAAGGAATTATATAAAATTTTCTCTTTTCAATATAGTGATCCATCAATAATGGAAATAAAATTAATGAATCATGAGTTTTAATTTTTGAATCCTATTCTTGAATGAAAAAATAGTCTTTGGGTAGAAGTGTCTACTTTGTTCTGTAATATATTGAAATTTATATATTTATCATCATTCTTTAAAATCATAATTAGAAAATATCATCAAAATAAAAAAAATTCAAATCAATATATTAATCATGAAATTATGGTTTTTTAAGATACAATGCATTATAGTTCATTTCAAAGGATTGGTTTTGGTAACAATACTGGTTAGGATGAAATTTGAACACATGTTTTATTTATTTTACAACTATAATGGTTTATATTAATGGAAATTTATAGCTATTTAATAGAATATGACATTGTTAGGATATATTACTATTTATCCTCTCATAATGTAGTTTATTATGAATGAATTTATGTACTCAAAATAAATGTTTTGTTGTAGTCAAATGATTAAACGTATATAGACTAAGATAAGAATGGACATGAAGAAAAATATGGTAGTTGTATTAATGAAAAAAATATGAGATAGGATAGGGAGTGAATTATCTTGTGGTTATTCATAAAACTCTATCTTCATTTATTATTTAAAACATGAACCTATATGATTTAATTAACCCATTAAAAAACCAAAATTTTTTTCAAGGATGTACATATTATAATGGAAAAAAAGGAAAAAAATTAATCATCCAACATGTCAGGAATTTGGGATAATGAACGTAGGGAATGGTTTCAAAAGAAAAATATGTTGTTCCACATGTGGTAAAAGGGTCAACAGATAAAAAAACTGGGAAGGAATAATGAGGAATTCTATTTAATGGAATTAGAAAAATCATGTAAATAATGGTATTGAATAGAAATTCACTTTTTGAGTAAGTATATAAAAACTAAAGATAAAATATGGATCTTATGAAAGATATTAATTGTATTACTTATTTTTAAATTGTAAAAAAATATAATATTTATTTTGTTGAATATTAGAACATGGTTATAATTTTATATTATTGGAATGCAGTATCAAGGAACAAGATATGAAAGATTGGTTAATGTATTATGAAGAACATTGAACAGTTGAAGTGTGTAGATGTAGGGTTTATAGAGTTATGATGTAGTGGTGTGGTATTCATAGATTGATAAATTTAAAGATGATTATATGTTAAAAATAAATCATATTAATTTGAGGTATTATTTCCTAACATTATTTAGTGAATGATTTATAGAGCTTCAATAGTCGTTGAGTTATATGTGACACTTAAGTAAAAAATATGTTTTAGTGAGAATTAAATTTTTGTAAAAATGTATTTATATTTTTTCAACATAAGTTGGATTATATTGATAACATTTAGGGTTAATATTGATCATTTTTATAGAGGTAATTATATATAATTAAGAAAAAAGTGTTATTACATTTTGGTAATATATGTTTTTTCATATATAAATCCTTTGGATTGAAGTGTTATTTTGTGGTTACGTGGTTAATGTTATTTTTTAAGAAGATCAATATATTTGGAAAATTATATAACGATGCTAAATAATTTTTTTTGTTGCTAAGATGATATTATATTTTAGGAATAATTATTGAATTTCCTTTGGAGTAATAAATGAATTATTGTTGATTTATAGTGATTTATGTTATTTATATAAATTATTATCTTATTATTGATATTACATGATTACTACATATGAAATTATGTTTTTTATTTTACCACTGATTAATGTTGATAGAAGATAAATATTAAATTGACCATAGAAGAATATATGATCAAATAATTTTTAGATTTTGGTTATTAACATGACATAACATATTTTTTAGTTCCATAAGGATACATATTAATGGAATGCTTTATGATAGTAATTTATTGTTGTTTTTATGGATTCTATGATTAATTTATTTTTTATTAACATTAATGATTAATCAAACTGAATATTATCTTAATTATATGTAAAAATTTTATGTTTTCAAAATTTTTTGGAAACATAACATATTATCTTTCATCCTTTTGTAGATCAAATGATCACTTAAAATTATAATTAATATCTTCATTAATGAATAATTTTTCTTGAATATTCATTTCAAGGAGTAATATAATAGATAGAATACTAAACTAATCAATGAAAAAAATGAAGAATGATATTCCGCTTATTTATTCTATATTAATCATGTACATATATTTTCATAAAATATATATCTTGATTGGAAAAAAAATATTATATATTTTATGTCTTATAAGGAAAGTAAAGAATAAAAACCACGAAATGCTATTAGAAACAAATTTTCATGTATGTCTCTTAAAGAGAAACTTTAATTTTTGATATACTATGTTTTCTTATATTTACATAAAAATTAATTTATATGATAAATCTATATTTTATTTTATTGCAATATTATGATAAATTCAGTTGTAGAGAATTAAATCAAAATAGCGAGGAAAAAAATTCCTTAGTGAAAAGAATGTAACAACCAATGAATTCATGTTAAAACTAAGAATATTTTATATTTCATGTACAAAAAGTAACACCAGTCTTAAAATGAACTACAATATAGCAGATAATGCTTTCCTAGAATGTTAAATTTTTGGTTGTGGGTTTATTAGGTGTTTCATATGAGGCATGAGGAGAAATTGTGGTGGTTGTAGGTTTAGAAGAGATACTATTGGAAATTCACATCTTGAATGGTTTACATGATGTGAATATGTAGTTTCTAGATTGAGTAGTCATCTCATTTTAGGGATTATGTTTGGGCTGAGGTGGAACCCTTGAAAATGATTAATTTTATGATAATAATTCTTTAATTTTAACTAAATAATGTTTAAAAGTCAAAAATTTAGGTGAACATTTTATTTCTTTGGAATAATTTGGATTTCATGTCATGAATGGGTTACACGGTGCGATAATGGATTGATACTAATAACTTTATAACACATTCATCGAATTATTTTTGATCAACCACACCTCTCTATATGTAATGTCCCGGTTCCGGAAGCCGCCCATAAGCGCCCCGTACCCGATTGGTCACGTGGAATCAAGTGCATTTTCCCAAACGCCAGAGGCTACCGACTAGTAGCGAGGGCCTTGGGAGTGATAGTGGGGAAACTATGCCCTCATTGGCAGAGTAACACATCAAAAGTAAATCAATAGCAATAGTGGAAACAACAAAAGTACCATAAAAAAAGAAAACAGTGGAAGACTAGAAGTAATAATAGGAAAATATACAAACAAGTCACAATGATGGAATAAAATAGTACTAATCCCAAGTACGAAAGAAAGAAAAGTAAACAACTCCTCATCATCGCAAGCTACAAATTAGTCCCATGCTCTCCAGCTCCACATAAAATCATGTACCTGAAGTAGAAGGGTCTTGCCATTGTCTATAATTGCAAATATATAATCTGTTTGGGCCCAAAAGCATGGACCAAACAAGGTGTGAGACTAAATTCCAGTAGGCAACCACCATGAGATATATGCCTAACAGTGAGTGAATATATGGCAATAAGTAAGAAAATAAATTCAGTAAACAAGGAATTACCCAAGGTAACCAATTCATAGTTTCAATGCATTTAGTATCATATATCAAGAAATAGCTAAACATAGCAGGTAATCACAAATAGGTATCCTTCTGGGAAGTACTCACAGCCTATCCACTCTGGTCCTACCTAGTAATAGAAGAAACCCTCTGGGTAGTAAACTCAGTCTAACCCCTCTGGTTTAGCCTAAGTATAGACTCTCTGAGGTAGCACTCACCGTCAATTCCTCCTATAGTCTCATATCGGTAACTAAAGCTGCTCCAGGGAAGCACTCAACATATATTACCCTTATGGACCGCATCAAGGATCTACAGACACTCTGAGGAAGCACATAAGTCAATTCCCCTGATGGCCTCACTTCGTAAGTAAAACAGACACTCTAGAGAAGCCCTTATGTCCATTCTCCCTATGGTCTATACACCAGGTTCTCACGCCCCTATGTAAATCAAGTAGGTATAGAAATGTGTATCAGCAAAATTAAACCTCAGGAACTACTTGGCTAGCAATCTACAACAAATTAGCATATCAGAACAATCACACCATCCTACAACTAGGCATGGGAATGTAAACAACATCCTAATAGGAAAACTAGACCCAACGGTCAAAACAGGAAATCATGTATGGGAAAAACTTCCAAAGCATATTAATTAACCCAATTAACATTCAACCAACCTATACTCAACAATACAAGCATTACAGGAAAACAATAGTGCTAAAACATTAAACGTGCAATACCCAATTCATGGGTAATGGGAGAAATTGCACATATAACTCAATGAATTTTAACGGAAAGGAACAAACCACCTACCTTGGCATTTGGAGATCTATATACATGATTCTGAGGGCTTGAATCACCGTAGAACGCCGAAGATCTAAAAAAACGTCTAAAGCTTTTAACAGAGGATAACTTGAGAAAAGAGATAAATCATGAAACGAAGCTCTAGAAGATGGAAGAGCTTTCCGATGCGATTCCAATGCAACTGGTGGAGTTAGATTCGGAGAACAGATGCTCGGTCGGGGGCTTGATGACGATCTGTGCCATACAGATGGTCTCGGTCGAGTTCAGTGGAGAAGAAGATGTTTCTATCGATAAGACGTGACCCCGGTCCGTCTATGGAAAAAAAATACACAGTGTGTAATTTGTAAGTACATAGTGTGTACTTGTCATTTCCATACCATGTATTAGGCGGCCTCCAAGTCACCCCCACATGGCTGTGTGTGTGGCCATCCCACGGCCAGCTCATTGCCTCTTGTGGCGACCGAGTACACAATGTGTACTCAAAATGAACATGACATGTAGTTCTTAAATTTCAAAAAATTTCCCATTTTTCTCAAAAACGACCAGAAGAAAGAAAACATACCTGAAATGAAGATCCGGGTTCTTACAAACTTCCCCCATTAAAGCAATTTGTCCTTGAACTTCCCTATTAAGGCAGCGTAGAAGAAGAAACCCCAAATAGATCTGGACACTGCGATTGTACGTCTACCTCCCTCTCCCAAGTCTCGTCCAGTACTCACATGTGTTTCCATAGCACTCGTAAAAGAGGAACAAACCGGCCACTAAGAACCATTTTTCTATGATCGAAAATCCGGATAGGATGCTCCTTGAACGATGCATCCACATCCAACTCAACCTCCTCAGGTAGGAAAACATTAGACGGGTCTGAGAAGTAACGTCGAAGATGAGAAACATGGAAAACGTCGTGCATATCCCTATACCTATGAGGTAACTACAACAGATAGGCAACAAGACCAACTCTTTCCAACACCTCAAATGGAACACCATACCTTGGCGAAAGCTTACCCAGTCTCCTAATCCTCTTGTGTCCCAACCTCGGTGTGACACGTAGGAAAACATGATCCCCGAACTCGAACTCCCGAGGTCGTCTTTGCTGATCAACCTAAGACTTTTTCGAGACTGTGCAGTAGTCATCCTCTTCTAAATCAACTCAATCTGCTCTGTGGTCTCCTAGACAAGATGAGGACCAAACATATCTACCTCTCCTACCTCCATCCAACATAAGGGTGATCGTCATGACCTACTGTACAAAGTCTCATAAGGTGCCATCTGAATAGTTTCGTGAAAACTATTATTGTAGGAAAACTCCACAAGATGTATGTGCTTCTACCATAAACCTAAAAAATCCATAATATATGCTCAAATCATGTTCTCAAGCATCTAAATCGTACACTCGAACTGGCCATCTATCTGGGGGAGGTAAGTTGTACTTAAAAGTACCTGTGTACCGAAAGCCTTCTAAAGCCCCTGCCAGACCTGAGAAGTAAAATGTGCATCTCTGTCTGAAACAATGGAGTGTGGAACTCCATGTATTCACACAATCTCATGGATGTACAATCGTCCCAACTCATCAATACTGATGGTCTCCTTGATCAACAAGAAGTGAGAAACCTTTGTGATTCTTTCAACGATAACCCAAACTGCATCATTCCCTCGAGGCGACCTTGGTAAACCTATCAAAAAATCCATCACGACATCATTCCACTTCCACTCGAAAATGGGTAACAATTGTAAAATCCCTGCTAGTCTCTAATGCTCCACCTTCACCTACTGACAGGTGGAACACCTAATGATGAAACTAGCAACTTCTCTCTTCATACCTGGCCACCAATACTCACGATGTAGATCACGATACATATTGGTGATACCAGGATGAACTTCCCAAACATAGGAATGAAAGTCCCACACCAGCTCCTTGCGTATGTCTACAGGTACCCATACACGTCCCTAAAAATGCAAGATCTCATCCTATCCTATGGTCCATCCTGTAATAGGGTCCTCTCCTAACACGCACTCCCATAGGACTAGGCCATCTGAATCTGCTAGCTGCCTCATTCACACTCGATCAAGAAGAGTAGAGGTTACAACTAGAGAAGAAAGAAAAAACTGCCCCAATCTGTTGTGCACTTCGAAATGCATCTCAGAGAACAGATCCATAAGCTTCCACTCATTTCTGGCCTTATGAACTACCTATATTTGAGTCCTCCTACTCAACACATCAACCAATATGTTTCATTTTCTAGGCGTATAGGCAAGATCAAAGTAAAAATACTAAAGGTACTCAACCCACCTTCATTTTCTCAAATTTAGACCACATAGTGTGAATATGTACTTGAGACTCTTATGGTCAGTGAAAACCACAAAATCTTATACCAGAAGGTAATGTCTCCAACAACGTAAGGAATAAACAACAACAGATTACTCGAGATCGTGCATCATGTAATTCCTCTCAGGTGGCCTCAACTACTGAGACCCGTATGCAACAACTGATTCCCTTTTCATAAGCACTGCTCTATGTCTGATAACTGATGCATCAGAGTAGACAATATAACTCTTTCCCATATCTGAAAACACTTGTATTGGTGCTAAAGTCAACCTCCCTTTCAGCCCCTGAAACACTGACTCACAAGAATTTGACCACCAGAACTTTACACCCTTCTTAGTTAGACCTGTCAGTGGTGATGCTAAGCATGAAAAGTCCCGAATGAATCGTCTGTAGTATCCAGAAAACCCTAGAAACTCTGTACCTAAAATATTTTCTTCGACTGCTCCCAGGAAACTACTTCTCTCACTTTTTCTGTGTCTATTTACACTCCTATCTCAGAGATAACATGACCCAAGAAGTGAATCTAATCCATTCAAAAGTGGAATTTTGAGATCTTAGCATATAACTGATTCTCTCTCAGTGTACCCAAAATGATCTAAAGATGTGTGTCATGGTCGTGTCGAGTGTGAGAGTACACCAAGATTTCATCCACAGAAACCACCATGAAGGAATCTGTGTATGGATGGAACACTCAGTTCATCGGTGCCATGAAAACTATAGGCACGTTCGTGAGACCAAATGGGATAACCATATACTTGTATAGACCATACCTGCTCCAAAAGGCTGTAAGAGGTATATCTTATGGTCTAACGCGCAACTTATGGTAACCAGACCTCAAGTCAATCTTCGAGAACACCCAGGATCCTCAAAGCTGATCAAAGAGATCATCAATTCTAGGTAATGGATATCGGTTCTTGACCATCAACTAGTTCAGCATCCAATAATCCACACAAAACCTGAGGGTACCGTCCACCATCTTAACAAAAAGGACAAGCGAACCCCAAGGAGAAGTACTGGGTCAGATGCAACCCTTTTCTTACAACTCCTCTAACTGCTTCTTGAGCTCTTGTAACTCTGGTGTAGCCATACTATAAGGAGGAATGGAAATCGATGCCGCTCTTGTCACAAGCTCAATAGAAAATTCTAACTCACACTCTGGAGGAAAGCCTAAAAATTATTCTCGATAGAAATGTATGAAACGATCCACCACTGGAGGAAATTCCATCTCTAAAATCCCCTGGTCATCCAGATATAGACTAGAAATCTAGGCTGTAACTCCTCCTAACCCATGATGCTCGGGTCCCTCTATGATCACTTGGACATCGCACTCACCCTTTTGAAGAAACGATCAGCCCTCTGGTTATGTGAACCTCAACCTATGATGATAGAAATCGATGACTGCCTGGAAGGGAACTAACCAGTCCATTCTGAGAATGAATTCATAGCCTATCATCTCTAGGACATAGAGGTCCCATAAAAAGCGACACTCACCAACATCTAGAGGGAAACCCTTGCACTGGCGTACACTCACCATTATAGTTCCCAAGAGAGTGTCTCGTGTCAAGATACCGGTATAAGAAAAGATACAGAGATCAAGGCTCTCCACGATAGCAACAGATATAAAGCCATGGGAATCCCCTATATTGAAAAGAGCAGAAGCTAAAACTGAGGCTACTAAGATCGTACCTCGAATTGTACAGGGTCCAGAATACTACTCCTATTATGTTTTCTCTATTGCAAAAGTATGACTTGCACCACGACCCTGTGACCCTGTCTGGTCACCCTGAGCTGATCCACCCTGTTGTCACTGAAAACCAAGTGACTGGCTACCCTGGCCACAACCTCCACATCATCCTGAATGTCCTGATGAACTCCAGTTCCAAGACTAGTTAGAAACTGGGGGTTCTGCTTCTGAATGAGGAGTCATAGAATAACCCATGCCACTAGCTGCTAGTGAGAGGATCTAGTAGAAGCACTAAAGATGACCCATCATGCCGTAAGATCGGCACTCCACTGTGTCTCTTGGTAAATGTGACCTCATATTCCCACTCTTCCATCACTATTAGCACACTAGCTGGATACCAGAAAAAGTGTCTCGCCTATTTGGATCACCACACAACAACTCCCTGCGGTGCTTCCTACTGTCAGTAGGAGGGATACTAACTCCAGATGCTGAGCCACCCTAGCTCACAACTCCAGAATCACTCAGATTGCGCTAAGATATTAGTTTCTAGGTGACTATAGAAGTGATAGAAGTCAACTAGAATATGTTCACCTGTGATCGGATGTCGTTCCTCAGACCATCCTCAAAATTCCTTGCCAGGAATAACTAATCACCTCTTAAAATTGGAATGAAATTCTGTAGCTCGGTAAAACGAGAGGAATACTCCATAACTAAAAGAGTACCCTACTCCAGAATCATAAACTCTGAGGATCGATCATCCCTCAAGGTCTCTAGATAGAATTAGTCATAGATGATATGCTGGAACTCCTCCCAAGTCATGACTTGTTGGATTCACATCTATGAGATCACATCACACCACATCTTGGCGGAATCCCTAAGTATATATGTAGCGATCTTGAACTTCCTCTCTGGAGACATCTCCAAATGCTCAAAAATCATCAGCATGGATTCTATCCATGACTCTTTTCCCTGGGGTCCTCAATCCCCAGAGAAAGTGGGATGATGATGCTACTGAAAGTCCCGCGTAAATTCTACCATTAAAGGGGCGGGAGGTGGTGACCCCTGAAAGGTCTGAATCATCCTCAAAAATCCTTCCCTGAACTGTGCATCAACACCTGCGTGAGATATAACGGATGGAACCAAGACTAGAATAATGGAAGGATCTACAAGTAGTCCCTGATCAGCCATATCTGGTGTCTGATCACTATCCTGCAACTGGCATACAACCAGAGGACGTCTTGGTGTCCTGAATCTGCATGGTCAAACACACAAGTTAGATCAATATTATCAAGGACCAAGAAACTGAAAACGTAAGTAGGGAATTGGAGAAGGAAAGCATTCAAGCTTTACAAAACATGACTACACAGTGTGTATAACACCTAAATAGCATGTTCCCTTCATCCATCCACATGGGCATGTATTCCTTCCCAAATTGGTCATGTAACACTCCATACACACGGGGTGTTCACCTAACACACGACGTGTACTTTGTATCATCTTCCCCTGCCCGAGTCCTTCTACACGGCTAAGCCAAACGGTTCTCCTTAAACAAGACTGTACAGTGTGTTAGTGTCAAACATGGTGTGTACTAGATGAACCTCCCCAACCCGTGTTGTAAGATACATGACTGGTTACATGGATCACCCTACAAGGCGTGTTCCAGGAAGACTCGGTGTGTTTGAGAAAGGATAACACTGACCTGGGTTATTAGTTAGATGACCGGGTACCAGGGTTACACTACATGGCGTGTTCTAGATGAACACAGTGTGTACTAAGATGATTTTGTCGAGCCGTGTTGTTAGTGACACAGCCGATTACACATTTCTATGACATAGCATGTACATCCTCTCCACAACATGTCTTACCAAATATTCCAAACCCCTTGTCCCTTCCCACACAGTCTGAGACATGGTTAGAGACTACATGGTGTGTGCATATAGTACACAATGTGTAACTAAGAAAAACAGTTTCTTTCTTAACATAAGAACACATGGTGTATAGTCAAAACTACACAACGTGTATTTTTGGATTTTCCAGACAATAAGCCTCAGAAACTACTCTGGTTCTCAAAAAAACACTGAAATAAACATTAAAGTCCCAAATTACGATCTATGAGGGCCCATACTCCCTGCGAATCAAAGCATGGCATGTTATACAAGTTATAAACAAGGTAAAAAAGTCAATTATCCACCAAATTCTGGTCAATGAGGGCCCATAAGACCTCAAGAACCAATGTTTGGCATTCATTCGAACAAAACCTTACACAAACAATACCCTATCAAACAATAGGTATTTTATCAAGGAATCTATCACAACAACATGCATCTCTAGAACAACATCTATCACAACAACATGCAATCACTAATGAAACATATATGGAATGGTAAGAATGCATAACATTTTATTTCTAGCAAGTGCCTAAATGATGCATGAGATGCCATACCCTCATCTCATTGGGTTGCAACAGAAATAGAACCTGAATATGAAAACAATAACAGAACAATACATGTGAGTCACCCAACGGTGAAAATCAAATCAACTGTAATAATTGAAAAACAGAAAAAATTGCAATAAACGAGGTAGATTGGCTTTTCCTTGTACACGAGATAGCTACTCCAGAGAACATATTATTATCAAGTACCTATTACTTTCTATCCCTATCTATAGGCTCCAAATAGTAATTCAAGAAGAAAAGGAAACTCCTCTAATACCACTTTGTAATTTCCCAATTCCGGAAGCAACCTTGAAGCACCCCGTAACCGGTTGGTCACATGATCTCAAGCGCATTTCCCCAAACGCCAAAGGCTACCGACTAGCAGTGAGGGCCGTAGGTGTGATATTGGGGAAACTATGCCCTCATTGGCATAGTAACACAGTGGAAGTAAATCAATAGTAATAGAAGAAACCAAAAAGTACCATAACGAATGTAAATAGTTGAAGACTATAAGTAATAACAACAACTAAAGCATATATAATTGATGCATGATACATATTTCTCAGAAAACATCCAAACAAGTCACAATGCTGGAATACAACATTACTAAGACCAAATACAAAAGAATGAAAAGTAAACAACTCCTCAGCATTGTAAGCTATAGCTTGGTCCCATGCTCTCCAGCTCCACAGCAAATCATGTACCTAAAGTAGAAGGGAAATTGCCCTTATCTATACCTGCAACAATATAATTCGTTTGGGCCCAAAAGCATGGCCCAAAAAAGTTGTGAGAATAAATCCCAGTAGTCAACCACCAAGAGATCTGTGCCTAATATTCAGTGAATATATGGCAGGTAGCAAGGAAATAAATGCAGTAAAAAAGGAAGTACCCAAGGTAACCAATTCATAGTTTCAATGCATTCAGTATGATATATCAATCAGGAGCTAATCAAAGTAGGTAATCACAAACAGGTAACCCTCTGGGAAGTACTCACAACATATCCCCTCTGTTCCTACCTAGAAACAGAAGCAACCCTCTGGGCAGTACACCATGTCTAACCCCTCTAGTTCAGCTTAAGAATAGACTCTCTAAGGAAGCACTCACCGTAAATTCCTACTATAGTCTCATATCAGTATCTAAAGGTGCTCTGGGGAAGCACTGAACGTTTATTCCCCCTCGTGGCCTGTGTTGAGGATCTACAGACACTCTGAGGAAGATCTTACGTCAATTCCCCCTATATTATTACGTCATAAGTAAAATAGACACTCTAGAGAATCCCTTACATCCATTCTTCCTATGGTCTATACACTAGGTTCTCACGGACCTGTGTAAGTCAAGTATGTATAGAAACATGTATCGGACAAAGTAAACCTCAAGAACTACTTTGATAGTAGTCTAAAACATATCATCATATCAAAACAATCACACCATCTTACAATTAGGCATGGGAAAGTAAACAGCTTCCTAACAGGAAAACTAGACCCAACGGTCAAAACAAGCAATCATGCATGGGAAAAAACTTCCAAAGCATAGAAATTAACCCTATTCACATTAAATCAACCTATAATCAAGAATACAAGCATATCAAGAAAATAATATGGCTAAAACGGTAAACGCAAAATACAACATTCATGGGTATTGGGAACAATTGCACATATAACTCAATGAATTTTAATGGAAAGGTACAAAACACCTACCTCGGTGTCGGGAGATCAATATACTTGAGTCTCAGGTCTTTAATCACCTTATAACGCTGATGATAAACATAAAATTTTAAAAATCTCCATAGAGGATAACATGAGAAAGGGGATAAATCAGGAAACGGAGCTATAGAAGGAGGAAGAGCTTACCGATTTGATTCCAACGCAACCAGCGGAGTTCAATTCGGAGAACAGACTCTCGATCGGGGGCTCAGCAAAGATCTATGCTATACCGACACTCTCGATCGAGTCCAGTGGAGAAGAAGACGTTTCTACAGATAAGACAGGACCTGGGTCCATTTAATGAAAAAAAAGAAAATACACAACATGTACTTTGGAAGTACACGGTGTGTACTTTCCATTTTTGTACCCCACATTAGGTGGCCTCCAAGTCACCCCCACTTAGTCATGTGTATGTTCATCACATGACCATCACACAGCCTCCTGCGACGACCCAGTACATGGCTTGTACTCATAAAGTACATGGCATGTACTTCATAAATTTCTATAAATTTCCCCTATTTCTCAAAAATGACCAGAAGAAAGAAAAAATACCATAAAAAAAGATCTGGGTTCTTACACTATACCTTGTTCTGGGAAAACTCTATGTTCCTTGAGGATACTTTTTAAGCCTCTTCTCTTTTACTTCGATATGTGTGTTGTTGTGGTTATTTATTGGCATCCAAAATGAGTGATTCTCCTTTCCCTATGGGTTTCACTCATTCGTATATTGGGTATTCACTATGGTGATTTTTATATGGTTTCATTTGTGATTTGGACTATGTTTTTACGATCATTGGATGTGGTATAGTTTTATTTGTGATATCATGGTGCAGTTGTTGTGTGTGGGAATTTATTCTTAGACCTGTAGTGTGTAGGGAGTTGGGAAAGATTCTTTGTTGTATGGAATCCCCCGTTTCTCAATTTTGTGTATCATGGATCAAGGTTTTACTATATTATATATGGGGGATGGTGAGATCTTTCCTAATCATGAAAAAATTACATTTTTATTGAAATTAATTTCTAAAGGGATATGATTTGTATGATTCTATATCATTCATATTATTGTGATACTGTGAATGTATGGTAGTAATGCCTCACTAAAAATTATGGCCATTAAGGGTTTTTTATGCTAGATTAATATATGTCTGGATCCCTTTTTGTGCAGCTATTGTGATAACACCCTAATATTGAAATTGGTCAACAAGTTATTTTTTATTAATAAAATGTTTTCCCTTAGATTTAAGGATTTGGTAACAACACCCATAAAAATAATGTGAAATTTCATAAAATACCATTTGCTAAATCATTAATGTAGTATTTGATGTGTTGTGATGTGTGGTCATGTTGGGGGGAAATGATGTGTTGTTTCGATGTGGTGTGGTTATGTGTGGTTTGTTTGGGATTTTTTTGGGGGGTGATGAGGCATGGTTTTTTGGTCATCCTTTTGGGGTGATAAGGTGTGGTTTGTTTGGACGTTCTATTGGGGTGGTGATGTGATGGTTTGTTTGGATGTTCTTTTAGGGTGGAAAGACATGTTTTTTTTTTTGACCTTTCTTTTGGGGAGATGAGGTTTGGTTTACTTGGATGTGATTTTAGTGTAGCGAGGTGATGGTTTTTTTGTCTTTACTTGTGGGAGTCAATGTGGTGGTTTGTTTGTCCATGCCTTTGGTGCAGTGAGGTGATGGTATGATGTAGATGATGAGCTTCTTGTGAAGTCTAGTTGCATTATTGTAGATGCCCTTATAGTGATAGAATAAATATTTAATAAAGTTTAAAATGAAATTGGATGGATTGGTTAATGTGATGGAAATGATTAATGAAGAAATAAATTAAGGGTTGTGTGGTTAAATATGGTTTTTGGTAAATAAAGAAACAAATGGTATAGATATTGGAATTGGTTAGAAATGTGTTGTTATAGATTATTAATTTTATATTGTGTTACATTTTGATGTCACGACGAAAGTGGGGATTTCATGAGTGGGTTTGTGTTTTTGTGCGAACTAATAGGTTGGGATTGTGAGTGGTTATATGCATATAGTTATATTTTCCTTCTGATTTGTATATGCACCACACTTGTATTGAGGGATATACACTAAAAACCATATATTCACCTGAGCTGTTTTTCCTAATATGATGGTGATGAGGATGGATGGCTAGAAACCTAGTCATTCTATATCTCTCTCTAAGGTGAGTAGATATACACAGGCTGTGATGGATGAAGGTTTTTTTATTCTCCAAGGTGATGGATCAACTGTCTTCTAGTGGGATGTGATATGATCATGCTTTGGGGTGGTACCCCAGGTGTTTTCTAGTGAGATGTGATATATTTGTTATTTGGGGAGGCTTATGGTGGGGTTCGTTCATGGGAGGAGGAGGGAACATGGTTGATGTACTTCATTTTCATGATACCCCACTACTCATGAAATAGAATTGGTTATTATGTTATGGCCCAACAATATTCGAGTGAGATGAGATGTAACCATGTTGTGGGGAAGTGGTCCAGGTGTCTATGGGCTTTATATGATGTGAAAATGATATGGGGAGGTGGTATATGTTATTCATAATTGATGGTAGTTCCATAACATACAATGTTTTGGCATGAGAGTGGGAAATTAGTGGCAAAGTGGTGTAGGGAACCATTTATCGATATGCTTCGTATTATGTTAATATATATGGAATGAGTTATTTTATTACTATTCATTTGCGAGGTTAGGATTGATAGTTGAACTATTTTGGTGTTTTTAGTTTTTCAATTTACTCACGGCTGTAGTAGTATGCATCAGTCACATGTGTGTGATAGGGTGCAGTTTTCCCAATCAGTATAACTATATGACTATGCAATGTATATTAAATGTTTTTCTATTTTCTATGAGGGTTATATGGATTGGTATAGAGTGTAATATCTTGGAATTTTGTCAGTTTTTATGTTGCTAATTTAGATTTTCTTTTGGGTATTTAATTTCGAGGACTTTTATCTAGTAATATTTTATTTATAAATGCATTGGGGGATGGTTTTGGTTCCAATTTATATTATGTTATGGAGTTTTTTCTAGATGATTCATATTATCTCTCGATCCTATATTATTATAGATTGTAATGACTCCCATTTCATAATATTTTTATACCCTCACTGAAGGTCTCTAACCCATGTTCTACCATAGGTGGGACTTTGGGGTTATTATCTCTCTCCCTCTTGAGGGATATTTTGTGTGAGGGGATCATGAAAGTGTGGTATTAGAGGTGATGGTAGATAGATAGGATGGAATTTGGAGTTAGGAACAGTTATGATTTCATTGGCCAGTATTGAAACAATGTAATTTGACATCATTACATGACATAGGCTAGGTATATTGGCTAGGACACACAATTTTAGTTCCCCATTTGATCCATTTCATGGACTCTGATATTGTTTAATGAACATGTGATTTGGACCTGTATAGAGGGTAGAGACCTAATAGAGGTTCATGAATCAGGAATAATTTTGTTCCAATTTGAGTTGGGTTCTTTCTGTTAGCTAAAAAAGAATAATGATAATTAAAATGAATCAAAATAAAATTCCATACTACATCAGCTTAGAAAAGTCGTGTTCTCATTTAAATTATGGATCATGTTCATTATTTATGATTCAATAAGGTAGTTGAGGTTCATCAAACTGATTTTGGGGACGATGATGAGGTTTAATAGAGAGCGCTTCATGATTTTAAGTGGCAGTATTTAGGGATGTATGAAGGAAGTGTTTCAAATGTGAAGAGATAAAGAGAGAGACAGTTGTAGGATCCCAAGATGACTTTTAATTGGATTTGGGCCTATGTGAGATACTAGGTCACTTTGGAAGTTATTCAAATGTGGGGATAATTTCATCAGTTTTGGACTCTATATCTTGTTTAGTTGAAGGAGGAAGATGTTTCATGGGTCAACATTTAGAAAGTGTTTTGGAAAAATTCATTTTGTTGACTATGAAGGATGTGAAGAGGATTTAGCTTGCTTCTCTTTTGAAAAGGAGTATGTTAGTGAAAGAGTTGGGAATCAAGATCAAATTCCTTCTCTATTTTTACTAAGATATTTTTATAGACGAGGAGTCTCATATAAGAATTCATTAAGAGGGGATCCTTCCTTCTATCCAATATGTAGATACTCCATTAGGGTTGACATCATATCTGGAGGATACGAAGAAGGTGGAGGTGATCATGTATATACACTCACAAGGAGGTTTATCATGATAGGGGAACCAATATGGTTACATGGGTAGAATAATTTTTAATGGAAGGACTTAGACATTAAGACCATCCTGGTTTCATCCAGCGAGGATTCATCCTCAACACCTTCCATTCCCGGTATCCAGGGATAGTGGTTTATGTTTTTTTCTTAGGGACATGAGTGTAGAATGTTTCTTCTATGGGATTTCTGTTCATTTCTAGATTCAGTTCCCAATGGTTCCTCAAGATAAAATTGGTGGAGGAAGATAGGTTCAATGCCATCCTCAGTAGTTGTTATTAGTTATACTGTTTCAGTAATAGGTTCGACATGCTTATTCTACACCATGGGGAGATAGAGTGGGTAGAGGTGGACAAAAGGATGTTCCTCATGTTGAGGGACCTCAATGCGACTGTGGTAATGGAGTTAGTTATCAACATAGATGTAGATAATATTGGTGTAGTTATTTTCACATATTTGAGTCAGTAGTTCTAGAGGGGCTAAGAATCGCTTGAGGTATGCTTAATTTGTCATCTCCCCTTGTGTGTCCTCAATTTAATTTAGGATATTTTCACTCATTTGTTACATACACTCTAGTACATGATTTAGGACTCGAAATTGAGAGAACTCATATGCCCATAGTGTTGACTATAGTAGTTGGAGGCCCGAAAAGGTTTTTTATGTGGTTTAAGGGTGTACACTGATGATGGTGGAACATCAGTCCTATGGGAATCTTATTATGAAGCATGTACATCCATATTATGTCATTATTAGAATATATTGTTTTTATTCTATATGATATGTTATCTACTACTTCTAGTGGAGAGTGTTTTTCTAAAATTAGGATGGCCAACATGTGGTTTTAATTGGAGAGTGGAGTTCTCAAGTGGGTACTTGGTGTATGGATCCCCTTTTTTCCATTGATGGGAAATTTTTCTATGGAATCAGTAGATACTTGGACAGTGGAGTTCACCTTGTTCATTGGATATTTTCTAGATTTTTTCCCCAAGTATGTATTACCCCATTAACATGATGCCAAGTATGGAATAGACAAGTGACCTGATGCTTCTTAACATTGATGTATCCTTATAGGAAGACACCTTCATCATAATAGGATTTGAAGATTTAGATAGATTATATGATGTAGAAGTGTTTTATCTAGCACAGTCTATCACTATGGGGTACTCCAATGTTGTTCATCATAAATTCAGATAGTAGTATGAGGTTGTGTGTAGACTACGCAAGGTTGAATTAGGTGATGGCCAGGAACCATTACCATATTATAAGGATACATTATCATTTTTACCTATTTAGAGGGTTAATTTGATTTTAAATGATAAACCTACAGTCTAGGTAGGACTAGTTTATAGTGAATGAGGGTGATATTGTAAGGGCTACCTTCAGATGCAATTATTAGAACTCTGAGATTATAGTCATGTAATTAGATGTTACAAATACAGTAGATGTGTTCATGGGGATAATTAACTCCATGTCTTCTGAATTACTACTCTAATTTTTATTCTTTTTCATTGATGACATATTGATATACTAAAATCCATAGTAGGAGCATGAAGATCATCGTAGTTCATTCATGCATGTTTTTCAGTGCCACCCACTCTATAGAATTTTTTTCTAAGTGTAAATTTTAGAAATGAGAGATTAATTTCAATATTAATCTATTATCTCAGAATAGTTTGGATGTAGATTCCTTGAAATTCAAGGATGACGTTTTTTGGGAAGCACCCTATAACGTGGCATAGGTTTACAATATTTTTAGTCCTATAGGCTATTATCATAGGATATTACCTGATTACTCTCAATGTACAAACCTATTGAGATCATTGAATAAGAAAGACCAGGATTTTGCGTGGACTGATCATTTCAAGACAATATTTGGTAACCAAAATGGGATGTTGTTCAATGCTATAACTCTTTGGTTTCTTAATAAGGGGTTAATGTTTGAGGTGTTTTATAATTCTTTCCATATGGATTTGGGATTAATGTTGATTAAGAATAGGGTAGTGGTCTCTTATGGGTCTAGACAGTTGCATCCTCACAAGGGTAGCTACACCACTATTGATCTAGAGAAAATAGAAATTGTTTTTTCATTAAAGTTGTGGAGGCATTACATCACTAGAGATAACCCATTTGTCTTCATGGATCACAAGAGTTTGAGGTATATGTTTTCTCAGCATGATTTGAATTTTCAGTAGTGGAGGTGGATGGAGATTCTTAAAGATATATATTTTTTGATCTCTTAAACCTCATCAAAAGGGAATATTGTTTCTTGTAATACCCTGAGACTTTTAAAAAAATATTTTTTGGAATAATTTACTTTTTTTATATTTTCCATTTCACATGACACTAGAAATATTAATATATATATATATATATAAACACTAATTCAAATATTCCACTCACATGACACTGACTTGGATTTCACTACACACAAAACTAAATTGGCTTGCGAAACACACAAAATTGTCTTGTCCTGTGTTACATGCAACACCAACTTCGCATGCACTACACACAACATTTTCTTGGTGTACGTTACATGAAAAATTGAGTTTCTACGAAACATCATTTTATTTTTAAAATTATTTAAACAAGTTAGTTATAACCTAGATATTAAAACATAGTAATATGAATATCAATAACTAATTTTCATTTATTTTATAATGTTTTTATATAAATAAATCATATTTATATTGAAAAATATATTTTTTGTAAAGTCTTTAAATGTTTAAAAATACTATTTTTGCTTAAAAACTGCTTTTCATGTCCTTATATGAGTAAAAAATAAATAAATTTTAGACATATATAGAAATATAATTTGATAAAATAAACTTTATTTTTGAATTTAGAAGACCTAAATTATATTAGGGTGAATTTTTGGGATTTTTCTAAGAAACGTCATTTTTATGAATAGGGAAAAATACTCCATTTTATTTAATACTTTCCTTTTCATTTAAGTAATTTTTAATTATAAATTATAAATTAATTTTTTTAAGGACACATTATATCAATTATTCATCTACTAATACAATTTAGTTCATTATAATCAATTTCACTTTGAAATTGAATATTAAAACTTAACAAACTTTTGAACATTTTTCTACATTATAATCATGTTATTTCGTCCCTTATGCGTGATTAACATTAATCTTATTTTTTATGATTATATAAATTAAATGTATAAAAATGAAAATAAACCATTTAAATCATTATAAAATTTATATTCTAATTATATTATTTTAATTTTTGACATAAAATATAAGTAAATGTTATTAAAATTAATCATAGTGATTAAGGTCAAATTAAAATTAATTAGGAACTGAACCTTAATCTTAAGGTGTCAAATGACCTATAAACTTGAAAAAACCAGATTTTATGGAAATATTACATCCATACAAAATCCATTATTTATATTGGTTTTGTTTTTATGTCTTTTATATGTAAGAACATGTGTAAACCTAACTTGTTTTAAAAAATTCCAAGTGTATCCTTCTCCTTCCAAATAAATGGCCACAAACTCTCCCTATTCTTCACACAAATAAAAACTATTATGATTGGCCAATATATTTCCACTAAACTTATAAAAATACATAAATTCTTCTTATAAGCCTCTCCTTCGGAATAATGAAATCTAAGGAATCCTTTTCGCACAAACCAAAAGTAGTTACTCGATTAAGAGGTAATGTCTTCTCTTAGACTTCTTTCTTTTATTTTCCTTATCAACCCCATTAAATACCATTATTAAATTATTTAATAAAAAAAAATTATATTCAATATACTATTATGTTTTTATTCTAAGGGTTTTACCTACACTTACACACAAATCTATAAAATGGGTAACGAACATACTGTTTATGTGTAAAAAGAACTACCCCCTCACTAAACGATGATTGTTCATTTTCCTTTACCGCCACTTATGATTGAAATTATGTTGGAAAATATGTTTATTTATGTCATATATTATATTTATTATTTATTTAAACATATATTTTTTTATTTTAAAACACATGTATTTTTTAATTTTCATTTAGTGTAAATATGATAATTTCATTTGAAGAAGTGTGGGCTATCACCCCCTCAAAGAGGTGTGATTCATTCACAGACTTCATGGAATGTATTAAAGATGGGTTTGGTGAATTTATATGATATATATAATATGATAATGATACATTAATAATGATATATATGCATTTATATACAAATATTTTATACACTTTGTTTCTTTCCATACGACAATAATAAAACGGAAGCAACATTTATGCGTACATACGACTTACCAACTTCATAGACGGTGTACTCCATTTCATACATATATATTTTATAGATTATTATAATAAAAATATTATAAATATAAATTATATTTATATCAGGGTTTAAATTTTTTAAACCGTGATATAATTATAATGGCCAATGATATAACAAATTAAGACACAAGGAAAAACCCAAGAGAATATTACCTGAAACATAACCTTAACAATAAATTTTCTGAAAAGAAGGTAATATAAAGTCATAAAAAATACATATATGGTATTATATATAATAATATGGTTCTTTTAAATATTTATAAAAATTTATATTTATTATATAAGAGCATTTAACATGTATAATGAGAGTCATGAAAAAAGTAATGGAATTTCATCTCACTTTTTATTTACATGAGATAAATGCTTTATTCACCACTAATTCATATTGTTTGGTGTGAATAATTACCATGTATGTATTATATTATTATTATACTTATATTCATGGGTATTTATATATCCATTATATGATCTTTATTTCCTGGGGATAATTTTTTAAAATTTACCAAATCTATAAATCAGTGTTTTCTCAAACTCCCTTCTTTGTGACACAAGTTTTGTTATGTACCTATGTTCTTTAAATAGGTGTATATTATTTAAATTGACATGTTATATAATTAACTTTATTATTTTCATGATATTTTATGCTTAATTTAATTTAATTTTCTTACATTAATAATATGATCCCGTGTAACCAAGTGTTAAGAGTTTGTTGAAACAATCTCATCGCTTTTTGATTTTGTTAATGATTATTATTATTTTGAGGAAATATTATGATAGATCTGTCAAGAACACACATTATCTTCATTAAACTATGTTTATTCCTGATATATCCATATATTAGTACCATTTTTTCACTCTTTGGTACTTAATATAATTAAGAAAATGTTTTTAATAAAAATCCTACCGTATCTCTCTCTTTAGTTAAAAATCTATTTTATTTCAAAAACATGTATCAAAATTTGTTTTCAAAATGTTTTCAAATTATATGTGATAATAATATTCAAGGAAAATATATTTTAATATTTTTATCTTTTTGAAATCATTCTTTATGCATTTCAATGTTTTTTTCAAAGAAATGGTTTTCAAAATGTTTTCAAGATTTCTGTATATGTTTTCAAAATATGTTCAATGAAATGGTTTAAAAAATGTTTTCAATATTTATTTATATGTTCTCAAAGAGTTTTAAAATAAAAATAATTTTAATCGTATTTTTTATATTTTCAAGTAAAATAGTTTTTAGAATTTTTTTCAAGCATATTTTATAATTATTCCCAGAAATGGTTTTCAAAATGTTTTCAAGCTTCTTCTAAAACATCCCAAGGAAAAAGTTCTTAAAAATTATTTAAAGAAATATTTGTATGTTTTCAAAATATTTTCAAGGAAAATGGATTTAATGAATTTATTAGGATTTAAAAAGGCTTTTTCAAAGAATAAATTTTATTTTAATTACGATATGTTTTTGAAATATATTTCTAAAATATATTCCATTTATGATGACATTTGTTGATGTTACTCATTACTTTATAGGAAATTATCCAATGGTTCCTTTCATATTTTTTATTTTAATAGGTTTATGATTAATTTGATGGTCTTTATGAAACTCATTTCTGTTTCAAGGGTTATATTTTTATGAAATCCATTTATATTTCATAGGTTATATGTTTTTTAAATTCATCTAACTATCACGGGTTATGATTTTGATGAGATTATTGTGAAACCTATCTCTTTTCTAAAGTTTATTTTGTGATGAAATGTTAATGATGCCCATTTCATTTCATGGGTTCTAATAGGATGTTTATAAAACCCATTTTTATGGGTCATGATATGATGAATGTTTTATTATCTTGTGGCACATGTATGAATGGTTTTTTATGATATGGGTGGGACCTATATCTCCCTCCAACACATTGGGTAAATATATAATACTCACGAGTATATGTTATGCGTGAACCTAATTACAATTTCATAATGATATGCAAGGACCTGGTGTCATGTCCATATGTTTATGAATGAACTTGATTACATGTTCATAATGTTATTATTGGACATTATTATGAGTTCATAATGTTATGTTTTAAACTTATTACATGTTCAAAATGTTATGCATGGACCTGGTTGAATGCCTATAAGTTTATTTGTGAACCTAATTAAATGTTCACAATGTAACGAGTGAACCTTATTATGTGTTCATAATGTTTTGAGTGAACCTAATTACATGTTCCTAATGTTATCCATGGACCTGGTTTAATGTCCATAAGTTTATGCACAAACCTTATTACATGTTCAAAATGATATGTGTGAACCAGAATACATGTTCACAATGTTATGCAAGGATCTTGTTCCATATCCATAAGGTTTTGCTTGAATCTGATTAGATGTTCACAATGTTATACTGGGACCTGGTTGTCTGTGTATAAGTTGATTTGGGGACCTAATTTCATGTTCTTATCTTAATGAGTGAACCTATTTCTACTTATACATAATCAAAATGTTATAAACAAATGTGCATGCCACAAATTCCATGTTTTATTCCAATTTTTTGATTTGATGACTTATTCTATTAATTTAATTATGATCCATGTCTTATGAACTTACATTCTTAATTATGATCTCTAATATATAGGGTATGATATTAAAATGTTATACTCAAGTTCCATACCCTTTTGTTCATGTTATGCATTCAAATTTTCATTTATTTACCCTTACTGATCATCTATGCTCACCCTTTCTTATGTTTCCCTTCTCTTGGTTATGAATAAATGACCTAGGTGGAAGTACTAAAGGTGGAGATATTTATGGGTGTAAGAACCCGGTTTTTTCTACGAAAGACTTTGGAATATTCTTGATGATATTCGAGAGCAGCACCTTCAGACAGCGTGGGATTCCGAGCCCCGGAGTGGCCAGAATTAAATTTTCAGTGCGTTCACACTGGGAACGCAAAATAAATGGTATAACTCCTAAACGAAGTTCCGGATCAGAGATCCGAGTGTACGGATGGGTCCTAAATGGGGTGTTTACCCTAGGAACGACATAAAACTTGTCGGCACAGGATGTTTGGACCCCTCGCTCGCTTCTGGAACGTTAAACGGATTAAATAAATTAATTATTTCATTTAATAGAGAAATGCTAGTATCATTTAAACGGTGGCTCGGATTGGAAAACTGAGGGCACCGTTGAGTTAGGAGTGTGTCGTTTACCCTTGGAGGGGTATAAGTTTCACGGGAGCAGACCGTTTGTGAAAAATGGCTCTAGGGGCGTTTTCGTAATTTGGCGGCCACAGGCGCTAAGTTTAGTAACTTTTGAATGGGGTATCAAAATAAAATTACGAGACCGCCGTTGCGCTCAGAGCGTGGTTCTTAGCCTAGGGGAGGCTAAATCCCAACCCCGTCGGGAGTTCGGGTTTGGGGCTGTCGGGCGGGCGTTTAAGTGATTTGTACTTAAACACGCCCACCCATATTCTTCTTCTTCATCTTCTTCCTCAAACCCTTCCCCCGTCCTTCACCTCCAGCGAGGAATATCCGGCGAGGCGCCCCCCCCCCCCCGGCGGGTTGACGGCGAAGCGACGGGCATCACCCAAGAGGTAGGAGTTTATCGTTTGCGTTTTTCTTTCCCGATCCTCCTTTGAAAATAATTTATACCCATGAATTGTTGTTTGATCTTAGAAAAAAACCCATGAATGCGTAGTAGAGTTAATTCCCTTTTCAAATCATCTTTCGGATTCAAATTCCGAGCTCCGTGGCATCCGCAAAGATCCGCCAAAGTTCGCGGTTTTTCGGGTTCCGGCGAGTTCAAGCGGCGACGCGACTCGGTGGAGGTAGCGACGCGGTGGTTCGGCGGGTGTCTAGCGGTGGCAGCGCGGTGGTCCAGGGCTCTCTAGGTGGCGGCTCGGCTGCGGGTTCCGGCGAGGGGAGCCGGTCAGCGGGGCGGCCGCGGGCGCCGGCGAGAGGGGACGGGTGGGGTCGCGCTGTGCGACCCCGCGGCTGGACAGAGACCCGCGCGACGCGGGTCTCCGCGTGGAAGGCCGACCGACCTGTCGGCCGGTCAGTGGAAGATCCGCCCGCGTGGCGTGGGAGGGGTGACTCGAGGGAGGCGGCTAGGACACTTTCCCAGTGAGCCGGCCGGAGCGGGCCGGTTCGAGCGGGGTGGACCGGCCGGACCGGGCCGGTTCGGCCCAAGGGGGTCCCCCCCCCTTTGGAATTTCCGACGCCCATAGCTTTTGATACGGGTGTCCGTTTTGCACGCCGTCAGTGGAAGCGTGGACCTCGCATTGAGGGGAACGCTTTGAGATGGTTTAGGGAATTTTTAAATCCCGGAACGAGGGGTCGCGGAGGTGCGACGCGTCATTAAGTGGTTTTTCGTTTTCTGGGGGAAACTTGTCTTGGACGGCACAGACGCGTCCGATGTCCGATTTAAACGCCATCAGTGGCATTGGGACCCTGGAACAGAGGCGGATCATTCCAGGGTGGTTCCAGGAGTTGAGGCCGAAGTTGAGGCGTGGACCCACGGCCCGTCTTTTGAGCTGCGTGCAGCTTTTAGCGACTTTTTCCTCGGACGTCCGTTCGGGGCGTGCGAGTAGTCGTTGTTGGGTGTTTTTCCGAGGGCATCGCGTTGGCGCAGTCTGCCCGCTGTAATTCGGCACGATGGTGCAGGTCACACGAGGGCCATTTGGGCGTCGACGGTGATTTTCCATCTTTATCACCGGGCGACCGTTTTGGACAAGTGAATAGTCCATCCTGTGTGATTTTTCAAGAGGATCGCAACATTGCGATCTGTTCGTTGAGTTTCGGGACTGGGATGCAGGTCCCACGTGGCACCGCTCGTGTGCGGTGCGCCAGAATGCATCTTTTCTCCGGATATCTGTTGCAATCAAGTGAGTAGTTCTTTTGACGTTTTTTTCCCAAGGGGATCGCAATGGTGCGACACGCCCGACTGTTTTCGGTGCCGAGACTCGGGATCACGGGACACCGTTCGGGCGTGAGGCGGTGTTGGTGACTTTTTCGTCGGATATCCATTGGAGGCGAGTAGGTAGTCGATCTCGCGTGTTTTTCCGCGAGGATTACAATGGTGCGATACGCTTGGTTGTGCGGAGCCTCTTGCGCGATCATGGGAATGATGAAATGTGAAGGTGCCCCGGGGGCGGTTCTTCTAATGTGTTTGTAACGGACCCTTGGCGTGTGATCACGTGCACTCCCATATGAGTGAAGTAATGCTTGAATAGATGTGGTTTTCCATGAACCAGGCGTTGAGGCGGCACGTTGGAAATGTTATGTCATGCCTTCGCGTTGACGTTGGGTGCCGTGTACACGATAGCCCTTGGGATGGAGATGAGGTATAGTCCGGGAGTATACAGGAGCGCTTGGAGGTACGTGTGGTTTGTACCTGAGGATGTTTGTGCGCTTGGTTGGGGATTGACTTGGGTCCACACGTCGTGTGGGCCCCATGTGCATGTTGTGTTTCGCTTTGCATACTTTGACCTCTCGTGACGTAGAGGGTCCCTCTGTGCTCGTTTGTTTGACCAGCAGGGTGGAGTTTTTCCCCTGGCTTAGTGCTCATTGGTGTGAGCAGTAGGGTTGAGTGGTCTCCCCCAGGTTTCATTCTCGATGGATCGACCAGTAGTGGTGCTAGTGGAACCCCATGATGGAATATGCGATGAACCTATTTTGGGAGAGTTGTTCTGGAGTTGGGTGGTTGGGAGATACCCACTCCGTGTTCGGTTAGCCAGTGTTGTACCCTCCAGTATAGATGGCCAGAGAAGTTCTGAGTTTTACCCTCCAGCGGGGCTGGGCAGTGGGTTACTCATCGACTTCTTCGGGTTTACCCTCCAGCAGGGCTGGGTTGTGGGTTTCTCACTAACTTCTAGGGTTTACCCTCCAGTGGAGACTGGGGAGTGGGTCACCCGATGCACTTAGGGTCTACCCTCTTGCAGAGACTGGGCAGTGGGTCGCCCGACGCACTTAGGGTCTACCCTCCAGCAGAGACTGCGCAGTGGGTCTCCCAATGCACATAGGGTCTACCCTCCAGCAAAGACTGGGCAGTGGGTCACCCAACGACCTCTTAGGGTCTACCCTCCAGCAGGGCTGGGTAGTGGGTCACCCGTCATCTAGTTCCAGGTCTACCCTCCAGCATGGCTGGGCAGTGGGTCACATGTCGACTTATTCCAGGTCTACCCTCCAGCGGGGCTGGGCAGTGGGTCGCCGGATGATGTGTTATGGTTTACCCTCCAGCAGGGCTTGGTAGTGGGTCACCCAATATCTTAATATGTTTTACCATCCAGCGGGGCTGGGCAGCGGGTTGCTTGATGATGTGTTAGGGTTTACCCTCCAGTGGGGTTGGGCAGTGGGTCACTCGATATCTGGTTATGAATTACCCTCCAGCAGGGCTGGGTAGTGGGACACCTGTTGGCATTCCAGGTTCATCCCTTTCTACTAGCCTAGTCTGAGGCTTTCCTTCGTGATTACCAGAGCAGGGCCCTTGGTTATACGGGTCAGTGTTGTGACAGTTTTGACTTTGAGGAGACCTCTCGACTGTAGGATAGTGACAAGGTGTAGTTTAACATTCCCTAGAACTTTCAAGTACGAGGGTCAATTTCCCCACTGAGACGCGTTCTTGTGATGCGATCTAAAACCGTGCGGGCGAGTCAGTGTCGCCCAAAGCGAATAGTGTCAAGGTGCGGTGATTGAGCCCCTTGGCTTGTGGTTCAGAGCAGACGTGCGGGGTGCTGGGCATCGATGATGGTGTTACCTCTGGGACTGTTGGCGACTAATTTTCTTGGGCTGAGCTACGGGACAGATATCCCCTTAGAACGTTGTTTGGGTTTCTTATTGAGCATACAGATATGTATATACCTTGTTTCCGGTACCCACTTCTTGGGTTTGTTTACTCTTCTTCCAGGAGAGGCGAAGATGCGCGGGGTATGCCGCGTGCTTTCCATGTCTAGCTTCTCATGGTTGGATGAGTCTACTCTCCTACTATAGGTAGTGAAGACTCAACAGGAAGTTCGTCTTCTCACCATTTCCAGCTCCTTGTTTCTGGATGAGTCTACCTTCTTTCCTCCTGTTGGGTTGAGCTGGACTCTTTACTTTAATTTCAGTTGTACTATTCTACTTTTCCTGTTCGCTCTACTTCTCACCCTTCAGTACCTCCTTTGTTGCTCCCTAGAGCCTTCGGGGTATCCTACTGAGTATTTTTATACTCACCCCTGGTTGGGCTTTGCCCGCACTTGGTTTTCCCTTGCAGACGACGGATAGGTGGAGCGTGGCTTCAGTGGAGCATAGGAGCTTGGGAGCTTGGACCGCATGCGGTGGTCGTGGCCAGGTTCTAGGTGGGAGACCCATCAGCTGTTTCTTTTTGATTACCTGTTGCCGGGTTGTGGCACTTTTTGGTTGGGCGCGTTTTTTTCCCCTTTTCTTCTCCGCTTATACCATGTACTATTTAGAGGTTGATGCACTCTTGTGGTTTATTTATATCAGTTTCCCTTCACTTTTCTTTTTTACTCTGCACTTTTGCATTGAGTGTGCTATGTGTGGGTGTGTACAGGTGCTTAGGCAAAGGCCTCCCCGAGTTGTTGTGCCTTCGACGCTGGACGCCATCCCCTGGCCTATGGAGGCGGGCCTGGGGTAGTTGCAGCTCAATCCTGGGTAGGGTCGGGTCATGACAAAGTGTTATCAGAGGTGGTTTGTTCCTTGGTACGTTGAGAAGACGTCCCTAAAAGAGTAATTAGTTGGGATTTAGGGAAACAATGTTAATGTGTCTCGAGAACGGCTCTCATGCCCAGGAGTCTAGTGATGGTGCAGCGGCCGACGTATCCATTCACAAGGACCCTAATATCCCGCTTGTCGACTTGGAATGCTGAGACACTTGTTGAAGGGAAAATTTGTTTGTGCATCACATGGGACCGAGTCTTGACTGTCCTTCTTGGGTCAGCTCCCCATCGTTGTTGTTATTGGTATATACATGTATGCTCATCTGACTGCGGCACTCCTTGATAATATTTAGGATGTCTCCGCGAGGATAGCCGGCCCAGATACCAGCTTTGGTGCATGACGACGACCCTGTGAGCTATGAGGCCACAGTCCAGGACCAATCATGCGAGCCCCTTTTCACCAGGTGGGCCGGTAGCAGCACCCCCACCTGTTCAGCAGTAGGCAGTTTCAATAGAGCAGGCTGAGCTTGAGCGCAGGTTGAGCGCGCTCCGTGAGTTCCAGCAGCAGAGACCGTTGAGGATCAGTGGTGAGCCAGAACCTCAGGCAAGAGAGGTTTGGCTCGAGGCAGTGGTTAACCTTTTCAGGCCTGTGCAGACGCCGATAGATTAGAGAGTGGCTTTGGCAGCCAACCTTTTCTGTGGATCTACTTGGCGTTGGTGGAGTCTGGTGACTCAGCTTCTTGACGAGTCATCACAATTGTGGGATGACTTCCAGTTGTTTTTTCGTGAGAAGTTTTTCCCCTCTTGCTTGTGCTCTGTTCGGATTTAGGAGCTCCTGCAGTTTCAGCAGGGAGGGATGACGGTGGTCGAGTACGCGGCTAGTTTTGCAGACCGTGCATGCTTTTACCCGGACTTGGTTCGTGACGACGACATCCAAGCGTGGAAGTTTGAGCAGGGTCTCCGCCGAGAGATTCGTGCTATCATAGTACCCTTGGGCATTTCCACGTATGTCGGGGTGCTAGAGTAGGTGCTAGTGAAAGAGGACTTCCTGTCACGTTCTAGTGTTGGTGGTGGCAGCAGGCGCGTTGGAGCCGAGACTTCTGCCGCAGCTAGTGGGCATCGTCCAGCAGAACCTCGACGCAGGTGGCTTTCTGAAAACCAGACTCAGGGGTGTGGTCATACACCAGAGTGGAGCCAGAGGGCACTAGTGCATCCCAGAGAGAGTAGGTGCTATGCTTGTGATGGGCGAGGTCACTTGGCACGAGACTGCCCGACCCGAGTTGCTGAGAGCTTCGGGCAGGCAGCAGGCGCACCACCACGGTAGAGGCAGCACCGTGATCAGAGTAGCACCCAGAGAGGTGGTGCTAGCAGAGGAGCGGGAGGAACTGGAGGTGGGGGAAGATGTTACGAGGTCTTCCCATCACCACTAGGCGGTCCACGTCAGGCTCCGGGAGCTGAAAGTGGGACCACGGACAGCCGCGAGCTTTGGATGTCTACTATCCTGCAGAGCATGAGGTGATAAGAGGTACGCTCTACAACTCTTCTAACTTTTTGAAGTAGAATTGTTAGACTCTGTGTGTGGAATTTTTTCCTCCCTGCTCCTTGCTTGAGGTGTTACCATGGTGACGCAGGGCATCGGGTGTAACCCTGTGTTGGTAAGGTAAAAGGCATGGGACCTTTTTCATTAGTCGATGGTGTAGACTCCATCACTTTTCGAGCGTGTAAAAGAGTCTTGGTTGTGAGACATCGACTGTGAAATATTGTGTGACCCGATATCCTTGGGAGTTAATCCATATGGATATTTTGAAGGAGGGAATCACCGGGCCTTGTTCCAGACGCAGGCGGTGATTCCAGTCGCGGCGTGCGACGTAGAGGTTCGTTCTGGGAGGTGAGCTACCCCTGAGGTCCTTCAGACCATTTGAGATCGTGAAAAGGGATGGCGAGGTTCTCTACCACCTTGCCCTAACCCCAAATTCTAGAGTGGGTGCACGACATCAGCAATGGCCGACCTCGCATGAACAGATCAATCCTTTGGTCTGTGTGCGGTGACACAGAGCTGTGTGTGGGTTCTTCTGGGTATGGGAAAGCCAGGTGTGGGCTTAGTACCCCGTGTTGCTCCCTAGTTTTGCTTTTCAGTAATGAAAATCTTGAAGGAGGGAATGATGTAAGAACCAGTTTTTGGCTACTAAAGACTTTGGAATATTCTTGATGATATTCCAGAGCAGTGCCTTCAGACAGCGTGCGATTCCGAGCCCCGGAGTGGCCGGAATTAAATTTTCAGTGCGTTCACACTGGGAACGCCAAATAAATGGTATAACTCCTAAACGGAGTTCCGGATCAGAGATCCGAGAGTACGGATGGGTCCGGAATGGGGTGTTTACCCTAGGAACGACATAAAACTTGTCGGGGCGGGATGTTTGGACCCCTCGCCCGCTTCTGGAACGTTAAACAGATTAAATAAATTATTTAATTCGTTTAATGGAGAAACGCTAGTATCTTTTAAATGGTGTCTTGGATTGGAAAACCGAGTGCACCGTTGAGTTTGGAGTGTGCCGTTTACCCTAGGAGGGGTATAAGTTTCACGGGCGCGGGCCGTTTGTGAAAAAAGGCTTCAGGGGCGTTTTCATAATTTGGTGGCCTCGGGCGCTAAGTTTAGTAACATTTTAATGGGTTCTCAAAATAAAATTCTGAGACCGCCGTTGCGCTCAGAACGTGGTTCTTAGCCTAGGGGAGGCTAAATCCCGACCCCGTCGGGAGTTCGGGTTCAGGGCTGTCGGGCGGGCGTTTAAGTGATTTGTACTTAAACACCCCCACCCCTCTTCTTCTTCTTCTTCTTCCTCCTCAAACCCTTCCCCCCTCCTTCACCTACAACGAGGAAAATCTGGATAGGCGAGCTCCGGAAAGGCGCGGCCCCCCCGGCGGGTTGACGATGAAGCGACGGGCATCGCCCAAGAGGTAGGAGTTTATCGTTTGCGTTTTTCTTTCCCGCACCTCCTTTGAACCTAATTTATTCCCCCTTAATTTTTGTTTTATCTTAGAACAAAACACATGAATGCGTAGTAGAGTTAATTTCCTTTTCAACTCATCTTTCGGATTCAAATTCTGAGCTTCGTGGCATCCGCAATGATCCGCCGAACTTCACTGGTTTTCGGGTTCCGGCGAGTTCAAGCGGCGGCGCGGCTCGGTGGAAGTGGTGGCCCGGTGGTCCGGAGGGTGTCCAGCGGTGGCAGCGTGGTGGTCCGGTGCTCTCCAGACGGTGGGTCGGCTGTGAGTTCTGGCGAGGGGAGCCGGTCAGTGGGGCGGTCGCGGGCGCCGGCAAGAGGGGACGGCCGGGGTCGCATTGTGCGACCCCGTGGCTAAACAGAGACCCGCGCGACGCGGGTCTCCACGTGGATGGCCGACCGGCCTGTCGGCCGTTCAGTGGAAGAGCCGCCCACGCGGCGCGGGCAGGGTGACTCTTGGGAGGCGGCTGGGCCGCTGTCCCAGTGAGCCGGCCGGAGCGGGGCGGACCGGCCGGACCGGGCCGGTCCGGCCCATGGGGGTCCCCCCCCCCCCTTTGGAATTTCCGACGCCCGTAGCTTTTGCTACGGGCGTCCGTTTTGCGCGCCGTCAGCGGCAACATAAACCTCGCGTCGAGGGGAACACTTTGAGATAGTTTTGGGAATTTTTAATTCCTATAACGAGGGGTCGCGGTGGCGCGACGCGTCTTTAAGTGATTTGTCGTTTTCTGGGGGAAACTTGTCTTGGATGGCACAGACGCGTCCGACGTCCGATTTAAACGCCGTCAGGGATATTGGGACCCTGGCATCGAGGTGGAGCTTTCCAAGGCGGTTCCAGGCATTGAGGTCTAAGTTGAGGCGTGGGCTCCATGACCCATCTTTTGAGCTGTGTGCAGCTTTTAGCGACTTTTTCCTCAGACGTCTGTTCGGGGCATGCGAGCAGTCGATGTTGGGTGTTTTTCCGAGGGCATCGCGTTGGCGCAGTCTGCCCGCTATAATTCGGCACGATGGTGCAGGGCCCACGAGGGTCGTTTGGGCGTCGATGGTGATTTTCCATCTTTATCACTGGGCGACCGTTTTGGACAAGTGAATAGTTCATCTTGTGTGCTTTTTTAAGAGGATCACAATAGTGCGATCTGTTCGTTGAGTTTCCGGACCGGGATGTGGGTCCCACATGGCACCGCTCATGTGTGGTGCGCCGGAATGCATCTTTTTCTCCGGATATCCGTTGCACTCAAGTGAGTAGTGCTTTTGACGTGTTTTCCCAAGGGGATCGCAATGGTGCGACACGCCCGACTATTTTCGGGGCCGAGACTCGGGATCAGAGGACGCCAATCGGGCGTGAGGCGGTGTTGGTGACTTTTTCGTCGGATATCCGTTGGAGGTGAATAAGTAGTTGATCTCGTGTGTTTTTCCGCAAGGATTACAATGGTGTGATACGCTTGGTTGTGAGGAGCCTCTTGCGTGATCTTGGGAATGCGGAAATGTGAAGTTGCCCTGGGGGCGGTTCTTCTATTGTGGTTGTAGCGGACCCTTGGCGTGTGATCGGGTGCACTCCCGTGTGAGTGAAGTAATGTTTGAATAGATGTGGTTGTCCGTGCCCCAGGCATTGAGGCGGAAAGTTGGAAATGTTACGTCATGCCTTCACGTTGACGTTGGGTGCCGTGTGCACGATAGCCCTTGGGCTGGTGATAAGGTATACTCCGGGAGTATATGGGAGCACTTGCAGGTACGTGTGGCTTGTACCTGAGGATGTTTGTGAGCTTGGTTGGGTATTGACTTGGGGCCACACGTCGTGTGGGCCCCATGTGCGTGTTCTGTTCTGCTTGCGTACTTTGACCTCTCGCGACGTAGAGGGTCCCTCTGTGCTCGTTTGTTTGACCATTAGGGTGGAGTTTTTCCCATGGCTCGGTGCTCGTTGGTTTGACCAGCAGGGTTGAGTGGTCTCCCCCTGGTTTCGTTCTCGATGGATCGACCAGTAGCGGTGCTAGCGGAACCCCGTGATGGAACAGGCGTTGAACCTCTTTTGGGAGAGTTGTTCTAGAGTTGGGTGGTTGCGTGATACCCACTCCGTGTTCGGTTGGCTAGTGTTGTACCCTCCAGTAGAGATGGCCAGAGCAGTTTTGAGTTTTACCCACCAGCGGGGCTGAGCAGTGGGTTACTCATCGACTTCTTCAGGTTTACCCTCCTGCAGGGCTGGGTAGTGGGTTGCTCACTAACTTCTAGGGTTTACCCTCCTGCGGAGACTGGGCAGTGGGTCACCCATCGCAGTTAGTGTCTAACCTCCAGCAGAGACTGGGCAGTGGGTCGCCCGACGCACTTAGGGTCTACCCTCTTGTAGAGACTAGGTAGTGGGTCAGCCAACAACCTCTTAGGGTCTACCCTCCAGCAGGGCTGGGCAGTGGGTCACCCGTCGTCTAGTTCCAGGTCTACCCTCCAGCACGGCTGGGTAGTGGGTCGCCTGTCGACTTATTCCAGGTCTACCCTCCAACGGGGATGGGCAGTGGGTCGCCGGATGATGTGTTATGGTTTAACCTCTAGCAGGGTTGGGCAGTGGGTCACCCAGTATCTTAATATGGTTTACCCTCCAGCGGGGCTGGGCAGCGGGTCCCTTGATGATGTGTTAGGGTTTACCCTCCAGCGGGGCTGGGCAGTTGGTCACCCGATATCTGGTTATGAATTACCCTCCAGCAGGGCTGGGCAGTGGGAAACCCGTTGGCATTCCAGGCTCAACCCTTTCTACTAGGCTAGTCTGAGGCTTTCCTCCGTGATTACCGGAGCGGGACCCTTGGTTATACGGGCCAGTTTTGTGATGGTTTTGACTTTGAGGAGACCTCTCAACTACAGGGCAGTGACGAGGTGTGGTTTAACATTCCCTAGAACTCTCAAGTATGAGGGGGCACTTTACCCACTGAGACACGTTCTTGTGACGCGATCTAACATCGTGCGGGCGAGTCAGTGCCGCCCAAAGCAGATAGTGTCAAGGTGCAGTGATTGAGCCCCTTGGCTTGTGGTTCAGGGCAGATGTGTGGGGTGCTGGGCATCGATGATGGTGTTACCTTTGGGACTGTTGGCGACTCATTTTCTTGGGCTGAGCTACAGGATGGAGATCCCCTTACGATGTTGTTCGGGTTTCTTATTGAGCATACAGATATGTATATACCTTGTTTCTGGTACCCACTTCTTGGGTTTGGTTACTCTCCTTCTAGGAGAGGAGAAGACGCGCGAGGTATGCCATGTGATTTCCGTGTCTAGCTTCTCGTGGTTGGATGAGTCCACTCTCCTGCTATAGGTAGCGAAGACTCGATGGGAAGTTAATCATCTCAACGTTTCCATCTCCTTGTGTCTGGACGAGTCTACCTTATTTCCTCCTGTTGGGTTTAGCTGGACTCTTTACTTCACTTTCAGTTGTACTCCTCTACTTTTCATGTTCGCTCTACTGCTCACCCTTCGGTACCTTCTTTGTTGCTCCCTCGAGCCTTCAGGGTATCCTACTGATTATTTTTATACTCAACCCTGCTTGGGCTTTGCCCGTACTTGGTGTGCCCTTGCAGACGACGGACAGGTGGAGCGTGGCTTCAGTGGAGCGTAGGAGCTTGGGAGCTTGGACCGCGTGTGGTGGTCGTGGCTGGGTTCTAGGTGGGAGACCCGTCAGGTGTTTCTTTTTTTTTACCTGTTGCCGAGTTGTGGCACTTTTTTGTTTGGGCGCGTGTTTTTTCCCCTTTTCTTCTCAGCTTATACCATGTACTGTTTAGAGGTCGATGCACTCTTGTGGTTTATTTATAGCAGTTTCCCTTCACTTTTCTTTTTTACTCTGCACTTTTGCATTGAGTGTGCTGTGTGTGGGTGTGTACAGGTGCTTAGGCAAAGGCCTCCCCGAGTTCTTTTGCCTTCCGCGCTGGACACCAGCCCCTGGCCTATGGAGGCGGGCCTGGGGTAGTTGCGGCTCGAGCCCGGGTAGGGTCGGGTCGTGAGAATGGGAGATATTGAATATCCTTCACCATGATAATAGATTTGTTTCCCCAATTTCTAACGATACTAAACAATTATTTTCCTTGAGCATGTATTCTTGTAATGTGTTGAATATTCATCTAAAATGATGTAATATCAATGTATGTTAAGTTTGAGTCTCTAAATTTGGTATGAAAGGAATAGTTTAGTCAAAATTATGAAACTATGATGAGGAATATTTAGTGAGATCCCCAGGAATGTTTCTAAAGACATCTCTAGGGATGTCTCTATGGATTAGTAAAAGGATGTGTCAATGTTCAGGAAAATTTCATAGAATTTTGGTAAAGGATAGAATTAGTGGATTCCTATAAATAAATCCATATTTGGATACTATAATTGGATGTGGTTTTGGAGAAGATTTTCCTCAGTGTAACAACTATAAAAAGATTTTTCTGGCCCCACTCAGTGTAATCTGTTACACAACAACATGCCATGTTGTACACCTAGTTTGACAATGTAAAGAGATATTCTTCTGTAATCCCAAGAATCTTTATGTAAAAATAATGAAGTGTTTTAATGGACTATGACTATGAATAACATTTGATAAACCTAATATTTCATATATTAAAGAATTAATAGCCTTGATTTAGGCATCCTATAAGTAATTTTTCATGATTATATGGTATCCCAATATGATAAATGGTTCTCACACTATGCCTTTTAGTTTTAGTTAATAGAGAGAAATAGAGGGAAGAAGGTTAACATTTAATGTTTAAGATGTGGAAAGTATGGGTATTATGAAAATTGATTTCCCACATTGAAATCTCATAAATCGAATCAGGAAGGTGGTGCATGTATTAGTTGTACTTCTAATGTTAAAGGGACTACACATAGCATGTGAAAGGTATGTTATGTTCTTCTAGTATTGTTTACCTTAAACATAAGAAGAATGATTATATTTAGGTTAAGGAACCTTAATAAATGATTCATATTTTATATTATAAGAAAGATGTTTTAAGGAATATGTTGAAAAAGACTGAGTAATGGTTTAATAATATTGTTTCATGAACAATGTATTAATGCTCTTGAATTTATAGATCATGTTTTATGAATCATGGAATATATGAATTTTTTTCAATAAAATTTTTAATTAAGGATTTAAGAGGGAATTTTGAATGTCTATGAAGATATAGAAAATAGATTTCATAGAATGGTGATATTTTGAATAAGGGAAGGTAACTCTTAATTAATTCATGACTTTGAGATAATGATCTCTGGATAATGATATACTGAATATGAATAAATATATTGGTCAGTATGGATTACCTTGGAAAAAATTATTGAAAAAGTGTTCTATGTCATCAAGGATGAAGTTTACAAATTCTGGGATTTAAAGGATATATCTAGTAATAATTTTAATAATAATGTATGCATGTTTTCCCAAAGGATTTATGGTAATTAAAGATATTACCATGTTTCCATGGAATAAAAGATTAGGGTATTCAAAAAATTTCAAAATGACAACCAAGAGGTACATTGTGATATATGGGGGATTAAATTTAAATTGATTTTATGATATTATTTCAATAAAATAAAATTTTTATCTTTCAAAAGGGTTATAAGTATAACCATTTATGGAAAGTTTATGTTAAAATTTAGATGAAGTTAGTAAGATTAAAGTGTTATCTCTCTATATTAGGATTTTTGAATATTGTATAACCAATTAAAACTACATTGTGTTGATGATAACTGATGGGATTCAAGATCATGGGTCTCATGATCTATTAATACTTTAGGAATGAAAAAGGTGTCATCCTTTTTAGAGAAAGAGGATAAGTGGATCTGCAAAATTCAAAGTGTGATGTGGTCCTGAAATCATGCAATTATATCTTTTCATGAAAATACATTAACATTAGGAAAAAAACAACTTCAATGCAAAAATATATTCTTAGAACTTTCATTTCCAATTAATCTTAAGGTCCCTTATGTCATCGTAGATTTAAGGCTTTGTGATTGGTGACTTTCTTCTGAACTTATTCCCTATCACTATCATCAGAACATAATGGTAATATTTACCTTTTATGTACAAATTTTCACTTCCCAACCTTATTCTCCTATGTGGTAATCTCAACATCAGTTAATTTGGGTAACTATTATGGTTTATATTTTATCTTTTTAATGGATGTTTTAGTATTCATTTTTATTATGTGGGAATATTTGATTGAAATTTCAAGTATTATACTTTTGATAACCCAGATGAATTTTTTAGGAGAAAATCATTTTAATATGGGTAGACTGTAACACCCCAAGATTTGGGAAATATATTTTGTAATTAATTTTTGTTTTTGATATTTTTCATTTCACATGACACAATAAATATTTATATATATTAAAACAAAAATTCAAACATTCCATTCAAAGGACACCAACTTGGATTGTCCTACACACAACATTGGCTTGGCATCCACTACATTATAAACTAACTTGGGTTTCACTACATGACACACCCACATGGAATGCACTTCATGGAACAATGACTTGTTGTACGTTGCACACAATACCGAGTTTCTACAAAAGATCATTTAATTTTTATAATTATTTAAATGGGTTAATTATAACCCAAGCTTAAAAAATAATAATATGAAAATTATTAATTACTTTTTTTATATTTTAATAATGTTTTTAGATAAATAAAACACATTGATAAATAAAAATATAATTTTTTATTAAGACTTCATATGTTTAAAAATACTATATTCTAAAATGATCCACTTTTCATATTGTTATGTAAAGAACAACAAAATAAATTTTAGACACATATAAAATTCAATTTGATAAAATTATTTTCGTAATTTAGAATTCCAATATTATATTAGGGTGAAATTTTGGAATTTCTCTAAGAAACTTTATATTTTGGTGAATAGTGAAAAATACTACATTTTAAATAATAACATCATTTTCATTTAAATATTTTTAATGTTAAATTATACCTTAAATATATTTTAAGGTCCCATTAGATCAATTATAAATAAATTAATAACATTTAAGACATTATAATAAATTTCACTTTGTAATTGAGTGTAAAAACATAAAAATCTTTTGAATATTTTTCTACTTTAAAAACCCATTATTTTGACCCATCTAAGGGATTTGCATTAATCTTAATTTTAGTGATTTGGGGAATTAAATGCCATAAAATGGAAATACATATTTTTAGTAATTATAATATTTATATTCTAAATAGGTAATGTTATTTTTTACTATAAATATTTGTAAAAGTGATTAAAATTAATCATAGTGATTAATGTAAAATTAAGCATAATTAGGGACTAAACAATAATCTTAGAGGCTGAAAAGACCTATTAACTTTCTTAAAACCCCCTTTTTTGAAATATATTTTCCATTAAACTTTTATTATTTATTTATTTTTGGTGTTTTATAACCATTTTTAGGTAACAACAAGTGTACACCTAAATGTTTTTCAAAAATTCCAAGTGAGTCATTTTTCTTCCCTATAAAAGGCCACCAACTCTGCTTCTTCATCAAAAATCTAAAATATCATCGGTTCATCAAATATCATTAAAATAAAATTATAAAAATCTATCCCTTATCCCTAGAAGCCTCTCTTTTGTATGAAATCAATCTATGGAATCCTTTGGGCACAAATTAAAAAGAGTTACCCGATTAAGATGTAACATCTTCTCTCAAGCTCATTTCTTTTATTTTCCTTCTCCATCCCCTTAAATCCATTTATTCCCTGATTTAATGACAAAAAAAGTATCTTCAATATACTATTATGTTTTTATGATTATGTTTCAACTAAAAAATACATAGACTTCCATATAATGGGTAACAGACATACTATTTATGTGTACATCAAAATACCACCTCAATAAACGACGATGTTTCATTCTTCTTTTACTGTATATCATGGTGAAAGTTATGATGGACAATATATTTATATATATAATATATATATATATATTATTTCTTTAGTTTTTTGTTCTTTTACAAAAAATATCATTTTCTTTCCATTTTCTATAAATATGATAATTTCATTTGAGGAAGTGTGGGATACCACCCCCTCAAAGCCATCTGATTTGTTCACACACTACATGGAATGTATTAGGTATGGTTTAGTTAAATTATATGATATATGCGATATAATAATTATAAATGAATAATTATATTTCTATATATACATATATGTCATGTACTTTGTTTCTTTCAATACGATAATAAAAAATGGAAACAACGTTCATGCATACGTACGAATTACCATTTCCATGAATGGTGTATTCCATTTTTTTAATTCCATGATGAATATATTATTATAATAAAAATATATTGAATATAAATTATATTTTTCTCATGTTTTACATTATTTAAATCATGGTATATGTATAAGGACCAATGGTATAAAAAATTAAGTTATAAGAAAAAAACTAAGCGAATATTACCACAAGCATAACGTTAACATAAAAACTACTAACAAGAGGGTAATATAAATCCATAATAAATATATATATGGTATTAAATATAAGAATAAGGATATTTATTAGTTTAATAATAAATTTATATTTATTATATAGAAGTTTTTAATTATTATGATGAGATTTAAGACACAAGGTATTGGAATTTAATCTCACATTTTATTTTGGTGAGATACATGATTTATTCACCACCCAATACTTTTGTGTGGTGAGAACAGTGAACATGGACGTATTATATTATTATTATACTTAATTTTTTTTATTTAAATATATATTATTTTATATATATATTTCTTGGGGTTAATGTTTAAAAATTATCCAAATTGGTAAAGTAATACTTTCTTAAATTGCCTTCTTTAATACACAAGATTTGTTATGCACCTATGTTATTTAATGAGGTGTCTATGATTCCAATTGAAATGTTATATAATGATTCTATTTATTTAAATGATATTTTATAATTCATGTAATTTAATTTTCTTACATAAATAGTACGATACCATGTAACCAAGTGGTAAGAGTATATTCAAACCATCTCATCGCTTTTCAAGATTGTTAATTATTATCCTTCATTTGATGAAATATTCTGATCCATATCTTAAGAAAACTCATTTACTTCGTTCTCATATTTTTATTAATTATATATCAATGTATTCTACCATTTTTTTTAATTGTAATTAATATAATAAAGAATTTTTTTAAAGAAAAATCTTATTATATATCTCTCTTCGGTCAGAAATATATTGTATTTCAAAATAATGCTTTCAAAAAAATTTTCTAATGATATTTTAATATCTTATTCAAGGAAAAGGGATTTAATTTTTTTTGTGGTTTTAAAAGAATTAATTTTACATTTTGAAATTTATTTTGAATGAAATGGTTTTCCAAATGTTTTCAAACTTTTATAATAATTTTTCAAAGTGTTTTTTAAAAAGGTATTTTAAATGATTTGAATATTATTTAATATGTTTTATAGGAAAAATGTTTTCATAAAAATTTAAATATTAATTTACATGTATTCAAGTAAAATGGTATTTAAAATGATTTCAAACCTTATTTATATGTTTTAAAAATATTTTCAAAAAATAGATATAAAATTCATTTTATGCTTTAAAAATAATTTTTCCAGGAAGAAATGATATTTTCTTTATTATATGTTTTTGAAAGATATTTCAAAATTAATTTTCATCTAAGATGAAATATGTTGATGTTTCTAATGCCTTTCTATGAAATTCCCTAATGTTTCCATATATATTCTTTCTCTGAATGGGGTTATTCTTAATTTCATTGTATTTATGAAACATGTTTCTCTTTCAAGGGTTATATGTTTGTGAAATTTGTTTCTAATTCATGTGTTATATGTTTATGAAATCTATTTTTATTTTACGATTTATGATTTTGATGAAATTATTATGAAATATATCTCTTTTTAATAGGTTATGATGTGATGAAATGTTAATGATACCCATTTAATTTCTTAGGTGATTAATGGATGATTTTAAAAACCATTTTTTAGTTCATGATATGATGAATGTTTTATTATCTTGTGTCACATGTATTAATAATTTAATTTCATATGGATGAGACTTATATCTCCCTCTAATTCATTGGGTATAGATGGATGAATCAAGAGTATTAATATTATGCATGACCCTGATTACATGTTCACAATGTTATGCATGGACCTAGTTTCATGTCTATAAGTTTTTGTGTGAACCTGATTGCATATTCACAATGTAATGAGTAGTCCTTATAATGTGTTCATAATTTTAGGCATGAAACTTATTTTGTGTTCAATGTGACATGAATGGATCTATTTTCATGCGCAAAGGTTTATGCATGAACAAGATTATGTGTTTACAGTGTTATGAGTGAACCCTATTATGTTTTCATAATGTTATGCATGATCCCAATAACATGTTCGCAATATTATGCATGGACTTGGTTTCATGTCAATATTTTATGTGTTAATATTATTACAAGTTCATAATGTTATGAGTTAACCAAATTACATGTTAAAATTTTTATTCATGGACCTGGTTTGTTGTCTATAAAGTTATTTGTGAACCTGATTAAACAATCATAATGTTACGCATGGACCTAGTTTCATGTCCATAAGATTATGCAGGGGCCTGATTTAATGTCCTCAAATTTATGAGTGAACATGATTTTCATTATACATGTTCAAAAAATTATAAAAAAAATTTGAATACCACAACTTCCATGTCTTATTACTATTTTATTCTTTCATGAATTATTCTCTTAATTCGATTATGATCCATGCCTTATGAACTGTCAATCATTATAATGATCACTAATATGTAGGGTACGATCTTCAAATGTTATGATCAAGTTTCAAACCCTTTTATAAGAGTTATTCTTACACATTTACTTCATTTACTCTGACTGGGCATCTAAGATTACCCATTTCTTATGTTTCCTTTCCCTAGGTTATGAATAAAGGTCTTAGGTAGGATTACTAATGTTAGATATCTTTATGGGAAATTATGAATATCTTTTTCTGGGATATAAGATTTTGTTTCCATGTTTCTAGAGACACTAAACTATTTGGGCCATAAGGCATGTATTTTTTGTAATGTAATGAATAGTCATCTAAAATGATGTAACATCCATGTATGTTAGGCTTGGGTCACAATATGTCTGACACTTTGAGAAGGAATTCAATGAAGACTTTCATTTTTGAGTGCGGGGATATCTCAAAATGGATAGAGGATCTTGCAGCAATATGTCTTGATTTTTTGGAGACAAGTGGTTGTGGATATATTTATAAGATAATGGTTTAGTATTATGTGATGTGTAATTTTGAGGAGTATCAATGGGGAGTCTTAGAGGAATAGGTGACGTGATATGTTGTTGGTCAAGTTAATGCTCTGAAGGGGTTGTTGGAGAACGGTTGGAACCATATGTTATTTAATGGGAGAATACTTGTTCTGTTTCTTATTCATGAGGGAGACCTTCTATAGTTTCATATATCACCATGGGTGGTATAAATAGTAGTATCCAATACGTATCATGGCTTAGGTATACTTTTTTTTTTGCCTAATATGAAATACGTGGTGGCGGAGTTCACGGTGAAGTGATTGTTTTTTTAGTATGTAAAGGTCTTGCATCATGTTCCTTACTGTTTGTTGCAATATTTGGATGATACAAAGTGGAAGTGTGATGAAATATTGTTGGTTTTTATTAAATTATTACCATGATCTCAGGGAGGTTATGATGTTACTTGGGTGAATGTGGATTGGTTAAAAAATTGTCCCACATTACAGAGATCGTGAAGTTAGGTGGAGGGGATTCTTTTATTAAGAGGTATGTGGATGAGGTGGTGTAGTTTAATTGATTTAAAAGTTACATTATTTTGTGTGAAGATGGTTTTTTTACATAGTGATTCTAGAATAGATTATAGAATCTTTTTGGAACTCAGTTACACCTCAACACTCTTATCCACCCTCAGAGGGTTTGGCAGACAGAACAGACCAACCAGACACTGGAGGAAATGTTTGTGGCATGAATCTTAGAGTTTGGAGGATTGTGAGTCATTTTTCCTTTGATAATTTTTATTATGAAAATACCATAAATCATCTATCCTCATTTTCCTGTTAAATTTTTTTATGGTCGACCATTTCGTTCTCCATTATGATGTACAGAGGTTAGGGTGGAAGTTTTTCTGGTTCCCGTTGTGGTGTAGAGTACAATAAAGAAGTTCAGATTGTTCTTAAGAGGAAGAATTCATCTCTAGACTGATAGAAGTCTTATATCAATTTTTGGAGGTGGAACTTGGAGGTCGAGGCTGGGGACTATGTGTTCCTGAAGGTTTCTCCTAACTATGGATAGTGGTTGTTTGGAGGGTTGAGTAATCTTTCTCCTAGGTTTTTTAGTCCATTTAAGGTGTTGGGGTGATTTGTTGAATTGGAATATTTTTTTCCACCACATCGTGAAATGACCCATGTAGTCTTCAACATATCCCATATTTATTAGTTTCAACAAGATGAATCCAATTTTAGTGACTGTGGATTATTGTATATCAAGGACGGAGTGATGTCTGTGGAGTCAGTAGTAATGATTTAGGATTTATAGAATAAGGTACTATGTAACAAACCATTTGATTTTTTCATGTGTTTTGGAGGAATTATGGCCTAGAGGATTGTACATGGGAGTGAGAGACATAGATGTGGGCCCAATACCTAGAGCTATTTTGAGTTTTTCTTTTTTCTGCTCTTCTAGTGATGTGATGTTTGGATCATGTTATGTATTATGAGATGTTTTTTCCTTTATGAGATGTTTATTTCATGAAATCTGATAGTGTTCCAACATATTAAATGGGGATAAAATGATTCTTATTTGATACTTATTATTCTAAAATATTATTTAACCCATGATGGTGAGTCATTACTACCCGAACCTGAGTGTATATTGACATGTATGATGTATTTACCTAGTTGTTGTTTTGGGGTAGTGTGATTTGTTAGTAATATCAGTTGTAAGATTGGGATGCATTGAGGTTGATATGGTTGTGTATGGATTTGGATGTATGAAAGGAGGTGGTTTTTGGATGTGTAGTGTGTTTCTTGGGTGTTTTAGTTGGTGTGCTCGACTGGTGGTACTATTGAGGAGTAACGATACCCTTGAGAATTATCTCACAAGGTGGTTATTCAGACACCTTTCTTTATGGGATTGATTTTTGAATCTTGGGGGAAAGAATGATTTGAGAATAATATTATATAATATCCCATGACTTATTGACCTATTAAAATTTCAATTTTAGGTGTGGGATTAATTTCTGTGGATGCTTAAGGAGATTCAATGGTGGTTGGATGTGCAGTACAGTTGCTTTAGGAAATCCAGGTTGTGAAAGATTTACACAAAGTGAATTAGTAGTTCACATATTATATAGATAGATGGTTTTAATGATTATGTATAGGATGAGTAGAAAACCATTAATATGTTTCATGTATTCAATGTAATTCACAATGTGTAAATAATTCAATAATTGGGTATGTGAATTTATGTTGAAGTTAGAATTTTTTGGAAACTAAATTTCTTCACATTGTGAATGGGATACATGATGTGTAACCGGCATGATCCAATTTATTTTATAATTTTTTTGATAATTATTTAAATTTAGAGACACTTATATCCCTCTCTCATTCGGAAAAAACCCTAGGATACTAGAGGTGACATTTTAACCCTCTTCTCCTAGGATTTGATCTATTGGTTCTAGTGGTTGTTTGTTGGTGAACTCGAGTGAGTGCTTCTCCATTACTCATAGTTTTCTTTAACTACTATCAATTTCATTCAATATAGTGATGTTAATTTTTATTTGGGATGCATTTTGAAAATACTTTGATGTGATGTAGGTTGATCTGATGTCTCATGGTTCGATTGTAGTTTGCGGGTGTTTCTTATTCACCTCGTGTTGCACAGTGAGTGGGAAAAGATTCTTCGAGGTAGATAATCCATCATTTCTCAGTTTTTTTTATCATTTTGGAGTTTATTAATCTTTTTTATCTTTATAATATGGTTTATTTGTAGACTAATAAAGAGAAATAAATTATTTAATTTAAATTAAATAGGAATGAGGAATGATTTTCAGTCTTTTATAACTTTAAAATTATTATGATATTGTGATTGTTCGGGCTGAATTACCTAAACTAAATACAGTCCATGGGGGATTTCTTTCACTAGTTTGATATATATTATATAGCCCTTGTTTTCTAGTTGTTGTGATATCACCCTGAAATGGAAATTTTCTAACAAATTAATTTTTATAATAAAAAGGGTTCCTCTAGATTTATGGATTATGTTGTAACACTGCTAAAATAAAGTGAAGATAAAATTCAATTTTTTTAATCTATAACATAATATTTAATGTTTTGTGATGTTTGGTCATGTTATTGGGTGGCTATGTGTGGTTGTGATGTAATTTCAAGTGATTTGGGGATTTTACTGATGTGATTTTGTGCTGGTGAGATGTGGTTTATTTGGTCGTGATTTTGGGGCAGAGAGGTGTGGTTTTTATGGAAACTCTTTTTGGGAAGTAAGGTTCTATTTTTTTTGTTTTTATTTTGGGGAGGTGATGTGATGGTTTGTTTATCCTTGCTTATGGGGTGACGATGTAGTGGTTTGTTTGTTTGTGATTTTGAGGAGGTGAGGCGATGATATGATGAGGATGACGAGATGCTTGTTATACATGGTTTCATTATACTATAGTCTTGGGTTTTGATGGAATAACAGGTTAATAAAACTTAAAATGGATTTGGATAGTTTGTTTAATGATATAGAAATTATTAATGATGAAATAAATGATGGGATATGTGGTTAAATTCAGTTGTTGATAAATAATGAATCGAATGTGATGAATAATAGAATTCGATGGAAATGTGAAATAATGTCTTGTTTATCATGTGGTGTAATGTGTTTAGAGGAGGTTGTGAAATTGGGGATTTCAGGAGTTGGTTAGTGTTTTGATTTGAACCCATCGGATGGGCTTGTTTCAGATATACATATTTATATATACTTATATATTCCTTGTGATTTATATAGGCATCCCACCTACATTGATCATTATGCACTGACACCAGTATTTTCACATGGGGTTCATTCACAACAAATATTTTATTATTCTGTAAGTGTATTATAATTGAATCATGAACATATTTTTACAGTTTTTTTAAAAAGGAAATATATTATGTATCTAATCCTAAATTTTTTTTGGAATGTTTTCAAGATAATATGTCTTAAATATTTTTTGTGAAATGATGTGAATTTAATTATATCAGTTATTGGGTGGTTATTTTTTTTTCAATAAAAAATACTCAATGTTGGTGATTAACAAGTTCATGGTTGTGGATGTATCTTATTACTGAGCATAATAATCAAGGATCACTAAGGTGGGGAAAATTAATGATAAAATAACATCAATAATAATTGTGTGATTTATTTCTATAGTTAATTTTTCATTGATTAGAATTATATAGTGCCTATAAAATGTAATTTTTCTTTCACTATGTTAGAAAAGAATTTATATTTAGTAAAAGATAACAAAATTTAAGGATCACTAGGTGTTGCTAGCACCAAATCCTTGGTCGGTTATTGGTATTGTCCCACTATAAATATATATTATTTTATCCCTAATGAAACCAATAATAATGTGAATTACATATCCTTGAATATATTATAATTGAGATGTATTAAAAATAATTAATATACTTACATTAAAAATAAAAATATAACCTTGTTAAAAGTATGAAAAAGAAAAATAGTGAAGCTGATGATGTATGAAAATTACTAATTCTAGAAAAATGAAATCAATATAAAAAAATTGAAGATATTAAATTGAAATAGATATTCATTAAATCTCGTTAATTATGATAAAAAAATATTTTCAATTTCCTTAACTAAGTCCTCAAGTATCACAAGATACAAAAACAATATAAGGATATATCATCTTCCATCTGACTTGATATTCAAGGGGTTATGTTTAACTATAATAATCTACCAACAAAATAATTAGTAAACAATTAATTTAGATTATTAAATATAAAGATCCTATTTATAAATAAAATATAAAAAACAAATTATGAAAATAATTTATATTCTTTAATAACCAAATAACACCTCTTAATAATTTTTAAAAACTAATTTTATAAATAAGTTGTTATATAATTTAAAATAGGAAATATTTAAAATATTCAATTCAAAATATGATCATCGTGAAAAATTTAGCATTGTGAATTCTAGTGTATAACCACAAAGTGAAAATAACCCATAATCGCAATACCTGAATAACATGTTACCTAATAGTTAATATTTATCCCACTCCTTTTATAAAGTAATTTTTTCTTCCTTCTAGAAATTCAATAAATTATTTATTCAAAATATCACATGGTTGATATATTTTCTACATTTTTTGAAAAAATTATTTAAACAACATAAAAATCCTATCATGATATAAATTATTTATCAAATTATTAAAATTATTTATAAAATTTTATATTTCATGTATAATATATTATAATGAATATAATATTTGTAGAGACCAGGGTAAATAAATCATAAATTCCTAAACATTTTGATCCCATATCTTTTAAATTTTTCCTAATTAAAAAACCAAATCATCCTAGAGAGGATCAATAAACCAGAATATAGTTTAAAATATTATTTTTTAAGGATTTTATATTCTTATATTTTATGTATTCTGATTCTAATATAATTCTCTATTGATCTTTATTAAATATTTGAATCATAACATTAATGTTCTACTTTGTATATGATGGAAAGAAAAATTTCATAAATACTAAAATAAAATTTTTATTCATATATGATTTCTCATATCTTTTTAACCATTTAACACTCACCAAATTGAGTGCTCTATAAAACATATTATAAAAAAATAAAAAGAAAATTGAAATGATTTCATAAAAAATTTCTAAGTGATAAAATTTTCTGCATATTAAATTAAAATTTCATCACATATGGATTTCTATAGTGTTAACCTAAAACCATATCCCCATTTTAATTTTAGGTGTCTCCACATTTCAAAAATAATGAAGAGATTATACAATTAAGTAAATTTGTATTATACAAAAAATCCCTTTTGATTATACTAAGTGACCATGATTGAATTAATGTATTCATATAAATATTATAAAAGTAATGTGATTAAAATATCTACCACATTCTCTTTAGCGATAACACAATCTGAAATTAGTTTTACATTATATAGTATTTTTTATCAATTTGTGTAAAATGTTAATATTTCTATTACTCGAATGGTGAATCAGATTGAAAAACCTATTGATTTCAATTTTTATTATAAAAACAACATTATTATGTGAAATCATAATTCATTATAATTTTCGTTATATGGGATTACATATATTCCATATATGTGGTTTTATAGTTATAAAAAATACATTACCGTGTATTTTATCATTATAAATAAACGTTATTTTTATATTCAATTATATATGTCATGTTATAGGAAATAATAAATCATTTAGTTAAAAAAAAATTCATTAATATTTCAATAAAATCATTAATCACATAATTAATTTAAATTAATTTTACATTCTACGTCATATTCAAAGTAGTATTCAGTCTTAAAATTCACATATCACATTTTTCTATTTACTTATAAAAAATTATATTGCTTCAGAACACATTTAGATCTCATAGATATCATTATAGTGAATAAAATTTTATAAGTATAATTTTGAAATTAGATTCAATTTATTTTCAATCATCAACACTAATTATTATGAAAATAATTAATTTCATTATGATAATAAATTTTGGATTAGATTGAAATAGGAATAAAGGAATTGTAGTGTCTCGACACCCATACATCCATATCCCATACAAAAAATTGACTATTAAAAAAAACAGATAAATGTAAAGTCCTTTAAAATACTAAGATCTTATTAATTCTAGGATTTATAAGAAAAGGATAAAACATTATAAAATATTAGAGTTTTAACAATTAAAAATAAATAGTTATTTGAATTTTCTCACGCAAGATCCTTAATGAAGCTAAACTCATTTGGAATTTATAATGACCTTGTGAAAAATATTTTAAAGCACAGTTTGAACATTAAATTTCCCAGTATGGAGTTTTAACAGCTAGTGAAAATCATTTTATAAATAACGTTTAAATATACTTTTGAAAAAATTTTGTATTGTACCAAATATATATATTATAGAAATAGGTTTCAAAAATATAATACTCTTGTTTTAAAAACATATAACCTTATGAAATATTTTTCATGAACATTTGAAAATAAATTCATTTTTAAAAGAATGTTTTTATAAAAAAATAAAAATATTCTAACCACTGAAAATACATTGAAATAACTTTATTAACAAAAGAATCTTGTAATTTTTCATAAAATATTTCACAAGATCGTAAAACAAACACTTCTGGCCACTTTTATCTTTAATGGATATATAGGGCCTATCCATCTTGGAAGGAAGGTTTCACTCCCTAGATCCCTATCATGTATACAAAGTTCAAGTGATGAAATATTATAAATAATTTTGAGATTGCAATTTTTTTTATTTTTCATTGGAATTTTAAAATTTTGAAAATAAATGATTGAATACATACATACATACGTATATATATGTATTTGAATATATATAAATCCACAAGAAACCATTACATTATTATAAAAGTTTATGAAATATCAATGGATGGTTAGTGACATACAAAGTTTGTGGACATACCTATTCATATATTTAACATCCGTAATTTTTAAGTGACATTTTTTACATAAAATGATAGATTTATTATTTCAAAAAAAAACATTAAATTTTTTGATGTAATATTATTACATAAACAAATTTATATATAGAGTTTAAAAATACGATTTTAAAATTAATAAAATTAATTTTCATAATAGCTTTAAAAAAATAATTCTATCAAAATAACTCCCCTCCATGGAAGAGGATTTGGAAAACCATGAATTTGAAATCTTTTGATACAAATTACCATTACATAAAAAGTGGTTTAAAAATAATACATATTAAATTACCATAAACTGATAACTGGAGTTTTCTAGAAATTCTCATATGCTAAAATCATGTTAAACCTCCTTCCCTGAAGACTACAATTGCTCTCACACTATCTACACAACAATAGAAACTCATATTTTATTTTCTTGGGAGTCTAAAATCTTGTTGTTGGGTGCATAACATATGGTATTTCCTACAATTTATTACTATAAAATTATAAAGAATTAAATTATATATTTAATTTATTTAAAACAATATTTTTATAGACTTGCATATAGTGGTGAATTTTACAATATTTTTCATTCCCATCAAATAAAATGACATTCCTTTATTTTATTATTTTATTTTATTTTGAGTTTATTTTTTATACATTAACCCTTAATGAAATTCACATTATCATGTGTATATAAATATATACAACCAAGAGAATATATATAATATATATATATAACATATATGTATGAAAATTACAATTTAATATAATATTTATAACATACATACATATATTTATAACATATAAATTTTTAAATATATTGATATATTTACCTATATATATTACGTTTTATCATGAATTTATAATGTATCTTTTTCCCTACATCTTCTTTTCTTACATGTCAGGCACTCCTCTTGAATTGTGTTTCTCTCTCTTTTGTTACTTCCTTCACTAACACGACACACACAACAAATATTTATATATATTATTTGATTAATATTACTTCACTATATATATATATATATTTCTCCATTTATACAATTATATATTTATTTATATACACCTATATATATTCTAACATATATATGTATCACATATATATTTTAACACACATATATATAACATATATTTATATATATATTGGACATATAAATAACATATATATTAATATATATAAAAGTGTATATATAATTCAATCTAGAGATATAGATATGGGTTCCTTTCACGACACAACACACACCACACATCTTTTTTATTGGTTCCTTAACCACTAACCAAATTGAATCTTTTTTATTCCATTACTGATTTATTTAGTTTTTTATTTACTTTACTTGTATGGAATAACATATATAGCATGAATAATTTTTCATATATAGTTTTTGGTTTCTTATTTTACACACACCTCACACATTTTTTTCCATTTTGGGGTTCCTTCCCCCACAAACACCTCTAGCCTCACTCCTACTTTATTTTCATTTTTTAAAATCATTTTCTAGTTCTTCACTTCTTCAAGTGACACATACATACATACATATATATATATATATATTCATTTCTTTATTATTATACAATCAAATTCTTAAAAATAATTCCCATGAACCATGTGTGTATATATATTTAAATATTATTTTTATAAAATCATCCTCTTAAATATATGCGTAAATATATACCAAATATATCTATATATATATATACACATATCTATTACATGCATATATATACACATATATATTCTATGCATATATATATCTTCATGTTTGTGTATATGTATTAAATACAATTTTATAATTATTTTTTTATATATAAACATAAACATATATGATAATATGAATTAGACATTTATATATATATACAGACATATGTATAAATTAGTACATGGTTATTATTTTGGTTTCACATATATTAACTACTTTTCTATATATGTAAATTTATATATTATTATATACTTACAATCACTATAAATTGAACATTTTAATTAAAGGGATAAATATAAATATTATATATATTTTAATTTTTTATATATATGTAAAATATAAAAATACTTTATAAATAAAATTATAATTATAATTTTTTAATAAACATTATATTTTTGATTTATATATCAAATTAATATTTTACAAATATTATGGGCACATATTACTGAACAACAATATTATATACTTATTTATGAATGATTATTATTAAAAACAATGAGGTAATGCTAATAATTTTCTTAGATGTTACATTCTATCCCCCTTAAAATGAATTTCTCCCTCAAAATTAATTTATCTTACCTAAAAAAAATTATGAACTTCTATTTTGAGAATTTGGAAAACTAGAATCCCTAAAAGAATTCATAGGAGTAACATAAATTTAAATTTCCTAAAACCTCAAAAAATTAAATATATTAGATTATCCCTAAACAAAAACTCCGAATCTCTAATTTTTTCTAAATAGTTCATTTAATACCAAGTGTAGCGACCCTGACCCTGGTAACCTAGAGTTAGTGTCCTACTACATTACATTTCCATAACATATATGAAATAAAATCTTGAAGGACTGAATATTTTAGTAGTTTTTTGAAACTATATACATATATGATACCGATTTTAAATTGAAAAAATAAACTAATCATAACAAAAAAAACTCTTTGGCATCCATGAAACTCATTCAAATGATTCGTCTTCTTAACCATGGGTATAAAAAAATAACGGTGATCTAAAATTATAATCAGGGGTTAAGTTACATTGAAAATATAAGGAATAAATAATTAATAATCTATATGGAATGGTAAATTATTGAGACACATTCCAATTAATCAATAACATGAGCTTAATATGGACAACATAAAAGAGATGAAATAATATCATATAAATAATCCCATGAGATTGAAACTTGACCAAGGATATTATAACTAATCGAAAAATAACATGGAATCTAAATAATGATGTAATTCATAATTTCATACATATGAAATATCAAGATCTAACCACAAGATAGATACCATCAGGATCCATCCTCATGATATTTTTTGTTAGTGGGTAGAAACTAGTTTGATCATTCTAATTGATTTTCCTCATGAGACTACAAATTTGTGGAGGGGATTACATTAACCGGTCCCCAATAAATGTAATTAATGTTTAAATCATTCCTCATATATCGAATAATTGATTTAATTCATAAACATTGTGATATATAAAATATCTATATTGAGTAAAGGTTACGTATTTATGAATATTTCTCTAGTTAATCAAATAAATTTCAAACTAAATACCATTTGTAAAAATGGTAAACAATTTAGTAAATAATAATATCCATCACAAAATAATATGGATATTTAATAGAAATTTCATTTCTTCTGAAATTTTATTACAAGAGAGTGATTGTTTCAAGAGAATTTTATCTATTAGAATATAATGTGAGATTGTATAATAACTCTTACCATTTGGTAATTTTATGTTCAAAACCACCTGGATGAATTAATTCAAACTGAAATATAAAATACTATGAAGAATGAAGTATTCATGATTTTACAATTCAAAGAGGTAGTATATACACCACATAAAAGATAATTGGTTTATAAATATAAATAAGTGTCTATGTAATGTTAATTGAGACTAAATATCTTACCACTTGGTAAAATTTAATTCAAATACCCTTAGAAAATATAATTAAAATTGAAAATTAAAATAATATAAAAAATTAATTATTAATTAAATTACATTTAAAAGGGTAAGTATATACACCACATAAAAGAGAATTGGTTCAAAATGAGAAGTAAGTCTCAATGGAATGTAAATTGAGATAAAATCAATCACCACTTGGTAACATTTAATTCAAATACCATTAGATGAAATAATTAAAATCGAAATTTAATATACCATTAACAATGAATTATTAAAGATATTACATGTCTAATGTGTATTATATAAACCACATAAAAGGGAATTGGTGCATAATAACAAATAAGTCTCAATGTAATGTAAATTGAGAGGAAATCTCTTACCTCACACATAATTTTGATTGTATGTTCTTTAAACTCATGCATAGTGGTTTCAAATATGTTATTAATGTATAAATAAAATATTTTAATATTTATAATATCATATAATATCCTTTTAAAACATCTCATCATCCATTCATTAATAATAATTTATTATTTTGTTGTTCTGGGTGTTAATTTCCTTGTTTTTAGATGCATATTTTGTCATTAATGATCTTGTTCATGGACATATTAAATATTACTGTCATTTACATCATAATATTAAATAAATAATTATAAGATATATTAATTAAATAATCATTTAAAACCAACCATGAATGATGTTTATTAAAAAATGAAGTACATTACGATCATGGAGAAAGTAGGTCAAACGTATGCATGAATAATTTTTTCATTTTTCACCATTGATTATGGAAAGGAGGAAAATAAATTTTTACCATTACATAATGATAATAATACCATTAATAACTTATTATATACATATATATTTCATCAATGTGGTGTGGTGAAGAAAAGAGAGTGGTGTCGCTTAATGAAGGTTGTAGTCAATACGTATATGAATGGTGTTATCATCTTTACATGAGTGAAAACTATAGAATGAAAATGATATATATTATCATTATGTAATGATGAATATTTCATTAATATAATAATTATTAAATATATATCACATATATTCATTAACTTTATCCTTATAACCATTTATGTGAAGTGTTAGTGAAAGAAGAATCACATCACTTCGTGATATGGTAGTCCATCGTACACACGAGTGATGTTATTTTGTCTCATTCAGAATAGATTTCAATAAGATATATTTTATATAATGAATAAATTAGTATACATGTATTATAAATATCATATATATATATATATACATTTTATACATCATCATAGCCGGCCCTGAGAGGTGGAAGTGGAAAAAATAAAGGACATCAGTTTCTGTGGTGGTAGTCCACTGTATACAAAAATGATGATTCCAAAACAAATTTGATGTAATTGAAGATGGTTTTAGGAAATTAAAATAATAAAAATAAATCCCAATATATTTAATTTACTAATAATATTATATCATAATGGTTTAATGAAAATTTTATGATAAAGAATAAAAATTGAAACACTCGTTGAAGAATGTTTCCTCTTCTTCGGGTATTCTCACAAGGTTTGAACTAAATCCTTTATTGGATGGTCTTTTTTACAAAATAATTATTTTATGGTGAGAGGAGGAATTTTGATGAGTTATTTTGGCAGGTATTATCCAAAAAATATTGGTTTTATGATGCGAATAAGGGGGGAGAGTGAGTGTCCATTTATAACTAAGGAAGAGTGTCATTCTTATAAATACTGAAAAGTATTCACTATTAGGAGGTCTCCCTTACCTCATGTTAATAAAAATTAGATCAATAATGGAAGGTATGGTTTATATTTTAGATACTCACCTCTACCAAAAAAAATTATAATCATATTATTCCTTAGTCATTAAGTTACACAATTTTAGTCTTTTTTGTTTTTATGATGGTAATCTGTATCATTTTATTTGCCTATATAATTTTTCCTTTAAGAGTAAAATTAAAATTAGATTTGTTATATAATTTATACCTATTTATTCTGATTATTAAATAATGTTTATTAAATAAAAAACCAATGTGTGTGTAAAATTAGTTTCAAATAAACACATGTAATGCACCAAACCCTATTTTAACATTAATCACATTAATTAATTGTAACTATTTTCACTAATAATTATTGTAAAACATTATGTTGGGTGTATTATATAATATAAATTTTCATTATTCAAAATATAAAATCCATTTTTCAAAATTCAACACTAAAAATTGGTATAATTTAATATAAAATTAATCCCATATAAGTAATAAGAAAATTGGTTTTAATGTGATAATAATCAAAAGTTTACAATATTTTTATATAAAAATTGAAAATTAAATTTTTTCCAATGACCAAAATTGGATTAATATATATAAAAATAATAATGTTTCTTTAAAAAAATTCAAAATATAATTTATCATTGAAATTTATTTAAACAAAATGACATTTTGAAATTCAAATTGAGTATTTTTCACTATTCATCAAAAAATGTATCATTTCAAAAAAATCCCAAAAAAAATCAATCCAAGAAATTTTATTTATTCTGAGTTCAAAATTATATTTTATATTTTCATATATATTTTCTAAAATTGGGAAAAATAAAATTTAACTTATTTGTTCCAAGCACGATTAATCATCTTTTTAAAAAAATTTCTGTTTTTCAGAAAACATATCTTTTACATTTAAATGATAAGTATTATACTAATAATAAATACATATTTAATAAAATAAGTAATATATATATTTTAATAATATATTTGGTCATATTCATACCTCATATTTCAATGTCTCAACAATAACTATCATATTATATAATATTGTTAATAGTTTATTATTGTTCAGTATAACCTGATATTATGTGTAACACAAGATATCAAAGAAACATATTGTTGTGTGTAATGAATGTTACAGTAGTATTTTGTGTAAATATGTATATGAATAGTTTTGTGTGAAATGATTTATATTTAATAGATTTTTTTTTTAGAAATTGTTATATAAAAAATTCTTGGGTTGGTATATTTTTTCTTATAAGCTTGGTGTTGCATGTCACAAATGTTATTGAATACATAATTATTATTTGAAAATCTCAGGGTGTTAAAATATCCCCATAATAAATAAATTATTTCCTATAAATTTAATGACGATCATGGAAGTCAATGGTTTGATATTTTAAAACTCCTTTTTTTTAAACCAACATCTTAAAGGGTTAATAAATTATCCAATTAATAAGAGAGAATGGGGATGTATAATGGTTATATAGAATAACCAATAATTTTGTTTTCGAGTAGGATAACATTGGTGGAAATTGAAGATATGTAAATAGAGGAAAAGCATAAATAATTATACAGAGTGATTAAGGTCATTGTTAACAATCAAGTGAATGATCAATGGAATGTTAAGGGCCCCAAACCAATAAATCTAAGTTGTTTTAAATGGTCATCTGATTCAATAGATATGAATATAATGTGATAACATTTCTGTGTCAATATACTTTTACTAAAGATAAGAATACTTTTAATTTCTAAAAATATTAGAAAATATAATTACTTGATATATTTCTAATTTTATAAGAAAAATTTCATGTACACAATAAGAAATTAATATCGAAAAGTGATTTTTTCCAAAATCACTAGAATTAATTATAAACGGATCATAATATCCCTTAAAGAATTACCAAACATTCTTTTTGTCAATAAATATTTTCAAAAACCAATATGGTTAACACTATTTTGATACATTAATCTTTAATCCCAAAAATTAATACTATTGGTTCATAATTAATACTTATTCATCAAATTGGTTAATTAAAAAATGAAAAATTAACCAGGAAATCATTTTGGCCAGTGGTAGGTGTGAAACCCTTATCATTCTTCGTTCATGGGTTCAGGTGCCACCACCTTTCTAGATGCTATGGGTTTTCACCCATAATGTGGGTTATCTTTTTTCTAAAACCATTTTTGTATAAATCCTATAATGTCCCGAAAATATGATGGAAATCATTGAAATAAGATTAATCATTAAATTACATTTTTAACTATGGTTTTCAATGAATCTTTTTTTCAATGTCTAATAATATTATTTTTCTATTTTTACTATTTAATTAATGATTACATTATCCCTAAAATATATTAACACCTTTTAAATTATGTCAATAACTTTAAAGGAATTATTCTCAAAAAAGTCTTCTACTAAAACATATACTTATAAAAAAATTATCAAAAATCTCCTTAATCTTGGTAGACTACAATAAAAAAATAAAAAGTGTTTTTTTAAGAAATTTAACTTATGATCAACTGTAATCTCATATTATTTTGACGGTATTCTTAGCTCTTATGTTAATTAAGACACACATGCTTCTAAAATTTAACATAATACTTTGATGTTTTATGATAATTATAACAAAAATACCATTGGTAAAAATACTTATACAATTTAATTCATTAATCTAAATAATTCATCTATTTTATTTCAACATAGATAACTATTTTATCTATGGTTTAACATAAACCATTTATTATAATTATATATTAAAATAAATCATATTGGTTTTCAAAGAAAATGTAAATTATCTTAAGGATATCCCCTTGGAATGTCAGATTAGGCACACAGTAAGGTATATTTTCATCAGTTAGGTGGAGATCATTTCATTTCTAATATTCACTTTTCAGAGTTATTATGGAAAGGTATATATTTTCTATAACCACATTCACTTGTAGTATCCTGATATGATATTTTTGTCAATAAAAAATCACATAATATATATTCTATAAAAAATATTAGGATGTTCTTATACACTTGTCATCAAATACTATCTTAGGCTTATGATACCTAATCAATGTTTTCATAAACATAGTTCCAAAGGTTTCTACAAAACATCCTTGGCACTAATTGTTTCATCCTAATACCTACACTTCTAAATCAGATAAAAAAATATTATATATTATTAAAAGAAACTGAAAAATATACTGTAATTTACAAAAATAAGGATCTTTTCTAGTCTAGGATTTGGAGAAAAATTGCCAAAAATTATAACATATCAGAGTTTAAAAAATCAATAATAAAAAAATATTTTTGATTTTTCTTCCAGTAGCTCATCAATTAAGCTAAACTCCTTTAGAACATCTAATGAGCCTTTGAAAAAACATTTTATAACATTGGGTGGGAATTAAATTTACCAAAAATATGTTTTGAATCTAATGATGATCCTTTTATAATAAATGGTGAAAAATACATTTCAAAACATTTTATTTTATACTAAATATAAAAATTTGATATTTTTTTGAAAATATAAAAATTTAATATTTTTTTTGAAAATATAAAAATTAGGTTTTCAAAATATATAATCATTGAAAATATGATTTATAGACCATTAAAAATAAACAATATTTTGAAAACATAATTTTCTAAAATATTTGTCAAAATATAATAACCTCTGAAAGTACTTGGATATTTTTTTCTTAATAATATAATCCAGTGATTCTTTAGGAAATATTACGCAAGATCAAAAAAACCATGTGGCCACTTGAATCATTTAAGACTATCTAGGGAATACACATCATTGATGGTTGGATTCACTACCCATATCCCTATCATGTTTAAAAATTCCACGTGATAAAATTATATAAATCATTTTGATCTTTCACTTTTTTTACTTTTCCCTTTAGTTTTAAACATTTAGTATTGTAATAATTAAAACTTACATATATATAAATAGACTAATATATATATATATATATATATCCATAGGAGACCATTTGTAACATCCCGCTGCTCACGCATTGGATACAGAAGAGTTGTATGTCCTACTGGACATAGGTGATATCCCCAAGACACCAAAGGCTAAAAATAAATGCCAAGGGATTCATAAAAAAATTGGGGGAAATTTTTCCATTTAAAAATAAACATCCAGAACAAGATAACCATAAAAAATAATTTCTTTTTATGATTCATTAATATGAAGTACAAGTCATTATAAAACAAAAACAAAATATAATATCAGAGTACAAAGCGGGAACCAAGAACAAAGAAACTCAAATACACTAAATATGTCGACTCAGAAACTCCCAATCATCTCCATAATCCAACTTCACATTCCCAAACCCAGATATCAACATTCATCACTAATGAACTGGGATAGATTACATTAACTTTTTTCTCAAAATTTAACATCTTCAAATGAACCAATGTTCCCAAGGAGGTTGTGAGTATAAAACTTTGTGGGATTTCCCCAAAGACATCTCAAATAACTCCACTAGGATTGAACATGTGAAATAATTTATATAAAATAGTTCAAATAAAATTTAAATTTTTATATATCAATTATGAAATAGTTTATCAATGAAAATGAAGTAACCAGTTCCAGAATAGTTTTCCAAACATAATTTGTTTTCGAAATAAAAACAATTTTCCATGGAATGAAAAAAATACAATCCTTAAAACCTTTCTCAAATCCATTTGGCATACCCATTACGTTTCCAAAAATCCATGTATCCACACATCCATACAATCATGTCAACAATGGACCTCCCCATACTAGTGATCGGTGAGTCATAATTTCACTAATCCACCACTTGGTGAACCATTTTAATGAGGTAACATTACACCCTTATCCATACTATTTTGATGGGGAGGAACTACCTGCCCTTATCCATCCCAATAGCACATGAACACATGACCCGTGCAAACAAAAATAAATTAAAGCCCATTTTTATTCAATCATATTGTCGTTTCCAATTAATTTAAACAAATATATTACATAAATCAATCTAACCATAATTTTAAAATCACTATTTAAAAATTATAAACACTTTTTTTCCAAAATGTCATCCAATTACCATGATTTCCAACACTATAATTAAGACTAGAATTTAAATCAAATCACATCATCATTTATAACTTTTTTAAGCAGTTAAATCAATTATAAATCAAGACATTATGTTTAAATCAATAAGAGTTACTAGAGATGCCACAAACCAATAAAACTTAGGTGAAATCAAAGAACAACACTAAAAATTCAGAAACCTAGCTTCAAACTCCTAAAAATATCTTTAGATATTATTCCATTTAATAAAATCAAAAACAACTAATTATTATTGTAATAAAAAAGTGTGGATTTATCCCAATTTTATTAGATCAATGATTAAAATAGAAGGTAGAAGAAGAAATCTAAGGAAAACGATGAAGAATGAGTATTTACTGACCAATCCAGGCCTCTAAAACACTTCTATTCACTAAGGAATCACTCCATAATTGTAAGTAATATTATCAACATCCTTAAGATGATTTCAAGTCTAGGATGTAACTACTTCAGTGAAAACATTATTGGTTTATGTATTAATTCAAATGTGATCCAAAATTTTCAGATCTAAATTTTCATGGTGCATGGTTAGGGAGCATGATCTTGAAAACTGTATGCCAATAATGCACAAGATACTTCATCCAAACACACATCGCATGGTTGAATCACATGGTTAGAAACATAGTGCACCAACCAAACCATTCACTTTTATCCAACATTAAATTGTTTCTCCTGGGAAGCCTCAAAATCTAAAAAACGTGCACCTAACCGTTAGAATATCCAGTGCCAACTATTTCATTTTCATAGTTTCTTAGAGGTATTTTAAGGTTTCTACTAACTATGAGTAACTATTCACCTCTATAAAATCAACAAACACATTGAAAATATTTTATGAACCTCAAAAAACATAACCCAATCATTTTATATAAATAATATAAATTAATGGTTAGGTAACTAAAATGGAGGGTTCTACATTCTCCATACCATTGGCCTTTTTATCCTTAGAATGTTGAAAAATCTCATTTTCCTGGAATATTTACAGCTACTTCTCTATAATTTCCTTCAAATTATCCCACATTTATTCTTGAATTCAACTACGTTTATATAAAACATATACTAGAATGATGCTTTTCCCATCATAGATGTTATCATTCTAGTCCACAATCTGTACAAGCACATGATCCAATGTAGAATCCATATCTAGGTCAACATAATCCCATAGAATCATATGGTTGAGATAAAGTTTATACTTATTAAATTGGGATACCAGAAACATATTATTCACTTAATAGAACATTGGTGGAAAATAAAATTTGTATGTCACCTAACTAATCCATTCATGTATCTCAAAATGGATTATATGTCGAGCAGATAACATGCCATGATTCCTTAGAAAATGATTCCCAATCCATATAGAGATTCTTAAGAACACATTATCACTCACTGAAAAGGAAAAAATATTTTTATAATGATCTACGCAGGATTAATAATGAATTGTCCTTATCCTTATACATCATTTGTCAACTACATCTTTTCCATTAAATCATACACATGGATCAGTCCAACTAGTGAATTGTCACATTTTTCCACTGAACATGGTGGAAAACAACAAGGATGCCCATAAAATGCTTTAAAAAGAGCAATATTTGTTGAGTCCTAATAACTATTGTTATATGATTACTCCACCAATGGTATGTTCCCCTCCCACGAGCCAATAAAATAAATTCAATAATCCATAAGCATGTATTCAAAAATATTTATCATCAATTCGTATTTTCCATTAATTTTAGTATTATACTCCTTTATCATAGTCAACTAAGTCATAAGGTATTTATTTATGGATTTAAAAAATGATTTATAAACCTCATATCTTAGTCTGATACTATCGCAACTGGTATTCAATGACTTTTTTACCACTTCTAAGAAATTGATTTTTAACAAGTCTTCCACCACATTAGATTCATTAATAGGAATGAAATGAGACAACTTTATATTCCAATCAACTATCACCCATATGAAATCATGTTTCCAAACCATCCATGGAAGACCTATTACAAAATCCATGGTTGTATTCTCTTATTTCCAAATAGTAATAGTTAATGACTAGAACATAACTGCTAGCCATTGAATCTATACCATAACCTACATATAGGTGAGGCATCTATAAAAAAACAAAGACACCTTTCCTTTTCTTCCTTACCATAATAACTTTTCATCCAGGCCCTTATACATCATTTTTATTCCATGATAAATTTCCCATTTCAAATTGTGGTAAGAAAAAAAGGAGTTTTTTTCTAGTAATCCATAGGTATGAACATAAAATATCAAAACCACAATAATGATACCCTATCGATATTCCATCCCTAAATGGACTCTCCAAAATTGAGTTTTGATCTTATATACTCACATTTATAACTAATTTCTATTCCCCTTAATCCTTTTCATCCAAATTAAAAAAATATGAAAATAAAAAGAACACAAAAAAACTACACCAGTCTTCAAAATCTAGGTGCATTTCTATAATAACCAATATGAGTTTTCACTAATATGAAACTTCTTTAGCCAAAACATTATATGAATTCCTTCTTAATTCATCCCCCACAAAATTTTCTTTTCCTGGTGTATACATAAAGTCAAATCATTACATTTTAAGGTATTCAATACACCTTATTTTCCTTATATTCAAATATCTTTGTGAAAGAAATATTTTTCAAGATCTTATGATCTGTAAACACCATAAATTTCTCACCAAGGATATATTAACACTAATTATTCAAATCGTAGACTACAGTAGATAATTACAAATCAGCTGTAGGGAAGTTATTCTAATGAAACTATATGTTATGTGGTCCATAAGAAAAAAACATTATATCCCTGCATCAGAACACACCCCAACCTCAATCCCAAAGAATCATAATACACCACATAACATTTCCCAGATTTAGGAAATATCAAGATAAACGATGATGTAATGTGAAATTTATTCTCCTACAAATATTTTTGAAGATCACAATTCCATTAGAATAGAACATATTACCTTATAAAATATTTCATTTGTTAATATAATCATGAAAATTTATGAACAAAACATCATCAATAACCCACCAAGACATGGAAACTATGTATCTTAAAGAAATTTGTTGGTGACTTCCATGAGATCAGAGCCTCTATAATTTATGAATCAAAAAAAGAATCATTTTTCAGAGATAAAATGTCCATGTAAACATACTTATTGGGTCAAAAAATCACACTATTAAAATTTGTCATAATGACAATGATCCTGCAAGATACCAGACACTATCACCATAAGTTGATCATGCTTAGCATTTGTCCTGTAACACACAAATATTTCATACACAAGTGCCACTACAAAATAATAAAGATTCAATTGGTATATATGATACATAAATTCTATAAATATAGATGGTTCATTTAAAATACTAAAAAACATTACGAAAAACTCAAATTGGCTATATCTACTTTTGAAAACTGTATTCAAAATATTCTCCTTCGATACCCATAATTGGTGACATACCGAATGCAATTCAATCATAGAAAATAAATGGAATCCCCTAAATTTAACAAATATATCATCAATGAATAGAATATGATTCTAATTTATTATCTCATCATGGTTAAGAATACCAAAATCCACACATAGCTGAAGAGTTCTCTCAACCTTTTTTACAAACAAAACATGTGATTCCCATGGGGGCGTGCTAGGAAAATTAAACCCTTTTTTTCATGCATTTAATCATGACATTAAACTACCATAACTCTATTTGTTTCTATCCTATAAGATATAAGTGAGATGATAATGTTCCATAAAAAATATCAATCATGAAATCCATTTCCCATGTGGTTGGAAACCCTGATAAATTATTGAGAACAAATCACAAAAATGATCAACAATTGTTAGAAAATAACTATTCTCGATCTCATCCACATATTCCAAGGTCAAGGATTCAAACTAATAATATATAGTTCCAAATGATATTTCAAAAAATCATATTCCAAATTCCTTTACATTTTTATGTCCTATAAAGAGATTCTAGATTCCATTTATAGCTATAAAACTAACCCATTTGGAGAAACAATTAATGTGATCATTGATCATTCTCAACAAATCCATAGATAGGATTATTTCATAGACATCCATCTCAAGTATAGAGAAATATAAAAGAAATTCAAGACCATAAATAGTAATAAAATAGGCTTTTCAAAAACATGTATCAACATTTTCTTTAGCCAAGAAGAGTTTAAGGATTCAAAAATAGGAATAATATCAATTTGAAAACCGAGACATTCAACAACTCAAGATGTAATAAATGAATGGGACATGTTGATATAAAATAAATTCCTAAGTGTAGAATTCAAAATAATCATACCTCTCATAATTTAAGGTCCTGATTGAACATATATGATCAATTTATCTACTCCATACAATTTTTTAGTCACTGTACTTTCCTCTTTGTTACTCTATTGAGATTGCCCTGGTTTAGGAGTCATGGTATTCATAAAATCACCATGGATTGATCAGTTTTATGGATGAGAGTTGTTTTGATTCCCTCATATCAAAAAAGTATATGATGTCTGAAAATCATGATAGGTGCCTCTAGCAACCAAACATGGATCATTTTGACAATAACACTGAAGATGTCCATTTTTTTAAATTATGAATGCTATTGGAGGTGTCATGTAGTATCACTTGGTATACTCTATAGAACCACATTGGAAACAACCAATCCTACTTTTGTCTCCTGAAGGGAGGTTAACTAATCCTATGGTACAAGTATGAGATGATCCACCCCTTTATTAATAGTATTCCCTCTTCATCTTCCTCTTCATGTTAAAGTTCCCACCTATTCTCATGATAAAAATAATAATTACTCCATATGGATTTCTTGTGGTATCTCTTTCCACCATTATCTCTCCATTCATATTCTTCGTAATTTCTACAATACAGATGGAATATATCATATGAATAGTATCTAGTTGTATTCCCAAATAAAAGATTTAAAAATCATGAAAAGTATTCTAAAGAAACTATTGTTTCACCTATGGCTTTGGTGTGGCCACATTCTCTGCATTCTCTTCCATTTGATTCCTATAGAGCCTACCCAGTTCCATTTTCTATAACAAAAGTAAAACTCAATTTAGTATCACTCTTTATAAATAAAAGGATTACCAATTTCATATTTACCATATCACACATATCACTACACGTCCTTCCAAAATTCAAAAAAAAAATTCTTTCAAATAATTTATGAAAATTCCACCATTCTTTTAAAAAATCAATCAAATTTTAATGATTTTCAAAAAATTCGACACTTATTTATAAATTCATAAATCATTACTGAAAATAAACTATGAATTCCTAGTGGGATGTCATTTCTATCATTGATTTTCTTGCAACTCTCGCTGGAGAAACCCATAATGATACGATTACAACAACTATAAGTGTCTCAAAACATTCATCCGACTAAACACCGATGAAAATTAATGATATCCATATATAAGTTACCTACACCTTTTTATGCTCTTCATTTCATGCTCAAACTATCCTACTACTTTATACTAACCCATATCAAGTACTGAATATATGATACCCTTTTTAAATGAAGTACCGAACAAGATGAAAGCATTTCTACCAAAATGAAAGAATGAATTGGGAGGATTGATACCTTTTTTAACATTCCACCCACATTCATTGGCTTGGGAATAAGTGAAGGTGCTACTATAATTAGGTGATGTAACAACCTAAACTGTTATAAATAAAATTTCCCTTTGGGTTTTAATTATATTAATTATTATGTAGTATTATTATAGGAAAAACATGCAATTATTAGGTTTTATTATATCCTATTGGATTTAAAAAACCATTTAGAATAATTATCATTGATATTATAGCCATTGAACTGTGATCATAGGATTAGTATAAATATAGGGTTTTAACAATTCCAATTGACATAGACAATGGATGTGATGAACTCAGCCAGTTGGATCATACCCTATGAATCCCATTTTTTGGGGCTTCTAAGGAGATAACATATCTAGGATTTTCCCTTGAAAAATCCAAAGATGAGATCCAAAAACATAATCTTGATTGAAAACATTTATGGGAGAAGTTCAATTTTTTCGAGATCACGGCCCAATCCATGTTCACCATACCACCCCATAGAAGTCTCATTATCACACACCTTTCTCATTAGGTGTTTACAAGTGTATTCAAGGTATATGTATCTATACCATATATATATTAGTATGTACACTATTTTGAATAAAATAATGAATATATTTTCCTCCAATTAGTATTACATTATAATTGATTTTTATTTTGATAAAATAAAACACAAATAAAAGTTTTTGGTTAATATTAAATTCAATTAAAGAATTTATTTTAATGAATTAATATATTTTTGAAATAATTAATATTTTAATAAAATATTATTATAAAATAATTCTTTTAAATATAAACGATCTTACAATTTTTATGAATTAAAATGTACATTTTGAAAGGGTTTAAAAACTGTAATTGTCAAAAAAATACCAACATTTCTAAATAAAAGAAAATTATTATTTTAATAAAATATTCACATATTTTTAAAATTAATAAGATAAAATGAATATTATAATTATTAATTATAAAATTTAAATTATTAAATGGTGATTTTTTCAAGATTTTTTGTGATAGTCAAGTTTTCAGGTAAAAATTAAATAAATTATAAATATAATTTATGTATTATAACATCAAAAAGACCCAAAACTGATGTAGTAAATAATATAAATTACAAAATAAGTGTTTTAAATTTAAAATAATTTTATTTTATGTTTAGTTGATTAATTTAATAAATCCTATGTGAATCCTCCAAAACAATTAATATATTCTGAGGTTTTAAAATAATTTCATTAAGAGTATGACTAACTTCTAAACAAGAAAGGGTATTATTTTATTTATATTTTCTTTTCATCATATAATATATTGAAAACCATTATAATTTTTCAAAAACCACATAAAAACCAAAGGATGGTTTGTGGTTTTGGTTATTTTATTATATAGAGTCCAAAACCTATGTTTGAGAAATGATAAATAATTACCCACTTTGTTCCTATATAAACCCACCCAAGATCCAATTTATATTCACAAAAAATCCTTTTATCAAATAATTAATCTACCAGAATCTCTATAGAGTCCTCCTTAGGTCCCCTATGCTTTAAAGAGGCTCCTCTTAAGTATTTGGAGTGACACACTAAAATAAGGGATCTCCCTCTCTCCTTCTCATTCAAGAACCTCTTTTATGTTATTCCTTTTAGTTAACATTTTTTCATGTAATGATATGTTCTTACATATCCCACACACAATAAATTTTATGTATAAATGATGATATATCCCTTCATCTTTCATTAAATCCCTCCCATGATCCTCTATGTACAACTGTTACTATGAAAAACATTAGTAAGGGATTGTCCCCTTCTCTTCTTTGTTCATGTTTATTTATTATCTTATGACTTTTATTTAAAATTATTAATGTTGGGATATGTATTTATGGGACTCTATTACTGCCAATTTTGTGTATAAATTATTAAATACCCATTTCACTCTCATTAACTCATTTTATTAATTTTTAATTGACATCATTATGTTGCCCAAATTTCACCGAGTTTTCCATGCCAAAACAATAGTGTAGTCAATCAAATACCCATTTCCCATCAATGGTGTTCACCTTTATTCATTTATAATTATTCTAATTGGAAATTACATATATGTATTTCACACTCATTGATCATGGGAAAAAATATGATGCTGAATGAATCCATGTTGTATTATATATGTGGAACACTTAATAATGGAATGAAATGAAAGTGAAGGGTGTGTCTAGAATTATATAGCACTCCAATGCATTGGGTAATGCTTTGTCTCACGAGACATCATGTTAGGACTAAGAGTGAACATGATTACTTTATGGGACTTTGTCTGTAGTGATGTCATGGTTTTTAATCTTGAACTATATTTATGTTGTTGTGTTTTATGTTGTTTCCACATTTCTCATCTTGCATTTATGGCTATCATGTTATACCAGGTCTCATTGTTCATGTTTTTGATTCTTGATCATTTTATATCCCATTGATATTCTTATTGTATAACATGTATTATTCTTTTCATGTTGTTCAATTTTTATTCCCTTAATAGGCTTTATTTTGTCACCTTTTTGTTTGGTATGTCACTAGGTTATCCAATGAAGTTTTATATGAGATCATGTTAAGGAGGTTTTCAATAAAGATGTCTTTTTCCAATTTTGAATTAAAATTTAATTTACCTAATTCCCAAATGTACAAGAATTATTGATCTACTAGTTTTTATTAAGATTAATGTTATGTAATAAATCATGATTTAATGTGTAATAAATTGATGGCTTTTCATAGATGGCATCAAATGAAATGTTTAGTTATTTTCGGGATTAAGATTAGAAATCTCTAGAGAAAGACTTAAAGATAAGTATAAGTATAAGAAATAATCCCTAAATTTTGGTAAGTATATAGTAAGTGTTTTATCAATAAAATAAATCAAGGTATGGACACTATAAGTGGATGTAGATCTGGAACCTATGTAAAAAGGGATAAAACATGAAAATATCATGTTGATCTAGACATGACGGTAACTGGTGCATGACAACAGGACTTTTTGCACACCTGGTTTGACACTACTATGAGATATGAATTGGAAAATTTATAAACTCATAAGGGAAAAGGGAACAAAAAAAATTACCAAAAGAATATATTTTAGGAAATAGATCATGGGTAACATATATTAAAGCCTAGAAATTCATAACTTAAGAAATATATTTAATTTATATAATATCACTTTAATGTAATTGAATTCCCCCATTATGTGTTTAATAATTTAAAAATAATCATCCCTAATTTTCCTTTTATTCTAAAAAATTTTTGGAAACATAAGGAATCTGGTAAACAATAAATGTGATGGGCAATGTGCTGACATCCCCAAATAGATTAAAAATCCAATGAAATAAGGAATGAGAAAAGTTATGATGATAATCTCTTTGATGACTCGGTTTTGGAATAAGAAACCTGGATCAGGAGGATCATCCAAATCCCCCTAATAGATAACAAGTTGAAATTATGATATTTAGATGACAAAGGCCTCTGAATTTCAATGGATTGTCTGAACCCTTAATCAAGGAAAAATTGATGAAATCCACTTAGAATATCATCTACATCCTTAAATATTCCAAGAAAGAGAATTTTCTATAGGTTGTTAATAAAATGAAGGCTACAGCTGATTAGTGGTGGAAATTGATCAAGAACACAATTCCTGAGTAAGAGATCTATATAATGCGGCGGGAGGAATTATAGAAAATGTTTTTTTGATAAATATTTTCCTCACACTCTCTAACATACTATGGAAAGTTATTTCATTTTGTTCAGAAAAGGAGATGATGAATATATCGGTGTGTATGAGAAAAAACCACAATACATGCACAATAAAACATTGGAATTTTTGTAACCCCTGAATTCATGGTAGAAAACATATTTGGTGGGATAAAACCTACTCTACGAAAAGCAATTCTGATCCGTGACTTTTATATCTATGAGGAAATTGGCTAATGTTCCCTAAATGAAAAATGGAGATATGTGAATCTTAGGGATATCATGAGGATAATAATGGAATTTAGAGTTTAATTATTTTGGTATGATGGGGAAATATAATGGTCTTATGAAATTTCAACATCCCACTTGTCAATGGTATGGTAAGAAGCACCCCAGAAATGGCCTAAGGGGTGAGGAAATTCTTTAGGTGTAGAAAGGGAGGTAACCAAGCTAGAAATTTCAGACTCAAGAAACCCACCATTGAAATGGTGGAAATGAATTATCCTTTTGAACCTCAGTGCATTTTTATTACATAAAATGCAATGAATCAGGGAATTTTCAAAATAAATAACTAAGCTAATGATTTTCATAAAAAATGAGCAACCTCCAAGGAAGAAAGAGCGATCTTTTAAAATCATACCAACTGAGGTGGATCCCAACAATGAAGTAGTGATTGGCAAACTATTTATTCACTCAAGAAGACCAAACCTTTTTTTTTTGATTTTGAAACATTCCTTAATATCAGGAATCTTATGTAGAACTATTCAAAAAACTACACAAATCATCGATGTAGAGCTATCGTTAAAAATGAAAAATAGGGAAATTATTGAATCCCAAGTATATAACTCCTCCCCTCTCACAATTTATGGGATGAAATTCCTATAAAAAAATTTAATACTCCTTTTTGTGGAATTTTATGCAATTATGGAAATGGATTGTCTTTACCTATATAGAGATGACACAAATTTTGGTTAAAAGGAAATTACTCTCTGTATTGCAAATCGACCCCCAATTTTGTACAAGTGAAAGGAGGAGGATGAATCTTATTTAGCACCAAAATCTCAAGAATGGATATTGTTATCATATGAGAATGTTTATCTAGAAGAAATTATTGAGTCTTAGGAATGTTTCTCCCTGGAATACATGCCCATTGTGAGGGAATATGATGATGTGTTTCCTGGAAAACTATATGGTCTTCCTCCTAGCCGAGAGGTTAAATTTTCAATCAGTAATATACTCGGGGTGTTACTATTATCCTGGATTACATATAGAATGGTTAATGTGGAACATGAAAAGCTAAAGAAACAACTACAGTAGAATATGGATAAATGTTTTATACAACCAATTACATCACCTTCGGGTGCACCGATCCACTATGTCAAGAAGAAGGATGGGTCAATGAGCCTTAGTATTGATTATCATGGGATAAAAAAGATCACGATAAATAACAACTATCCTATGACCTAGATTGATCACTTTTTCAATCAACTGTATGGAGAAAAAACCTCTTTTAGGTGGATCTCCAGTCAGGATATTATTATGTTATGGTGAATGTGACACCCAGAAATATTTAAAAGAGTTACTTGTATTAGATATCATGTATGACACGCAAAACCAAGTGCATAAGGGAGCATAATATTCCCTGAATATGTAATATATTTAAATTTTTTTTATAAATAAATATATTATATAGCTTACAGTTCACTTTCCATTGAGTTAGTATGTGACATATGCAACAACGAGTTTCTTCATTGTCTTGCGTTAAATGCAAGACATAATTTTACTGAACAATAATATTTTATAAAAACTTAATTATTTAATATAATAATAATTAAAATAGCTATTAAATTAACAATAATAAATTTTGTTAACTAATATATGAAAATAAATTGTTTACAAAAATATAAAATTAATTAATAAGTAACCAATTAATTAGAAATGAAAATATAAATTGATTGAATATAAAGGAAAAATTATATTTTATGACCACAAAGTTGTTTTTTAATAACAAATTAAATTAATAACAATTAGTGTATGAAACTAATGAACTATATATGTTATATATTCAATAAAATATCTTAATATTCATCAAATAGATTTTACAATTATAAGATAATAATAAACTTGATATTGGACATAAAAATGAATAATTTTATTAAGGCACTTTTACCAAATTTTAATAGAGAACCTATTTTAAATCCAAATTTTGGAATATTTTTAAATATTATTGGTCCAAATTAACTTATTATTTTAAATAAGAACATAAAATTTAGGCTAGGGTAAATTTGTTTTATTTATCTATGATTTTTTTATTTTTTTGATGAAATACAAAATACTAAATTTAAACTCAAACTGATTTTTCGTTTAATTTATATAGGATGATAAATTATATATTTGATTGATTTTAAATTTTAACTAAAGAATTTTTTTATTTAATTAATCTAATTTAGGTAATTCTTATCAATTTCACTTTGAAATTGAATATAGAAAGTTATCAAACTTTTGAATGTTTTCATATTAAAAAACATGCATTGTCATCCTATCTATGGGATTAAATATAAATTAATTTTTTCCACTTATATTAATGGAATTTTTAAAAATGGATTACATATTTTAAATAATAATAATTTAAAATTTATAATAAATGGAATGTATTTTTTGACTAAAAATATAAGTGAAAGTAATTAAAATTAATTATAACGATTAAGGTGAAATTAATCTTTAAAGGGACTAAACCATAAACTTATGGACTAATATGACCTGGAAAATGTCCAAAAGCAATTTTATTTCCATATTTAGAACCTATACTCAATATTTTATACTTTTAACCATTATTTATCCCCATTCTAGAAACAAAATTTGGGTGGGGTTCTTTTTTTCCAAAATATTACAAGAGTGCCACTACTCCTACACTATAAAAACACCTCCTCTCCTCCCAATTTCTCACACCTCTAATGCCACATAGGTTCAGAAAATATATTCCTAATTAACTCCCCAAAATTTATCCAATCCTCCTTGTATCCTCCCTTTCAGAATATAGCTATCTAAGGAAGCCTTTTGGTGTAATCCAAAAGGAGTTACCCAATTAAGAGGTAACTTCTTTCCTAAAGCTCTTTAATATTATTTTAATTATCCACTCCATAAAAGATTATTATTTCAGGTTTATATAGAAAATATAATATCTTAAATATACTAGTATTTTATTATTCTTTTGGTTTGAACTACACATACACACAACTGTAACTAATTGGTAACGAACATACTGTTTATGTGTACGATGAAGTAACGCCTCACAAAACGATGATTGTTCAATTTTCTTTTACCACCTCTCATGGGGGAAATTATGATGGAAAATTTATTTATATTTGTTATATATGATATTTATTATTTATTTAATCTCCTTAAATTCTTTTATAACACATATATTTATACTTTCCATTTTTTCATAAAAACAACAACATCGTTTGTGGAAGTGTGGACTACCGCCCCCTCAAAACGATTTGATTCGTTCACACAATACATGGAATGTGTAAAGGAAGGTTTTAATTAAATGTATGTGGAATATAAAAAATATATATTTTAGTAATGAAATAAATAATTTTTTTGAAATATAACATGTCATTTTCTTTATTACCCTTTCACACAAACAAAAAGTGATAATGTTGTTCATAGACGCGTGGACTACCGCCTCCTCAACAAGATGAAATTACTTTTACATTGCAAAATTTTTATGTATAAGTATATATGATTAGATAATATTTTATTTATTATATAATGATAATTATTTAATTATTGAAGTTAGTTACCTTCTTTCCACAATGATCATTGAGAAATTGGAACGTCACTCATGCGTATGTACGACCTACCGTCTCCATGATTGTAACGTCGGTTCATTTTTCATAATCATATTTAATAATTTAATGAAAAATTATAATTTATTTATAATTATGATATTTATGTCATGGTTATTTTTATGGTGATGTTATATAATGACTCATTTGACCATAGCTGACCCACCAAAGTTTTTTTTTGATATATATAATGAAATTGGTCGAAACACCCAACATAAACATAATTGATTTAGTAATGGTATAAAGCATTGTAATAAGTGAAAAAAATAATGACAAAAATTAAAAAGGATATCAATAAATTAAATAATTAAAATAATTTTATTATTTAGTAATATAAAGACACATGAGACAAGTCAGATGCAAGGTAAAGGATTTTCATTTAACTTTTTACATCTATGAGATAAATGTTATGTTCATCACTCAATTATTTTGTGTGATGTATCAACTTCCACTTTTAATATATCATTTGATGAATTACATTATCTTTATGGTATTTTTTTAGTTTCAATTGGAATTATTTCTTTTAAGGGGATTTAATATAAATTTTATGGAGTGGAAAATAATTTTATAACCTAATTTCTTTTTGTTGGGTTATATTACTTCCTCGTTGTCGTTAATATTCTATGATTATCTATATAACTATATTTTTAGTATCTTTTTCTTATTTAAAATTGTTTTATGTAGATTTAAATTTGGACAAATAATCTATTAATTGATTTATTTTCAAAGGAAAGATTTGGTCTCTTCAAGGGTTTACTTCACAATATTGTTTTGTTCCTGATTTTTACACTCGAATATCCATCAGAGAAAATTATTTGAAAATTTTCTAATAAACCCTTTAGATTTCTTCTCCTCTTGATTTCATGAACCTTATCATGTAATTTTACCATTCTTTCATTCTTTAGTAGTCCATTTTTTTATAAAATTATTTTAATAAAACCCAACTTTATTTATCTATTTATTTGAATAACTAGTTTTATTCAAAATATCATGTTTTATTACAGGGTTTTCAAAAAGGTCTTTTAAATTGATTTAAGATAGATATTTTTACCATATTTGTATTTTACCAATTTTTTAAAGGAATCTTCCTATCACTTTCCGAATGATACTTTTTCTAACATTTTTACCATAAAAAGAAGAATATTTTTTTACCTCGTACGTCATGTACGAATTTACCCCCCATCATTTCTGAGAATATTTGTTTTAATGTTTAAAAGTTTTATTTTTAAATGTTTTATTTTATGATTATTATTTTTTGGTCATCCGATTAAAATGTGAGGGATTTCACCTCAATTTATATTCTATTTTGACTTATTGGTTTTTATACCCCAATTCACTTTTATATGGTTCTTATAATTCCATTTGACACATTATATCATGAATCTACTTACTCTTAATATATTCTAAGTTGAATTTAATATTATTCCTTAATGGGGTTTATGAGTTAAATATTTCAAAGTGGTATGAGAAACATTGCAATGTTTATTGATTATTTTACTAAATAATGTTCATAATGATTATCTTTTCAACCTCACTTCATTTATTGATTGTTAAATACCTATTGAAACAAACACTTTATTTTAATCATTTTTCATAGAAAATTTACTTGAATATACATATTATCATATAATGGTTATTAGTATTTCCTAAACTATATATCATTTTTAAAAACAATGTTTAATTTTATAGTTATATGATTAACTAAGGAATTACTGAAAAATCCATATTCTTTATTCAATACTAATATTTGATAAGGAATATTATTTATTTTTATTAATTTATATGAGGATTTAATTGTACTGGTAATGATGAATGAGCCCCATATATTATATATCCCTTCGATGCATCGATAGGCTCTCATTAGACAAATTAGTTGTACAAATGAAACATGTTTTACTTGTGGTTTTAAACCATCTTGTGAATAGTCATGATGGTATAGGTTTTCATTTTCCTTATACATGACGTCCAACAAATAATTATTTCCCTCATTTATTTTTAGTTATTATTTATCAATGATATTTTTCATCAACATATATATGGATTCATTTCATTTCAGTTCATTGATTTAATGACATGTGTTTTAGTTTCATACACTTCGATATTTATTTATCGTTACCTAGTTATTTAAATGGAATTTTCTTCCAGTTATTACCTTTCCATATTGTTTATTAACTTCTTTCTTAGTTTGTTTATTACATGGTATCTGTGTTCATTTATTTACCTTTCCATAATTATTAGTCAAATTGTTTCATTATTTCTTCTCCTATATTTTTCCCTTACTAAGCATTCGACCTCAACCTTATTATGTTTACTTTCCCCAATAATTCCATGAATCATACTGTAAAAGATATTCATGGATTTACTAGATGGATTAGTGTTATTATCCTTAAATTCATTTATTTAAATAAATAAAAATTATGTTTCAATTATTGCATTCATTTGTAATATAAGACTCATTTTTCTATTTAGTTTACCTAGACTACTAAACTCTTTAGTCCATTGGTATTTGAATCCTTATAATAATGATAATTTAATATTAGTAAACACCGAATCTAAGCTATCTAGGGTTGGGTCACTATAGTTAGTATCAAAGGAAGTTTAGCAGCATCCTTTGAAACTAGATTTGGAAAACATAGATTAGGTAGGAAACCCCTAAGATAGACATTGAGAGTAAGAATACAAGAACATATTAGAATTTTTGTAAGGTATAAATTATGTTGGTATTACTATAAATAAATCACTATCTGGATACTACAAATGGATGTGGTTCTAGATCAAATGTAACTAAGAGTAACAACTCCGACAAGGTGTCCCAAGTCCGATTCAGGGTAACCTGGTAAAAGACAAAGGGCCTTACTGTGCACCTTGTTTGACACTCTCAAGGGATACTGTTAAAATAGTTCATATTTTTTTACAAACAATTATATACTATTTTAATAGATATCGATGATAAATAACCTATGTTAAATCAAATGTGTTTGAGATTTAAGATAACATTTCATTATTTATAAATCTAACTAATGATATTATGGATAAACCCTAGACAAAGGAATGAAATTTATGAAATAAAACGGATGAAGTATTTAACAATTATGACTATGTTGAAAACCATATTTAAAAGAATATTTAGTGATTAGCCTTATTTCAAGGATGTCCATAACATTTATTTTAGAAATTATATTAATTCGGTTTTAGTAAATGAAAACTAGTATGTTGGGTGAAACCCAATCAAATCTAATAAATAAAAGGGACTTTAAACCATGACTGAAGGATAATAAGGGGTTTTCACCTACCACTAGCTTGTATGATGTGCTGGTTAATGTGTAATTATTAAAAAAAATTGTTCAATAAATATTAATTTTGAACCAATAGTGTTACTTTTTAGGTTTAGAGATTAATATATTCACCATATTGACTTTAGAGAATAGTTAGATACAAATAGTTTTACTTTTCACTCTTTTTTGGGCCTTACAATCAGTAAAATGTTTTTGTTATTCAGGGATCAATGTTAATTTTTGGAGATGAATTTCTTAATGTAAGGGATGAATTAGAATTTTATTGAAGACCAACAAATGGATGAAATTATTATTATTAAATTGAAATGTATCAAGAAATTATATTTACTTTTATTCATAGGTAGTAAAATAATTACTAAACTATAGGATAAGGATAAAAAATTGTGTTTTCAAAATTACATAATTTTTTTTGAACTGAAGGACTACTAAATGATCAAAGATTTATAGCTTTGAGGCCCTAAATATTTCATTGATCATTCAAATTTTCGTGATTTATGGCCTAAATCACTCCCTATAAATATTTAAACTTTTACATCAAGTATGTATCTCTACATTCTAATATTTTTCTCATACGTAGAGACCATGTTATATGTTATTCCATGTGATCATTATACATCGAAATCTCTATTTTCTAGATCACTTCTTATGAACCCTTATCATGATGTGATATTTCAAATATAGAAAATATAATACAATATATTACTAAGATTGAGATTAAAATGAGAGGATACAGTTTAATTATGGATGGGAGAATGTAAAACCCCTAAAAATCTGAAAGATTAACCTGTATTCGATGGCATGTATGACACAGGACACCAAGTGAATAAGGGAATATAATATGTCGAGAATTTATAATATATTTAATATTTTAAATAAATTAAATATATTATATAGTTTAAAGTCACATCATATTGAGTTAGTGTGGGACACACAAAAATATGAGTTTCTTCAATGTATTGCATTACACGTAAGATTGAGTTTTACCAAACCATAATATATTATTAATATATTATTATTAAATATAATAAAAGTTAACCAACAAGTTAAATTACAATTTATGAATAATATTAACTGACATATGAAAATATACGATTTAAAATAATATAAAATCAATTTATACGTTACCAAATAATTTGAAATGAAAATATAAACCAATTGAATACAAAGGAAATATTATTATTTTTATTCTCACAAATGAGTTTTGTCTTAACAAATTAAATTAATTATAATTAGGTAATGTTATTACTGATATATATATATATATTAAATATTAAATAAAATATTCTAAATATACATCCAAAAAATTTGATAATTATTATACAATAACAAACCGAGTATTACACATAAAAATGTATATTTTTATTATGGCACTTTTATCTCCTTTTAATGGAGAACCAATTTTAAATAATTTTTTTTGAACTTTTGAAAATATTATATTTAAAAATAAACTTAATATTTCAAATAGTAACATAAAAATAATTTTAGTGTGATTTTTTGTTATTTTTCTGTGAAGTTTCATTTTTTTATGAAACTACAAATAATGAATTTTAAATAAAAACAACCTTTTAATCTAATTTATTTACAAGGAAAAAATATATTTTTGATTGATTTTAACGCATAATTAGATCATATTTATATAAATTAATCCATTTTAGTTCCTTGGAATAAATTTCAAATTGAAATATAATATAAAAATATAGAAAACTTTTAAACATTTTTACTTTAAACACCTCGCATTGTCATCACATTTGGGGGATTAAATTTAAATTAATTTCACCCACTTATATCATTTATTTAAAAAAAATGGATTTAAAATTTGGAATTATCATAATATATAATTTATAATAAGGTCAACTTAGTTTTTTACTAAAAATATTAGTGTAAGTAATCAAAATTAATTACAATGATTTAGGTGAAATTAAGTCTAACACGGGACTAAACCCTAAACTTAAGGCCTAATATGACCTACACACTTTTCAAAACCCAATTATATGGACATATTTCTACTATATCCTACCATTTATCTATTTTACCCTTATTTATCACCTTTCAAATAAAAATGTAGGTATGGTTGTTTTTTTCCAAAATATTACAAGAGTGTCACTCATCCTCTACCCTAATAAAGTCTCCTCTTCTCCCACACCATCACACCTCTAAATCCACATAGGTTATGCCAATAACTGGCCAATTAACTCCCAAAAATCCCAAAATTTTCCCTTCAATAATCTATTTTGACATAGATAAATCCATGAAAGCCTTTTGGTGTAAACCAAAAGAAGTTACCCTATTAAGAGGCAATGTATTTCCTAAAGCTCTATAATTTTATTTCCATTATCCACTACTTCCACTATTCTAATTCCATGTTTATATAGAATATATATAATCTTAAATATAATATGATGTTTTTCTTCTATGTGTTTTACCTACATTTACACACACCTTCATATAATGGGTAAGAAACATATTATTTATGTCTACGAAGAACTACTGCATCACGAAATAATGATTTTTCATTTTTCTTTTACCACCTCTTATGGTGGAAATTATGATCAAATACATATATATATATATTATATTATATTTATTTTGTATTTAAGAATCCTTAATTATTTTAAAACACATATCATTACACATTCATTTTTTTGTGAAAATTATAACATCATTTGTGGAAGTGTTGACTACTGCCTTATCAAAGTGAAGCGATTCATTCATATGATACATGGAAAGTATAAAAGATGGTTTTATTGAAAAATATTTGACATAAAAATATATATATTATATTTATCACATAATTACCCTTCTGGAAATACAATATATCATTTAATTATTTACCAGTTCACACACTTAAAAAGTGATAACGTCGTTCGTGGATGTGTAGACTACCACCGCCTCGACATGATGTGATTATTTTTACATAATAATAATAATTATATATATAATTATATATGAATAAATAATATGGTATTTATTAAATAATTATAATTATATTAAGATTTATGTTACTTATATTCTTTCCACAACAATAATTGAAAAATTGAAACCTTACTCGTGCGTACGTATGGCCTACCATATACATTATTATAACATTGGTTCATTATTAATAACCACATTTAATGATTGATTTTAAAATTATAATTGATATATAAATATGATAATTATTTTATGGTTATTATTCTGGACATGTTTTATAATGATCCATTTTACCAAAGATTTCCCACCAATGTTTTTTACATATATAATGAAATTGGTCAAAAAACCTCACCAAAACATAATTGATTTGGTAATTGTGTACATCATTGTAATAAGTGAAATAAAAGTAATGATAAATTTAACAAGGTTATCAATCAATTAAATAATTAACATAATTTTATTATTTATTTATAGAAATACACACAACACAAGTCTAACGCAATAAGCGATTTTTATTTCACATTTTTAAATCTGTGAGATAAATGTCATGTTAGCAGTGTAATTATTTTATGTGGTGTATCTACTTCCCATTTTAATATATCTCAAAATGAATTAAATATTCTTCTTGGATTTTTTTAGTTTCATTTGGAATTATTTCTTTTAATGGGAATTTAATTAAAATTTACCAAGTGGAAAATAATTTCTTAACACAAATTCATTTCAATGGGTTATATTACTTACTCGTTGTCATTAATATTCCATGATTAAATGTATAATAACATTTTAAATATCAATTGTTTTATTTCCACTTGTTTTATATGGATTTAAATTAGACACCAAAAATTTATTCATTTATTGATTTTTACTTAAATTTTATGGTCTTTATTAGGGTTTACTTAACAATCTCATTTTGGTCAAAATTATTTACACTTGAATTTACATTAGAGGAAATTATTTGTTACTTATATAATTAAACCTTTAATTATATTCTAATATATTTATTTATGAACCTTTTCAAGTAATATTACCATTTTTCACTCTTTGTTACTCCATACATTTTATAAAATGTTTTTATGAAAACCCAACATCATTTCTCCCTTTAGTCAGAGAAACTATTTTCTTCTAAAATCCATTTCTTATTAAATTGTTTTCAAAAATTAACTCGAAATAATATATTAGAGACATGTTTACCCTTTTTTTCTTTTACCAATGTTTTCAAAGGAATCTTCTAGACACTTTCTATATATAGAATTTTATAACCATTTTACTATGCAAAAAGGAATATTCTTTATACATCGTATTTCATGTATGGATTTACCCACCATAATTTTCAATAAGCATCATTTTCATGTTTAAAAGGTTATTTTTTAAATGTTTTATTTAATGATTATTATTTTTGGGTCTTTTGATGTATATTTAAGTGATTTTGTCTCAATTTATATTCCATTAAGACTTATTTTTTGTTATTCACCAATTCATATTTATATAGTGTTTATACTACCATTTTTCATGTAATATCATGAATCTCCTTACTCCCATGATATTAAAATATTCCTGTAATATTATTCCTTTAATTTTTTTCTGATTCAAATGTTTCAAAGTGTTATGGGACACATTTTAATGTTTAAAATCGATTCTTCTGAAGAATGTTATTAATGATTATCATTTTAGTCTCACATCATTTTGTTATTGTTAACTTAATCTTGAAAAAATCACTTTATTTTAATCAATTTTCGTGGTAAATTTACTTGAATATCGATATTCTCATGAAATTGATATCAGTATTGCCTAAATAGTATATCAATTTTACCTAAGGTGTTTACTATGACCGTTATTTGATTAACTAAGGAATTATTATTAAATATAAATTCTTTATTCAATACGGCTATTTGATAAGGCATATTAATTATTTTGATTAATGGATATCGGGAATTATTTGGATTGGTAATGAAGGGTGGGGCCCATACTTTATATAGATCCTCAATTCATCGATATATTCTCATTAGACAACCTAGTTTCACAAATTAAATGGGATTATATCCATGGTTTTAAACCATCTTGGGAAAGTTCTAAAATACATAGGCTTTCATGTGACTTAGACATGAAATCAAATTTTTAAATATTCACCTCATTTTATTTCATTTATTATTAATCAATAAAATTTTTTATCAACATTTCTACAGATATATTTCTTTTTATTTCATTGATTTAATGGAATGTGTGTCAATTTATTCCCTTGGCATATTGATTTTTCCTTATCTAGTTATTTGAATGGAATGGGTTTCTAGTTATTACCATACCATAATTTTTATTCAGTTGCTTCTCAGTTTATTGATTACATGGTATGTGTGTTTATTTATTTACCATTCCATAATTATTACTCTCATTTATTCACTATTTCTTACACTATATTTATCCATTACTAAGCATTTGAACTCACCCTTATTTCATTTCCATTCCTAAAGAATTCCAAGAAGAATAATATGAAATATATAAATGGATTTACTAGATATATTAGAGTTATTGTTCTCAAAGTTATTTATTTAAAGAGAAAAAATTATGTTGTAATTAGTGTATTCATTTTTAATATAAGACTAATTTTTTATATCTGGTTTACCAAAACTACTAAACTCTTCTGTCCTTCGGGATTTGATTCCTTGTAATCATGCCAATATAATAATAGAAGACACCAGCTCTAGGATATATAGGGTTAGATTTATATTATGAAGAATGAAGATATCCCCAAGAATAATTTTTGTACAGGGTACTGGCACTATGAATTTATAATAATTCCATTTAGACACACTAATTCTCTAGTAAACTTAATAGACTTAATGAATAAATTCAGTAAATATTACCTCAAAAAAATTGTGGCAGTATTATAGATGATATTATATTGTACTCTAATATCATGGGGAATCATGAGGAGCATCTTTGTAATGAGCTAAAGACCATAAGGAAGGATAAGCTTTATTCCAAGTATAATAAATGTGAGTTATGATTGAAGGAAGTCTCATTATTGGGGTATATAATCATAATAAATGGGATATTGGTGGACCCTTCAAAAACATAATAAATTAATGGATAGAAGATTCTAGAATCTGTGACATATATCCATAGTTTCTATCGATTATCTGGTTACTATAATTGATATGTGAGAAATATTTTTATGATTTTCAGACCCTATAACCAAGCCATCTCAGAACGGAGTTATTTTTTATTAGAACGATAAATGTGAAGATAGATTAATGGAGTTAAAAGGGTGGATTATCAATGACCCCATTCTCATACTACCCAAAAGTAAAGAACCTTTCATGGTATTTAAGGATTCTTCAAAGAGGGGGTTGGGATTTGTGTTCATGAAAAATGAATAATTGATCTCCTATTCTTCAAGGTAGTTGAATGTTCATGAATAGAACTACCCGAAAAATGATCTAGAGTGGGATATAGTGAGATTTGTTTATTGAAAATATGATGGAATTATCTCTTTGGGTGGAAGTGTGAAATATATATGGATCACCGAAGCCGGAAGTATATATTAACACTGAAATATTTGAATATGCACCAACGAATATGGTTAGAGATGATCAAGGACTGTGAATTATCAATTCAATATAGTCCAGGTAATGAAAATAATGTGGAGAATTCTCTTTTTATAAAGGATCCAAAAATTTTATGATTTGTGAGAATTGATAAGGACACAATCTTATTAGATTAAAAAATTATGGACAAAGAGATTATAAAGGAAGGACTATCATCAATCCTTTTACAAATGATTTCCTAACTTTCCATTCTGGAGATGTTAAAGGATGCTAAAATAGATGATGTGGGAACTCATAATAAAGTGGAATATATAGGAAATAGTAAATTCTTGGAGTTCATTGTTAATGAAGAAGGTGTTGTGAGAATTGGTCAAGATAATGTGTACCATCCAATCATGGGTTACATAATGTGTTGTTGGATGATGCACATACTTTAACCTTATCCATCCACCCAGGACACAAAAAGATGTATCAAGATATATGATAAAACTATTATTTGGAAAATATGAAAAAGAATATCATATATTATACATCAAGATTCATTTTATATCAGCAAGTGATGGATAGAAGGAAAAACTTAAAGGGGATGATGCAACCATTACCCATGCCTACATGGAAATGGGAAAACATCACCATGGACATAGTCACCAGACATTATAGAAAATCAAGGGGAAACAATTCTATCTGTATTGTGGTGAATCATCTTATAAAGACCGCACACGTCTTTGATATTTGAGTGTAATTCTCATGGTCAACATGCACAGATATACATCATAGAAGTAGTGATCCCATATGGAGTACCACTATCGATTATATCAGATCAATATATGAGATCAACATCCATGTTCTGGAAAATGATTCAACACTATGTAAACACTTAGCTATACTTCATCATGGTTCATCACCCACAAACTGATGTCCAATCGGAGAGGACTAACAAGAAACTAGAATACATAAAATGATCAATTTATATCAAAGGAGGATGGGATCAACATATTCCTCTAGAAAATTTATCAAACAATAATAGTTTACACTAAATAATCCACATGGATCCATAAAAAGCCCATTATTGGAAGAGATTATGAACACATGTATGATGTGATGAAGATGGGGAATGAAAACTGCTAGGTCCAGAAATGGTTGAGGAAAAGTTGGAAATGGTTAAGACCATTTAGTAATATATCTAGGATTCTCTGATTCGACAGAAGATCTATGATGAAAATCATCGACAATATTATGAGTTTGATGTTAGAGACATGATATTCATCTATATATCTCCATGGAATAAATTTATGTGATTGGAAAGAAGGGAAAGCTTAGTCCAAGATACATCGGACCATTTGAGATCATTGATCACATTAGAGTGGTGGCATATCAACTAGCACTAAATCTTAACCTATCTCAAGCACACAATTTATTCCATATATCCCTCTTAAGTAAGTAAATACATGACCCCTAATAGGTTCTCAATCCGTATGTGGAACCATTGTAGAATGACCTTACCTATGAGGAGCAGTCGATAAAGATCTTAAATCAAAGGTACAATGTTCTATGAAATAAAAAAAATAACATGGTGTTTGTGTTGTTGAGAAATAAAAAATATGATGAAGCGATGTGGGAACCAAATGAAGTGATGAAACATAACTACTCTAATCTATTTTAGTGTGGCAAAATAAAATTTTAGGGGAGAAATTTCTTAAGGGGAGAGATTATAATGAACAAAACTATTATAAATAAAATTTCCCCTTGCATTTTAATTAAATATCTTATTATGTAATAGATTTATAGAAACACATGAACTTATTTGGTTATACTATATCCTATCAAATTTAAAATACCGTTAAGATCCATTACCCTTCATAATATAGTCATTGAATAGTGATCATATGAATAGAATATATATAGGGATATAAAAAAAACAATTGATAGTGACAAAGGAAGTGATTACCTCAACCAATAAAATCATACCCTATGAATCAAAATTTTTGGGTCTTCTAAAGGAGATACCATATCTTATATTTTCCATTGACTAATCCCAATATGAGATCCAACAACTTACGTAATAGAGAATCCTTTTACGAGATAAGTTTAAGCTCATTTAGATCTTGTTCCAAACCATGTATGTATAACCACCACATGAAAGTCTCAACATCGCGCACCTTACTCTTAGGGAGTTATTTTGTGTATTAAAGGGATATGTACCAAAACCGTAGAAATATGAGTATGTCTATTGTTTGGTATGGAATAATGAATATATTTTCATCATATTATTGTTACATTCTAAATGATATTTATTTTGATAAAATAAAACACAAATAGTATTTTTGGTAAATATTGAAATTCAATTAAGGGATTTATTTTGAATAATTAATAGATTTTTGAAATAAATAATACTTTAATAAAATATTTTTAATTAAAAATAAATGATTGTATAATTTTTAGGAATTAAATTTAATATTTATAACTGTTGGAAAACTGTTATCGTCAAAAAATTCATCATTTCTCAAAAAATATAGATTATTATTTTAGAATTTAAATTAAACATATTTAGGAAATTATTTAGAAAAATTTATTGTTATTATTTTACTCCAAAAGTTGAAATTATCTATTGGTGACTTTTTCATAATTTTTTGATAGTCAAAATTTCTGTTAAAAATTAAATATTGTATAAATATAAATTTTATATTATGACATCGTAATGAACTAATAGTGATTTAACAAATACTATAAAGTTTATCCATTACCAAATATATGTTTTAAATTTAATATAATTCGATTTTACATTTATTTGATTAATTTTATAATTCCTTTTTGAATCCTACAAACCCATTAATATATTTCTGGTTTTTAAAATCATTTGTTTAAGAGTGTGACTCACTTCCACATAATAAAGCGTATTATTTTATTTATCCCATACCTTTCTCTTATAGAATAATTAAAAAACTACAATTTGGCTGAATCCATGGTAAAAACCATTATAATTTTTGTGGTTTTGGTTATTTTTTAATAGATTCCACAACATATGTTTGAGAAATGATAAATATTTCTGCACTCATTTTTTATAAAGACCACCCAAGATTCCATTTATCTTCAATTAAAATACTCTTACCACATCCTTAATCTAACCTCAAATTTCTAGAGTCCTCCTAAGGTTCCCCCATTCTCTTAAGAAGCTCCTCCCAAGCATATGGAGTCACACACTCATGTAAGGTATCTCCCTCTCTCATTTTTATTCAAGCACCTCATTTTTGTTATGCTTTTTAATTACCATTTTTTCATTTTGGGATATGTTCTTTTATATCCCCCATATTATCCATTATATGTCTAAATTATTATTTACCCCTTTATCTCTCATTAAATCCCTCCCACACACCTTTATGTATAGCTGTTACCATACCAATATTTATTAAGGGATTATCACCTTCTCTTATTTATTCAAGTTTCATTATTATTTTATCATCATCATAATCTTGTAAATTTTTATTAAAGAAAAGGAAAAATCACAAAAAACAGCAGTGTAGTTAATATCATACCCCTTTCCTATTTTGGGTGTTCACATTTATACAATTATAATTTATTGAATTTGGAATTAAATGTATGTATTCCACAATATTTTATCATGGAATAAAATATGGTGTTTAATGAATCCATGTTGTATGATCTATGTGGCACACTAAATTATGTGAATGAAACGAATGTGATGGGTTCTCTAGGAATTATATAGTGGTCAAATGAACTGGGTAATGTTTAGTGTCATGTGATTTTATATAGGGATAGAATGTAAAAATTATTTATTTATGGTACTATATCCAACATGATTTATTGGTAGTTATCCTTGAACAGTGATTATGATGTAGTGTTTTAAGTTGTTTCCACAGTTCACATTTTTCCTTTAAAATTATCATGCTATATCTTGTATCATTGTTTATGTTTATGATTCATAATCCTTTATTATCCATTGATATTCCTATTGTCAAAAATTTATTATTTTTATTATTTTATTCCATTTTTATTCCCTTAATGGGATTTATATCTAATCCCTTTCATATATATGTCCTCAGGTTATCCAATGCAGTTTTAAGTGCATGCATGTTAAGGAATTTTTCAATAAAGATGTTGTTTTTTCTGTGTTGAATTTTAATTTAATATACCTCATTCCAAAAAACACTATACTTCACGATATTTTAGTTTTTATCAAGTTTAATATTATTTATGAAATCATGAATTAATGTGTAATAAATTTATGGGTTGTCATAGGTTACATACTTAGGGCACAAAAGTCTAGAAATAAATTCCAAGGTCTATATAAAACATTATTGGATGATTTACCCTTTAAAGATAAATATTTAAACCCAGATAAAAATAAATACTAAAAACTCTATATAATTTCAGAGAATTAAACAAAAACCATTATAAATCAAATCCAAAGGATAATATCAGAGTGAACAGTGGTAACTAAGACAAACAAAACACAATGTCCCCAAAGACATTAACTTAGATACTCTAAACCAACACCAAGATCCAACTATAAATTCCTAAACCATTATATCAAGAAGAATAGCTATATAATTGTGATATCATTCCATTACCCGTTTCTCAATATATACATCTAAAAACATACCAAGGTTCCCAAGAATGGGATGAGTATAAAACCTAGTATGATTTCACCAAAGACATCCCAACTCACACCACTTGGATAAATCATGATTAAAAATTTATATAAAAGAGTTGAAAAAGAGTTTAAAGAAGTTTTTATTAAATAAAAAATAGTATATCAAATCTAAAGAAGGTATCAAAACAAAAATAGTGTTCCAAACCAAAAAGTTGTCTAAACCAATATAATTTCCCATGAAAACAAGCATTTAAATCCATTCTCAAATCTACTTGGCATACCTATTTCATTTCCACACATTCAAACATCCAAACATCCACACATCCACACATCCCTCGATACATATCAACCACAGAACTCCATATACTTGTGAGTGGTGAGTCATACTTTCACCATGTTTTCACTTGGGGAATAATTTTTATAGGGGAACTTCACACCTTTATCTATACCATTTTGATGGTGGAAACCTTAGGACCATATCCGTACCAAATTCACATGAACACACACCCACTATGTATGCCAAAATCCTTTCCAAACCATTTTAATTAAATTAGTTATTCATTTTCAAATAATTTCAACTAATATATTTCTTGAATTAGACAAACCCTAATTCTAAAATCCCAATTTTAAAATTATAAACAACAATTTTCTAAAAATTCATACAATTACAATGATTTCTAAAACCATAATTCAAATGATAATTGACATCAACTCACACAATGATTTCTATAAAAATTTCAATAACTGAATTAAATTTGAAATAAATTATTCATGTTCTAATCATGTGGAGTCAATATAGAAGACATCGACCTTCAAATCATAGGTGAAAATGAACAACAAGACAACTACATCAAAAACATTGATTGAAACTTCTAAAAAAACATAGATATTATCCCCTTAATATAAAACAAGAATCCTCATGATTTTACCCACACAACATGGATTTATCCCCAAATGATTAAACCCAAGATTCCAAGAGTGTAAGGAAGAAGAAATATAATGAAAATTCTGATGGAGGATAACTTACTAACAAATCCGAACCACAAACACACTTTGATCCACATAGTAATCATTCTCGAATCGAAATGAATGGTCTCCCCAGAATAGTGAGGAAGAGGAATTAGTTTTATGACCTATTTAGTGGGAAACATGTGGTTTTATAGGTAATTGAATTAAGATCCTCAATTTTCTAATCATATTTTTCATGGTGTATGATTAGGGCACACGATTAGGCAAACTATGAGCTAATTGTGCGTGATGAACTGCATCAAAACTCATCTCACATGGTCAAATCGCATGGTTAGAAAAATGATGAACCAACCATGTTATTCCACTCTTTCCATAATTTAATGGTTTCTCCTAGGAAGCCATATAATTTTTCCAAATAGTGTTCCTAATAGTGAGCCTACCCAGTGCCCACTATTTCATTTTCATAACTTCTTTAAGGTGTTTAATGGTTTCTACTAACCATTCTCAAACTTTGAACCACCAGATAAGTCATAAAAATATACCAAATATCCATTGAACTATATGAAACATAACTAAAAACATTATAAACATAAAATACAATAATAATGGGTTAAGTACCTATAACTGGGGTGTTACACCATTTCATGATAATAAAAATTTATTAAAAATGGATGGATTGTCAGTGACATACATAGTACATGTAAATACCAATAAATATGCGCAATAACCATAATTTTTAAATATTATTTTTTCAAAATGAATGATAGATTTAATATTTCAAAAACCTGTAATTTTTTTTGAAATAATCCTCATACATTAAAACATTTATACATATTGTTTTGAAATAAGAATTTGAAAATAATAAAATTCATTTTAAATATTTCTTTCGAAAAATGGAATTCTTTTCAAATAAATCCCTCACATGGATGGGGTTTTTGAAAACCATGAATTTAAAAGATTTTAAAATAAATCACCCTTATCAAAGTGTTGTTTTAAAAATAATATGTAATATATATGGTTTTGGAAAACAAATATACCTTATCTGAAACCTTTAACCAGACTACTCTAGATATTCTCCCATGTCAAAATCATGTCGAACCTCCTTACCCAAAGAAAAGAATATCTCTCACACTATTTATACAACCATAAAAACTCACGTATTTTTTACGAGGTATCTTGCAGCATGTTGTTAGGTTCATAACCTTAGGGGTTTAATTCTATTTATAAGCTACAAATGCTTAAGAAATAATTTATTTATTTATTTATTTTAAGAAAACAATGGGGAAAGACTTCCAATTAGTGTATATTTTTCAATATATTTTTCTTTACCAACAAGGAAAATGATATTTTGTTATTGTTATTATCTTATCATATTTTTATGTTCTCTTTTTTATTCGTTAACCATTGAGGATTTTTTTTATCTTGTGTATATAAATATACAAAACAATGAATATATATATATATAACATATAAATTTATTATATGTATTTCTAAAAATTATAAATTAATATATTATTTTTAACTTATATATATTTAAAACTCATAAATTTTCAAATATAAGGATATATATACAAATATACATATATATAACATTTTTATCATGATTATACAAATATATAACATTTTCTCTCTCTATTTCTATCACACGTCAGACACTCCATTTGAATTATGTTTTTCTCTCTTTTTTTCTTCCTTCACTTACATGCCACACACAACACATATTAATATATATTGTTTTTTAACTGTTTCTTCTTGTGATTTCTGTGTGTGTGTGTCTATATATTGTGTGTGTGTGGATGTGTGTGTAGATATATTTATTTATTTAGATAGACCTATATATATTCTTACATATATATATATATCAAATGTATATTTTACCACACACATATATCATATATATGTATCATATATACATATATATATAATATAAATAATATATATATATATATATAACAACTATATATTTTTCGATGTATATATATACATATATATATATATATATATATATACTGGGTTCCTTATACAACACACCACCCATCGCACATCTTTTTTAAGGGTTCCTTGACTTCTAAGAAAATTGAAATTTGGTTTTTAATCAGTTAATTAATTTTTTTCTTAAATCATTTTATTCTATGGAATAAAATATATTACATTTATATTTTAGCCTATACAATTTTTTCTTATTTCTCACCACACATCACACATGTTTTTTTTCATTTTGGGGTTCCTTCTACCACACAATCCTTACACTTCTCTGCTCATTTATTTCCATTTTTTAATTCATTTCTAGAGTTCTCCAGTTCTTTAAAAACAATATATATATATATTAATTTTAATATTTTTTATTCAATCAACTTCTTAAAAATGATTCTAATGCACCATGTGTGTATATATATACATTAATTTTATACAATGAACCACTTAAATATATGGGTATATATATAACTAATATAATTATATATATATATATATATATTCGGTGTGTATATATATATATTAAATAAAATTTTATTACTATTTTATATATCTAATCCTAACCATAAATTTTAAAATCAATTACCAACTTGTATATACATATATATAAATATATTTATATATATGTACATTGTTATTATTTTTGTTTACCACATATACTAACATATTTTCTATATATCTATATTTATATATTATTATTTAAGTACAAGAACAATAAAATTAATATTTTTATTAAATTGATACACATATATATTTTATATACTCTTATAATTTTTTAATAAAGGTAAAATATAAAATTACATAAGAATTAAAATGAAAATATTAATTTCTTTTATAATAGATTATTGTTAATTTTTTTTTGAATATCAAATTTAATATTTTACCAATTTTATGTTAAAATATTGATACAAAGTAATATTACATACTTATTAATGAAAACATATTATTAAAAAAAGGTGACTATGATTAAAATTTTCTATTGTATTACATGAATGCTTTGAATTATTTAATTGAATTCTAAATCATAATCTTTCGGATGGAGTTAGGATAATTGGGAGAGGGTTATCTGAACCATCAGCCTATTAAAGGTTATTATTTCACTATTGAACCATGTGTAGATATGTGTATTTTATATATGCCTATTTAGTTTTTTACTTAATTTGATTCTTTGAACATCATATTATAATTTTTCATCTATGAATATTTAACTTTTAGGGATTAAATAAATTCACTCCCTAAAGACCAAATGGATTCTTCTAAACTAAATAAATTTGAATATTAATTAATTAATTAATATTCGTCTATTTTGATTTATTTTTTATTATTATTACAGAAATGATAGACCGTTTTGATGATAGAGAGTCACTATTTACAACTTATTGTGACTTCAATATATATACTATATATTATAAAATATATTAGACACCATTTCAAACATTAATATATTTTATTAATTATAACATTTAAATCATCACCTTTTCCAAGTTCTGATTCTAACGACAAAGTTGTGAAAACCAAATTCCATACATATATAATAGAACATATAAATTGATGAAAAATATTTGATCCATATTATTAAAACATAATTACATCATTTTTTTATAGTATTATCATTCAAAAAAATATTTACATTAATTTATAATACACTTCTCAAATAACATCTCAATATGATAAATAATCTCCTTAAACTCATGAACATTATGTCAAATAAATTTTATATCCTTGAAATATAATTTTAAAATTATTTAGTTTGCATGAATATCTTTTATATAAAATATTTTACCCATATATACCTCTTTTCTTATAATGTCGAAAAATAAATATCAATTATCGATTTTCGTGATCTTAATGACTACAATGATCTATAAAAATTATTTGTGATATTTCCAGTATACATTCAATTTACATCAAGTATAAAGGCATATGGTTCCAAAATTTAACACCTTTTTCATGGTCAGTAATAAAAAACTATTTATATATTCCACAAGAATTTCAATAAAATATATCCTATTTGGATTCATAATTTTTTTTATATTAAAATTAAAAATCATGAACATATATTGATTTTTTCTACAATATATGTTGGATAACAATTCAATAATGAATAGATTAATTAATTTATTATGCTTAATTAATTGAAATTAAAATTGATAAATTATGAATTTTAAGAAAGAATAATGTTAATATTGGAAGCTATTGATAATAGTTGATATCATGATCTATATCTGATATCATAAAATGAAATATCAGAAAACACATCTGATGAATGTTGAATAAATGAATTGATTGTTTTGATTGGATACTGATATAACATATTATTATGTCATCAAAACTAATATTTCTATATTATATAATGATGAAAATAGAATTATGATAATGTTTTTGGATGTCAATGAAGTTGATAAAAAAGATGTTAATGTATATGATAGTTCTGTATCATATGATAAATGTTGAAATTATCCAATCTAGGTTGACGAGACACATCTTTTGATATTGACCACTAGTTTATGAATGTAACCCAAATTATACAACATGTCTCATAAATAACTGAATGTAGATAAAGGAATAGAGCATGATATAGAAAAACTGTACACATCTCTATGAAATCCAACACTAAGACAAAAGGGTAAACCTAAAAATATTATAGTACAATATAAGATACAAGTCTCCATATTTCCATTTATCACCAAAAACCAAATGTAAGATTCTCAACAGGGTGTGATGAGGGAGATTTTTAGGATACCACCAAAGAATCTATACAAATTCTTACATCATAAAATTGTTAGATCAAGCTTTAAAATAGATCGAGTTTGTATTGTAATATCCATAGGAAAAACATTTTTAAATTTTCTTTTGTTTATTTTCAAAACATTCCATATTTGAATTCCTAAGAACATGAATATACATAATAATGCTCAAACACAGAAGTAACCATAACTACCATATTCCATAAGATAATATTGTTAGCATTTAAAGCATAATACACAAAGGTAACCAATATAATAGAAACAACTCTTAGAGAATTATGTCCACATGCCAAAAACCATAATATAAACTTGTCAATATATTAAACATGATACATATGTGATACCATTGTATATGAAACATCATTATTCTCCAGATTTTGAAAAAATTTATAGGATAAAGAAAATGTAACTCATAAGACATGTGTATCCAAAAATTTCATGTCCTTCCATAGTATGTGGACACCAACATTATATACATGACCATGGTTCCAAAATGTTCCCAAGAGCCACATTTTCACTAATAAAAACATACTTATACTTAAAATTTCACTAAAAATATTCATAAGAAACTTATCAACACTAATATGCTTTGAAAAAACATTTTTAAAGCAAATCCACTATTTTGGATATTCATCCAGAAAAAATATACATAAACTATTTACAAATCAAAACCCATTTGAAATATAGTTTTCAAATCCTCTTGGATGGAATTTTATAAAACTTCCCTCACATATATTCTATTAAATAATTTAATAAATCAATACGAATGATTCCACAAGAAAACGATGTATTTCATGTTTTAATTCCAATGTACAATGGCACCTATGTCATTCTAGTCATAATAACCTCCATCCCTTTTCATTGATTCCCCATTGGTGAAGAATGAGAAATCATACAAAGGAATTAGATCTTACTCTTCTATAGTAAAATTCCAAGATATTGATTAAAGAGGATACTAAAAAATCTTGATCAGTTAATTATTGTGTATTTTTAAATAAACACACCAAGAATTATTGCATTAAAACCTCAAAAATAATAACATTAATTAAATATAAATTAAAAAAAATAGAATATAGAATGTTAAAATTATTTTAAAATTTGAGTTTCTACTTTTAAAGAGATAAAATTATTAAATTCCCATGTTTTCAACCCATTATAAAGGCTAATGGTTTTACAAGGTAGTTCTAGAAATGTAGGGTTGAAAGAAAAGTTTTATATATTTCTCTCTCAAAAGATAGCTTCATTAGGGTATCTGGGTGTTATGATGGCGAATCTATTATGTGTTTTGTCATTGTACTACTTTCTGTTACACATACTTTTATAAAGAGGAACTACTCTTATACAAGTCATTCGACTATTACACGGTAGCCATGATACCCTTGTGTTACCGTTTTAAAAGAACGAATGTGTTTAAACAAAGGCTAATGACACATAAATAGGTTATGAAATCCTGATTCTATAATTATGAAACTCATGGAACAATGGGAATAGCCTTACATATCCCTATTATTTCCCAAACACACCAAATATTTATAGGGTATTACACATGCATAGTTTTAGGGTTACCCATAATATGTGTATAGAAAATTTCCCTTAACCATACACAATGGATAGATACCCTTAAACCCCCATACAAACTTCCCTAAATAATGGTAGAAGGAACTTAACCTTATGAAGGCGCTATACATTAATTAATGGTAAAAATTAGTTAAAAAAATTATTTATATTCCAATCAAAGTACATATAAATTTAACATAAAAGGAGTTTTAAGTAGTATTTAAAAATAAGAAATATAAAAAAATCCAACACTTACCAAACTTAAAGAAAAAATTATAAACAAAATAATTCACATGAATGAAAATTACATAGTTTTAAAATTACCCCCACCATAATGCTTTCTACACCCAGAATGTATTCAATATTTTAAACTTGTAAAGTGACAAGTCCCCTATTTCTTCATCACCAATTCCCACTCACATGTCTCATTACTTTCTTGTCTACAGGGACATAGTACAAAGACAAATTGAATTGTTTTACCATGTAGTATATTATATTAGCTATCCCAAATATGAAATGGTTTATAAAACATTGTCTTGTAGAGATGAATATTAAAATCCTACCTCTCCATTATAAGGGAAGGTTCCGACACATAATTCCTTAGTTGGTAATTATGAAAGAAAATTGATTCAATATCAAGTGAGAAAATAAGTCTAACTGATAATACACCTTTTCCTATAGTAAAACAATTTAATAAGAGACAATTTTTTTTATTAAAGTGTACCATCCATTCCCAACCAAATTTTTTCCACATGAGGAAAAAATCTATGAAAAAATCAATCTCAAACTTCAATATCTAGAGAGTAATGAAAATAGTCCACATGGTATTTCTGGTGACTCTGAGTAGTAGAGATCCAATTTAAGACCAAATTTACATATTTTATCATCTCTTAGAAAATTCTCTATCCAACCTAGTAGTACTCTCCTAAATCCATTAATCAAAATAGAGACCAACAAAATTATCCAAATATTCCTTCCAAATGTCATATTCTAATACAATCCTAAAAACTATTATTATAGGAAAATTTTATACATTTAAATTGATTGACCTATGATTCACTAATGTAAATAACACAATAAAATGATATATCCCAAAAAATCTAGATGGATCACTCTAATTTTTCAATTCATTCGTGGGTGAAAATCTTTTCCTAGCTTCAGTTGAGTACCCATGGACTACTATAAACACCTCAGAAACTTGGATGTGAACTGAGGGTCTATATTTGATAAAATTTTAGATATTACCCCATGTATCTTTTAATCCCCTTGAACATATAACTATGTGATATTATCAAAATTCATTTTCTCTATAAAGGTAAGTAAATGGGATGATTTAGCAAGTCAATCAATAAAACCCAAAACCGTATTTTTTCTTTGAGGAGTAATTGGTAACTCATTGATGATGTCCATATAAATATAATGCCACATACTAACTATAATAAATAAATGTTTCAATAAAATTTTATGTCTTGGGTTCTCTCTAATAATTCGTTGACATGTAAGGATTGTGACACTAAGTCTATAGTCAACCACCTCATCCATGAAAACCCAAAAAAAATTCTTAGATAACGATACATCTTGGTAGTCCTAAGGTGTATGGCGTAACAAGATTGGTGTCCATTTATCATCAATTCATACCTCATATTTATATGAAGGAACAACATTCCACTATATTATTGTGAATCTATGGGGGATCGATACCAATCACCCGATGTATCCCAAAATTTTTGGTTTTTACCAAAGCACTGGGAATTGGTTTCAATAACGTCTTCGTGATGAATCTAATAACTAAATGATAATTCATCATTCCAAAAATACAATAACACCATCCCACCAGAATCTTTCACTCCCAATCTCATCTCACAGAACAAATCCATTTAAGAACACTCCTCCAATAATTCCTTGATTGATTAGGTTTGGTTATTTCATTTTCAAAGCATTGATGACCACATTTTACTTTCCTTGTATATACAAAATATCATTAATGAATGTCAGAAGATACTCAAACCAACACCTCAATCACAAATTTAGATCCCTATGTGTAAAACTATACCCACTGCACTTGTGATTATATTATACTATAAACACCTCCCCAAGGGGATAATGGTTTCATTTTTTGAGAGCTTTCATAATATATGGAAAAAAATATTGTGGGTGTACTATTGTTCTTCTCATGAGGATATAATAGTCATGATTTAAAGGCCATGACCAAAATTACATTCATCAAGGCATAGCCCAATCCCATACTTGAGGTATCATAGAAGAAATCATAAATAGAACATGGTTAAGAAATACTGAGAATAGGAACAGAAGACAACCTCTTCCTCAGTGTCTCCAAATACCTTGATAACTTTTCATTATGATAAAATATAACTCCTCTAGGGGTTATAGCTTTTATCAGATATTTATATTTATAGAATACCTAAAAAACTGCATGTAATAACTAGATAATCCTAAGAATATATTAATCTCAATCAAATTATTTTGTTTCTCCCCAAACATCATTTCATTGATCTTTTTAATGTCCTTGTAGAAGACCATATTAGATATAAGTTATCCTAGAAGCATCACATTAGGGATCAATATGTCAAATTTTGAAATATTCCCATAATATCTATGTTCCTTATTGATTTTGATAATGATATAAAAATACTCCAGATGACCTTCCTCTATATTAGAATAAACTAGAATATCATTCACAAAAACATCCTAAAATGAGTCCTGAAACTAATGACTGATCTTATTACTTATTCCATAAATACGATAGGAGTGTTAGTCAAATTAAATAGAATACACAAAAAATAAAAATTTCTATACCAGTTGCAAAAAATATATCTTATGTATATTCTATTTTTTACACTAATATGGTGGTTCCCCAATCACAGTGATATCCTAGAAAACCATGTCTCCCCTGAGTTGATCAAAAGGAATTTCATTCCATGAAAATGGGTATTTATTCTAAACACTTGCCAAATTATAAATCTAGAAATCAATACCGTAACATCCTGAACCTCCTTATTGTGTTAATTCCAGTATGAATTTATAAATGAACATAAGAGACATCCCCAAGGTGCTAAAAGAAGGAAATAAATGCCAAGGGATTCATTAATAGATGGGGGACAATTTTACATTTGAAAATTAAACAACCATAACAAGAAATCCCATTAAAACCACTAAATGATACATGATGAAAATTAAAAATAATTAAATGCAATACAATTGATATCAAAATCAAACTACAAAAAATTCACACATTAGAATACAATTAACATCAATGTATATACTGGAAGAAAAACACAACAAAATCAACGAAACCAAAGACAAAAATTTATAGATCTAAACAAGATCCATGATCCTACTCCACCAAAACATCACAATGTTTCAAGAAGCACCACTAAAGAAGTGTGATAACTTTATTTTACATGTATCTCAATAGATAATATCTACAAAAGAACCATGGTTCCAAAGAACGTGTGAGAAATGAAACTCATTTGGTTTTCCGAAAATGACTTCCCTACTCATTCTAATACAATAGAACCTATTTTCACATTTATATAAATTAATTTATATAAAATATTTTAGGACATAAATAGTTTATATTAATATAAATCTGTTCACACTAGAACTATTTTCCAACCAAAAAAAAATTCAAGGAAAACACACAATAATTATTTAAACCATTTCACATTCCCTTGTTAGAATACCCATATAAGGATTCTCAAAAACACGCACTCATGCATGCTTAAGTGAAACTTACATACTCATTAGTGTTTTCTCATACACCAACTATGACATCAAAAAGTAGAAAATATCCATGTGTCCCAATGAAACATACCCCTTATCTAGGGTCATGTCCCTTTGTACCCTATGGTAGATGCCCTTTTTCAGGGTCACGTTGAAATCTTGAACTCACATAAACCCATGTATTCCAAAATAATTTCATATCAACCATTCCAATAAATTTCAATAAAACGATTCTCCCTTGAAAATATTTTAAACAAGCCATTTCCATAACTCTAAAAAATCATATTTTAAAATCAACATTTTATAATCATGAAAACAAAGCACATTCCACAACCAATCACCACAAATCCATGAATCTATAATCCATTACAATAAGAGGTTTCTTACATGCTTTTCAAACCAACCTGACAATTAAATTCATAAAAATTACCCAATTTGAAACTAAGTCTTCATGTTCAAATAAGAGGAGTCAAGAGTGAAGCCACCTACCATGATAATTATAATGAAAATGAATAAAACCATGAAAACACCCAAAAACTGGGTTGAATATCCAAAACACCCACCTAATATCTTCTTCCCATACATCAAAAAGCCAAATATAACAATGATGAGCATTAAAAACCTTGGATACATTTGTAGTGGACTTGATCTAAGAATCTCATAAAGAGAGAAAGGGAATTAAATATATGAAAAACCAGGAAAAACTACCATAAAAAGAGACTTACCAAGGGAATTAGGATTCAATGAACTAGTAAATGCCTATGGATCGCTTTTTATTTGATGAGGGGAGGAATCCACATCTTTTGGGGGGAAGAAATTTTGAGTTAGGACCAAAATGGAGGAAAACATCCTTGAGATAAAAATTAGTAGATGCACAATTTTAGAATCTCACTTCTAATCGGTGCACAGTTAGTCACATTGTTAGGGAAATCATATGCTAACCATGCACTATCCACTACCACAAGGAGAACCTCGCACTTTGTTTCCACACTAATAAACAAACTGTTTTCCAATAGTGAAAAAATCTATATCCTAATTTTCAAGATTTCTCCTGGTTGTCCGCATGGATTGGAACAATTGGGTTCCTACCCATAAACCTTCACATCAGCCCTTGTGTCACATTTCACAGTTTCCTATAATATCTTCATAGTTTCTAGTAATCTTACAACAACTGTGAAACTTTAAAAAAGTTCCAAAAACATTTTTAAAGTCATCCAAACCCTCCCAAACATCACCTAATCAAATTACAAAAATTAAAAATCATAAATAAAGGGTTACTTACATAAAAATTGTGGTGCTACATTCTCCCCACCACTAGCCTTTCCATCCTTTGAATGTTTATATACACTACTATAATGAAATAGTTTGAGCCATTATTTGACCATTTCCTTATCCCTTTCTCAAGTCTCTCCTTAAGTTAGACCTATTTCCCACAAAATCCGCACTAGACTGATTCTTTTCCCATACTAGATATTCTATTTCATTTCAATAATAGGTATTGGTACATGTTCCAATGAATCATTTGCCTCTAGGTCAACATGATCCCATCGAATCACCTGGTCAGGATCAGGCTGATATTTTTTTTCATCTCATAGACATGAAAAAAATTATTCACAGTACTGAATAGTAGTGGAAAATATAACTGATATGCCGCCTCGCAAACCCATTAATGAATCTAAAAAGCCCTTATTCATTGGGGATATAACATTCCCTACTTCTCAAAATATTGACTTCCAACTCTTATATAGTTCCTTTGGAACACATAATCACTCACGTCGAATGACAATGGTTGTCGATGATGATCTAAATATGATTTCTAACAACTTTGAGATGTCTATAACTATTTCCTGATCATCGGATTCTTTGTTGTTGTATCGGGGAAAAGGATCATCCCAACATGTTAAGTCTCACCTATTTACATGAAAAAATGTGGATAACGACAAGTACACTCATAAAATGCTTTAAAATGATCCATATGTATCAGATCCTGATAAATGTTGTTATATGAGAACACCATTAACAATATATTCTCCTCGATTGAGCCACCAAAATCCATTACACAAGCCTGCATCATTTCATACCGTGTTTTTATTTTTCTGTTTGAATTGTCAATCCATTGGAGGATGATACTCCATACTCATGGTCAAATGAGTCCCAAGTGATTTTTGTAAGGATTTCCCAAAATGAGATGTAAAACTTAGATCTCTATCTGACACTATCAAAACAGGTACACTATTCCTCTTTAGAACTTCATAGATATATATTTTTGACAAGTCCTCCACTGTACGAGATTCATGAATGGGGATAAAATATTACAACATTGTGAGACGATCCACTATCACCCATATGGAATCGTGTTTCTGAACATTTCTTGGGAAACCTATTACAAAATCCATGGCTGTTTTTACATATTTTCAAACATGGACATGTAAAGACTATAACATATATTCTGGTCACTGATGTTCTTCCTTAACCTACTAAAAATACTAGTGTGTAAAAATAAACTATTCTACCTTCCTTTTTATTCTGACCCACCAAGACTATTCTTTCAATGAATTATATATATTATGTATTCCAGGATTAACAAACCATCTCAAATGGTAGTAATCATGATGAAGTTGTTCCTAACACATCATTGGTATGACCATATGATCTCGAAACCCCAAAACATAACTCCCATTCAGCTTCCATCCCTCAATAGTCTCCCCACCAATGAGTTTTGACCTCATCGCAACACATTCTAAATCAATTTTCTATTCCTCTTTAACTATCAAAACCAAATTAGGAATGAAGGAAACATGAAATAAAACCACAAAATATCCTTTGTCACATTCCATGTTCATGTATGAAATTACTAACATCAACTACCACTAATCTGAAGCCTCTTTTTTCAACAAAGCATATGAATTTCTACATAATGCATCTACCACCGAACTGTCTTTACCTAGTGTATACGTCAAGTCATATTCAATCATTTTGAGATACTCTATCCATATTATTTGACTCTAGTTTTAATCCATTTGTGAGAAAATATGATTTAATATCTTATTGTCCATAAACACTATAAATTTATAACAAATTTGGAAATTAATCCATGTATTCAATGGATGGACAATAGCAGATAACTCCAAATAATTTTTTGGATAGTTCTTCTCATGAAACTGTAACTTCCTTGATCCATAAGCAGCAGCATGATCTCCTTACATGAGAACACATCTCAACCCAGATCCCAAGGATAAAAATACACAACATATCCTTGTACTAATTCCAAAAAAATCAATATGGGTGCTGATGTAATAAAATATTATGATCTTAAAAATCATTCTAACATTATTCATTCCATTGGATGGGAACATTATTCCTTGTGAAATATATCATAGGTTACTCAAGTTGTGAGAAATAAAAAACTAAACATCAGTAATAACCAGTTAGTCAAGGGAAACTATTTATCTTGAAGACATTCTGTGGTGGTTACCAAGATATAACAACCTCTGTCATTTCTGGATTGACATAAACACATCATTCATATATTAAATGGCCAAGGAAGCATACCTCTTGTATAAAATACACTTTTATAGTTTGTAATAGAACATATGATCTCTTCATATTCCCAAAACCATCTCTAAGTGTTGCTTTAGCTCAGCCCCTATCCTTGAATAAACAAATATGTAATCCACAAACACCACCAAATAAGAATCTTGGTATCTTTGAAATATATAATCCATCTACTCAAAAAATAATTATCCATTATTATTAATACCGAAAGTATTTTCCACATAATCTTAATATCCATATCTAATCCTAGAATCTATTTTCTGAATATCCTTCTTCTAAACCTGCAATTGGTGATATCATAATCACAAGTCAATTTGGGATAATCATTGAGCTCCCCTCAATTGGTCAAAAAAATAATCCATACCTAGAAGTGGATACCTATTCTTTATCATATCATGGTATGCTTATACAAATCTAAAGAGTTCCATCTTTCTTTTTGAAAAATAAGCCCAGTGCTTCCCATGGCGATGTGCTCAGCCATATGAACCCTTTGATTTCCAACTATTCCAATAGTACATTCCATCCCCTTAATTATTTTCAATTAATCTGATAAGATAGATGGGAAATAGGACTAGTCCCCAGAAGGAGAATAATCGTATACTCCACTTCCCTTTTGGGTGCCAACCATTAGAAATTTACAGGAAAAAAACTTATAGAAACTGATCAACAACTACTAGAAAACTAATATTCGTGATATCCTCCATCAATTCCAAAGTAAATGCTACCAAATGGTATCATATCATTCCAACTTCAAGTTCTATCAAGACCATTTCATGTTCCAAACATTTGGGTCTCATTTAAGGAGATAATAGACACTGTAATTAGTTTTAAAACATATCATTTGTGTATAATATTTTATGTGAGACTTTAAAATAGTCAACCAATATATACCTAGGATTATTTCATAAAAACAAATTCATGTATAGATAAATCCCATATCAAATCATCTCCATAAATATTTATAGACCATGGTCTACACATAAAGGATATACATTTGTAGTCTAAGAGGATTTTTCATTTTTAACATAGAGGCCATCTTTTCAAAATTCAAACATAGCAATTGAGAAACACGATATGAAATAAAAGAATGGGATATACTCATATCAAATAATGATTTCATAATGATATAATTTAAAATAATTATACCTCACCCCATTGATGTTCTAGACTGATCATCCACTATAACTTACTCTACTCCATATAATTTCTTACTAATTACAATTTGTTCCTTATGTCCATGTTGAGATTTCCCATGTTGAGGAGTCATGGTATTCCCAAAATCACTATGCATAGCTCTGTTCTACTGATGTGAATTATTCTTCTACCCTTGTCCCTTCAAAGCATATGAAAATGTTGACACATGATAAGTTTCTCAAACAACCATCCTTAGAGAACTACGACAATAGCATGGAATATGCCATATATGATTCCAATTGTGTCATGATCTTGGTGGTTTAGTACACTCTCACTTCATGTTGTAAAACAAAAACAATGGAAACATCCAGGTTTTTATATAGCCTTAGGGAAGGATTCATTGATCCATCCATCAGATTTAGATAGATACTCCCACCTTTGAAAAAAGTGTCCCTCTTCCTCTTGTTCTTAGCATTAGAGTTCCCACGGTTTCCCATAAGTATCAACATGCATCCTCCTCCTGTATCTCTTGAGATATCCCTTTGATCCATCAGAGATCTATTGACAATATTTTTATAATATTTTATACATAGGTTAGCTATCTTAAAGAAAATTTCCTTCCTCATCCCCAATTCAAAAATGTGTGCCTTCAGAGATTCCCTAGCAGCAACATCTAATGAAAAGAAGACTAAATTAATGATTTTAGCCACATAATCTTTCATATTGAGGTTATATAGCTTCTTACTGAGAAAGAATGTTGTTCTAACAATATTAAACTTATGAGAATAGAATTTTTTTGTGGAAACCTTTTTCCAAATCATCCCATGAAAGGCCATGGTCTGATTTATCTTGAACTGCTAAATCTCACCACTTTCTAGCAAGATCCTATATATTATACTTCACCATATTGATTTTTAGTTCTACTAGTGTTCTAAGGTAATTAAATATTGAATTCATCATATTCATCCACACCTCTACCTTCTATCATTCCCAATCGCCCTGAAACATGGGTGGATTCTATTTATGGAACTAAACGATATGATCCACATATCTTGGTTCATCCCTTCAGATCCCTTTATCCATAGCTTGAAAATCATAGACTATGCTCTGAAAAAATTATTGGTTCACCTATGGATTAGTTATAACCATATTCTCAACAACTTCTTTTGGTTGATTTCTATAATGCCAATTGGGTGACCTTTCTATAAACTCAAAAAACATCCTAAGTCTCGTTATTTAGAAACTTATTGATTCAAATTTTCAAATTCTACCCCATCATATATCACAACATTTCTTTCGAAAGTTCAACCATTTCCACATTCAATAATTTTTTTAAAAAAATTGAAATTTCTTTTGAAAATAAAACCATATTCAAAATACTACAACTATTCTTCTTTCAAAAACATCTTTTTGAAGAAAAAATTACATTTTTCAAAAATAAACAAATTTTCACCAAATGATAAATAATTTGTCAAAATAAAATGTGTAATTCTAGTGATATTTCATTTCTAAAATGCATGTCATGTTCATATCATTAGTTAAACCCATGACAAAAAGATTCCAAATCCTATAAGTTTCTCTAAAACCGTTACGTACCCAACTCTCGGGTAAAATGAACTTCAACATAAAAAGGATAGATACATATTTTTATACTATTCGTTTTTCCTTGAAAATCCTACTCCTTTATTCTAACCCAACATAAGGAATATATTAGAATGAATTTCAACTCCATGACCGAGAAAAGATAACTAAGTTAAATATCTGCCAAGACTAATACCACTTGCATGTCAAGGACTGAACAAGTTGACACCACTTGAAAAATCATGCCCCTCCTCACCATCTTAAGTAGAGGAGGAGTTGATTCTTGGCCTTAGGATACATCCCTGAGGCATCGAAGGCTATCTATAAATTTCAATGGCTTCATTAATATACATTTGATGATTTACCCTTGGAACATAAAAAAACCATTACCAAAACCACTAGATGATGCATGATAACAATGTGAAACAACTAAAAGTATTACCATTGATATCAAAATAAAAATATTAGAAATAATTACAGTGAAATACTACTAAAATCAATGTAAATAGCCGAAGAAAATCCCAACAAACTCAAATACTCCAAATACATAACTCCATAAATCCATAGCTACAAACATGATTTAAGCTCCAACTCCCAAAAAATACCCCAAAGCATCATTAACCACCCCTAAATAAGTATGATACCATTCCTTTACGTGTATCCTCATTGAAAGTATCTGCAAAAGATCCAAAGTACCAAAATAGATCTGAGTAATGAAACTAAGTATGTTTTCCCCAAATGAATTCCCTACTCACACTACTAGGATATAACATGTTAGCACATTTATATTAAATACATTACATGAAATAATTGAAAATATTAAAAATTTATATTAACACCAAGATGTTCATAACAGAACTATTTTCCAACCAAAATACAGAAAAATACATTACGCCATTTTACATTCCCTTTTTGGCATACCCATATCATGATTCTCAAAGATACCCAGATATACATGCTTCAATAATAGTTAGATACTCATGAAAAGTTTCTCTTTTTTCCAATAAGTATTCACAAAGTGACCAATATCCATGGGTCCCAATGAAACACACCCATTATCTAAGATCACTTCCATTTTTACACGAATTGTATGCACACCTTATTCAAGGTCACACCTAAATCATGAACTCACACAAACCCATGTATGTCAAAATCATTTCAAATCGACCATTGCAATACATTTCAATAAAACGACGCTTTTATTGAAAACCTTTCAAACAAGAAAATTTTGTAAATCCAAAAAATCCATATTTTAAATCAACATTTTAAGATCATGAAAACAATGAAATTTGCACAACCATTTTCCATAAATTAAAAAAATCCAAAAACCAACACTAAAGGAGGTATCAACCATAATTTTCACACCAATTTTAAAATTTTATTTTGGAAATTATACCTATTTCAAACTAAGACTTCATGTTCAAATAAGAGGAGTCGAGAGTGAATCCACCGACATTGGTAATTTTGATGAAAATGAAGAACAACAAGAAGACACCCACAAAATGAGGTTGATTATCCTAAAACTCGCATAGATCCATTCCCATAGAATTAAAAAATCCAAATATAACCATGATTTTCATTAACAACCTTATATCTACATTTAGTATATTAGATCTAAGAATCCAATAGAGAGAGAGGGAGGGATGTAGATCTAAGAAAACCTATGAAAACTACCAAAAAAGAAGAATTACCATGGAAATCGGGCTTCAACGCACCAAGAAACACCCCTAAATCACTTCTGCTTTGAGGGGGGAGGAATCCATAGCCTTTTGGAGGAATAAATATCAAATAAGGGATGAAGTATAGGAAAGAAGAGAAATAGAGTTGGAAACAAGTGAGATCCATGATTTTATGAACTCAATTTTAAATCGTGCATGGTTAGTTGTCGGGTTAATAAAATGGTTTGCTAATCATATGCCAGCCTATGCCTTAAAGAGAACCTCACATGGTTTCCACAAAAAGATAGAAAAAACATAATCCAGCCATGAAAAACTTATATGCCCCACTTTTCATGTATTCTCCCATGTGGCCACACATTTTGGACAAACTATGCGCCAACCCATGTAGCGTCTCATTCGACCATGTCTCAACTTGTACGGTTTCTTGTAGAATCTTCATGGTTTTTACTAACTGTAAACTAACTATAAAACTTTCAAAAAGTTTATAAAATATTCAAAAGACATCCATACACTCCAAAAATTCACTAAAACACCTTATATAGTTAAAAATCATAAAAATAGTTAATTACTTGAAACCAGGGTTTGTAAAAATACAATGGACAAAGATTCTATCACCATTTTTTTCAAGAATAATATTCAATGACTATAGTGCCAAAATAGGTTGAACAAATTCATTACCCTATAGATATGAGTGTTAAGGTAAAATCTCATTTAACACACACAGTTCCATATAGTATAATGGCATAGAAATGGGAATTAAACCATTAAAAAGGCCAATAGTGAACTCCGCCACTTTCCAGTGTGATGACCCGTAAAATTATTTAGGAAAGACAATTGGGTACGGAGTAACAACTATATAAAGTGGTATATTGAATGAGGATCAATAAAATCATAGATCAAATCTGAAAAATAGTATGATATCAATATAGTATAAGTAAAGACACACCTCTATCTCCATGATCCAGAATGTCACTCACCATGGAAGATATAAGCGACAACATAATTAGATAAACACTGAACAATATGATGATAATAGACTATCTAGTCATTAAAATTGACATTCAAACCATTCCAATAATAAGTTCAAATATATCAGGATTAGAAACCAAGAAACCCACACCCTTTCAACATTGGCTATCATTACATGACATTAGGATCATTTAAAACACTATTCAGATCTCTATCCTAAGGGTGTGGAAGGTTTCATCTTGAATGGAATGAGATGAAAATGTAACCCCAACATGTAAATTAACATTAAAGACATAAAATTTTGAGTTGATCCTATGTAAAATATTTTTAATACCATTTTATATGTAATGAACACTATACCTCTAATAGTAGCCATCCCATTCCAAGACTACTCTAGTTAATAATCTTCTTTGTAATTACGTCCATCTCCAGTTCCTCCAGGTGATTTATTTTTCACATGATTATTCCCATTATAATGATATTGAGGTCCACCACCCTTCGAAGTAGAAAAATGGGCTTGATATCCTTTATTATGAGTTGATCCAGCCTTACTTCCTCTGGAAATTTTTCCATATAAATTATTAAGATGTATGCACCATCTTCAATAATTAAATTTCATGGATGCTTCTATAAATAAATTTATTGTATGTTGGTTCCCCCAAACTGATAGAAAAAACATACTAATATTCTAATGAAGCACTAAAATATGGTCCTGATATAAACTGAGTACCCTTATGCTTCTATTTTGGGACTAAAGGCACACCCTTGCTACCTGAAATAACCACATAATATCCATCCCAGAATTTATTCTATATTATTTCAACCCCATTCATAGAATCTTTATTGACTACCTCATAAAATGGTTTATAGATAAAAGTGGTGCATCATTGATAATAAATATTAATAAATCATACTAATATGGAAAGTTTGATCCTTAAGATAATCATTGGTCATAAGATTAGGGGCAGTGTGATGCATTGAAGTTAAAAGTGTCACATTATCTATAATTGAACAGTCACCATGATCCCTGGTAAAAAGTTCATAGGTATTTTCTAGTTTCAATGTATTAGGATATAATTTATGGCTGAATATCTATATGAATGTTTTCCATGTAATATTTTCATGTAACAAAGATTTCATTCTGCAATTCCACCATTTCATTCTCTCTCCATCAATAATGTTAGTGGAAAACTCAAACATAGTGACTTTTATAGTTATCATAAAATGGAAGATCTAATAAATATGATAAATCCAACCTTTTAATTCATGGGATCTATTAACACCATAGAATATCTGTGAGTTATTATTTTTCAATTCAACACTAGGATAAATTTCCAATCTATGTTTTCCCATACCCACCAACACTCGAGTATGAATAGTGTAGATGATAGATTCTACCACTATCAGATCTAGTTGGGGATTCACATATAGAACAAGTGTAAAGCTTACCCTATTAGATATGGAAGATTTTTTTAGGAGGAATTGTATTGTTGATAAAAAAATAATATATTAAATTATCTTAAGAGAGTTTCTAAAATAAAAAGATAAACATTAATAATCCATATTAAAAATAGTAAATAATAATAATTTACGGATAACAAGAATTAAACAAAAGAAATAAAAGATATAAATAAGGAAAAAATTATTTAATTAAACATAGTGAAATTTATATCTTATAAAATCCATAAAAATGTTCATGTTTTATAAAAATTGTGGACCACCAATTGTAATTTTATATCAGATACATAACAGAGCTGGCTAGGAACTATATGTGTTGACTACCCAAATTCTAAAATCACAAAATAAAAAAAATAACATAATCAAAACCCATATAGTTTCATAATACTTATGTTTAGGTAATGTATTTGATATAATTTTGTAATTAATCAATCTTGGTTTACATAAAACATCACTAGAGATGGCCTGCTACTAATTAAAAATAAACCAAACAACAAAACATGTCTTATTAATAATCAAAAGTAGATAAATAAATAGAATAGTTTTTTGTATAAAATTATACATTCATGTAGTATATGAAACAAATTTAAATGGATAAACCTACAAAATAAAACTTGAAAATAAAAATCCATGTCTCTATATGGACATCCTAAGAAATCCCATATAGGATCAATGTATCGCTAAGAGGGGAGGGGGTAAATCAGTTATATCATTTTCTTTAAAGATTCCTTTTTTTGAAAAAAAAACCATTTAATAATTTTAATGAGTTATAACCTTGCTAAAAAAATCAATCACACATCCATAGGAACATAAGAATTTACATGGATCACTACTTAACAAGAGTAGCTACATCCTTTTTGTGGTTTGGAAAAAAATCAATACCCCAAAATCCACTAGAGGACAATCATTTTGTGTCGATAAAGTAAGTAGGATACTTCCTTACACCTATGAAGAAATATGTTCAGTACAATAGTGCATGTGCTTTAAGTAGCATGAAATCATGTAATACAATTTTGTGTAAAAAGTTAAGAAATATGTAATTGTGCTTCGTCATAAAATTTCTCAAATATGATCTTCAAAAAAATACTTCACATAATTACCCAAAAAAAGGAAAGAACTTCATATACTTCATAATGATAATCAATTGGATTTCCCAGTCTACATCCCAAGTATGATTGATCAGTCTGATTATATAACTCTATTTGAATACCATTGAAACAATTCTAAAATACTTCTTGCATAGTCTAGAAAAACCAATATGATTACTCAGTTTGATTCAAAAACTCTGATTATGATATTATCTCTTCTCATTTCTTCTTTTATCTAGAAAATACCAAATAGAATACTCGATCCTGAAAACTCCTTCACTCTAGAATTATTTGGAACCCTGCCTTCTATCTTGAATAATACATCCGTGTCAGAATGTAAAAAGTAATTCCACTATTTATTGGTGACCCAAAAATGGTTTAGGCGGGATTCTAAAAATATTTTCCTACTCCCCCAACGTTCCTGAATCATAAATTTACCTTAATTTTAAGATTGATACTTGACTCCATCTATTTTTCTCAACTCTTCTTATTTCTTCTATAACCATATTTAATCTTTTCATAACATCAACTTGATTCAAACTATCTTAAGAGACTTCATTCTATTTCCAATTGTATTTACTATGAACCTCATTATGATGAATATGAATGTCAAAAAAATAATCATCACTACAGTGATCCCAACCCATCTATAACATATATGAAAATAAAATTTCATCCCATTACAGTGTTCCTTATCAACTGATAGAAAAGATGTATCAGACAAAACACATCTTCTAAACACATCAAACATTAATATCCCCTAATATATAATATTGGGAGTACATAAAACACTTATTATTTTCTTCTTTTACTTATATTGATGACCCTATATATGGTAGATTTTAGTGCCTAATGAATTTTATCTATGTCAGCCTGCACCTAAAGGATCTATATCTTCTTCACTTCAGCAGTCGGTGTCAGTGCCAGTTTGATAGTATTGAACCAATTGTTAAGTAAATAAGACATTAATTTCTCATGATGCCATTGATAACAAAATACATTAGAGTTCTTATTTTGTATTTTAATTAATTTAAAACAATTCACCCTAATGAAAATGTTCAACTACACTATTGATTGATCACTGATTCCACTTTTCATCGATCCCAAATTCTATTTCTTTTCAATTAAATTGGTCCAAAAAACTTCCAAAGGGAAGAAATATCCTTTAAAAACATTTATACATTGGATGATCAGTATCAGACCACGTATAATGGGATGGTTCTATTAATTTTTACTTCAAGATATTAATTACTTTTCGGATTATGATAGAAATGAACCTACAACACTCAGATTCTTTCTCCAATGATTTTTTCCTCTGGCTTATTGGTCTGACTGAAAACAAACATCTTCATTTTAGTATGTTCTGATCAACCTTCCAAGCCTTCAAAATAAATTTTTTTCTCGTAATATTACTTTGATGAACCAATACTATAAATCTACAACTTCACAAACTTTTCTTCCTAAAAAAATATACATATAAGCATGAATTCCTCATGGATTTTGAGATATTTTAAGAATTGTTCTAGAATCATGTCACTTACATTGAGAAGTATTGTAACTCCCCATCTAATGAGATAATTATCTCTTTCCAACCAATCCACAATATGATTGGCAACACTATATCACCCCATTCCATTAAAAAATATTGTATCATAAGTATCCAGAAATATTATGACTTTTGTGAATTAGAAAAAAAGAAATCATCATCAGCTATCAAAATCAGATCCATGCAGACTCCAATAGTCATTAAGATCTCCATTTCATTCCGGACTCAGGTTGAGTTTTATAAACCTTTTCTCGAAGAAATATTCTATATAAATCTATGAAATTTTCTATTCATTTTGTGTCTGATTTCCTAAATATGATGGTTGATATGATGATCATATTTTAAAAAGTTAATTTATTTGATTTTTCTTTGAAAAAAAACTTTAGAAAACATATTCCATCAAACTTGTTCCCAACAATTACCCCTATTTATTTTTTATAAACCATGATTCATAAGTCATTTACATCTTTAACCTCAAGATATGGATTACATATCAACAATTATGAGTCGATAAGAGATAACTTGTTGTAGGAAGTAAGAATTATTGAATGGTGATCCATGTTATCCAAAAGTATTTACCCATGAATTGTCACGACCCATCCTCGGGGCCCATGTTGTGACTACCCAAAGCTGGCCTTCCATAGGCATGGGGCTAGAAACTAGCACCAAAGGCGAAAATCCTGATATCAATGGAAGGCATTGCCTTTATACAAGTTAACAAACCTCATAGAGTACACAACATAAGTAAGCACAAAGTAATACAGAATACAAAGTAAGTGTTGAACGATAAATGGGCCAGAATACAAACCCAACTGAAATGTATTGTATAACTAGAAAAACTACAGTAAAGTAAAACAGCAACCACTGATTCATCCTCTGGGTATCCCACCTGAAGGGTGGGTACATATGGTCTCCTCAGCACCTCGGGTCTGTCGATCTGCTCCATGTACGTCTCACCAAGTTTTCCACCTCCGGGTACCGTCCAACTCCTCAAGTCTCCACCTCGATTATTGTTGTCTGTCTTCTACATCAAACACAATGTAGTTCAGGCAAAGCCCGTGTAGGGGTGAGTATACGAAACACAGTACGGGCCCCGAGACCCCCGAAGGTCTCCCCAATTAAACGAAGGATAAACTATAGAAGAAAGATAAAATCACAAAGCATCAACCAACTCTACATAGGTATATACCCATACATATACCTAATTCACCAATCACAGTTCAGATCCAACTCCTGAGCCCAAGCACATCCCAGTCCACACAGGAAAGAAGTCAATCACAACGATGATAATGATTGAAAATCAAGACTCAGCTCACACAGGTATACAACTCACGGAGAGGGGTGGAGATGATTAGATGTAGCCTCTGAATCATCTCCTCTGCCAAACCCATGTAGGATCTTAGTACAGAAGTCGTCGCTGCCGAACCGACAGAGGATCCAAGTACAATAATCATCGCTGCCGAACCCACGGATGATCCAAGTACAGTAGTCATCGCTGCCGAACCCACGGTGGAACTAAGTACAGTATTCATCACTGCTGAACCCACTAATGATCCAAGTACAGTAGTCATCGCTGCTGAACCCACGAAGGATCCAAGTACAGTATCCATCGTCGTCAAACCCACAGAGGATCCCAGTACGTTAGTCGTCGCAGTCACATCCATATCTCGTGTTTCCGCACACATCACGCTCGATTCCGGGAGGGTCTGCACCTCGATTCAAGGGATCTATACATCAACCATCATGAAGTCCACATTTCATGTATCCCGAAGTTTTTTCTTGTCAAAAGAAACCCAACGCAATAGACGACACGTCAATCGGATGCCTGGTCTGACTGTTATTGGATTTTCTGTTCCAGGGGCCCGGTTGGATTTTGGGTACAATCCAACCCGGCCATACAAAAACTTCTCCAACAAATTGAGTGTAATATACCGAAACGGCCATCTTGATACGAGGAATCCAACGCAACTAACAATGCGTTGATCGATGGTCCGTAGCTCATGTTATGGGTGATTAACCGAAAAGGGTCAAAAGAGGGGGGTTTGGGCCCGGCCCAACCCACCCTGGGTCAGCCCGAACAGGGTTTACCCAACCTGGCCACGGCCGGCCATGGCTCAAATAGGCTGGACGAGCGGGGGGGGGGGGGGGTTCCACGTAATGGCGGCCCCAGGCTGGCGCCACCCTACTTCCCCAGAACCCGCGCTGCGCGGGTTCCGCTCCACTATCGCCGCAGCTGGTGCCGCAGCGGTCTTCCGCCGGTGGTGCGCTAGGGCACCACCACCTATAGGTAGTCGGCCAATGTCGGCCACCGCCCCCTGTCGGTGGCGCCGCAATGCCGGCACACCGCGCCGCCGCGGCCTTCTGCGGCCCACCAGAGTCATTCCGGTGGTCCGTTTTAGCACCCGTCTACGCCTGCGGCCTCCTCGGGTCCCGCTCCTCACTACGACAACCTAAAATCAATATTGCCTTTCCGTTTATCCTTATCCAAACAATCTGAACATCAAGAACGATATGGAGATTGGTCCGGACTTTTTCGTTAGCCCGTACCCAACACGTTAGAGGCTCAAACAATTATTCAACAAATAATCGCCCAAGTTCGTGGGTATAAATCACATAAAATAAATTATGCAAAAACCCCATGCCTCGAAAATTGATGTCGCACATCATCGAGCCGCGGAATACAAGCATCGCGATAGTCGGGCATCATGGAAGAATGGTGGCATCCAGCCAACATTGGAGGAGGAGTCGTTGTCATAGGTGACATCTCTCACGAGCGGTGTGTTCTCCCTTGACGCGGAGGAAGAAGAAGGTAGGAGAAGTTGTGGAGCGTTCTTCGCCGAGACATTATGACGTTCTTCAACGAAGGTGTTCTTAGTTGGGAGAAGAACACTTTTCTTTTCTAATTCTCCAGAGCATTCCCAAGTTTTCCCAAACACAACCAAAAGCCTCCTAAAATAATAGATAATGCTATTATTTTATTCACACACCAAAAACAAAATTTAAACACTCTAATTAAATAATTGGATAATCCCATTTAATTAATTAAAATGTGTTGGAAATCTTAATGGGAGGGAAGAGTAGAGTCTCCTCTTATTAAATGAGGGGGAGTTAACAAATTAATTAAAGGGGGGTGTTAATGGTGTTAAGGGGAGTTTAAGGGTTAGGGCTCGTATGCGCCCCACCACACTAAATCCTCACATGGGAGGTTATGTGAGATGTGGGACCCACCCCTAACTTACTCATGGAGGAAATAACCACCTGTCAAAATAAAATTGTGTATCACCACAATTTTATTTAATTTATGATAAAACCCCAAATTAAAACTTTCAACCCGCATAAAACGCAACTGCGGTAAAGGTACCCTTAAGCAAATACCGGCGATGCAAGTTCATCGGTGTCCTCAGATTTCAATTCTGAGCACCGTTTGAACAGATAGAAAAACCCGCAGGTATGTTTACTAAACGTACCTGAACAAAACGTCTGAAATTTATTCTCGGCACACCGGGTCTCGGAATCCGGAGCCATCAAAAACTGCGGACTCGTAAAATTCAAAAGAATTAAGGGAAAAAAATTCCTCGAAATTACCGAGTCTTTACATTACTCCCACCTTAGGGATTTATGTCCTCGTAAAGCTAAAACACACATTAGGGAAATGAATGGGGATATTGAGCATGCATCGGAGCCTCCCACTCCCATGTGCTCTCCTGGAGGTTCTCGTGCTGCCAGCGAACACGCACCAGAGGAATCGACCATCCACACAGGACATGCTCCTGTCGATCCTCGATCTCCACCAGAACCTCCGTGAATGTCGCCCCATCATCGATGTCCATCACCTCGTCATCGATGATGTGGGTCGGGTCGTGCACGTATCTTCTCAGCTGAGATACGTGGAAGATGTTATGCACCTGGTGCAACTGAGGTGGAAGGGATAGGCGGTAAGCCTCCTCTCCTACTCTACCGAGGACCTGGAAAGGTCCGATGAAGCATGGAGATAACTTGTTGCCCCGGCCAAATCTCCATAGAACCCATCGAGGTGTGACCCATAAGAAGACGTGGTAGCCATCCCCAAACTCTAGTGGTCTCTGTCTCATATCCACATAGGACTTCTGTCTCTTCTGTGCAGTCTTGATCCGTTCGTGGATGATCTGCACCATCTCTGTCGTATCCTAAACCATCTCTGGTCCTAAAAGTGTTGAATCCCAGGGTCAGTCCAGCACAGATGTGATCTACAAGGTTTTTCATACAATGGCTCATATGGGGCCATACCAATGGTGGAGTGGTAGCTGTTGTTGTAAATAAACTCCACCAAGGGTAGGTGATCCTCCCAGCTGAGACCAAAGTCGAGAACACATGAACAGTGAATGTCCTCGAGAATCTGAATGGTCCTCTTAGTCTGACCATCTATCTTAGGGTGGAAGGCAGTGCTCAGATGTAGCTGGGTCCCAAAAGCCTCTTGTATCACCTTTCATAGTCGGGAAGTGAAACGAGCATCACGATCTGAAACGATAGACGATGCCACACCCTGAAGCCCTACGATATCTTGAACGTAGAGACGTCCCAAGCTCTCTACTGAACCATTCTCTTTGATCGGTAAGAAGTGGGCAAACTTGGTGAGTCGGTCTACAATCACCCAGATAGAGTTGTGTCCTCTGGATGTATGTGGAAGCCCCCTCACGAAATCCACAGATATCTCATCCCACATACAGTCTGGGACCTCTAAGGGTTGTACCAAGCCTGCTAGTACCTGGTGCTCTGCCTTCACTTGCTGAAAAGTGAGGATTCATGAAACGAAATCTACTATAGTCTTCTTCATACCCAGCCACCAGTGCTGTCATCTGAGGTCCTGGTATATCTTCACCACTCATGGATGTACCGCTAGAGGGGAACTGTGAAAATCCCTCAGCACTTCCTCCTGCAGTGCAACTGGTACCATAGTACGTCCCCTGAAGAGGATGACGTTCTTCCCTCCTTCAAAAATCCACCAGGTGCCTGCCCTATAGATATCCGAGCATGTCATGTCTCACAGTCAACGACCCCATGTTGTGCCTCTCTGACTCACTAAAAGGGTGGAGGAGTGACTGGAAGTGACTGTAGAAATACTCCTCTATCCCTATCCACAAAGGATATCTACAACGCGGCTAGCTGCTCTTTCACCTCTCCTATCAGCGGAATGCCCGATCTCCTGATGAGAGCATTAGCTACAATGTTCCCATTCCTAGGAGTATAGACTATCTCAAAGTCATAGTCTTGGAGGAACTCAAGCCATCACTGCTATCTCAGTTTCAGGTCCTTCTGGGAGAAGATATACCTGCGACTCTGGGAAAAGAGTAAACCGTAAACTGTTCACTCAACTAACTATTTGTGTGACTAGCCATTTGTAATGAACTCGACTACAACCTTTTTATCTTACGTCCTACAAGAGATGCTAAGATTTATCCCTTTCCAAAAAGGGAAATCTGGTCTCATCCCCTGGATGAACCACGTTCTTTGCCTAAAATAGTCAATATTGACATGAATGGTACTATTTCATGCCAGGAATGATGTTGTAAGTCCTCGACGCTACTACCAAGAGATCTAATAGTTACTCTCACCTCCAAGGGTCGAGTCACACTATCGCCAAAAGTGTGTGGTCATTGGGTCTCCTAAAGAAGGAATATCGAAAGTGAGGGTCAAGTCAACAGTTTTAACCAGAACCTCTCAGTATCAACCACATAAAAAAGACATGGAAGAAAACATCACAAGAACAAGTGTCTTTTATTACTGCAGATCAAAGTACAAAGACACAAATCATCCACACACAAAGACATCAACGAAGCTAGAATCAAAATAAACAAAGGCCTCCAAGTCTAGAGCTAGTCCCGCTCATGTCCACTTGCTTCTTGACCAGCTCCTCTTCCACGTCTTCCTGCTCTCAGCTGCCCAACATGGTCGAACCTCTATCTCTACTTGGAAGGTCCCTCTACTACTTGCTGCTCATCTACAGGATGGTCCGGGTAGTCTCGAGCTAAGTGACCCAGCTCGCCGCATGCATATCGCTATCTTCTTCTTGTACGACTGGCTCGAATTCGTTTGCCCCACACAACCATACCTGTATCCTGAAGTCTCCCACCTGATGTCCTGGTCCGCATGGACCTCTACGACATCTATCTACTGCCAGCTGCAGAAGACTCCGCTACTATCGGAAATCCCTGCAGATAGTGCAGTAGCTTCTGAGCCCGCACAGAGCGTAGAGTCACTGGTACAAACACTACCTCGAAAAGACCCTTGATGTCTCCCCAGGTGAGAGTCAAATCATCATAAAACTAGAGCATCAGAATCCTCTACCTCTCAACTGCTCCCTGAAAGACACTAATAGCTAGGTATACCATCAAGTTGGCGGGTGTCCCAACTGTCTGGAAAAATCATGCTAAAACCTCCAACCAACACCCGACTGTCTGAAAATATAACTCACCTCGAAACATCAGAGGCCCCTATTACTGAAATTCATGAAACACATTCAGGTGGCGTACACTCTTCGCTACTTGGGCTGGTGGTATCAGTGGCCCAGTGTGTAGTGGTACTGCCGGTGCCACCGCTGTGATGGGGCCCTACAATGAGGCCTCGTCGCTCAGTGGGCTACCATCCCATATGTAACTCGAAACTCTAGCTGGCTGCCTTTGTGGGGCCATCCTGAAAAGGAACAGGTGCACCACTGTTTAAACATTATACCTGGTGTGCTGACACAAAGTAATCTTGAAGAAAACTTTTGAAACACACATACAATTAGTGTTTTCATGCACTGAGTCGAAAATTAGAGGTCACGGTCCTAGTGTATGGATACGTCGGCCACCGCACCAACACTGGACTCGCTGGACTGAAAACCACATTCAATACTCTTAACACTATTGCTTCATAGTAAGATAGATCAGAGTCCTATGTCCTGAGGTAGAACTGACTCCTTTGATACCAAATTGTCACGACCCATCCTCGAGGCCCATGTCATGACTACCCCATGCCTGGCTTCCATAGGCCAATGGCTGACGACTAGCACCAAAGGCGTAAATCCTGACAAAAAGGGAAGACATTGCCTTTATAAAAGTAAAAAAACACAATAGAGTACACAACAGAAGTCAGCACAAAGTAATACTGAATACAAAGTAAGCGCTGAAAGGTAAATGGTCCAGAATACAAACCCAACTGAAAAGTACAGTATAACTAGAACAACTGTAGTAAAGTAAAACATAAACCACTGAGTCGTCCTCCATGTATCCCACCTGAAGTGTGGGTACATATGGTCTCCTCAGCACCTTGGGTCCGTATGTCTGTTCCGTGTACGTCTCGCCAAGTGGTCCACCTCTGGCTACCGTCCATCTCCTCAAGTGTCCACCTCTTTCAGTGATGTCTGTCATCTACATCAAACACAATGTAGTGCAGGAAAATCCCATGCAGGGGTGAGTATACAATACTCAGTAGGGACCCCGAGACCCCCGAAGGTCTCCCAGAATCCACAAATAATAAATCATAGAAGAAAGATACAATCACGAAGCATCAACCAACTCTACTTAGGTATATGCCCATACATATACCTAAGTCACCAATCACAGTTCGACTCCATCTCCCGAGCCCAAGCACAACCTAGTAAACACAGGAAAGAAGTCAATCAAAACGATGATAATTATTGAAAATAAAGGCTCAGTTCACGTAGGTATACAACTCAAGAGGAGGGGGGAGATGATTAGATGCAGCCACTGAATCATCTCCTCTTCCGAACCCACATAGGATCCTAGTACACAAGAATTCACTGCCAAACCCAGGGAGGATCCTAGTGCATTAATCATCGTTGTCGAACCCACAAAGGATCCAAGTACAGTATTCATCGCTGCTGAACCCACAGAGGATCGAAGTATAGTAGTCATTTCTACCGAACCCGTAGAGGATCCATGTACAGTATTCATCCCCTCCGATCCCACAGATGATCCAAGTATAGTATCCATCGTCGTCGAACCCACGGAGGATCCCAGTACTGTTGTCGTCGCAGTCGCAGTTAGCTCTTGGGTTCCCGCACACAACACGCTCAATTCAGGGAGGGTCTGCTCCTCGAGTCAAGGGATTGATACATCAACCATCACGATGTCCAGATTTGATGTATCCCGAAGTTCTGTCTCATTAATATAAATCCAACGCGATAGACGGCACGTCAATCAGATGCCCGGTCTGAGAGTTATTGGCTTTCTCATTCTAGGGGCCCTGTTGGATTTTGGGTACAATCCAACCCGGCCATACCCATAATTCACCAAAACCTTGAGTTTATTATAAAAAAACTAATTTTTAGATCCAGGGAATCCTACACAACTGACGGTGCGTCGATCGAAGGTCTGTAACTCATGTTATGGGCGATTAACCAAAAAGGGTCTGAAGAGGGGGGTCTGGGCCCGGTCCAACTCGGCCCAACCCACCCTGGGTCGGTCCGAACCGGGTGACCCAACCCGGCCGAAGCTGGTCGCGGCTCATCTAGTCTGGACGATTGGGGGGGGGGTCCACGTAACGGCAGAGCCAGGCTGGCGCCACCCGGCTTCCCTGAAACCCGTGCGACGCAGGTTCTGCTCGACTGCTGCTACGGCTGGTGCCACGATGGTCTTCCATCGGCAGCCCGCTAGGGCACCGCCGCCTCAAGGGGGCCGGCTGGTGCCGGCCGCCGCCTTCAGTCACCGGCACTACTGCGCTGGCGGCCTGCATCGCCGCCACCTTCCGCAGGCCTCCGGAGTCATTCCGGTGGCCCGTTTTAGCTCCCGTCTGTGCATGCGGCCTCCTCGGGTCCCACTCTTCACTGCGACGGCCTCAAATTAACGTTTCCCTTCAATTCATCCATCACCAAACATTAGGTTCATCAAGAATTATATGGATATGGGTTCGGACTTGTTCGTTAGCCCGTACCCACCACGTTTGAGGCTTAAACCCCCTACCTCGAAAATTGACGTCGCACGTCGTTGAGCTACTGAAGACGAGCGTCACGGTAGTCGGGCATCGTGGAAGAATGGTGTCGTCCCGCCAACATTGAAGGAGGATTCATTGTCATCGGGGATGTCTCTCGCGAGCGGTGTCTTCTCCCTTGATGCTGAATAAGAAAAAGGTATGAGAAGCCGTGGAGCATTCTTCGTCGAGAGAGTATGACGTTCTTCATTGGAGGTGTTCTTCATCGTGAGAAGAACAATTTTCTTTTCTAATTCTTGAGATCTTTCCCATGTTTTCCCAAACACAACCAAAAGCCTCCCAAAATAATAGCTAATGCTATTATTTTCTTCACACACCAAATACAAAATTCAAACACACTAATTAATTAATTGGAGAATCCCATTTAATTAATTAAAATGTGTTGTCAATCTTAATGGGAGGGAAGTGGAGAGGCTCCTCTTTTTAAATGAGGGGGAGTTAAAATATTAATTAAATGGAGGTGTTAATGGGGTTTAGGGGAGTTGAAGGGTTAGGGCTCGTGTGGGCCCCACCACACTAAATCCTCACATGGCAGGTTATGTGAAATGTGGGCCCCACCCCTAACTTCCTCATGGAGGAAATAACCACCTTTCAAAATAAAATTGTGTATCACCACAAATTTTTTTAATTTATGATAAAAAACTAATTTAAAACTTTCATCCCACATAAAACGCAAATGCGGTAAAGGTCCCCTTAAGCGAATACTGGCACTACAAGTTCATCAGTGTCCTCGAATTTCAATTCTAAGCACCGGTTCAAAAGATAGAAAAAACTACAGGTACATTTACTGAACATACCCAAACAAAACTTCGGAAATTGATTCAGGGAAAACCAGGTCTCAGAATCAGGCGCCGTCAGAAAGTGAGGACTCGTAAAATTCCAAATAATTAAGAAACAAAATTCTTCGAAATTTCCCGGTCTTTACATGAATAATATTTATCTTTTCTTAAAATAATTCTTCACTTATTCAACTTTCCTATTAACAGATGTTTCCAACAACCACTCCAACAAACCATTAGATTAGTTCACAAATTTTCATAAAGAAATCACAACATGCCCAAAACAGAACTAACATACATGATTCATTAAAATTATTAGATAATATATATGGATATATTCATGAAGCAATTCTACCCCATGACAACACTATCCAATGACTACATGAGTGATGGGGAAAACACATACCAAAACCTTGATGAGTAAGAGGTTGGATGCCCATGTTCAACCTCATTTTTTTGGAAAGGTTCCTTTGATAAAGGTTTTGAGAAAATGTTAGCAACTTATTACAATATAGGGACATACTCCATCAATTCATTTTTTCCACAAGATATTGGATGAAATTATATTGGAAAAGAAAATTGTTTAAACAAGAATGTTGTACTAGATTTATGGTAAGGCTGATTTCACTTTTGTTATCACATCCCAATAACAAGGATAACATCTCATAAATAAGTATGTCTTCCAACTGAGTGTTTATCCAAAAAAGATGGGTAGAATCTCGAGTAGTAGAAACATAATAAGCATTATCCATTTTATGAGAAACTAAATTATGTTTCTTCTTATGAAAAATAAAAAAACTTTTTTCCAGAAATAAAACTTCACAATATGTGGATCTTCAATCATCAACATTTATAGCCTAATAAACATCTGAATACCCAAGTTAGTCAATAATTTACAAACTATCATATCTAATTCGGAAATATGTTGTGCCTTTGACATATCCAAGGATGAATTTTCCATCCAATAGATATGTTTCTTTTGGAGAACTTTTAAATCTTGATCATAAAGTAAAAAATAAAAACAATGTTGTTTCCTAAGGCAATTAAATATATGAAACATCTAATCAGCTTTCGAAACTCTTTTGGACCAACTTCCTTACCTTCAATATCATTACAGAACTTGGTTACCACTGATATTAGGTTGGAAATATATTTCTAATATTTTATGTTAAATATTTTAATAATTTCCAAAGAAAAATTTTCTTTAGAAAAACAATTTGTTTCTTTTTTTAATATTTGTAACCCAAGAAAGTATTTCATTTCCACCAGCATAGGAATCTCAAATAAATTTTTTATTTCTTCATAAAATACATCGCAAGTTCTTCCACCATTCCTAGAAAAGATAAATTAGTTAACATCAACAATTACAGAGAGGGGATAATCAAGACATTCCATGATGTATAGATTACAATCAATTCTTCCTTTCTAAAAAATCATCACACTCAAACAGGAACCCAATATAGAATACCATTCTCTTGGAGCTTGGTTTTTTCCATAAAAGTATTTTTTTCAACTTAAATAGATAACATTACTCTTTCCCAACATAAAATCCACATTGTTTTTCAATGTAATATTCCTTATCAAGATCACCATTTAAAAACTATTTATTTCATATCCATTTGAAAAAAAATAACTTCATTGTGAAGAAATGGAAATAAAGATTCATATTGTTCATAATATTTCCACAAAAGAAAATGTTTCATAAAATTCAATGCATTCAATTTTTTTTGTAACCTTTAAACACTAATCTTTCCTTGTTAATTGTCACTTCAAAATTCTTATTCATGTTTTTCTAGAAAACTCACTTTGTACAAATATTTTTTTTTTCATTTGGTTTTGGTGTGATTTCCCACAAATTATTCTTTTCTATCTAATACATATTTTTATTCATCGCCAAAATGCCTTTGGGATGCTCAAAATATTCATTGACATAATTAGGATAAACTTTTAAATATAAAGAAGAATGTGTAATAAATTTTGGGGTTATTCTTCTTTGAACATTTTGATATTGGTCGCTAATAATGTTACGAGCTTCCACATTCATCCTTATAATAGGATGAGATTTTTGATAATTTTAATCATCCCTAGATAGTGTAGAGTTTGATTCTTCTACCTGAGCAGGAATACCATTTTTAGCATATTTATCCAAATTCTTAACAAGAAAATTCATCCTGAACATCTTCATTATCACCATGAGTGTTTATCATCCAATCTTTTTCAAAAACATTGTCATCAATAGAGACAAATAATCTTCCTAAATCTTATATAGAACATCTGTATCCTATTCCAAACAGATCATAGCTAAGAAAAATTCCATATTCACCTATCTTGTCACACTTTCCAAGGTTTCCACCTTTCTTCTTTATGATACATTGACCCCCAAAAACTATTATGTGTTTCAAAATTGGTGTTTTTTTATAAATAATTTCATATACAATCATTTATTAACTTGTTCTATATAAACATCACCATTTAATATAAACATCAGTGCTCGTGGAATGCCTCTAAAATTAAATAGAGACACCATCTTCTTGTAACAAAGTTCATCCCATTAAAACAAACTTCTATTATTCCTTTCAGCAATACCATTTTATTGAGGAGTGTATGGTGTATTATACTCATGTATAATTCCATGTTTCTCAAGATAACTTTAATTTTTTTTAATTTTTTATTCTCCACCATTATTTGTTCTCAACTTCTTCACTGAATACTCATATTCCTCCTCAGATTTACTCTGGAAAATATTAATCATTTTTAGATAATATGAATTATATATCATATACATATTACAAATAATTCATGTAAATTAACAAATGAAATTCATTTTGTACTTATCTCCATGATTTGATCATTTTTTAATTTCCCATAAGTTTCTGAATAAATAATTTACATGGGTCTATTTGAAAAAATTTCCACTTTATTATAAAAACAATTTGAAACCTTTCCTTTCTGATAGATTGTGCAACACCAATATCTTCTTCTTGAAATATCATAAATACCATGGTAACTATCTCTATTTGATAGATTTATCATGTTTCTTTGACAATTGTGTTACATCATTTTATTCTAGAACTTATTTTCTTCCACCATGTCTAAGTAAAAAGAGTTTTGAAACTCAAAAACATGGAATAAGTTACCTTTTTTACATTGGAATCTTCTATCAAACTTTCTGTATTCAACTTTTTTCACAAAACATAAATATTTTCTAAAAACAAATATGTTTACTTCATCAAAATGATGTGAAACACATAAAAAATTATGGTTTATCCCATCGAAAAATAGATATTTCTTGGATTTCAACTTATCTTCCCTAATGATGGTGGATTGAAAACCTTTGATTCTGAGTGATTCATCATTTTCTAATGTTACTGTTTCATAATTGAAAATATTGATTTTCTTTAACAACATTATGTCTCCTTTCATATGAGAAAAATACCCACCATCCAAGATCCAATGTTTTTCCTGGTTTTATAACTTTGAGAGATGTTTCTACAATAACATTTTTTTTCTTTCCCTTTATATTTATTAACATTAGGCTTCAGATAATTGTTAACAATATTTTTTTTGTGTCTATTACAAAACAAGACATAATTCTACAAGATATCCATGCAATTCATATCTATAGAAAATAGTTTCCATAAGTTGCAATATATTTTCGAATTTTACTCCAACCATCTCATGTTTCATAAAAACATTCTTCTCAGACTTATTACATTGAGATGATTGATGCCCACTAAAATTTTTACTTATTAAATTTTTTAATAGAGGTAATTTTAGTGGTTAAGGGAAAATTATTTTCTTTGTTCCCAAATCCACCACAACACTAGTAATAACTAAAGAAAGTATATTTTCCTCTAAAACCTCTAAACTTCCTAGAGTTATGAGAATGTTTCTCGATATCCCTCTTATCCATCTTCTTATAAATTTGGTGACCACTAAAAATTCATTTTTCAATATAAATATTCCTTTTTAGCTTGATATTATTTTAATCCTTATTAGAACTATAAGTAATAGAAACCTATTTGGACATAGAATTTTTAGAAACTCTTGACTCTAGAATTTCATGGTCTTGTCCCCATATATAACTTTCCCATATTTCATCATCTCATAAACAACATCATCTTTCATCTCAACCATTGAAGGTACTAATTGATCCTTCTCATTTTTAACCATTATATAGCTTTCACCAACTTCAGGGATAGAATCATTGAAGCTTGTAACCCTCTATTCATATTTAGGAATTTTTTTTTGGACATGTTACAACTATTATTAATTATCCTTTAGCAATAAATCTAGATGTTCATTATTAATATTTTATTTCTCAAGATATTTATTCAAATCATCAATCTCTTTTTGAAAAAAAACATTATCACCAGGAAAATATTCTTGATTTTTTTGAAGAGTCACCACTTTTAAAATTCCGGATTTATTTTTCAAGACTCCAAAAATTTCTTAGACTATCATTCAATTATTATTTTAGATGAAATTATAAATGAGTTTATTCTTCTTTAGAACTAACTATTTAATACTCTTAATTGTGAAGGGTTATAATGAAATTATTTTCTCCAAACCTCTCAAAAATATTTCCTGGATTCATCCTCACTATATTATTGTTCATCATCATTATATAAGAAACATATTTTGAATTTTTTAAAATATTCTATATTTCCCTCTGGAATAAGATTTATCGTCATCACCTTGTATCTTCCATGATATTATCAACCTTATATAATCTCAATCATTATCTTCATCTTTCTTTTTTGGAGGAAAATTAGACACAATGTGTCCCACAGCTCTACATTCAAACAATTTCATGGGAAGTTTCCCATTATATTTAAATGTACCACGTTTTATATTTTTAGAAAACAAGGATAAAAATTCTTCAATATTTTTACATACCCAGTTTTAAAAATTAGAATCACCAACTTCTTCATCATCAAGAATCTTCTTTGAAATTCTCTTCTTAGCATCATCGAAAAACATTTATATACCACTTTTTTTCATTTCATATATATTTTAATCCTCATTTAACAAGTAATGAGTTTTCAATGAAACTAATCAAGATATAATGTTTCTTGATCTCTATCTTCTAATTAGGAAAAATTAATTTCAATCTTTTTGGGAAGAATTATCAAGATATTTTCAACAATAGTATAATCTTCTAAATTTTCATCGAGTCATCTAATAGGGAAGATCATTTCATTCACCAAGGTAATGAAGTCACCAAAATATTCATATTCATGCATAATGAGATCTTCATAAATCAGAAAAGAATAAATGAGAGGAACTCTTATTTCTGATACTAATTGAGAATTCCAAAGAACCACCATTTTATCATTGAGAGGAGGAGGGGATGAATCTGTGATATCTTTTTATATTATGTTTCTTTATTTTAAAACTAACATAGAGTCATGTTAAAGAGTTATATCCTTTCTAAAAACAAACCAACCATGAATCCATTAGAACACATGAATTTACATGGTTTACTACTTGGTAAGAGTGTCTATATCATTGGTATAGTTTGGAAACAAACCAATACTACACAATACACTACAAAAAATCCTTTTGTGTGGATACAATAAGTAGGAAATACCCTTACACATGAGTAGAAGTATGTTCAATACAACAATTCATGTGCTTCTAGAAGAAAGAAATGATGTAATACAATTTTATATAATAAGTTAATAAATATGTTATTGGTTTTCCTTATGAAATTTTACAAATATAATCTAGAAAATAATACTTTACTTTCTTACCTATTAGTTGGAAATAACTTCCTAGAATTTATAATGATACACAGTCTGTTTTCCTAGTCTGATTACACAGTTTGATTTCTCAGTCCGATTATATAACTCTATTTTAATACCACTAAAACAATTATAAACTACTTATTACATAGCCTAGAAAACCCAGTCCCATTTACTCAATCTAATTTGGAAACTCTGATTACTATCCTGTCACTTATACTTTTTTCTTCTATATAGAAAACATCCTCTATAATTCTCAATCCAAAAAAATTCCTTCTCTCCATAATTCGTCATCACTTTTCCTTTTTTTATTGAACAATACATCCACATAAAAAATCAAAAGTACTGTCATTATTTATAGAGGATCCAATAATTGATAAATTGGGATTGCGAAAAGCATTTCCCACTGAAGAAAATTTTCTGAATCATAAATTTCCCATAAATCTGGGATGAATCATGGAATCCATCAATTCTTATATACTCTTATCATTTCTTCTTGAGCCTTCTTGAATCTTTTCATGACTTTAACTTCCTTCATAATTTCTTAACAAACATCAGTATGATTCTTATTTTCATTAGGATCTACCTTATTATGATGAAGAAAAATGTAAAATATAAATTCATTACCATGTTACTCCAAACCAATTAATAACATATATGAAAAGAATATGTATTATCATTATAATGTTATGTATCAATAGATAAAACAATAACTCTTTAGAAAAAACACTTATACTCAACTCTTCAATCTTCATGCTCCCCTTGTCAACACTTCTAGGCCTACTCGAAACATTTCTTATTTTCTTTATTTCCTTTGACTACTGATCCTATATCCGATGGATTTTAGCATATGATGGATTTTATTTGTTTTAACATTCACCTGAAGGATCAATGTCTACTTCACTTCAATAATCGGTGTTAGTTCTAGTTCAATTGTATTGACCGAATTGTTATGGAAATATTACATCCTTTTCTCATGACCCAATTGATACCAAAATACATCAGAGTTCTTATTTCATATTTGACCGAATAGAAAACAATTCATCCTGATGAAAATAGTCAACAACACTGTTGATTGATGTCTACTTCCACTTGGAATCCTTCCCTACGTCTCCATATTTTCACTTTAATTGGCACCCAAAACGTCCTAAGAGAAACAATATCCTTCAAAAAACTTATTTACTACAATGATCAGTGGAAAACCATGTATGATGGACATGTTCTAGTTGTTTTTACTTTAGAATCTTCATTTCTTTTCATATTACTTTAAAAATGAATTTCGAAGACTCAATTTATTTATCTAATTATTTATTTCTTGAGGATTTTTTTTCAATAAAAAAAACATATTCATTTGATCATGTTCCAATAAACCTTCCTAGCCATCAAAAAAATCTACATCTAATAATGTCACTATAATTAACCGAGAACAAAATGCTTCAGCTTTACAAACTTTTCATCATTGAAAAACATCTTATAATAATGACTTCCTAATGACTTTTGAGATCTTTTAATATTATTTTCATCATCATATAACTTAAATTGATAAGAATTGTAACACCTAATTCATCCAACTACTTCCCTCATTCCAACCGATATTCAATATTATTGGAATCAATATATATCCACCATTCCATAATTATCCTTACATCATAATTTTCTAGACAAATTATTACTTTTGTGAATTAAAAAACAGAAAAGGATTGTCAAATTTGGTCATCGAATACACACAGAATCCAATAATCATTACTATCTCCCTTTTATTATAGAATAAAGGTGTATCTAATGAACATGTTCTTCCAAAAAACAAATTTTCATTCTGATGAAATTTATATTTCATTTTGATTCTCATTTCATGAATATGATTGTTAGTTTGATGATCAAATATTAAAATTAATTTATTTCATTCTTATTTAACAACAAAAGAAAACTCTTAAAATAAAAACCTCTTTCAGCTTCAAAAAACATCTTAATTCCAACTTGTTCCCAACAAATTCATCACCACAAATACATCACAAATATAAGGTGACAACCATAAAGAGAATTCATCGATATACACAATTTCCTTCCTCTTATCCGCATCTAAAAACGAAATTTCTATTACCATATAATAGAAAATTAGGTTGGCAGCATGAACCTGAGTAGGATACTACAAAAAAATATTTACAATTTTTATCACAATGAAACTATTGGTTCATGATTTAAATTTTTATTATTAGGAAATATACATATGAAAAACATTCTGTTAAATTCCATTGATTTTTTTTAAATCTAAAATATTTAAAGACACAATAAAGTGAGATTCAATATCAAGGATGAGTGAATTATGTAACCATAACAACCATATTTCAAAGGTAATAATAGTGAAAAAATAATACTTTTTTGCAAAAGGGTAACTAAGATAATATAAATTTTTATGATAGCTCCCTATCCATGATCCAAAAAACAATAAGATAAACATGTGATTACATGAAACATGATACAAAATTGAATCCAAAATTCATGAAATATAATTGTTCCATTTCTTATGGAATAAAATCAAGGAAACATAGATGTAATCTATCATGATAGGATAATAATATGATATCGATTCCTTTCACAGTCTGTTGATATCAACCATATATCTTCACACAAGAATCCCCAATTTTCCAATTTTCTATATTTTTATAAAAAATACATTTTCATACTCAAAATTTCATTAAATAATTAAACAATTAAAGTATTTATAATCCCATAGAATTAAAATCCTTTACTTGTGATTTTCATCAGTCAAAAAAATGTGCATATACTATTTTCAAAGAATGGACCCTCATAAATAATTTCTCAATCCATAAAAGATATAACTTTATAAAAATACCTATGCATATTTAAAATTAAATAATTTAATAAATATACTATGAAAATGCAATAAGAAAACCTAGTGTTTCACAAATTATCTCCAAGGTACAGAGACACCTACCTTGTTTACAGAAAAACCACCCCAATACATTCCCATAAATTCCTCAATGGAGAAGAATAAAAAACAAGACCAAAGAACTAGATCTTAATAAATGGTAGCTAAACACCCATAACTCTCCTCTAGATTATAATAGAAAAAATAGATCAAATAAGGTTCAAGTTTTTTTAAATAAATAAACAAATATTAATAGAAATAAATACCTGAAATTAATAATGATGAATAATTTTCTATTTCACTGTAAAATTGATTTTTTATGGTTAAAATTCTATTAAAATTGGATTTAATACATTTATCAAGTATACATGATTAAATTCCCCAAATTTTAAATATTTAAACTGGCAAAAATGTGTTACCAAACCATTTTGGGGATTGAGTTATGGAAAAACAATATTATTTATTTTTCTCTAAATAGTGTTATGCATGATGTTAAAATGGATTTACCATTTTAGTGTTCTAAAGTGTCAAATTATTGAACTATATTCCCCATTCTCATCAATTTAAAACAATATACTACCCTTAAATAGCTCATTTTCCCTCACATGGTAGCCATATTAACTTTAGGTAAGCTTTGTAATAGAATGTGTACCATTAAAATTTAACTTAATTTCTCTTACACATCCAATGAAATCCTAAGGCTACCATTTATAAAATCATATTCATAAGGACTTACACTTACTTGAGGAACTTATTACCCATACAAAAAAAATATACATGGGGTATTTCCATTACATAATGATAGAGTTTCCCTTATATAGGGTGTATTGAAAATTTCTCTTACACTTAAATAGTGACTACATACCCTTAGAAACCCCTAATCCGAATCATATATAATGGTTGGAGGAATTTACCCTTATGTATAACCTATAGATTATTTAAGGGTAAATAATTTGTTTGATTGTTTTTTAAATTTCCATTCAAAGGGCATATATTTTAAAATCAAAAAATAATTTTAATGAGTATTTAAAACTATGAAAAATATTAATAAAAACGAACTCTAGAAAAACCAAAATAAAACACCCTAAACCAAACAATATACTTGAAAAAAACAACGAAGTGTTATATAGGCTATCAAAAAATATCCATTATAATTTATTTTCAATTTATTTTATACATGAATGATTGAAATTTCATGTTAAGGACGAGTTCGTATAGTTTATGGGTGTTGGAATAATATAAAATTCAACATTTGATGGATATATTACACAATTATTGGTATCACCTCTAGATAATTATAATTAAAGGATATATACTATATAATTATGAGTGATAAAATTATAAATTTACCATTACATTGTCCATGATAATTGATATAAAAATATTGATTAAATATGTCCACAATAACATAATAATATCTCCAATAATGAAAATGATTTCTTTTGTATTACTATTTACATGAGAGATATATGACTATCTATGTCATAGTAAAAATACATATCCCAAATAGGAAAACACATTTATTATTGAATAGTCTTGGAGTACATGATATTATATTACACATTATTTGTATAATAATTCCTTTCATTAAATTTCAAAATAGTCTTCAAATGAAACATTTATTAATACATAACACAATGAGTGTATTCTTAATATGATGTGGAGATAAATCATGGAATATTTGATGTTGGTAGTCCATGAGGAGAAAATTCAGTTAAATATATTGAAAATTTCTAATATAAAATTCATATACATATGAAAAGAGAACAAGTTAAGGAATTTTTGTGATTTGTGTTCCCTATTTAGATAGAAGTGTACAAGGATGAAAAATTATTTTAACAAAACAATGTAATATGAATTATAACTAAATTATTATGTACTCTAAAAGAGTAAATCTTGTTTATTATTCACAGTCACTATGCGTTACATTGTATATCATTTTAATTCTTCAATTAGAATTATTTTTCTCATCAATTAGAGAAAAGGGGTATTTCATTTATTTCATGAGTGAATTTTCTCCCTAATTTATTGTAAAAAATATTATACAATAAAATTATTATATTATAAAATAATTGAAAGTATTTTTTAATTTAATTAAGGTAAATGCAATCAATAACATGTGAGGTAATCATATAAGGAATTTAATTGTTCAATAATTATTCTCTCAATTAATAGTTAATAAATATAAATGATACCAGTGGTCAAATTGATACAAATAGTAAATAATAGTTGAAGAATATCTCCCTAAATATAAATAGAACATCAAATTTTATATTTTTATAATGATTACTAACCATTAAATAACACATTTCAATGATCTATCAAGTATGGATCATTTCTAATTATTATGAAAATAATATGTGTCTTTCAATTATTGATTTTGATGAAGAAAAATAGAGGTTTAATAGTGATTTTCAACTACTAATATTGTTTCAAATTATCTAATTATCTATATTTATTAACTAAATTATTAAATTCATTTCATTTTTTTATGATTCAAAATATAATATAATTCCAAGATTTATTATATTCTTATATTTTTAAAAATATTAATTTGTAAGGTTACTAAAGAAATGTGAAACATATTGAGAAATAACATTAGTTTTCACTGAGATAAATTCAATGTATAGATAACTATTATTTCCTATACACATGACAATCAGTTGATTTATTATTACTTCTAGGGATGTAAATATTGAGTTTATAAATGATTTTATGTTTTATGTTTTACCGGTAAATTTTAGTTTATTTGGAAGCAATGTATAAAAAATTAATATTATTTAAATTTCGTATAATTTAATCTAGAAAATGAATAATTTTGTATAAATGGTTATGTAATATATTGAAACATAATAATTATGACATTGAATATTTTAATACCAATATACTACAAAAAATGTCAAGGTCATTTTTTAGAAAACATAACTAATTAGATTAACCTAAAATAGACAATGTGGAAGGATTTTGAATTATGGAAGATAAAAGAACTTTAAAAGAGCTATTCACACATGTTTTTTATTTTCAACTAGTATACATAAATTACCCTATGGTCATGGTGATATTCGATTATAGGTATGGATTAATCCACCATTTTCCAAAATCCCACTGTTTTTTAGTAGAACTCTACTAAAAAAATTTGAAAGTGTTTCACAATAAATGAACAATTATAAAACCATAGTGAGGTATAAAATACTATAAAAATATTAGATAATCCCAATTTATAATATATAGACTAGATATATAATTATTTTTATATTCATAATCGACTTCTATAAAAAAATAACATGATTTCATTAATTTTTTCATAAATAAACTATATCTAGAATAAAAAACTATTAATAATTATATATGTGTTGTAACATCCCAGGTAAATAAAGAATAATACATTTTAATATTTCTTAATTTTTTTGAATTAAATATTAATTTTACTTTAAATATGATGCTATGTTCGATGGCTTACCTGATACGCAACAACATGTTTCTTTGAAATATTACATTACATACTAATAATATAATAATATTATTTTAAAAGGTAGTCAACACCTAGCCGTTGTGTTGGAGGGAATGAATAGAACTAACTAAAATATAATTATACATGTTTTTTAAATATTTTTACATTTATCCAATAAAATTAAGAGGCTTAAAATGTGAATTAATCCAATTTTAAGCCCAAATACTCTAATATTCTTTAAAAGGCCAATTTACCGCCTTTTAATGGAGAACCCTCGTTAAATTTAGTTTTGGTCACTTTTATATGTTCTATTTGAAAAAATAAAAATCTTATTTAGAATAGGGACATCAAAATTTACTTTGGATGAAATTGTGGAATTTTTCTGATAAAATTCATTTTTAATGAATAGTAAAAAATACTGTATTTTAATTCAAAATTGCCTTTTAATAAAATTTATTTATAAGGTTATATTATCATTTTATTTTTTAAAATGTGTAATTATATTATTTTTTTACTATTTATTCCAATTTTGGTCATTGTAAGTAATTTGACTTTGAAATTTGATATATATATATATATATAAGTGTTAATCTTTTGATAGTGATTATTTCTTAAAAACACGCCTTTTATTATTGACAATGGGAATTAATTTTAAATTAATTTTTGCCACTTCTGTGTTTTGAATTTGGAAAAATGGATACCATATTTGGAATCAAGAGTTTCAAATTGTGTAAATAGTAAACTTTTACTTTTAGACATTTTAAATATTATTGTAGTAAACATTTTATTTATCATCGTTAAAGAGTAAATCTAGTAGATAGGCGTAAATAAATATTAATATAATAATATAAAATTTACCCTAAAATGTGCCCTAATCCTATTGGTTGATACATTTCCGACTATGGGCATCCTTGGGTCCATTTTGGGACCCCATGGAACTACTTGGGAGTGATAATTACAGTTTATTTGAATTAACATAAAGTAAAGAGAAAAATGACATAAACTAATATATTTTAGTAAATCAATTTTTACATTGGGTTATATAAGATATCTATTTTACTATCAATTTTAATTTGATATATAGAAAGATTTCATAAATCATGGTATTTTTTTATAATTTTTAGACATAAAATAAATAAAATTATTTATGACACAATAATGATGCAGTGTTTACCTCATTAATGAATGATTTAAATAAATAAGATTATAAATACTAAGAGAATATCCAAAACTGGTCCAATTTTTATTGGATGATTTTATTTCTAACATGAGTCATTTTATATTCTACTTTAAGGATTTTTGGACATTTTGAAATCCAAGATAATTTTATAATAAAATAATTGTTTCAAAATTTCCTAAAGAGACCATCATCCCCCTTATAAAAGAACACTACTTATAACCCATTAATCACACATCTCAAACCCCTTGGATCATACAAAATCAACCTAAATAATCTCCCCACATCCCTCTCCTCCTCCTAGAAGCCTTACCTTAGGTAGATGGCTCTTCAAGTCAGCCTTTTTTCTTCTAACCAAAGAGAGATACCCAATTTAAAGGTAACATCTTCTTTTAAGTTCTTTTCTTTTATTTTACATCTCCAACCCCCTAAAATCTTTTTATTAATTTATTTTATAACAAAACAAGTATCCTAAATATACTAGGTTGTTTTTATGACAAGTATTCGAACTACACATACACACACCTCCATCTAATGGCTAAAGAACATACTGTTTCGGTGGACAACAAACTACTGCCTGATGAAATGATGATTGTTCAATTATCTCCAACCACCTCTCATTGTGGAAATTATGATTGAAATCTATTTATATTGTATATATATTATATTTATATTTCCTCTAGGCTTCTATATTTTTTATTTATATCATACCTTTATGGTTTCCATTTTGGGTAAACGTGATAATTTCATTTGAGGAAGCACTACCACAAAACTGGGCAAGGTATGCGCCTGCCTTTATCAGCGCTAACAGTAAAGAACTGATAAAGGGTCGGGCCTTTATCATCGCTAACAAAAGAGCTGATAAAGGTACACTTTATCAGCACTAAATCAAGCACTGATAAAGGTGTACCCTTTATCAGCGTTTTTTTAGCGCTGATAAAGGCATTCCCTTTATCAGTGCTTTTTTAGCGCTGATAAAGGATTGCCCCTTTATCAGTGCTTTTTTTAGCGCTGATAAAGGGCTTATTTATCAGTGCTAAAAAAGCTCTGACAAAGGTTGTATTTATCAGGGCTTTTCATTTTAGCTCTGATAAATACACCCTTTATCAGCGCTTTTTACTAGCGCTGATAAAGGCTCACGCAGATTTGTTAAAAACCCACAGGTCCTCTTCCTCCTCCATGCACCCGGCCAAGCTCTCACGGAAGCCCTCCTCTATACCACTGCCGCCGCATCCTCCTCCTCCACCACCGCGGCCGCCGCCTCCTCCTTCTCCTCCTGCTCCGGTCACCGCCTCCTCTTCCTCCAGCCGCCTCCTCCTCCTCCTCCTCTGCTCCTCCTCCTCCTCCCCCTCCTCCACCATGGCCTCGTCCTCCTCCTCCTCCACCGGCGCTTCCTCCTCCTCCTCCTAGTCTGTGGCCTCATCCTCCTCCTCCTCCACCGGCGCCTCCTCCTCCTCCTCCTCTGCTGCCTCTGCCCTGCCTCTGCCCTGCCTCTACGCTGCCTCCATTGCCTCCGGTGCCTCCACTGTCGACACCTCCTTCTCCTCTGCCACCAAGTCCTCCTCCTTAAGGTGATTCAAATTGAATTTTCATGAATTAATTATGATTGGAATGGGTAAGTGTTTGGCCAACCGTTCTTCCTGTTGAATCTTCAGTTTCCATGGGTGGTTTGGGATTGTGGTTATGTTTTGATCCTGACTATGGGTTTTTTTTATGATTTCCCACTACTTCATTAGATTTATTTAGTTATTCTTATGTTTTGTTGTTTTAATTTAGTTCTTTTATTGTGATTTGATGTTGGGTTTTCCTTGATGGATGTTGTTCTTGTTTCTTGTAGACAATACCTCCTAGAAGGACCATGTAGAAGCATAGAGAGTGTGAACCAGAGTACCCCAAAGAGGAACCATCCCATTGATACAATTTTTTTTGGATTCAATGATTTATAATTTCAAAATAGTGGGTTAAATTTTTATCCATGATAATACATGAACTATGGACCACACTCAAGAATTTTCAAAGAATAATTCAGAGTTTTTCCTTACTGAAAAGAAATCCAAGTAATTTAAGGATTAGTTGGACTGTATCAAGTAGATCTTAGAGTTTTTGAAAACACCTAAGACATCTAAATTGTTATTTTTTGGTTCCTTTTTAAAATAATTTATTTGAATGTGGTGCGATTCAATGATTCTTTCTAAGAATAGAGATGATCTCGCTTTTACCACTTTCTAAGTGGTATTTCTTCAGAGGTTCTACCCATATACCTTGAGATTGATGAATGACTATGTGTTTTTAAAGATAGATTACGGTGGTCATTTAGTCTTGGATTATGCCACTATATTCCGTAATTTGGTTCATGTATCTCTTTATATCCCCACGAACGATTATCTTATGGCTATTAATTTTGAGATGGGTTTGAGGGAATATATCAGATTTATTCTTATTGTTCTAAGTCTACCAACCTATTTTTAGGTGTTTCCCAAGGTATTGATGTGAGAGGAATATTTTAATTGAAATATTGGTCTCAATGGTGTTCCATTAATGGGTGGTATCCATAGTTATTTTTGAGGATAAAATCTAAAGCACGATGAGTCTTAGAGAAGTAGTGGAAAGGGATTTAAGTAGTCTTTATAAACAGATTATGTGGATTCTATGGAAAATGGACCTATTTTTTTATCAGATTAGAAATGTGGGAAACATCTGGACTATTTTACCAGAGACTCTGAGGGCATTCCACCTATTTGGGTAGCCAGGGAATATCTTGTGATTTTGTCAATTGGCTCCTAATAGGAGTGGGGTAGGCTCCACTTTTTTAACGGCTCTTAGTTAAAATAAGAGGCTTCAAATGGTGTAGGATCACATCCTAAAATAAAGGGGGGTTCTTAATAGGGAAAAAATACATAGAAGAGTCTAATCCAGAAAAAATCAATGTAGTAGAGGTCATTCATGAGGACTCATAATCTTGGCCAACCACAATTCGAGGTAATTTTTTTTTAATTCTTCTATAGTAATGGTTTCATTTCAAAATGGTGAATCCTAGTCATTAAATTCACGTATTTTTTTATTACTTGGTTATGATGGCAGAGTTTATGAATTATTTCATGTATTTCCTAACCCTTTTGGGTAGGAAAAATGGTCATGTTTTCATGTTCTTTGAGAGTTGTGTTGTGGTACTTGGCATGGAGGACATTTCGGAATTCCATGTTTTGGACCTGGTCTTTTCCGACCTCATTATCGTCTTGGATTTTTTTATTGGATTTAGTGCACTAGATGACTATTATCACCATTGGGTTCAATTACTTACTCTTAACAGGAGATTCCATGTCTTTTATGGAGATTGTGATCTATAACCATGGAGGGTATGACAAGTTGCTTCTATTTTATTGTTCATATCATGTCATTTTTCCAAGGTTTTACTTGGGGTTGTTGAGAAGTGTTCTTTATGTGAAATTCCAGTGGTCATGGAAAAGTACACAAAATCATTTCTAGAGGACTTCATGGGATAACCTCCCCGATGAGTGTCTGTGTTTTCTATCTATTTGCTTCACAGGACGATCCAATTTTCCATTCCATCACATCATAAGGCTCTGGCCGATTTAGAGGAGCTAAAATATCAGCTAGAAGATATTTAGGGAAATGGTTCTATCTATATGATCATGTCACTATTGGATTTTCTAATTCTGTTTTCAATGAATTCATATCATAGCCTATTAATTTTAACAGTCTACCATAGTCATAGCCAGGTGACAGTAATGAATAATTACATATTGCCTATAATTGATGATTTTTTTGACCATCTTATAAGGTTCTATTGGTTTTTGAAAATTTTCTAGAGATCAGGGTACCAACAGTTGAGGGTTTGGGAAGAGGATGCTCAAAAGATAGATTTTTAAAGTCGATATGGAAATTTAAAGTATTTATGAATTCCATTTGGGATCACCAATGCTCTATCTATTTCATGGAACTGATGAACTAGATCTTTAATATCTTTCTAGACACCTCCATTTTCGTTTTTTAGAATACTTATTGGTGTATTACAATATATAGGAGGAGTACTCCGATAATATGGAGGTTTTTTTGGGTGTTTTTAGAGAGCTTTGTCTTTATTACAATATTATAAATTCCCCATATTTTGTTTAAGAGGTATTGTTTCATGGTCACATTATTTCCTTGGAAGGAGTTCTAGGTTATCCAGAAAAGGTTCGAGAAGTCATTTCTCCAAATCAGTCAAAGAATGTATTCAAGATCCACAACATTCTAGACTTAGTCATTTCATGGTCACATTATTTCCTTGAAGTATCTTGTTTTTTATCTAAATTATACTCATATTCCTTCTCCTTTAACCTATATACTCATCCTATGGATTTCAAATAGGATGAATATAAATAAAGAATGGATGAATGCCAATTGGTTGACACAAGAGTATGAAGAAGGCGTGAAAGAATTTATCAAGTTTGAAAAAGATCATGCATGTGACTCTTCTCAAATCCTTTGTCCGTGTTTACGCTGTTGTTATTCAAAACAAATTAGTCCAGATGAGTTGGAAGTACACTTGATCTGTCACGGAATAGATCAAAGTTATACATGTTGGAATAAACACAGGGAAACATCAAATGTAGGTAGTGACTGGGGTGACACTGCGTTTTATGGATCATCTGTTATGATTACAAACATGAACAATGAAGATGACCGTATGGAGGATGTGGTTACAGATGTGAATGATGATGAAGATCGTATTGGGAAAATGACAAGGACCTTCAAAGATGAACTTCATGATTTCCCAAAATTGTTTGAGAAGTTAAAAAGTTGTGCAAAGACGCCATTGTATGCTGGTTGCACTAAATATACAGCATTGTCAGCCGTACTGAAGCTTTATAATTTGAAAGCAGATAACGGGTGGAGTGATGACAGTTTTACGAAACTACTTGCCCTCTTGAATGACATGCTCCCAGAAGACAATGATCTCCCGAGACGAACATATGATGCCAAAAAAATGCTACGCTCTATGGGTATGATCTCTGAAAGAATACACGCCTGACCGAATGACTGTATACTTTTTCTCAAGGACCACAAATCACTTAAAGAATGCCCAAAGTGTGGTGCTTCTCGATACAAGAATGATGAATCCAGTCCTACTAAAGTTGTATGGTACTTTCCAATCATTCCAAGGTTTATACACCTATATGGATGTGAGGAGACTGCAGAACAATTAACATGGCATGAAGATACAAGAATTAAATATGGGATACTACGTCACCCGACAGACTCTCCTCAGTGGAAGAGAATCGATCATGAGTATCCTGAATTTGGAAATGAGTCGTGAAACCTTCGTCTTGCATTATCTATAGATGGAGTGAATCCTTTTGGTTTTCAAAGCAATAGTCACAGTACATGGCCGGTTATGTTGATAAATTATAACTTACCACCGTGGTTATGCATGAAATGAAAATTCATCATGTTATCTATGCTTATATCAGGACCAAAACAACCGAGTAATGATATTGATGTTTATTTAGCTCCATTGATCGAAGATTTGAAATTATTGTGGGATTCAGGTGTTACATTGTATGATGCTTATAGAAAGGAAGATTTCACTTTGAGAGTCATGTTGTATGGGATGATAAATGACTTCCCTGCTTATGGAAATTTTTCAGGATATAGCATTAAAGGAACTCAAGGCTGTCCCGTTTTCGAAGAAGGTACACAATCAATTAGGTTGAAACATTCATCGAAAACTGTGTTTCTAGGACATTGCAGATTTCTACCGCGACGACATAAGTACCATTCTTGGAAGACATCATTCGATGGAAGTTCATAAGAACGTACAACACCGTCTCCACTAACAGGCGATCAATTGGTTGAGAAAGTTAAAAATGTGGACACTACTTTTGGTAAACCGGCATCGAAAAACCTTACGAAAATCGGTTGGAAAAAGAGATCAATTTTTTTTGAATTAAAATACTGGAATTGTTTGTATGTAAGAAATTTTATTGATGTTATGCATGTAGAAAAAATGTATTTGACAGTGTTATCGGTGCGTTTCTAAATATATCTGGAAAAACAAAAGATGGAATTAAGGCTGGGTTGGACATGGTTTATATGGGAATACAAGAAGAGTTGGCACCAGTGAATGGTGAAAAACGAACATTTCTTCCTCCTGCTGCTTACACTCTTTCTAGGCAAGAGAGATATCATTTTTGCAACTTCTTGAATGATGTAAAGGTTCCAGAGGGGTATTCGTCAAATATCAGTAACCTTGTGTCATTGATCGACTTGAAGTTAAAAGGTCTGAAATCACATGACTGTCATGTTTTGATGCAAAATCTCATTCCAGTTGCTTTATGTTGCATTTTTCCCAAGAATGTCCACCATACATTAACGAAACTGTTTTTCTTCTTCAAAGCTATATGCAGCAAAGTTATAGACCCGGCGAAATTTCCAACTATGGAAAAAGAAATTGCCGTCATATTATGTGAATTAGAAATGTTCTTCCCGCCTTCATTTTTTGATATGATGGTTCATTTGTTGGTCCACTTGGTGAGAGAGATTCGACTATGTGGTCTTGTACATTACAGACAGATGTACCCCATTGAATGGTATATGAAGATTTTGAAAGGGTATGTCAAAAATCAAAGTCGGCCAGAGGGTTGTATTGCAGAGCGATATATTGTTGAGGAAGCCGTTGAATTCTGTACCGAATACTTGTCTGGTGTGGAATGCATTGGATTACCGAAATCTCGTCACACTTGGCGGCTTGAGGGTGAAGGAATTTCTGGAAGAAAAGTTTTCAACATCAATATTACATATCGGGAGCAGGCCCACCTTTATGTTTTGCATAACAGTTTTGACGTTGACCCATATGTTGAAATCCACAATGAAATTCTTAGGCATTTGAATCCATCAAGGGATGAAAAATGGATATCAGAAACACATAATCGACAGTTTATAGGATGGTTTCGAGATCATATTTTTAAGAAGTCAGATGAAAATCCAAAGTCAATTTCGGAACGACTTCGATGGCTAGCCGGAGGACCAAGTGTGTCTGCATTATCATACCATGCTTATGTAGTTAATGGTTATAAATTTTATACTAATGAACATGATGAAGACAGTACCATGTAGAATAGTGGGGTTAAACTTGTGGCTGAAGCGATGCATGTTTCCGGTGCTAAGGACAGAAATCCAATTCATGAGAATATGTCATACTTTGGCATCATCAAATAGATACGGGAGTTGGATTATACGGAATTTCAAGTTCCAATATTTCTATTCAAGTGGGTTGATAACAAGAGTGCTATTAAAATAGATGATTTGGGATTTGTGAAAGTTGATTTCAGTAAGGAAGTGGAGAAAGATGAACCATTTATAATGGAATCACATGCAGTGCAAGTATTTTATTTTCCAGATCCCACAAACAAAAACTGGTCAATTGTTCTATTATCGACCAAAACAGCTGAAGGGTCAGATGAAAATTCAACGGAAGATGACCCTTTCATTGGGACATCGCAATAATTTCGTAGTGGTCCCAATGTAGACGACGTTTTGTATGCTAGAGGAGACCACAATGAAGGGATATGTATAGTTGATAGAGGGGTCAAATCCCTTAATCCTTTTAAAAAAAGGGAGTTCAATAATAAGGTTATTGATTTTTATTGTAATATAGATTGTGTTACATTATGTTATTATCTATTCGCTGCTGCTTTTATGTGATCTAAATTAAATTTTAAACCAGTTCTGTAGATAATGACTTCTTCACCTGCTGATGCACCCAATCCTGAGACACAACACGTATCTCAACCTATTGTAGCTGGTCCCACTGCTAAGAGACAACAGGTCTCTCAACCTGTTGCAGCTGGTCCCACTACTGATGTACAACAGGTCTCTCAACCTATTGCAGCTGGTGTCCGTGCCGATGCTAGCGCTTTGGAGATACATAATGATGATGCAGAAACTGAGGAAATGGTAGGCGATGAAACCCCAACGACACAAAAAAAACAGGTGTGCCGTAGTTTGACAGTTTTAGCAAAAATCCTTAAGGAAAAAGAAAAAGGCATCAAATATTTGGTGGGATGGAATAATCTAGGCCATCATGTAAACCCCAACAAAGCCATGTTTAGTAGCTACATTGGAATCGTCACTCGAAAACGCGTCTTGATTGACGTAGAGTCGTGGCACCATGTTGTCAGTGGGTTGAAAACATTAATGTGGGAAGAGATTACGGTAACATTACGATATCATCTATTTAATTTATTAAAATAAAATAAAATATTGAAATATTGTCTAACCCTTCATCATCTCTTGCAAAGTGCATTTATAGTAGATGTTTCGCACAAAGAATATGTTTTCAGACTGTCAGGAAGGATTCATAGAGGCTTTCACACCATTTTAACGAAACATCATTTTAAAGATTTCGAAGGGAAAATCAAGCTGCACCCGCCTCCTCTTTATGCACACTTGATATCCCAAGGAATGTGGGATGTGTTTTGCAACCGTCGTGTGGAACAGAATTTTCAGGTACAATGTCTTTGGTTACACGTTGTGTAACATTTCTTGTATTCATCACGTTGATTGATAGGTTTTTATTTATGAAATAGAAACTGAGTGCTGAAAATAAAGAACGGGCAGCAAAACCAGCATACCCCTACCGTAAAGCAAGGTTGGGGTACGCTTTAATTGAAAAACAATTGGTATGTATTTTAAAAGTACTGTAATAATTTTATGTGACATAAAACAACACTGTAACCATGTTTTTCTGTTTATATTCATATTGATGAATCAAAATCTCAAGTCACTTCCATTCCACGCCATGTGCTATGGAAGGAGGCTCGTGTTAATAAAGAGGGGAAGCTGATAGATGAAAACACACAAAAAGTGTGGGAAACATGTGTAAGTATGACATAATATAAACTTGTTTTTCTTTAAATCACTATTACATAACGATGCTTACTTATTTTTTCATATTTTCTATTTGACATAGTCACAGGAATCAACAACACCCACACCGGATGCAGACATACTTTCAACAGCCTTAAAACAGCCAGAATAGTATGGCCGTGTCAGAGGTGTGGGTTTTGGGGTGTCACCCCGGACATATTTTCAGAAAAAAAAACTAGAGGATGAACAAACTAAAGAATTTCATGTAATTATAGATAAGGTAGCTACCCTTGAAGAACTAATCCAATCTCAGGTAGAACTGATAAAGAGTTTTATGGAGGAGAGGCGAAGAGAACAAACAACTCAAGAATAACCCCCGCGAGAAGATCCACCCCTCACCAGCTTTGAGGCGAACCATTCCCCTCAAAGACCTGACTTAACTGAGGAAATCAATGTTATAATATTCGTTTTTTTGATAAGTGAATCACATAGACACTGATACCTTTCATGTAATGATATTCTGAAGGGTGAAAATGACTATGATTTATATCTGTCAACTCCCACCCATCGCCTTGTAGCGAGGGCTACAGTGTTTTATAAGCAGAATGACATGCTACACTCCAGACCACTTCCAACCGGTCATGTAAAAGTGTCGATTAACGTAGCTCATGAGCCGAGCGCTGAGATACCCATGCCAAATGACGATGACGACATTCATACGGTGGAAAAATCTGTTGGAACATTCGTTGCATGGCCATCGAATCTTGTAAAAAAACATGTCGAGCAGGAGGTATTCATTTCCAGTTCATTTTTCAAGCAAAACCTTTAACATTAAATTAGAAAATGGCTGAACTGATGAATGTTATTATAGAAGGATAAAATGGAGAAGATAAAACGAAAGAGCGGCTCCAACATTGGATCAACCAACCAATCAAAACGATCTACTGAGAGGGAGTTCACCCCGCCCGTTCTATATCCACATTTAATATCATTGCAAGCTCATGTAGGTACGAAAATGAAAGACGACAAGAGTCATACAATTGTTTGTGAAAAAGATATGTACAGAGAGGAAACAATAGATTTCGTTAGTGCAGACGCTGTTTCTGAGATCATCACATACGACTGGCTAGGCGCCTCAGTTATAAATGTATACATGAGGTATGTTTTCATGATTTGATTTTACAGAAGCTGATATACTTTGATAATTATGGATAAATACATCTCATATTTTTCACAGGAGTATATATGAAAAACAATTGAAGGGATTTTCCCATTAATACAAATTTGGACTTGTTAGTCCTTACACCATTTCTACACAACAAACAGAAATAGATTCTAATTTTCAGGCTGAATTGATGTCAAATCTGCTCAGAACGTTTCAAAGAAGAATTACGACTGACATGCTCTTTTTAATACCAATGATGCAAGGGTAAAACTCTACATTTTAATCATATCAATAATATTTTCATTTCTATCAGTACTTATTTCTTTTTGTGTTTTTAGGTAACATTGGATGCTCATTGCAGTGAATTTGGATACTCCAAAGATTTATTTTCTGGATTCACTGCATGGATATCCAACTAAACGACCACATATGATGGTGATTTTAAATTTGTAAAACACTAGATCCAACATTTTATAACTAAATATCTAGTTATATTATTTATATTATCTTTTAATGAGGATTTTGTTATGATAGGGCGGTGTATGAAAATCGTCTAAAGGATGGAATGAATCCAGGGAATAAGGACGACAATGCCCACAAGATCTACAAATGGAGAAGTATCTAGGTATATATAATTATATTTCACTATCCAAATACATGTCAAAACAAATTTCTTATTTTTCTCGATGTTTCTGCAGTGTCCAAAACAAAAAAATGACAAGGACTACGGTTATTATGTTTGTAAATTTATGAAAGAGATCATATTTCATGAACAAACTAGCATCCCTGAAAAGGTATTTTTGAAAATAATTACTACTTTATTTAAAATAATTATTAATCCTGTAACACCCCGAGATTTTATGAAAAATATTATTAATGTATTCTACACCAAGATTACCTTGCGCTATATGCAACACCGTATTAGCTTGCAGTATACGCAACACTATTCTTGGACCGTGTTACACACAATTTTGATAATAGTTATTCTACGCAACATTGGGTATATATATATATATATATATTAAATGTATAAATGAAATATGGTTGGATTATGTTATACGAAACATTGAAGGATTCTTTCATAACACGCAACCCTGACTTGGCTTGCATTACACGCAATCGCGACCTTCCTCGATAGCGTGTGTTGTACGCAATACCGGGTTTTAATAAACAATGTTATATTATTATAATATTGTCATGAACTAGCCGTTATTAATAGTATTAACTAAATTTTGAATTTTATAACATTATTATTCATCTTACACATTTCTAGAACATGGTATAAGAACAGAATAAATTTTTCGGGTAAAATAAGTATTTTTCAAAAAATGCAGTTTTGCCGCCTTTTGATGGCGTACCCACTTTAAATCTAGTTTTTGACATGTTTATATGTTCAATTTGACAAAATAAAATTCTTCTTTTGAATCAGGATGTAAAAATTTACATTAGATAATGTTTTGATATTTTTCCGATAACTTTCATATTTTAATGAATAGTAAAAACACGCTATATTTTAATTAAAAACAACTTTTTTCATCGTAATATCTTATGTGGTTAAATTATAATATTGAATGGTTTTAAAGTATAAATAGAATATATTTTTACCATTTAATATAATGTATGTCATTAGCAATGATTTTACTTTGAATTCGTTGGTTAAATCAATTCAATCTTTTGCAATGTTTTAAACAAAAACCCGTTTTTATTCGACAACGGGATTAATTTTAATTTAATTTCTGAAACTTCTGTGTATGGAATTTTAAAAAATGGATTCCATATTTGGAATCAGTGGGTCCAAATTATGTTAATAAGCTACTTTTTATTTTTGGGAATTATGAATAGTAACTACGGTAAATTTTATTTACCATAGTTAAAGGTAAATCGGGTAATTAAGGGTAAATATAATATTTTAAAATTACCCTAAAAAATGTAAAAATCCTATTGGATGACTAAAAGTAGACCCATATCACCTAAGGGTCGGATTAGAATCATTTAATGAACATTTTTCCATGAAAATAACTTAATTATTATTAAAACCAAAGAAAGTGACAACATGTCACTCTCTTAAATTTTATAAGTATATTAATTTTAATTTAGTGATAAACTTCATGAAACTTCGAACATGAATAGTCTACAGAAAGATAATGAAATTATCTACATCATATAAATTTATTTATAATTTTTAGGGATTAAATAATTATCATTAATTATGACACAATAGTGATGCAGAAATTGTTTATCTAGTGAAAAATCAAGAATAATGTTTTTTTTAAACTAATAGTGACCATAAAATGCACAAATACCTAACCAAAACTTATTGGACATGTAAATTTAAACCATAAGCATCCAATGGTCGAATATTTGACCATTTGGAGCCTTATAAAAGCGATTATGACACTTATATTATTTTATTTTAAATGATGCCAAAGTTGTCACCTTCATAATTTAATAAATATAACAATTTAAATATTGTGATTTTAAGATGATAAATTCGAGTAAAAGTATTATTGTGAAAGGTAATATATTTATCTTCATCATAGAATTTTATTTAAAATTTTTATACAACAAATAAGTATATTAAATAATTATACAAAAATGATGTAGTAATTATTTTATTAAGAGATAAACCAAATAAATGGTTTTAAAAATAATAAAATAAATATTATATGAACTATTTAATGTGATACACTAATTTTATTGATACAGATGACCTTTTATTAATATATTAAAGCTTTTAGTTCGAACATATCTTCTGTATATATTTTATTTAAATTCAAATAAATGAATAGTGTCAAAATTGACACTATTGTTATTTTACAAAAATAACATATTATAAAATTGTTTAAAAATCACAAAAATATTTAAAAATTATAAATTTATATTTATATGGTCTATAATGTTATAAAGTAAACAATTATGGAAAATTCACAACAAATAAGTAATTATTTGTTATAATTTAAAATTTAGAATTTTATTACCACAAATAAACTTAAATAGATTAAATAAGGATAAATCAAAATGATAAGGTTTAAAATAAGAGCCAAACATGTCTAAATTTGATTGGTTGATGAGATTACAACCTTATCTTATCTAATATTCGAATATGAGTCATTTTTTGAGGTTATTAAGTGGGGTTAGATTTATTATAAATTAATATTTTTAAGAATTCCAAAGGTGCCCCTCTCCTCCCTTATAAAAGGACACCTCCTCCCCCTCCTCCTCGCACCAATTTGAGCACTCAAGCTCAGCCAACCCCTGCCATTTTCCCTTCTCCACTTCCCTAGAAACATCCTAGAGGTTCTGGTCTTCCTCAAAGACCAATTTTAGTGCCCTAAGAGGAGGTCTCAAAGAGGTGCTTCAAATAAGAGGAGCTTCGGACACATACAAAGCTAATCGGACCTAAGGTAAGGGAAATATCACAATCTCATTTTTATCCGAGATTGTTTATTCGTAAGTATTTACTGGGGTGTATTTTATCATCCACATCCATGTTTCATCAATATGTAATATTATTTACATCCACCTACAATTGTTTAAATCCATTTTTACCCTTCGATGAGTTTTTAGTAATATCTATGAAAGGAATCTTTTGTCGTACGAGGTACTTTTTGACTTTTCCGACAAAAGTAAGAAGAATGATTTTTTTTTATACGGCATGAATGGATTTTTAAAACATTATTTCCAAGAAGCTTCCTTTAAAAGTTTTCAAGATTATTTTTAATCAAATTCTTTTATTTTAAAGTTTTATGACATGTTATGAAAGAAAAAATGTTTTCGAAGAAGAAAGGATATATTCCTCAAGAATGGAGTTCAAGTGTTTTATCAAAATTATTTTCCATCTAAGATAATAAAGGGTTCTATTTTTATCCCTATTATTACATTGATTTGATCATGTTGTGATGGAAGTATTTTTATGAATTCCTTTATCTTATATAAATTGATTTATGATGTCCTGATGTTTCAAGAATACCATTTTTGTTACATGTGTTATGAGATGATGTATGTTTTATGATTATGTGGCACACATAAGAAAGGATTCATTATAAGATGGGTGGGACCTATATCTCCCTCCAATGCATTGGGTAAAGATTTTATATCTCATGAGATAGACATGGCTGGAACGGAAGGTTATTTCGGTTCAGTGATACAGGACTGAAACGAGGAGTGAACTCGGTTCAGAAAGGGACTTTGTCCACTAAGATAGTCTTGCCAATGAGTCATGACTAACAAGAAATGATTTTCCAAGATTATGTGTGCATGCCACAAAGTTTCAAGTTTCATGTTATGATTATGGTGATCTCATTTTCACTTCTATGATTTGTTCCATGTTAAGATATTATGATCTCTTTTGCAGGTTATGATTTTCAAAAAGATATGATATGATTTTTATTTCTTTTGTATACCCTTACTGAGCATTTGAGCTCACCCTTTTATGTTTTCTTTTCCCCAGGATATAAAGAAAGGTTTTAGGTAAAAAAAAGGGGAAGATCTTTATGGGAGATATTGATGATCTTTCACCACGATTAGAAGATTACGTTCCGAGTTTCCAAAGACACTAAACTATTACGATCCTTGTGTGTGTGTGTTTTTGTTATGTACTAAGTATTCCGCAAAAGTAATGTAAAGTCCATGTACGTCAGGCTTCGGGTCTCTACAGTTGGTATCAGAGGAAAGGTTTAGTCAACCTTTGGAAACTAGGATGCGAAAACGTTAGTGAGATCCCTAGAGATATTTCTAAGGTATGTCTAGGGATGTCCCTAAGGTTAAGTATACGTATCGGTTATAGTACTAGAACTACGCTAACGATCATAGAATTAAACCTAAGATGTTAGATGTTCAAGGTACTCCCCCTTTATTATGTTGTTTTCCCTAGCATGATTTTTGCCTCTCACGCTATTCTTTTTGGGTTTTAGAAAATGGCTGGAAACAAGGTGATTCACGATAATGGAGGAAATGATGGACAATGGAATGATATTCTTTATGAGAAACCAAATGAAATGGGATTTGGAAGTCCAAACATCATTATTATGCCGAATCAGCAATCTCATAATATGATCAATAAAGTAAAATTTGGTCAGTTTCCTGACTCGGCTAATAAGAGAAAGATGGAGTTTCATGATGATCATAGAGGAAAGAAAGTTCAATTTCCCCTATGTAAATCATGTGGGAAGAGGCATCAAGGAGAATGTTTCAAAGGAATTGGAAGATGCTTTGGGTGTGGAAAAGAAGGACACAAAGCCAGTAAGTGCAAAGGAAAAGGTTCAGTTAATACCAGGGATGAGGATAATGGTATTGCTACGACATCAAAAATGGTTAAGTGTTTTAAATGTGGAATGTATGGGCATTATGCAAACAAATGCCCTAAGGGAAAGACTCATGAAGAGAATCAGTATGGTCATATGGGAAGTATTTATGTGGATGATGATGAAGAGACTACCAACGGTATGTGACATGAAAGAATTGTTGAAGCTCGGTCAATGGTTTAAGAATGTAGTGGAATGATTACATGTTTATCATGTGTAATGTTTTATAAGTAATCTCATGGTACTATGGAATAAAGAGACATGTAAGGATTGTAACATTGTTGTCTGATTAATGTTACCAGTATCCATGAAAGGTTATTCAGATATTTTTGGAATGAAGATGATATGCGCATAATGAAGGGATAAGGGGAAAATGAAATGTTTGACAGTATTCATGAGCTCATGATTGATATAAGGACTAAGTGATATCATGGTTTGAGTATATAGAATTTTGAGGATTTCGGTATGTGAAAAGTGTTAACTTTTAACTGCATTCAAGTTTTCACTAAGGTTCAATGGGTATTCAAGAGAGTACAAGATTAAGGCCTTTGATTGTTTGGAATGTGACCAACAAGATATATCTTATGATATATGGGGATCAATGATGGTATTAAATCTCTGGTAATCGTTTTCACTATGTTATGAGAATGGACTGCAGTATTATGAGCCTAATGATTGGAATGAATTATGTTGGACATAAGTTAGTATTGTTTAAGGATAAAAGTTTTTTTTCGATATTATTGATGGGATGTTATAGTAATATAGTTTTATAAAAAGGACAACCTGCAGGACGGGCGACAGCCCATCGCTTCGGACAAGGCTGTGGGAATCGAACCCACAACCGAAGTGCGACCGGCCTTTATCGCCTACCACTGACCTACAGGAAGTCCCTGTTTAGTAGAAAACTAGTTTTATTATATTAAGCAGTATGATATGTAAAGTATAAGTTCATTTTAGGAACCATATATGATTAATCTCACTATAGATCGACTTATGTATATAATTTTTGCTAACCTTTTGTTTGAGACAGATGGAATGACCCGTCATTCTATCACATGATCTGCTAACACTACACGAATAACAAATTCAACTTCATTTATTTAAGAGATGAAGTGGAAATTGTTCAAGGCATGAACAATAGTGAGATTTTACCAAAATAAAGTAAGTATTTATTGTAATTCAAATTTTCAACTTTAGGGAAATGATCTTGAAAACCAAAAATGTTGTCCTAGTGCCCTTATATCCGATGAATCAGATGGTACCCTAGATCATCACAAATTTATGCTTTGTGATTGCTAGCTTTTCCATAGCCATGTTCTCTACCACTCTCCATCAGAACATGATGATTTGATTTCTCTTCCATATCCATATTTTCACCTATGTGGAAACCTAGTGATTAGTTTATTTGGGTAACCGTTACGTTTCATACTTTTGTTTTTTAAAGATAAGTTTGGGTATTCCTTTTTACGATGTGGGTTTCTATCAAAGAAACTTTCAAATAGTAAACCATTTATAACCCCGATGAATTTCGAGGGCGAAATTCATTTTAAGGGGGGTAGAATGTAACACCCCGAGATTTTATGAAAAATATTATTAATGTATTCTACACCAAGATTACCTTGCGCTATATGCAACACCGTATTAGCTTGCAGTATACGCAACACTATTCTTGGACCGTGTTACACACAATTTTGATAATAGTTATTCTACGCAACATTGGGTATATATATATATATATATATATATTAAATGTATAAATGAAATATGGTTGGATTATGTTATATGAAACATTGAAGGATTCTTTCATAACACGCAACCCTGACTTGGCTTGCATTACACGCAATCGCGACCTTCCTCGACAGCGTGTGTTGTACGCAATACCGGGTTTTAATAAACAAGGTTATATTATTATAATATTGTCATGAACTAGCCGTTATTAATAGTATTAACTAAATTTTGAATTTTATAACATTATTATTCATCTTACACATTTCTAGAACATGGTATAAGAACAGAATAAATTTTTCGGGTAAAATAAGTATTTTTCAAAAAATGCAGTTTTGCCGCCTTTTGATGGCGTACCCACTTTAAATCTAGTTTTTGACATGTTTATATGTTCAATTTGACAAAATAAAATTCTTCTTTTGAATCAGGATGTAAAAATTTACATTAGATAATGTTTTGATATTTTTTCGATAACTTTCATATTTTAATGAATAGTAAAAACACGCTATATTTTAATTAAAAACAACTTTTTTCATCGTAATATATTATGTGGTTAAATTATAATATTGAATGGTTTTAAAGTATAAATAGAATATATTTTTACCATTTAATATAATGTATGTCATTAGCAATGATTTTACCTTGAATTCGTTGGTTAAATCAATTCAATCTTTTGCAATGTTTTAAACAAAAACCCGTTTTTATTCGACAACGGGATTAATTTTAATTTAATTTCTGCAACTTCTGTGTATGGAATTTTAAAAAATGGATTCCATATTTGGAATCAGTGGGTCCAAATTATGTTAATAAGCTACTTTTTATTTTTGGGAATTATGAATAGTAACTACGGTAAATTTTATTTACCATAGTTAAAGGTAAATCGGGTAATTAAGGGTAAATATAATATTTTAAAATTACCCTAAAAAATGTAAAAATCCTATTGGATGACTAAAAGTCGACCCATATCACCTAAGGGTCGGATTAGAATCATTTAATGAACATTTTTCCATGAAAATAACTTAATTATTATTAAAACCAAAGAAAGTGACAACATGTCACTCTCTTAAATTTTATAAGTATATTAATTTTAATTTAGTGATAAACTTCATGAAACTTCGAACATGAATAGTCTACAGAAAGATAATGAAATTATCTACATCATATAAATTTATTTATAATTTTTAGGGATTAAATAATTATCATTAATTATGACACAATAGTGATGCAGAAATTGTTTATCTAGTGAAAAATCAAGAATAATGTTTTTTTAAAACTAATAGTGACCATAAAATGCACAAATACCTAACCAAAACTTATTGTACATGTAAATGTAAACCATAAGCATCCAATGGTCGAATATTTGACCATTTGGAGCCTTATAAAAGCGATTATGACACTTATATTATTTTATTTTAAATGATGCCAAAGTTGTCACCTTCATAATTTAATAAATATAACAATTTAAATATTGTGATTTTAAGATGATAAATTCGAGTAAAAGTATTATTGTGAAAGGTAATATATTTATCTTCATCATAGAATTTTATTTAAAATTTTTATACAACAAATAAGTATATTAAATAATTATACAAAAATGATGTAGTAATTATTTTATTAAGAGATAAACCAAATAAATGGTTTTAAAAATAATAAAATAAATATTATATGAACTATTTAATGTGATACACTAATTTTATAGATACATATGACCTTTTATTAATATATTAAAGCTTTTAGTTAGAACATATCTTCTGTATATATTTTATTTAAATTCAAATAAATGAATAGTGTCAAAATTGACACTATTGTTATTTTACAAAAATAACATATTATAAAATTGTTTAAAAATCACAAAAATATTTAAAAATTATAAATTTATATTTATATGGTCTATAATGTTATAAAGTAAACAATTATGGAAAATTCACAACAAATAAGTAATTATTTGTTATAATTTAAAATTTAGAATTTTATTACCACAAATAAACATAAATAGATTAAATAAGGATAAATCAAAATGATAAGGTTTAAAATAAGAGCCAAACATGTCTAAATTTGATTGGTTGATGAGATTACAACCTTATCTTATCTAATATTCGAATATGAGTCATTTTTTAAGGTTATTAAGTGGGGTTAGATTTATTATAAATTAATATTTTTAAGAATTCCAAAGGTGCCCCTCTCCTCCTTTATAAAAGGACACCTCCTCCCCCTCCTCCTCACACCAATTTGAGCACTCAAGCTCAGCCAACCCCTACCATTTTCCCTTCTCCACTTCCCTAGAAACATCCTAGAGGTTCTGGTCTTCCTCAAAGACCAATTTTAGTGCCCTAAGAGGAGGTCTCAAAGAGGCGCTTCAAATAAGAGGACCTTCGGACACATACAAAGCTAATCGGACCTAAGGTAAGGGAAATATCACAATCTCATTTTTATCCGAGATTGTTTATTCGTAAGTATTTACTGGGGTGTATTTTATCATCCACATCCATGTTTCATCAATATGTAATATTATTTACATCCACCTACAATTGTTTAAATCCATTTTTACCCTTCGGTGAGTTTTTAGTAATATCTATGAAAGGAATCTTTTGTCGTACGAGGTACTTTTTGACTTTTCCGACAAAAGTAAGAAGAATGATTTTTTTATACGGCATGAATGGATTTTTAAAACATTATTTCCAAGAAGCTTCCTTTAAAAGTTTTCAATATTATTTTTAATCAAATTCTTTTATTTTAAAGTTTTATGACATGTTATGAAAGAAAAAATGTTTTTGAAGAAGAAAGGATATATTCCTCAAGAATGGAGTTCAAGTGTTTTATCAAAATTATTTTCCATCTAATATAATAAAGGGTTCTATTTTTATCCCTACTATTACATTGATTTGATCATGTTGTGATGGAAGTATTTTTATGAATTCCTTTATCTTATATAAATTGATTTATGATGTCATGATGTTTCAAGAATCCCATTTTTGTTACATGTGTTATGAGATGATGTATGTTTTATGATTATGTGGCACACATAAGAAAGGATTCATTATAAGATGGGTGGGACCTATATCTCCCTCCAATGCATTGGGTAAAGATTTTATATCTCATGAGATAGACATGGCTGGAACGGAAGGTTATTTCGGTTCAGTGATACAGGACTGAAACGAGGAGTGAACTCGGTTCAGAAAGGGACTTTGTCCACTAAGATAGTCTTGGCAATGAGTCATGACTAACAAGAAATGATTTTCCAAGATTATGTGTGCATGCCACAAAGTTTCAAGTTTCATGTTATGATTATGGTGATCTCATTTTCACTTCTATGATTTGTTCCATGTTAAGATATTATGATCTCTTTTGCAGGTTATGATTTTCAAAAAGATATGATATGATTTTTATTTCTTTTGTATACCCTTACTGAGCATTTGACCTCACCCTTTTATGTTTTCTTTTCCCCAGGATATAAAGAAAGGTTTTAGGTAAAAAAAAGGGGAAGATCTTTATGGGAGATATTGATGATCTTTCACCACGATTAGAAGATTACGTTCCGAGTTTCCAAAGACACTAAACTATTACGATCCTTGTGTGTGTGTGTTTTTGTTATGTACTAAGTATTCCGCAAAAGTAATGTAAAGTCCATGTACGTCAGGCTTCGGGTCTCTACAAATCCTTTGTGTATTTATATTTTTTCAGTACTACTATGACTATTGCAAAAACTCCTATTCAGAAGATGATATAAATGTCTTTAGAAACGAATGGGCATCGTACCTGATGGAAGAATGTAAACAAATAGTAAAATGAAGGTGAATTACTAATACTTATGTTATCATTATATGGTAATTGATATCTCCCTTTACACTTATTGAGAATCTATGATCTCCCTTTATTTTGATTCATATCCTTAGATTAGTGAATTCCTACTACTTAGTTTGAAAATGACAAAAAACGTTGAAAAACAACACCTATGACATACGCCAAACCAAGGAAACGCATTCGGATTGTTTTAATACTTTAGAAAAATTATCCACGAGTCATTTGTGACGTGTACGAATCGACCGCACCTCAATCTGACACACAGTGTGACCGGTATGGCCAAAAGTGTCTGATATCAGTTTCAAATTGAGATAAACTTTGGAAAATAACACCAATGACATACGCCAAACCGAGGAAACGCATTCGGATTGTTTTGATACATTAGCAAAACAATCCACGAGTCATTTTTGACGTGTAAGAATTGACCGTACCACAATCCGACGCATGGTGTGACCGGTATGGCTAAAAGTGTCTTATATCAGTTTCAAATTGAGATAAACTTTGGAAGACAACACCAATGACATATGGAAAACTGAGAAAATGCGTTCAGATTGTTTTGATACTTTAGGAAAATGATCCACGAGTCATTTGTGATTTGTACGAATCAACCGCACCTTAATCCGACGCACCGTGTGACCAGTATGGCTAATAGTGTCTGATATCAGTTTCAAAATGAGATAAACTTTGGAAAACAACACCAATTCCATACGGAAAACCGAGAAAACACGTTCTGATTGTCTTGATACTTTTGAACAACAATCCATGAGTCATTTGTGATGTGTACGAATAGACCGCACCTCAATCCGACGCACGGTGTGACCGGTATGGCTAAAAGTGTCTGATATCAGTTCAAAATTCAGATAAACTTTGGAAAAAAACACCAATGACATACGCCAAACTGAGGAAATGCGTTCGGATTGTTTTGATACTTTAGAACAACGATCCAAGAGTCATTTGTGACGTGTACGAATCGATCGCACCTCAATCCGACGCACGGTGTGACCGGTATGGCTAAAAGTGTCTGATATCAGTTTCAAATTGAGATAAACTTTACAAAACAACACCAATGACATACACCAAACTGACGAAAAGCATTCGGATTGTTTTGATACTTTGGTAAAATGATTCACGATTCATTTTTGACGTGTAGGAATCGACCACACCTCAATCTGACGCACGGTGTGACCGGTATGCCTAAGAGTGTCTGATATCAGTTTCAAATTGAGATAAACTTTGGAAAACAACACCAATGACATATGCCAAACAGAGTAAATGCGTTCGGATGGTTTTGATACATTAGTACAACGATCCACGAATCATTTTTGACGTGTATGAATCGACCGCACCTCAATCCGATGCACGGTGTGACCGGTATGGATAAAAGTGTTTGATATCAGTTTCAAATTGAGATAAACTTTGGAAAACAACCCCAATGACATACTCCAAACCTAGAAAACGCGTTCGGATTGTTTTGATACTTTAGGAAAATGATCCACGAGTCATTTGTGACGTGTTCGAATCGAACGCACCTCAATCGACCGCACGGTGCGACCGGTAGGGCAAAAAGTGTCTGATATCAGTTTCAAATTGAGATAAACTTTGGAAAACAACACCAATGACATACGCCAAACCGAGAAAACGCGTTCGGATTGTTTTGATACTTTAGTAAAACGACCCACGAATCATTTGTGACGTGTACGAATCGACCACGCCTCAATATGACACACGGTGTGACCCATATGGCTAAAAGTGTCTGATATCAGATTCAAATTGAGATAAACTTTGGAAAACAACACCAATGACATACAGAAAACTGAGAAAACGCATTCGGATTGTTTTGATACTTTAGGAAAACGATCCACGAGTCATTTGTGATGTGTACGAATCGACCACACCTCAATCCGATGCACGGTGTGACCGGTATGGCTAAAAGTGTCTGATATCAGTTTCAAATTGAGATAATATTTGGAAAACAATACCAATGACATACTCCAAACCGAGGAAACGTGTTCGGATTGTTTTGATACTTTTGGAAAACGATCCACGAGTCATTTGTGACGTGTATGAATTGACCGCACCTCAATCCGACACATGGTGTGACCGGTATGGCTAAAAGTGTCTGATATTAGTTTCAAATTGAGATAACCTTTGGAAAACAACACCAATTACATACGCCAAACTGAGGAAACGATTTCGGATTGTTTTGATACTTTAAGACAACGATCCACAAATCATTTGTGACGAGTACGAATCAACCACACCTCAATCCGATGCATAGTGTGACCGGTATGGCTAAAAGTGTCTGATATCAGTTTCAAATTGAGATAAACTTTGGAAAACAACACCAATGACATACGCCAAACCGAGAAAACGCGTTCGGATTGTTTTGGTACTTTAGGACAACGATCTAAGAGTCATTTGTGACGTGTAAGAATCAACCGCACCTCAATCGACTGCACGGTGAGACCGGTATGGCTAAAAGTGTCTGATATCAGTTTCAAATTCAGATAAACTTTGGAAAACAACACCAATGACATACGCCAAACTGAGAAAATGTGTTCGGATTGTTTTGATACTTTAGGAAAATGGTCCACGAGTCATTTGTGACATATACGAATTAACCGCACCTCAATCCAAGGCACGGTGTGACCGTTATGGCTAAAAGTGTCTGATATCAGTTTCAAATTGAGATAATCTTTGGAAAACAACACCAATGACAAACGCCAAACCGAGAAAACGCATTCGGATTGTTTTGATACTTTAGGAAAACGATCCATGAGTCATTTGTGATGTGTATGAATTGATCGCACCTCAATGCGACGCACGGTGTGACCGGTATGGCTAAAAGTGTCTGATATCAGTTTCAAATTGAGATAAACTTTGGAAAACAACACCAATGACAAACAGAAAACTGAGCAAACACGTTCGGATTGTTTTGATACATTAGGAAAATGATCCACGAGTCATTTGTGACGTGTACGAATTGACCGCACCTCAATCCGACGCGCGTTGTGACCGGTATGGCCAAAAGTCTCTGATATTAGTTTCAAATTGAGATAAACATTGGAAAACATCACCAATGACATACGCCAAACCGAGCAAACGCGTTCGGATTGTTTTGATACTTTAGGACAACGATCGACGAGTCATTTGTGACGTGTACGAATCGACCGCACCTCAATTCGACCGACGCACGGTGTGACTGGTAAAGCTTTTCATTAGATAAAGAATCAGTATTTATTAAATGAGATAAATCAATCAAAAACATATGGATTTTACATTATTCCCTTTGAATGTTATGAAAATGAAAACTTTTGAGTTTAAAATTTCATATTTTAGTTTCACATTTCCATATTAATGTATTCTTTCATATTACTATTTTAATTTCTTTCATTTTTTCATCACTAACATAATATTTGTTTTCTTATATAGGTGAATTTTTTTCCTTGAGTTCGGATTCTTTGTTCAGCAACAAATAACGTCGAGAGCGGATCATGGATATCAAAGGATGAATCATGAATGTTTATAACTATTGTTGAATAATTGTAAATGTAACCATGTAAAACAATGTTTGAAATGTATATAGAAATGGATTTTTTTGTATTCATGATGTTAAGTAAATGTATATACAGTTGTTGGTCAAAATATTGGGTGCGGGTGCTATGGTGTGCAGGTGTGCATGTGCTACTTTGTGCAGGTATTCTGGTGTGCAGGTACTGTTTTGTAGGTGCAAGATATGGGTCCTTTATCAGAGCTTTTTTAGCCCTGATAAAGGACACCTTTAACAGCGCTAGAGGAGTGTTGATAAAGGAATCCTTTATGAGCGCTCTGTCAAGTGCTGATATAAGAGACCTTTATCAGTGCTAAAAGAAGCACTCATAAAGGGGTCCTTTATCAGCGCTCCGAGAAGCGCTGATATAGGAGACCTTTATCAGCGCTAAGAGAAGTGCTGATAAAGGCGGTCCTTTATCTGCATTTTTTTAGTGCTGATAAAGGTCTCCTATATCATCGCTTCTCAGAGCGCTGATAAAGGTGACCCCCTCTTTATCTACGCCGGCATTAACATCACTTTTCTAGTGCTGTTAATGCCGGTTTTTAGCGCTGATAAAGGGCCATGTTGTAGTAGTGAAGTGTGTACTACAGCCCCCTCAAAGTGATATGACTCGTTCATACCATACGTGGAATGTATACAGGATGGAGTTACATAAATTATATATATTATATTATATTGTAATTATAATATCACTATATATCATTACATGTTCATCTCAATAAAATATGAAATAGAAATGAAATTAGCGTTCATGCGTACGTATGACTTACCGTCTCCATGAACAGTGCATTTCGTTTCTTATCTCCAAATGTTATGTAATATTATAAATATATATATATATATATATATATATAATGTATATATATGATATATATGATATCTAAATAATGAATATCATTCTAGAGAAAATGTAAATTTTACCACATGAATAACTTTTAATTATTAGAAGTTCAATTTTGACTCAAGTACCAAAATATCGACAAAACGACCATTATTAAGTTAAATGATTACATAAAGTTTATAACCTGGTAATAAGTGAGTTAAAAGGAATAATAAACTTGAAAAATTTCCTTAAGAAATTAGAAATTAACTTTAGATTATTATTTAAGAGATTAAATAACTATTGAGTTAAGTCAGACACGAGGTAAGGGACTTCACCTCAATCTCCTTTAATTGAGGCATATTTTGATTTATACATGACATTATTCTATATGATGTATAAAACCCTATTTCATTTCATTTCATTCAAAGGAAATATTTTTTCTAAATTGAATTTTACTAAATGACAAGAAAAAAGAATGTTTTAACGTAAGCACTGACAACGACCTTTTCCGCCACTGCGAGTATTATTTGATATTTGGATTCCTTAATAAGAGGTAATGTTTTTAAAAGGAAAATAAATACCATATACTCTTTTACATATTTTGGAATTGAAAATGGCTTTGATAATGGATTTTTTATATCAATATATTTATATGACATATTGTGATTGAAGTATGGAAATTTTATCTTTCCTTTATATTTGTTTTATGTGTTTTTATTTTATAATGGTATTTGGACATTTGACGGGTGGTTACATGATAAAACATATGACGGTTGGTGATGCGATAAACTAGGATGGGTGGTTTCATTATAACCTCCAATGCATTGGGTATGGAATTCAACCAAATGGCTATTCCATTTATTGATATGTGTGGAAGTCGACTGTATGTTTATTCCATTTAAGTATGTTTATGTACCAAGTTACATTAATATGTTATGTTTTCTTTATATGGGTTTTATGGAAATAATTTGGTTACAAAAATGGTAAGGAATGATCTTTTATTCAATGAAGAGTCTTTACTACATCATAAAAGGGAAAAGTAATAATTCATGGTTTACTTATTCTTTTGAAAAACCAACAGTATTACTTCTTTGTATATCCCTTATTGAGATTTTTGTGCTCATTCAATGTTTTTGAATTGTTTTTCACTTGAATTAAAGTATATTAGGTTCCAGGATGGACCAAATAAAAGTCATTTTGTCTCAAACATGGAACTATACAAAACTCCTTCAAAAAGTTTTTTATGAAAAAAATGGAAACTGAGTCGAAGTTTTTAATTTGTAGTTTTTTAGATAACATGTATTAGTTATGGACTAACTCTATAAAACTATAAACTATAAAAGATCCTTAATGTGAATTATTCATTTTATTCAGGATTATGTAATGTTTTATGGTCAGGTCCTTATAGTTGGTATCAGAGTCCGATTTAGACAACTTTAGGTGTTAGAATATTGTTAAATTAATTTATGGTGAGATTAATATGATATAGAATTTATAGATTACCGTGTTACTTTGCCTAAGATATTTCTATGTTCAGAATAGTTTTCATAGAGGAAACATGGAAGCTATGTAGGGAAGGCATACAAAGGAGAATAACCTTCCAAATTAGCAACCTGATATGGCTAGAATCATAACTGAATAGTTTGTTGCTGTGATGGCACAGTTGAGTAGGGATATAAATGGTGGTGGTATCCATGCACATGATTAGCTAGAACAACCATAGAGTAACATGTCAGTAGTGAAGAATTTCATGAGGCAACATCCCCCATCATTCAGCGGATCATATGACCCTGTGCAAGCTGAAGGGTGGATTAAAGCACTAGAGAATATTTATGATCTCATGGGGTGTTCGGAGAATCTAAAGGTTAGTCTCGATGTTTACCATTTTGAAGGTGAAGCTGATCAGTGGTGGTTGATTGTGAAAAATATTAGGGATAATGAGGATATTGATTATATTTATTGGGATGAATTAAAAGGTATGTTTCTTGAGAAATTATTTCCTAAGGTGATTCATCTTAGGATGGAAAAACAATCCTTGTAATTGAGACAAGAGGATGATCAGTGGCTCCTTATGATGCAAAATTCACTTGATTGGGAAGGTATGCTCCAAATTTTATCTGAGATCTTGATAGTAAGATAAATCTATTTTACTCAGGACTGAACCCGTAATATCGAAGAACATTAACATCTATTGAATTAAAAAGGCATGAAAAACTTTTCATATGTGCCTAGAATGTAGAAATATTGATTTATAATGATTAGGTGTTCTAAGAGAACTAAAAAGAAGAATATTTCCAGTTGGATGGAAAAGAGAATGAATTCATCAAAGAATCCTGTAGTTAAGAAAATTAAATATCCACGTTGTGATAAGTGTGGTAAAAAGCATCCTGGAGAATTTTTATCAACGCCTACAAAGTGTTTCTGGTGTGGTAAGTCTGGTCATATTTCTCATAACTATAAGGAATATGGTCAATCATGTAATGAAAATCCAATGGTAATATGTTTTAAGTGCAATGAAATGGGTCATTATGAAAATGAGTGTCCAATGAAAAACTCAACTGAGGGAAAGCAGCAAGACTACAAGCAGGAATGGGTGGTGAAATCCTTTTCAACTATATAATCAGATGGTGGGACATCGAATAAAGTAGTATTAGGTTATTACCGGAGGTTTCATGAAAATTTTTCATGGTTATCTGGTCCAATAACTATGTTAACTCGAAAAGGTGTTAAGTTAATTTGGAAAAAATAATGTGATGATTGTTTTAAAGAATTGAAAAGAATATTGGGTAATTCTCTAGTTTTGGCACTACCATATAGAAATAGTGAGTTTGTTATCTATAGTGATGCTTCATTGAATGGACTTGGTTGTGTCCTTATGTAGAATGATTAGGTAATTTCTTATGCTTCACGTCAGTTGAATCCTCATGAGTTAAATTACCCTACACATGATTTGGAATTAGATTCTATTATTTTTGATTTAAAAATTTTGAGGCATCACCTGTATGGATTAAAATGTGAAATTTATACTGACCACAAAAGATTGAAGTATATATACTCCTTCAGAAATAATTGAAAATGAGACAGAGGAGATGGCTAGAATTAATCAAGGATTATGATCACACAATCCTTTACCATTCGGGAAAGGCAAATAAAGTGGAAGATGCTTTGAGTCAAAAAATTAATGTTATATTAACCATGCCACATTTGGAATGATATCCTCTAGTTTTTGATTTGACGAACTTGGGTATAGAATTTGTTGGAATAGCAAATTCGTCTATTTTGTTTCAGGTGTCAATGAAATCATCTCTATCAGACAGAATAAATCATGTGCAAAATGAAAACAGTGAGTTATAGAAAAAGTTAGATTTGGTTTAGATGGGTAATTTTCCTAAATTTGACATTGATAATGGTTGTGTTTTGAGGTTTGGGAAAAGATTATTCAGGCCTTGTGATTCAAAATTGAAGAATGAGTTGTTATGTGAAGATCATAATTCTCTATTTTTAGTTCATCCTGGAATTACTAAGATGTAGAGATATCTTCAAGAGTAATACTGGAGGGATGGAATGATAAGAGATATTGCTGACATTAATGTGAAGTGTTAGACTTGTGAACAGGTTAAAGTAGAGAGATAGTTACCAAAAGGAATGCTTCAGTGTTTACTAGTGCCAGAGTGGAAATTGGATAATATATCCATGGACTTCATCATTGGATTACTGAAGACATCTCGAGGTAATAATGCAAACTGGTTATTGTTGGTCAGTTGACTAAATCTTCGCATTTCCTACCTATTAGAGATACTTTGTCTCTAGATCAACTTTCTTAGTTTTATGTTAAAGAGATAGTCATTTTTCATGGAGTTCCCCTCTCCATTGTATCTGATCGTGATTTGAGGTTCACTTCTAACTTTTAGAAAGGTCTACAGAAGTCATTGGGTACTGAATTAAATTTTAGAATAGTTTTTCATCTACAATCAGATGGAAAGTTAGAATGAACAATTTAGACCATGGAGGATATGCTACGCGCTTGTTCACTAGATTACCATGGAAGTTGGGACCAATATCTTTCTTTGGTAGAATTTTCTTATAATAATAGTTTTGGTTCTAGTATACAGATGGCTCTATTTGAGTCATTATATGGGAAGTGATGTCAAACTCCAGCTTTTTGTGATGAAGTAGGTGAAAGGAAACTGATGGAACCATAATTGGTAAAAGAGATGGCATATAGAGTTCAGTTTATTCAGAATAACATGAGAACAACATAGAGAAGGCAGAAATGTTATACGGATAACCAGAGGAAAGATCTTTCTTTTGAGGTAGGTGATCATGTCTTTCTCAGAGTTTCTCCATGGAAAATTTTGATGCATTTTGGAAAGAAGGGAAAGCCGAGTCCGATGTTCATTGGACCCTATGAAATCCGAGATATGGTTGGATAAGTTTCCTATAGAGTGGATTTACCTCCATGTTTATCCCAGGTACATAATGATTTTCAGGTTTCAATGTTGAGAATGTATATTCCAGATCCGTCTCATGTTTTGAGACCAAAGGTAGTTCAGTTGGAAGAGAATCTCTCTTATGAGGAATAACCAGTTCAGATTCTTGACCGAAGAGAGAAAGTCTTTCAGAATAAGGTAATTCATTAGGTAATGGTTTTTTGGAAAAACCATAGGGTTGAAGAGGCAATGTGGGAATATGAAAATGTTATTAGGGATAAATACCCCCAATTATTTGATAAGTGAATAAAAATTGGGAGGAAACAATTTCCAAAATGGGGGAAGGATGTAACATCCCAGGTAAATAATGAATAATAATTTTCATATTTATTAATATTTATAAATTAAATATTAATTTTACTTTAAAGAGGACGCTATGTTCGATGGATTACCTGATATGCAACAACTGGTTTGTTTGAAATCTTACATTGCACACTAATAATATAATAATTTAATTTTAAATGGTAGTTAAGGCCTAGATGTTGTATTAGAATGAATGAATATAACTAACGAAAATATGATTATACATGTTTGCTAAATGTTTTTACATTTATCCAAATAATGTAAGAGGCTAAAAATGTGAATATATCGAATTTTAAGCACAAATACACTAATATTCCTTAAAAAGTCGATTTACCACCTTTTAATATAGAACCCTTTTAAATCTAGTTTTGGTCACTTTTATATGTTCTATTTGAAAAAAATAAAATTCTTCTTCATAATCAGGACATCGAAATTTACTTTGGATGATTTTTTTTGTATTTTTCTGATAAAATTCATTTTTAATGAATAGAAAAAATACAACATTAAAATTCAAAACTACCATTGAATGTAATTTATTTATTAGTTTAGATTATATTTTTAATTGTTTTTAATGTGTAATTATATTTTTTTTACTATTTAATCCAATGTTGCTCATTCAAATTAATTTCACTTTGAAATTGGACATAAATAAGTGACAATCTATTGATAGTTTTTATTTCTTGAAATCACGCCTTTTCTTTTGACAAGGGGAATTAATTTTAAATTAATTTCAGCCACATAAATATTTTGAATTTGGAAAAATTGATTCCATATTAGGAATTTGGAGGTTCAAATTTTGTAAATAGTTATCTTTTATTTTTAGACATTTTAAATATTTAATTCCGCAAAAATTTTATTTACCATTGTTAAAGGGTAAATATGGTAAATAAGGGTAAAAAAATAATATTATAATAATATAAAATTTACACTAACATGTGTCTTAATCCTATTTTTTTGATCTATTTCCGACCATGGTCATCCTTGGGTCTATTTTGGGACCCCATGGAGAAACTTGGGATTGATAATGACACATTATTTTAATTAACTTGAAGTGATGGCAAAAATGACATAAAGAAATATTTTTAATAAATAAATTTTTACATGGGGTTATATATGATATATCTTCAACTATAAATATTAATTTGAATGCTAAAAATATTTCATACATCATGGTATTTTATTATATTTTTTAGACATCATATAAATAAAATTACTTATGACACAATAATGATGTAGTGTTTATCTCATTAATGAATGATTTAAGTAAATAAGATTATATATACTAAAACAATATCCAAAACCTGTCCAATTATTAGTGGATTATTTAATTTCTAATATGAATCATCTTATATTCTACTTTAAGAATTTTGGGATATTTTTAAACAGAATATAAGTTTATAATAAAATAATTGTTTCAAACATTCTCAAAGAGACCCTCCTCCCCCTTCTAAAAGGACATAACTTCTAACCCATTCCTCACACCTCTCAAGCCCCTTGGCTTGTGAAAACTCTACCTAAATAACCTCCCCTCATCCCTATACTAATCCTAGAAGCCTTACCTTAGGCCAAAGTCACTTCATGTAAACCTTTCGGTTTTAACCAAAGAGGGATACCTGATTTAAAGGTAACATCTTTTTTATGTTCTTTTATTTTATTTTACTTATCCAACCCCCTAAACTCTTTTTATTCATTTCATTTATAAAAACACCAGTATCCTCAATATAATAGTTTGTTTTTATGAAAAGTAATCTAACTACACATACACACATCTTTATCTATTGGGTAAAGACCATATTGTTTCTGTGGACGACGAAGTACTGCCTCACGAAACGATGATTGTTCAATTATCTCCAACCGCCTCTCATGGTGGACATTATGATGGAACTGTATTTATATGTGATATATAATATATTTATATTGTATATATTCTTCTATATTTTTCATTTATATCATACCATTATGATTTCCATTACGGGTAAACACGATAATTTTATTTGAGGAAGTACGGACTACCGCCCGCTCAAAGTGATATGACTCGTTCATACCATACGTGGAACGTATAAAGGATGAAGTTACTGAAATTATATATGATATTATAATTTCATTATAATATAACTATATATCATTTTGTTTTCATCCGATTAAAATATGAAATAGAAATGAAAGTAGCGTTTATGCGTACATACGACTTACTGTCTCCATGAACGATGTATTTCATTTCATATCTCCAAATGTTATGTACTATTATAAATACATATATATATTGGATAAATATGATATGTATGATATATAAATCATGAATATCATTATGTATATAATGTAATTTTGACCACATTAACAACTTGTAATTATAAAAAGATCATTTTTTACTCAAGTAACCAATATCGACAAAACAACCATTATTAACATAAATGATTACATAATGTCTATAACATAGTAATAAGTGATATAAAAGGAATAATAAACATGAAAAAGGTTCTTAAGAAATTATAAATTAACTTTAGTTTATTATTCATGAGATTAAAGAACGATTGAGTCAAGTGGAACATGATGTAAGGGACTTTGTATCAATATTCTTTCATTGAGGAATATTTTTATTTATACACAACTTTGTTTTATACAGTGTGTAAAACCCTTTGAATTTTCATTTCATTCAAAGGGAATATTTTTTCTATGTATCATTTTTATAAACGACAAGAAAAAAAGAATGTATTAGCGTAAGTGGTGACAATGACCTTTCTCGCCACCGTGGGTATTATTGGATATTTGGATTCCATAACAAGCCATAATGTTTTAAAAAGGAATGAAATACCATATAATCTTTTATGTATTTTGGTATTGAAAATGGTTTTGATAATGGATTTTTAAGTCAATATATTTATATGATATATTGTGATGGAAATACAAAACTGTTATCTTTCCTTTATATTTTTTTATGTGTTATGATTTTATAATGGTACTTGGACATTTGACCGGTGGTTACGCGATAAACCAAATGAAAGGTGGTGCGATGATAAACCAGGATAGGTGGTTATGTTATAACCTCTAATTCATTGGGTATGGAAGTCAATCGTATGGCTATTCCATTTAGTGATATGTTTGGATGTCGACCATATGGTTATTCCATTTAAGTATGTTTATGTCCCAAGTTACCATTATATGTTATGTGTTCTTTCTATGGGTTTTATGGTAATATTTTGGTTACAAAATGGTAAAAATGATCTTTTATTCAATAAAGAGTATTTACTAATTCATAAAGGTGAAAATTATTACTTATGATAAGGTATTCATGGTGGACTTGTTCTTTTGAAAAACTAACAATTTTCCTTATTTGTGTATCCCTTACTGATCCTTTTGTGCTCATTACAAGTTTTTGAAATGTTTTTAATAGGACTTAAAGTGGATTAGGTTCAAGGATTATCCAAGGAAATGTCGTGTTGTCTCAAACATTGAACTAGACAAGACTCTTTTCTAAAAATTTATTATTAAAAAAATAGAAACTGAGTAGAAGTTTATAATTTTTAAATTTTTAGATGAAATGTAATAGTTATGGCCTAAATCTCTAAAAATCAAAACCTAAAAAGACCATAAATGTTAATTATTCATTTAATTCAAGATTATGTAAATTTTAATGGTCGTGACCTTATATGTGGGATTAGATAGTCCCAGGGAGAGGAATTACCAATTTATTGGTGGAGATTTATGAGATTAAATTTTACCTCTTACCATCACTAAATTATTGAATTAATGTTTACCAAAAAAAATTATCTAATGGGATGGTCCCAATGGGTATGAGTCTGATAGACACAATAACTAGACGAGCAAATATTGAGAAAACACTCATTATGATTGTAGTCCTAATTTTTAATATAATATAAAATATAATATAGTTTTTATTAAGTGAGTGATTCATGAAACACATGTTCATATGGCATCCATATTAACAGATTGTATATATTTGATAATGATTTAGTGAGAATAGATAACTACAATGCTATGGAAAATAATTTTTTCTAAACCATGAACACCAAAATAACATTGAATAATCATTACATATTTCAGTAGATGTGTATTATGATTAAAATAAAACCATTAAATAGATAATTAATATATATAAATGTATAAATTGAGTCGTTTGTTTGATTTTTGTCATATTGTACGTACAAAAAACAATATCTGAGTTAAAATTAGTAAATGCTAAGTCACAAATCATGTTGGTAAAATTAACAAAAATTCATGTTTTTTGATTTATATTATATCCTATATAATATTATTTTACTAATGTCAATGTTACCATCCATATCCAAGACACATTCATGAAAAATATGAATAAAAACAATAAAACATTCCTATAATACAATACCAAATACTATTCTAGTTTAAGAATTTATATTTAATCAACATCATATTGTTTTGAAAAAATTGATGAAGAAAATGAGTATGTTCTATAATTATATAAATAGGCTCAAAACTTATGGAAATATATATGTAATTTTATAACTAGTGGCAAATCCTAATAGATATTTTAATTTCATCATCATCCACATTAGAATAAAATCCATTGTACCTGAATCAATATCTTCTGAAGAAACCCCCAAATCAACAGGTCTAGTATGGAATATGAAAATTGTATCAAATAGTAATTTAAACCTAGTGATGTATTCCCAAAAACATAATAAATATTATTAAATAATATCAAAAAAATAGTAGTTTTTATGGTGATTAATTAGCATTTGATTTATATTATAATTTCCTCATTCTGAATTAGTGTTTATCAAATCCACTGAAGCATGACATAACAAGGATTGTTTCTGTTAAATAAAAAAAACATGTTTTTATTATAATAAATTATATAGTTATGAATATTCATAATTATGGAAAATTGTAAAAGGAGATGTGAGAACATAAAGAAAATTATGATTGATGAAAGATTCAATATCAGGAAAAGATGCATTTCATTATGAAATATGACTAGCCTTCCATATAGAAAAACCTACTGAGTTTTTTTAACAAATTACACAAATCAAGGTTCAAGTATACTAAAGAAATGATAGATAATAGTGTATCTAGAAACGTTACTCATCACTCAATGTACTCATCCATTCATATTTTAAAGTTAAAGCCATCATAAATATTTCTCCAAATATCATATTTTAGAAATTTAAAAAGATAAAGATTCATTTTATATATACATATAGCATTAGTAAATATTTTTTTTTCAACTAATTTTTTTCTTATAGACATCGTAGATGATATGAGATGATTTAATACACAATATATATTAGTAATACCATTAATAATGAACTCAAAAGTCACCAATAATTTTTTTCAATGAACATTATTCATGTAATCTTATAATAATGTAGATTAAATAAATATATTTAAAACAATGATATATATAATATGAATATTCATAATTCCTTGTTACAATGATAGATTAGTTTTCTACTAAATTATGTAATAGTATAAATGATTTAAACCATCCATAAATGATTTTGAACATGATCATTTTCCAATAGATGACACATCAATTAATAATTGTTCATTTCATTACACTGAAGATAGATACTTTAATAGAAATAATTTGTACTATTCATATACTAACTAAATTTAAATTTTAATTAAATTTACCAAGCATGAAATATAAACATTACTATACAATAAATTATTTTAAAACTGTTTTATGGAGTGAATTTTTTTAAAATATGTTTTTATATATTGTTTGATAAATAAAATTAAAAAAAGCCTCAACCATATAAACCATCAGTGATTATTCCCCTTCTATAATATAATCCCCTTCCTAAAATAATTAAATATGTCTCCATATTAAAGGATAATAAATTTATTTTAATTATTTCAGGATTCCTTTGTTTAGAATAAGACTAAAAACGTTTCTATTTTTTCATATGGAATAATATGCTATTAGAAAATACATTGGTAAATATTTTAGGAATGCTTCTCTATATTATATGAATTTAATTTTTTTTACTGTATGATATTTAACAAGATAGATAAGGTTGTAAGAAACTGAACTCCACATTTATTATTCATAGTAAAAAATGTATTAATAATATTGATACATATATGAATATTAAATCATATCACATTTTTGATACATGAATTACTCTTTACATCTCATAAAAATAGGTTTAGTCGATCCAAATTATTCCAATGATTATTAGTGTTATAGTTGTGAAGAATTAATTTTGAAAATTATTTCAAAAATAAGGCTTAGAAAATAAATTATATTTGTATTTAAGAAATCTACCCACTTCAACCAGAACCTTCACCTGAGATAGCATGAGAAAAGGATTTAAGTGGTTCCCTGATCACCACGGACTGGGAACAAGAACCGTGGAATCACCATCAACCATTTGGGAATGGGTTTTCACATAGAAAACTATAATGATCCAAAAATTAATTCAAAGGAAACATGAATTAAGTAATCCTGAATAAATATATATAAACATATTTATAGAGTAAACATATAAATAAGTAATTCATGATCATATAAATCGCATGACATCACGATATATTACATGTCATATGAATTCCATATACATTATATGCATAGTAAAAATATGAAAACTCAAAACATGGATCATCACCCTAATTGGTAATAAATAACATCCCAACTAAAAAAACTAAAAATCAACTCCTCATGAGCCAAATACCATGAGAGTACATATACCCTATCAAAGTAATCTTAGAAAATGGTATTTAAGAAGTCCCATTGAAATGATTTGTGATCTTGACCTTACCAGTATCTAGTAAAACAAACACTGTACATGCCTATTGGAACTTGCAGGGTTTGAGTTACAAAGCCTAGTAGGATAGCACCATTAATATATATAATTCATTTAAGATTGGGAAATAATAAATGGAAATCGATACTTATTTAAAGAACTATGTTAACTTTTAATATAAGATAGCCTGAAAACATTTTACATATTTATATACCTCTATTTCTTATGATTCAAATATTATTTAAAATATATGAATATAAAAAGTACCAAATAATTATATAATTCACCCAAAATAAAATTTTCAATACACATATACAAGTAATTGATGTGAGAATAAAAATTTACACTACAAAAAATCTGATAAATGGAAATGGGAATAACAAAATGATTCAAAACTAAATAAGAAAATAATATAATTCATAGAATTATTTAAATTATCCAAGAATAATAAATATTCAAAATTTTCTCTAACCATATTGTTATACATTGACATAGACTAAAACACATGTTTTTATCAGTATAAAAAAGTATAAAAATATTGAGCTATCTTGGTCATCCTCTTGCCCAAATATACATGATCTCTTTGTTTTCCATGTTCCATATTTTGGAATATCACTTGGTATTCATCCAAAAGGATGACTCAAACCCTTAGTCTAAACATTGGTATCCCACTCATGCATCCTCAAAAATTATCTCTTAGACCCTTGGAAAAAACACTATTCATCTTTGTTTTTCATCTTCTCATTTCAAAACATTTCAACATCAACAAGTTTCATCAATAACATCAATTTATAAATTGAATTTGATGAATGAAAAGGAACATATTTTTAATAATCATTCTTTATTTTAAATCAAGTTTTACCTTTTTTAGATTTTTATTTTAAACAAAAAAAAATATTTCATCCATTTTTTATAACACTTCCAGTCCACTCATGAAATAGCCCTATAAAAAGCCTCTTTAAAATTTCAAATAACTAATAAAAACCATGAATCACACCAAAAAATGGTATAAAAATATTATTATATTCAAAGGTAATTTTATTAATAAACCCCATTGTTGATAAGGGGTCAAATAATGGACATGGAAAATTCACCTAAATAGAGATACCTACTATGAAATTAGACAACATCTTATTTCTATAAATAGAAACAACCATGATTTGCCAAGTCAATTCATCAAAAAAATACACTATATTAAAATTAACAAAAACCCCAATTAAAAATAATATATTTGGATAAATAAACATTATTGGTTTTCATATTCCATGAACACGATAGAACATGGAAATATAAGGGGTAAAGGGCAAATAAATCATGATTAAAATGGGCTTACATCAAGAAAAACATCGTTGGGTCCTAGGAGAATCCACCAAAATATTAAGAGGAGAATGTCCAATTCTATTATAGGGGAAAATGAAAGGCATAATAAATGAGGCCAATGGAAGTAAAATCCATCAAGGTAATTCTAGTAGAGTAAAATTTTTAATGACTTGAACAACTCACATGGTTTGGATGCATGTTCATACAACAAGAAAAATGACATTTGATCAATCTTATCTATCTAAAAATGACCCTACCCTTTTTTATTAAAGACCTGTCTCTCCCTATATGATGTAATTTCTCCCATCAATACATAGAAATAGGACCCAATAGTGATGGAAATCAATCTATGATTTGATGATAATAAAAAAATCCATACTAATGATGATATAAAAAAACATCCATGACCAACAAAAGGAAAAACCAATTGACTAAAAAATTAGTAATTAGGAAATGGATGACCGAAAACCAAAAGCCATTCCCTATTTTCTTTCCCAATAGGGTAATTAAGTCAATAAAAATGGTTATAATCTTTGACATCATATCCATAATTCCAAGAATCATTAATTATATGAATGAATGGTAAGAACCTACATCAGAAAAAAAAATCCATGGAATAACCAACAAACACCATATATCTACATGTGTACATCCTAGAATTAGTACCCTCCAGTTCTATATCTACCATATAGACATGCATAATCATATTAATTACATAATACTACTTCCCCAATTGAAAATCCTTTAACCTATGGGTAAGATCGTGAACCTTTATTACAATTTTATCACAATTATAAACCCATATAAAAATGTCGAACTAACTCCACTCCCCTATGAAAGTGGCCTAAAAATGAACTAATGATGGGATAAACACCCACATTAGTGGAACATACTCATCTATTAAAGGAAATCTGGTATGGTAGGGCCATAAATACCACACTAATTAAATTACACCATATGATACACTAAAGAAACAACTAACTCTAAGATTATTGATTTATAATCACTCAAACCACTACCCCAGTTATTTCCATATATCATCGTCTTGTGTCCATATGAAGAACACTTACTACCACCCATTTAAGGAAAAATAATGAGACCTAAAACTATATCTATTTATTACTCTACCATATCCTCTATATCAACCCCTATGTCTAGGTCAGTAACCAAAAACATATGATCATGGACCTGATCAAATTCTTCAATCATATTTTAAAATATCAGGATTTATGATAGTCATTCATGGGGTTCTTATGAGACATAAAAAACAACTCAAAAATCCTAAAAACATACACTAACCTTGAATAATATTTTTTCTCCATCATTTTTGACTCATGATCCTTCATGAACCATAATGTCTCCAAAGAGAAAAACTAAATAAAAAAATCATTAATGGAAGTCTATTAGAGATGAAAATTTCTCTTCTCTAGAACCATGTATTTTTACTATTTTAGTCTAATTCCATTAAGCATATATAATGAAAATAAAAAAATTTACGTCTCAAGATTCATAAAAAAAATATTTTTTTATTCCTAATCTACTCCTACCACTCCAAAGGCCCCTAGGTGACCTTATCACAAGGGAAGACTAGTCTGATATTTGTTTTTAACTCTTGAGTGTGTTCTATTTTCCATGTATGACATAGACCACCCTCATATCTTGAGGTATATATTGTACAAATCCCCAATTTCACCAAATCTTGATCAACTAGATAGTTTACATATGGGATATTCTCAACAGCTCCCAGTCATTTCCTTGATGAAGTCCTTTAGGGAGGAACATTCTATAAATCTCACGACAAATTATCATTAAATACACAATTTAATATCTTACATAAAAAATTTAACATATAGAAAACATTATATTAGTTATAAAAAAATATAGTATTATCATCAATTAAAAAATCAAAATTACAAGGTGTTAAAAAAATTTAAAAAAAAATCAACATAATATAGTTCGATATCATGTTTAGGGAAACGTTGTGAAAACCATGAATGTTACACTAAAAGGTGATATTAATGGTAATATGGGATCTTCATGGTTACTAATAATTGTGTCAATAAACTATAAACCTACTACACCCATCCTAGATCCACTTACAAACTCATAATAACTCAATGGATTCCCCATTACCCATAATAAATAAGGATATACTTAAAATCCAGAGAAATAACCTATAACCAGGATGAAAATATAAAATAAATCCCAAAGAACCGTGGTAAATTTAGGTTTTATATGATGAGGAGATATTTGGGACCTCCTCTACTCTAAAATTTTGAGCACTGAATATCTTATATCTAGTCTACCACAAAACCACTATTAACAAGGTTAATGAAACCATTCTATATCTGAGTGACTTGGGTTAACCCAACCTGTCAAATGAGATGTCAAACCATATGTGCTAAAGTTCATTCTTGATATCTGTGACCTATAGATAAGAAAAAAGGCATCACATATAACCAATTAGTAATAATTTTACTGTTTGAAAACTAACACAACCCATCAATGAATTAAATGAATGAACCAATATAATGAAAAAATATTAAATAGATATAAACATATTAAAAGTTTAAATGAAGAAATGTCTCAATCAAGATATCACAAAATTCATCACGCGTCGATATATAACTAGTCATATAATTATATATACATGATATCCATTATCAGAACCTCAAAACTGAAAATAAGTGTGAAGATAAAAATGTTTAGTACATTGCATCCCAACTAAACCAAAATATCAAAAAGATCCACATGATCCATACTTCATGAGACAATGTCTCTTCCAATATAAAAACATGGTATAGAAGTAACTATAAAGATCTAGTGAAATTATTTGTTCATATTTCCTCACTTGTGTCATAAAAGAAAAATTCCTCATATTATAAGAGGAAGCTGAATGATTTGTGGAATAATGACTTATTGGAATTAACTATTATTTTAAATATGTAATTTTACCATGTGAAAAATATAAAACATATTTGAAAATCATTTTTAAAACCATGTTATCTTTTATAATAATTCCCATGAAAAGACTTACCTTTTCCAAATCCCTTTAGTTTTTAAAAAAATCATGTATCAATGAATGAATATAACATGGATAAAATAATTAAATATTCCACCCAACATAACATTATTGAAACAATGTCACATTGAATAAATGTGAGAATATTCATCAATAATATAATATGACCAAATAAATGAAAATGGGAATAACATAAGGCATATAAACTAGAAGAGGTGATGAAATAATAAATGGAAGCATATTAATTAACCAAATCACAGGAAATATATATCATGGAATTGAAAAAATAAGGGTCTAGTGTCACATATAGTAAAACCAAATTTCCTAGATGGATAAAAAATTAAAACAAAATGGAAGATAACTTGATCTCCCATGAGCCTCAACTTCCAATATCTCTATCAGTACCTTAGTATACATTATGGATTCTCACTAAACCCTCCTCCCAAATGCTCACATGGTCTCTTGATTAAAACATTCATAGCACACTCAATAATCCTCCCAAAGGCTATCTTAGTACCTTGGATAACACAATTTTCCTTTATTTCATTCACAACATCACACCATATGTCTCCCCCATTGTACTAATTACAATTTATGTAAACATCATATTCCGAAATCCGTAAAATCCAGTTAAAAATAAAATTTAATAAATGAACATCTCTATTTTGATAAAAATACTTCATTCATGTAGACCAATTTTTAAATATTATTTATACAACCATTTAAAATTAAAAAAACTCGTTTGATCTATTTTATCAAACACTTGGATGACATTCAATCCAACTCCCTTCAGAAAAAATAATTAAATAATAAAATTTTCAATACAAACCATAAATAACCACATTCATGGATAAAACAATTGTCCCAAATTATATATACTATAATTTGAAAAATAAAATCCAATGCTGAAAAGGGTTCAAATTTTATCCAGGGTATACAACATTAATTAGAGACACTTATATTGAAAATAGACTAAATACTATTACCCTCAATGATAAAAACTAGAATCATTCAAGAGAAGACATCATACAACAAATCCAAGAAAGAATAAATAAATCCCCCTTTAAAAACATTATGTTTTTCCAACTCACAGGAAATGGATTTCACCATCCATTATCATTGAAGAATAAGGAATCAAAAGTGGAAAGGATGAATAAATCCAAATTAAAATGGATTCCTTGAATCCAAACCACTAAGTATCTAGTGATAATCCAACAAAATATGAAGGTGTGTTTCTCTTATGAAAAACGTGTACGATATACATTCATTTTTGAAAAAATTAACCAAAAAAATTTTAATCCATAGATGATATTTTGGTATATAGAAATTTTTTTAATGAACTAGAAATGTTTCATGGTTTGGCCACATGATTAAAAAAACATTGTGGAAATTGTATAGGTGAATCTATGACCACAAAATGATTCGCAAAGTATCTACTAAGCCATAAATTGAGTTTAAATTTTCTATCAAACCATGAAAACTACTATTTTCTCCAAACTATCACCCTCGAACGATTAGAAAACCCATTAATAAACCATTCTATATAGTATATTTTTCCAAATAAAATCAAATTTCTAACCCAAAAAAATCTGAAACTCCAATAATGAATGATAAGTTAGACGAAAAATCAATAAAATACATGAATTTTGTTTGAATCATGTCATTATATATATAATTAATAATAGAATAACGAGAAAAAAGAACCATTTTACATTTAATATTATTTTTAAATCATTGATTTGTATATTGTATAGTGTTATTTCTAAGATTATTAGTGAGGTTATTTTAAAATTCTAAATTCCATTAAAGATCAAAATGAAACTATATTGACATATTCATGTAAATCTTTTTAATATGATTGAATTTTATTTATTATGTAATTAAATAGAGTCCTTCAAAAAGTCTATATTGATTATTTTTGTAGATTCTTCATGAAAGTTTATGGGAGTGATTATTGGTAACATTATTTCATATGGAACTTATTTTACAGACAATATTTTTATCCACGAATTTATCCTGCAAAATTACAATAGTGATTATAAGTTTTCTAAAATTGATAAATAATTACACATAAAATAGTATGAAAGTTATTTTGCAACTTAATTTTGAATTATTGTACAGTGGACCATTAAATTATGGAAAATTTGATGATTGATTTTTCTGGGGGATGTTTTTTGTGTTTTTGAGGCTAACAGTGGAATTCTGGAAGTTAGACATTCTAGAAGTAGGTCATTCTGCTCGTAGGTCATTTCTGGTGGTAATTCATTTTGGTGGTAATTCATTTTGGTAGTATATCTTTCTAGGATTGTTTCTATTAATAGAATTTGTTCTAAATATTTCTTCCCATGGAGTCATGAATCCTTTTAGATGAATTTGGTTTGAGGTTACTTGAAGTGGTTTCCTCCTATATGCACTCCCCTGCTTTTGGAGCAACATGTTGGTTTAAAGATTCTTTATCCTAAGTAGGTATTCCACTATTTCTCCTCTCTATGTATCATGTTAATGGGTTTATTTTTTGTCTCTTAGGAATATAATTTAAACCGGCATAACAATGATAATTAACAGGTTTTAATGAAATGGAAAAGTTAAAGGGAATGATTTCCATGCTTTTATATCTTATTGATATTATGATATTGAGTTTTCCTATGTTTTTTGTTTCACTGAATACCATGGATATCTGTATCTATAGTTTATTTGGATTTCTTATATGTTTTGATGACCATGTTGTGTGATTTTTTATGACACAAATGTAAATAAATGGATAACCTTGATTATTTAGTTAATAAAATTATCTCCCTAACATCTTGTATCTTTTCTAATATCACCCCCAAATAATGTTGTGTAATTGAATAAAATCCATTATAAAAAATATGGAAAATAATGTGGTATGTGCTTTAATATGTTTATAGATTTGATTGTGTGTTATGTCATGGATGATATAATGTAATGCATGGTAAGTGGCTTTATTATTATGGCTATGGGGATAGTGGTTGTGATATGTAGCTTGGTTGAAATGGTTGTGGTGGTGAGGTTATATAGAGGGGTTATGATGGTGGATTTTCTGTGGTTTTGCATTGTGGCTATGATGGTTGTTGGTTATGATTGTTTTCCATATAGTAATTAAATTATATGCCTGATAATGATATATAATGGGAATGTTTAATTATTAATTTGATGAATGGTAGTGTGGTTTAAAATGATAATGTTTATATAAGAAATAGTGGGATTAAAATTTTAAATAAGGTGACTACTTTAATTTAAATGGGTTTATGAAAAAAAATCTATAAATTGTATTTAATATAAAATGTTTTCTATTTCCTTGATTTTTTTTGGTTTTTATACATTTAGAGGTTGTATCAAAATGGGGGAATGTTGTGATTTTTTTTATTCCTTTTTTGTGAACACACTAGATTGGGATTTTGTAATGTAAATAAATATATGTAAATATTTTATATTAATTGTATTTTGTATACATGCCCCACCCAAGATGAGCACTATGTGATGACACCAAATGATTTGAGGGATTGTTTTCCTAGAATCTAGAAGGGAGGATGGATGGATAAATACCTAATTTTCCCTATATCCTCTTCTAGATGTTGATGATATTCATAGGTTGTGTTTGTAATAATTAAAAAGTGTCATTATCTACGTGTTATGTGATGTGATGTGATGGAACATATGTCTTCAAAAAAGATTTTATGTGATGGATTATTGCAGGAGTCATGCATTCTTGGAGGAGGGAAGGAGTTCGATGTCCTTCATATTCACGATACCAAAATACACTTATCATGTGAAGTGAAATGATGTGATAGACCAGGTTCATTTGGGTGAGATATGATGAGATGGATTATGGTGGGGTCATGTATTATAAGAAGATGGAATGTGGTTGATGTCCTTCATGTTAAAGATACCCTACTGCACTGGTTATGAGATTTGATGAGATGAGATATTCCAAGTGTCTATAGGCAGGATTTTATGTTAGGTTATGTTATTTAAAAGCTGTCAGAGTGCTAGGACATATGACCTTGGGGTGTGAGAAGGTAAAATCATTGGGAAAGAGGTGTGGGATACCATATTAATGATATGCTTCATATTATATTTTTATAATTGGATATTTTATTTGATGGGTGAATCATCGTGAGGATGGTTTTGGTTTATATACCACTATTGGTTTTTTTAGTTCTATTTTTTCTCATGGGTGAATTGGTAGGCTTCTTCCACATTTGAATAAGAGACTTTGGTTTTGTTACTGACTATATCTGTATTCTTATACTACATGTAAAAAATTGTTTTCAGGTTTTTTAATATTACTTCATGGACCATGCTGGGATTAATCTATCTCATAAATTTGGATATGTTATTGTTTCACCTCATCAAAATTTATTTGGCGACATTGTTTTAGAGAAATTTTTCTGTATCACTTTTATTTATAAATTCATTTTGGGAAGCTTTTGGTTTACTTTTTTTAATACTCCATGTAGTTTCATGTGGTTTATTTATACCATTTCTAAAACATGTTTTATTATAGAGGTTAATTCCTTAATTTTATGATATTTTTATACTCTCAGTACTAGTCATCAACCTGGGGCCTATTGAGATAGGACTCAGGAATCATTATCTCTCTTTTATTGTTGTGTAATCATTGGAGATAGTGGATCCTAAAATATTTGTATCAAATGAGAATTTTAAGAAATATTATAGAGTTTGGAGTTGGGAACTATGAGGATTTCATCATTTGGTTGGGGAACAATGCTATATTATCATGGTGTGTGACATAGTATATTGAATACTTTCTAGTAAAAAGGATTTTGGGGCCCCCCTTGTTCTGATAAATGAACTCTAAGTCTACCACAAATGAGGTGAAATCTATTTTATGGTAGATACCTATGATAGGTTCTTAAATCATGATTGATTGTTCTTATGATTGAATGGGTTGATTTTGAGAAGTCAATTAATTTAATTAAATAAATCAATGAATTTTATGTGTGTTTCTCTAAAACTAATGGGTAATTTGCCCAAGTATTTTGTTTGAAACCTTTTTTAGTCATGAATGTGTTGTTTCATATATTATTATAGTACAATTCAAATTGAATTGAATTGATTTATTTCCTTAAAATGTACAAAATTCATTATTGTTTTCCTAATGATAAAATTGTTAGAGGAGAATGATTATTATATTTTATTTTGTAAACAACGGTTTAATATAGGAGACCATTATGAATAATGTTTCTTCAAGTATAATTCATACCAATGTGATAAAAAAATTAATTTGAAACCATGATAATAATTATTCTGGTTCCCATAGGAATTAATATGCCACAAATTTTTTTCCATTTGTAATTTATCATGAGAAGGTTTTAATGACTTGTTATAAAACATTTCATTAAAAATTTTAATTCTGAATTTTATGAAAATCTCTATCCTAATAATTTATGATTCATTTGATTTTGAAAACCTTGACGAGAAAAACTTTCTCCTTATTTTTTCATGATTTCTATTCTTAGTTATTGATATATCAATATATTATAAGACTATATTATGATAGAAATTCTTATGACATTTATTTTAAATTTTTAAAAAATTATAAAAATTATTTTTAGTAACTTTTTGGGTCTTTAAACTTTTCAATTGATTAAAATTATTCTTTATATGACTAATAAGAATTTTTATGTACAAAAACAAAATTACCTCAGATGTTCGGTCATGAATATTTTTTTTATTTAAATCATTTCCATAGTTGAATACATTTTCATGGTAGTTATATAATTTTTATTGTGTTTTACTTTAGAATTTATCATGGTTAATATGTTATAATGTTTAGTTTTAGTCAGGTAAAGCATGAAACATAGTAATTAAACATGAACAGTTTTATTTTGTTGATACAAGAGCATGTATTATTTTGAGAATTTAATAATGAATGTTCTATATGTAATAAGGTATTTGAATTGGGAATTATAACCAAGAATGTATAAATTATCAAATTAAGTTGGAATTTGTTCCCTCTATAACAAGATGAATTTTGAATGACTTGTTAAAGCATATTAAACGTGGTGTTTGAGGTGGTGTGTGTGAAATGCCTTCATTGTATTTTTCTCAAATGAAAAATATTTAAATTAAAGGCTTGAAGTTTCCCTAGAAATAACTTCAAAATTTTGTGTTTTGTTTTTAGTTGCAATTTTTTGATTTCATTGAAGTGTTGTAATGCCTTGAATAAAGTAATGGTTGTTGGAGACCATGCATTCATTGATATTATCATGGATTATAGACCCTTAATATATATACTTCATTGATATAAATATGTATTAAAAGGATAATAAATTGTATATGTATAATGAACTAGATCCCAATGAAAATTTGAACATTTTATGAGAATAAGCATGCTAAATAATGAAGTGAGGTAATGTAAGCAGATTAATTATTATGGAATCTATAATGTGCTACTTCCATGTGTGGTTATTCTTGTTTTGTTTACTTGTGTGATTTAAAATTAAAGAAATCAATTATATATAGATGATGAAAAATGATCCCAAATCAATATTAATTATACATTGATATTATTAAAACTGTTCAAGTGAGTCTTTTTCACCCAAAGAGGATAATTCTTGAAATGGGAGGTGGAAATTCCTAACTCATATATTTGGGGTTTTGATGTGTGATGATAGTGGTAATTATTTTTTGAGAAAATGTATTGAATTGGGAATAGATTTTGGTTACATAAAAAAGGTGGTTGATTATGGATGGTAAGGTGTTATGGTGATGTGGTTGTGTGGAATTTTTGATAGGAATATTCATTGGTTCCTTAGTATTGTATAGTGGTTATGTTGTGGAGTGGTGGTGATGTGTGGTGGCTGAGATGGGTGGTCATTTTGGGAGATCACTTTTTTATTTTTGTGATATATTTGTATTGATATAATAAACCATATCCCATAAAATTTTTAATCATTAATGTTGGTAATAAACGAAAAAGGGTTTTTTGGAAGATAATGAAATTAATGAAGAAGGTCTTCCTTCCAGAACACAAATCATTTTTCCCGAGTGATGGAAAAATTTAACATGTACGTTTTTGGTTGAGTTTTTTTAGATTGATCTTATGTAGACAACACGTATTATAACATCAATCATATGAAGATAGGGATACTATTTTCCACATCAAGACATGTTATATTACAAAATGTTATAAAATAGTACAAGTAAGTCAGTGCCACCCAAAGAGGACAACATAATGATGAGGTGGATTGGTTTTGTTGGTTTCTATTCGTTTATTTTCTCTAACTATGTTAATATGAGTTCCTTTTATGGTTAAGAAATTTTATGGAAGTTTTTTTCATGGGTATTATCTTAGTAAATAATGTTTTTCTAGAAAATTTTATGTTATTTTCATTAAGATAATATTGTTTATTCTAAAATTTTATTCCATATTTTTTAAGTTTCATTTCATTTGTCAAGTTTGGGAATCTTTAAAAATAATATTAGAAATAAGAGGCATGGTTTTGAGAAAATAGTTGATGTTCATTTTTTAAATAATTGTCCCAGAATTATTAAATAAATCATTCTTTTTAAAGGGTTGAAAAATATTGTGTGGAGAAAAGTTAATTAAATGAAAAGTGATTTTATGAAGTGTTTTTTTGTAGAAAAACTTCTTTAAATAAAGGGTTATTTTAAATGGAATGTACTTTTTTAAAACTATTAATGATTAATTGAATTGAAAATGATTATTTTTTCTTAATTAGTTGATATCTATTTCTTTATGTGTTTGTTATGAACATTAATGTAACCTAATTCTAGTTTTATAGGTATCTTTGATGGGATATTTTTTTCAATAATTGTGTGTATTTACAATTTTTTCCCTAATGGATATTGTGTTCCAAATATATCAATAAAATTGTGAGGTATATCATGGTTTGGTTGTTCGGACCCTCTATTCTTTTTTAATTCTATGTTTTTTCTTGATTTTCAATGATGCACCATTACCTTAGTTCGTGTGTTGTGGATACATATTGTCCTAAATTATAGTTATTAGGATTGTGAGACATAGATATCCACCTAGTATCAAAAGTTTTTTTGATTTATTCTTTTCGTTGGTTTTCATTATGTTGTGTTTTTTATATCTTGGTGTTTTATGAGATGTTGATTTCCCCTTAATGTGATGTCTGTTGTGTGATAAAGATCCGACATGTGAAAAATGGATGACCTAATTCTTAATCATGACTATGATGTGATTAAACTCATATAGAAAAATCAGGGTCACCCAGAGTGGATATTATCATGACATGGAAGTTGAAATTTTAGGATTAATGTGTTTAGGGTGGTGTAGTATGTTTGGTTGGTGGTTCTGTATCATGCGTAATGATGGCATTGAGAGTTATCTTAAGGGATGGTTGTTTTGACCTTTTCACTCAATACTTCTGGGTTGGTTTTGAATTTTCAAGGGTGATAATAGTTTTAGAGGTATCTAATGTAATGTTTGGGAGCTTATGGATGTTTAAATTCCAGGAAATCTTATGATTGAGGTTATTAGAGGTTTGTCATGGTGTTGGAAAATGGTGAAGTCATGCTGGTAGGTCATTATGACAGTAGGTTATTCTGGTGGTAGGTAATTCGGAAATTAGGTCATTTATGGTGATGATTCATTCTAGAGGTAGGTCAATTTTGGTTGGGAGACATTCAAGTCGTAATTTATTCTGGAAGTAGGTCATTTATTATAGTGATTCATTATGGTGGTAGGTCATTTCTAGTGGTGATTCATTCTGGAGGTAGGTCATTTCTGGTGGTAGGTCTTTCTGGTGGTAGGTCATTCTTGGTGGTGAATCCCTAGAGATAAATCAATGGTGGGAAACTCCCTCATAGTGAATTATTAGCGGAAAATCCATGTTAGTGAATTCTTGTTCATGACTCTATTACTATTGTAAGGAATAATATTTCCAGTTTTTTCCATGATTTACATATTTTCAATTTTGACATATTTTATGACAGAAAATGGGTTTAATTCCTTAATGAATGTTTTTTAAATATTTTTCAAGGAATATTAATCATATCTTAAATTTCTAAAAAGTCCAGAGACATTTTATATGTTTATCACATGATGAGTTGATATGATCCACCCTTAATGGTCATCTAAACCATATAAAATTCTATAATATTTTGATCAAATCACTCTAAAGTAAAGATCCTTGCCTCACTCTTTACAAGAATTCTTTATATTGACATGAGAATTTCCAAATACTTATTCCCATGGGGTTGTAAAATCTTTTAGCTGTAGTTGGATTGAGTTTCCCTAAAATAGTTTCCTCTGGTACTCTCACCACCATTTTTGATGCAGCAGGTTGGTGTGACTCTTCTTTCAACCATTAAATAACTTCCTCGTTTCTCTATTATTTGTTTCATGTGGGGTGGGTTTATTGTATTTTATCTGGGGAAGATAGTTATAATATTATGATAAAAGATAATTAACTGGTTTAGATGAATTGTAAAATGGAAGGGTAATTCTCTTAATTCTTTTATATATTTTTGATTTTGTGAAATTTTGTTTATCTTTGTATGTTGTATCACTGAATACAATAGATATTGATATCCCCTGTTTTTAAAATTTTCATACATATTGTGACTCCCATGTAATTATATTTTTTGTGACACCACTGTAAATAAATTATTAACCATGTATATTCAGTTAATTAAATGGATCCCCAAGGTTCTTATAGATTTTTGGATAATGTCCTCAAATAATGGAGTGGAATTGAAAGAAATCCCCTATGCCTAATTTGGAAAATTGGGTGGTATATGTTTTAATATGTTTGTAGATATAGTTATGTGTTTTGTATTAGTGTTGATAATGTGATGCCTGGTTAGTGGTTTTATTGTTAAGGGTTTAGGGATTGTGGGTGTGATATGTAGTGGGGCTTCGATGGTGGTGATGGTGTGGTTATACAGTGGGGCTACGATGTTGTCTTGGGTGTGGTTGTGCTACTAGGCTATGATGGTTGTCAGTTACGCTAGTTTCCCAAGTATTATGGGAATTAGATTCATGAGTGTTATATCAAATAGGAATGATTAAATATTTATTTGATGAATGGTCGTATGGTTTAAAAGGATAATGATTATATACGAAATAATGGGATATAAATATGAAACAAGGTGCATGAACTCTTGAGAACATTCTTTTATCGAGGTCTATAGAAATAATTAGTTGAAGAAGGATGTTTGGATGTCCACCCAGACCATACCCTGATGTTAACCAACCTGAGTAAGGACATCTCAACAATAGTTGATAAAGTCATAAAGCATGTAGGTTGCGAGCTTCACACTCTTCTCTAGATGAATCATGATATTCTCTAATATACACATCATAGCCTCTATCTATGACTTTGTAGCCTAAGTACCACCATTCCATTAGACTGTGTGAGGTTATTTCTATTAGAAATACCATGTGATCTTCTCTCTAGTAGGGGCAGGATATGGAGCACCCTCTACAGATTTTTTGAACAATAAGAAATTATCTCGGAACATAGCATCGGTATCCAGTGAATGATATGTAGTAAGTTATTTATGTGTCACTACAGGATGTATCATGGGTAGCTTAGGGTCCACTACCTTAGTATTATTCTCATCATCACTCTCTTGGTGTACAACATAGGTTCCTCATAGTGTCATAGACCTATAATTTCCAAGAGCATGCCTCGGATAATATTTAAAACAAATAAGGAAAGTGGTAACGAAATGATAGGTACAAATCCTACCAATATGCAAGTGACAAACCTTATCCTACTATAGGAGTGAATTTTAGGTTATAACTAAACATAAATAGATCATAAAAGACACATCCTACTACACACTAGTAAGGTTCAGACAAGGTCAATGTCTCATATCACACTTATAAGGTGTCAATTTCATTTTAAAGATAATGTTTATTTTGATTAATTTATATTTAGTTGTGTATTTAAACCCCTTTAAATGGATGAATTAGGCAGATCTCCATTTCCAATTTAAAAGGACCCACACACATTACAAATTGAAATATGGCTTCTACTTATTCCTAACAATAACACGTTCTATCTCATGCGACTAATGGTATGTGGATCAACATGATATAATCAACTTTTAAAGGTGTATTATTCAACCAATCCAGGAAAATGATATTAAGCTAAGGTATAAATTATAAGTTTAAGTTATGGTTTCTCAATTCTAAAGGGGTTAAAAATTAAGACACTAGAATTAGAACATGCAATATAATAAATTTAAATAGAAAAGGAAAAATGGCATGTCATAATGCATGAAATTGTAATCCTATGGTAACTATTATAATACATGATTTTAATATTCCATCATATCATAGGGATACAACTGATAATTATTTATAATGACATAAATATTATGAATAGTGAAAAATAAGTACATCACCCAATGGTAAAATCCCTGAATTTTAATAGTGCAATAAATAACAGCATTAACCAGCACCAAATAATTTGGGTTTTCCCATGTACATTGGTTAACTACTCCTAGATTTAGAATCATTACCGAATTCCTACATCCATGTATCCTATATAATTCCCAAACAATAAGACAAAAGGAATAAACTTTGATACCAATTTGCAGCACCCCACCCCGGATTCCCCTTAATAGTTCCCCGAGATAGTGGTCCACTGGTATTCAAGTGCATATCCCCAAATTCTAGAGGCTACCGACAAGAAGAGAGATCCTTGGGAGTGTTTGTAGGGATAAAATGCCCTCATTGATCAGAGTGGATTGTTACAATAAATTAGGAAAAAATAGAAGAAGAAGACACTATATGACCAGACAAGTAACCTGCCATATCTGAAACTGTATCAATAGATAGTTTGTAGTGGAATAATAATAATAATTAAAACATGAGAGATATATAAAAAATAAGAATAAGATGAATAATAAAAATATTTAAAGTAATTGTGATGCTCATGTACCTATCAAAAAATGAGTATGTTGGAACATGGTATACAATCGTAAACCACATTCTATAAAAATAAAAAAAGTACAAAAGAACTACTAATACTGGAATCATGAGCATATAAACGATCCTCCACCCCCAAACTCTATCCTAGAACTTCCCATTAAGCATTGAAATATAGTCACTTCCCCTTATCTATACCAACTATCTTGAAGTCTTATGGGGTACCAACGGTAGACCAAGTAGGGTGTGAGATATAATCCTAGTAGGACACCACCAATAGTGTCTATAAAAATCCATCTCATGAAATATAAAAGGAATAATTGGCCATAATTAATAAATGAATGAAAAATATAAATACATAAGTACATTGGACTGGGTTCCGGTTGGGATGCACATCTAATTCTACCCGCTTTCCCTAAGCCGGTGTGTCTGATCCAAGGGATATAGCATGTGAAATGCGAGTGAGATAATATAATAATAGGTGGATTTTCCCCAAGATTGTGATTTGTCTTGAAGGACACATCCTTGATGTTTTAATTTCAATTTTCATTTCTAATTAAAAAAAAAATTCTTCCTGCATAATTTAGTAAACATCTTTGTAGATTATTAATATCCATACTAATCCAATCCATGTAAATTTTACGATAATTACATGTATCACTCTTGGGGATCAGTATGAGCCCAATTCTATGTGATTTTGGCCAAGGTGACCCAAGAATGGGATCTGAGGTGTCACTCTCGGTATGGGGTGAGGAGAGCATGAACTAACCTCCATGTCTATCCTTGGTATTGCACAGAGGGGTCCAAATATCTCTCATGGTATGGTATAACCAACTGGTCTCTATGTTAATCCATGAGGTCTCCTATAAGGAATGATTTTCACTTATCTAGAGGTAAAACTGAATAATGCTCGGAGATCATATCCCAGGCATACCTAGTGTAACCCCTGGTGTGTTTACAAAGACATAACAAATTATAACTAAGGCATGTTGAGCCCATCGAAAGGGACCTTAATTTGGAACCCACTATATCCCCAAAATAATAAAGATAAAGGCGTGATTTTGTTTTCAAAACCATACCATTAACAAAGAATGAATTTATAATATTATTTAATAAGGTGGCAATGGAATTTAATAAATAATACCACTTATGATACAATGTGTAGGGACTAACTCATGGATCATAATTAAATTAAATTAAATTTATAAAAAAGGAATCCATTATAGGGGAAACACTCCCCAAAAGGTGTTTAAGAATTTAAAATATGGTAATATAGGCTCTAAAGGAGCAAGAACGCCCAAAGGGGTGGCTCAGGTCATGGAGATCAACCAATTAGGGGATTCACCACTCACTATAGTCATAACTTTCATGGAATTTTTTTTAATTTATTTATCATATTAGAGGATATATAATAAGGTTATGCCTTATGGAAAAACATCACAAGATGTGAAATACAATAATACTAAATAAATAATAAATATGACCTGCCTTATACCTATAGTTCTTCCCTCATCCTGCGTCAGCCATTGATTTGAGCCAGATGGAGTGTTATCAGAGAAATCATCAAATGACCTAAAAATGAGGTAACTGATATTTCACCTAAATAGTGCAACAAATAAGAAGATATACTAGAAATATAAGTAAGATGATTTAAGAGATTACCTCAATCTTTTCATTGGATTTGACAGCAATCGATTTGGTGTTTGGATAGAGGACATGGAACAAAAACTAATAGGGGAGAGGATAAGGCTTCATGCATGGGATATGTACATTAGAGGAGGAGTCAAATGGGGTATAATCTTTAAAAAATTATGGGGGGATGGAATTTGGAAATTAACCTATAAAGGTAGGGGCACATGGTTTGGTTGCATGGTTGGCCAAACTGTTCTCCAATTGTGAAAATGTCATCTTTCCAAGATGTATACAATCAGGAATGGCCATGTGCCTAGGGTAACATGATTTTATAAAAATAGTGCATCCCCCATCAACCCACTCCCTTTGGAAACTGAGTTATAAATCCCATATGGGCTGGGCCGCAAGGTTTCTACTAACCTTGCAACCCAGTCTATCTCTTCAAATTTCAGAGCTCCAGGATCTAAATAAAAACAAAGACACCCTCGATATCTCTGTGGATCCATTATGAATCATTACTATGGAAATAATAAAGATTTTAAACCAAAAATACATGGTTCATACCATTGAGAAAGTCCAAAACGTTACAGTGTACATTTGAAATGCATTTATGTCATCATAATATGAAAAATTTAAAGGAAAAATGATTGATATATAATATATTTTATAAATGGAGTAGATTTTATTATTTCATGTTAATTTATTATTCATAGCAAATATTATCGATTAATTTCTTTAGAATCCTATTTATGAGATAATAATGTTGGGTTATTCATTTCCAAAGAGGATATTTTTTTGAAATGCAATTCAAGACAGATGTGGTCAAGAATATTTCCTTGATGTTATTTCCATATTTTATTGATTAATTTTATCATGGAATTCATTTATAATTTATCTTTATTTCAGTGAATCAATTTTTTGAAGTATTTCATTAAATGACCATTACAATTCTTCAGAGAGATATATTTTGTTTCAAAATTCACTTCTATATTTATTTGGAATGACATAAGGTAAAATAAGAAATGTGACATTTTCCACTAATGAAATAATTACATGGAATACCAATATGAAATTTAATGTTAATTCATCATTATGCGTACATAGGAATATTTTCACAAAATATTTTTTATTTTATTTGACTTAAACATTATATTTATATACAAAACATCATAAATAATATTCTAGTTAAATAAAAGGTCAACATGTAAATTTTTATGCAATGTCATGTCAATATCTCTTATATATTATTTTCATAATCTAATCTAGAAATGTTTAATTATAATTATCAATACCAAAAAATATTTTATATAACATGTATATGTTAATATAAAAAATTATTATAAAAATATGTTATAAATCTACTGGTAGAACCAATTAATTTTTTTTACATCACATTGCATTTCATGTATTTTATTATACATTATGAAATTAATAATTTAATGAATATTTTCAACATTTTTTACTCCATAAATAATGAAAAGTAATATCATTATTAACATATAAATGAAGTAGTATTCAAGATATAACATATATAGAACGAGATATTTAATGTTAATATAAGTTAACATTATATGTAATATAAGAAGATGATAGAGATTGTTATTTAACATTATTTTTCATAATTTAACTAGCATCATATATTTTATCAAAATCATATGATTTAATAGTTTTTCAAATTTCATTTTTTAAATAAATCACATACATGTTTTTTACATTGAAAATTGGGGGCATGTTGAATATAATTTGTAAATATTATTTAATATTTTTAATAATTTTTTTATATATCATTTATTAAAATATTTTTATATATTTACATTTTTATTATTCTTTTCATTCAATATTATTTCTACACAAATTTTTTGGTTTAGGGTTTGCAAGATAGGTTTTATTTTATTTGGATAAACATTGATTTGTTAATGAATTGATATCATTTCCTGACCATCAGGGTATCATTTTATATGATTTTTCTATCCAATATATATGTGTATTGGATAGCTAGGATTCATGAGTAATTATAACCACCAAATGTGGTCAGGATCCTTATTTTACTTAATTATTCATAAATTGTATTCTGTTTTTTTTAAATCCTTGTAATTTATTCACGTTACATTTTATCCATATGTATATGGGTAGATAAAGGGGCCTATATGTGTCATTAATAATCCTAGGTACCCTAGTAACCTGATATCCATGATGTTCCTGACATAGCCCGAAGGGAGTTCCCAATCCCCATGGGTCAGAGACTAGCACCTGGCATCATACAAACTGAATGTGGGAACAATTTTGACACAAAAATATCTAAAGTAAAATAAACAAGATAGTATACATATACAAATAATATTTACTATGAGTAATGTACTTGAATTAAAAAAATAATAAACAATCCCAAGTACTACAACCAAATACTAGAAACACAATAAAATTTACCCAAGTCCCAACTCAGACACAACTCACCAAGTCCATGGTTCAATAGCTTTAACTAGCTCCAAATGATCGTTTTACCTTTCTTGAACCAAGAAGGATATAATATAAAAACACTTGATGGAACAAGTAGTGTGTGATCCAAATATCTAAAGGATTTCTATAAAATATTATATAATAAGATACAATATCAAATTAACCAAGAAAGTTATCTCAATTTAAAAAAAATAGGTTTTTCCTTTAAAAATAATATTTATAAATATCATGATTTATTTATCAAAATATAGAAATACTTTATCAATTAATGATTCTCAATTCAATGGATTGAATTAAATTAAAAAAAGGGTTCTTTATACTTATGTAAGTTTTCACAAATGGCTTAAATAAGTACTTTTACAAAAAATAGTTTATATAAACTCACAAGGCATGTAAAAATGTTTACCACAATGGAATATATACATTTGAAATACAAAAAAGAAACAAATATGGTTATATTCCAAATTAGGTACGATAGTTCCAAGATATAGGGACTCAACTCTGTGAAACAACAGGTATGTACATAATCCCCTTTGTGCCTAGTGCCAAAAAGGACTCATCACCATCACCTAAGGGATGTGATGTGTTTATATGATGTTTTATAATGTTGTAAAGCATAAAGTAATATCCAAATAACACACTAAAAACTGAAGGCTTTCACGTTCTCCAGTATAAAAAATAATGGGAAATTTATTTCAAGACTTCATAAAATACCATTCATCCCATTCTATATTTCAAATATGAAAATTTTCCATTTAAAAACTATAATGGTTATTTATTCAAAAACATGTATTTTCACCAAGATAGAACCCTATGGTTTATACCAAAAACAATTTTAATACCATTTTCATAAATAAGGATTTGAAACCAATTTATGAATTTTCATAGTCCACTTTCACTAACTAAATTCAACAATATAATTTTCAAACAAATTCCATAAATTTAACAACAAAACCTCAATACAATGGAATTAGGGTTTTCACAATTTTCCATAAAATTACTCTCTAAAATTTAATTTAATAATTTAAATAAAACAATTTCCATAAAATCCATAATTTAAATTAAATAACATAAATTTCCACAAATTTCCATAAACACACCCCAATTCAATGGAATTTGGGGGTTTTCCTATTTCATACAAATAACTAATTTTTCTAAAACCCCTCAATTCAATGGAATCGGGATTTTCCTACAAAACAATTGAACTGCACTTATTAAAAACCAAGAAATTTTATTTAATTAAAAAAAATTCAATTAAAAATCAATTTAAGGTTAATAAAAATTTCACATCGTAATAGAACCACCGACCTCGGAGTCATTAGATCTCAAAGCGTCAAACCCTAATCGGGATTTCCTAAGGATGAATGAAAAAAATCCCAGTAAACAAGGATAGAACCTAAGTTTATAACCCCAAAATAGTGGGTATTAGATGACATGTTTTTCACAATAATCCATGTAACCCTAAGTAGGAAGAGAGATATCATGGGAGAACAATAATGGGAGGAGGAAACTAATTGGAGGAGGATCAACCACCATTCTCCTAGATTTAGATTGATTCTAAGTGGGGTATGAGGGGACTAGAATACTTTTTGGGAGCTCTAAGGAAGAGATAAATTAGTTTTAGTGGATGAATGTTTGTCAGAGACCTAAATTGGGGGTTTGTGAATTTTTAATCAAAAATATGATTAAGGAAAAACTCATCCACAGAGTTTACTAGGAAGAGAAACACGATTTAGTCAAAACCTACGAAAATAATTCGCCTATTTTAAATTGTCCACATAGTGTTCCCATGTAGGATGTGTGGTTTGGTTAACCATTTACAATCCATGAGAATCCCCCTTTCTGTTTCCAAAATTTCTCCTGAGAGTGCGCACGTTTTGGAAAACTATGTGTCAATCGTGCACTAGATTAGAAATTTCCAAAAAACATAAAATCTTAAAATTTAGACAAACCCAAATGAAAATCAAAAAAATATTTATAAAAATAGGGGTTTTGGAATACTTTAAAAAAAATAATAGGTTATTTCAACCTCCCCCAATAGAAACTTCTTATCCCTAGAATGCTTACAAAGAAGCTTCCATGTGAAAAAGATGAGTCTGTTTTTCTCTCATCAGTTCCTCTGTCTCCCACATCTCATGACTATTAGAACCATGATTCCATATCACTCAAACCAAAATTATCATCCTCCCAATATTTTCCTTGGTTTAAGAATCAACTATCTTAAATGGTTGTTCAGCCACAGATAACTCTTGTTCGACTTCATGATCATGCTAGCTCAGAACATGAGATGGATTAGATAAATACATTTGTTTTTGAGATACATAGAACATATTTTGTATTGAAGTTATCTTAGGTGTGAGTTATAAATGATATGAATCTTTCCCCACCTTCTCAACAATTTTAAAAGGTCCCACAAAATTAGGATAATACTAACCATGTCTCCCATGTTGTCAATGATCCAACCTGGGTAAAAAAATTCGGAACACCTAGTCACCAACTGATAATTCCAAAGGTATATGGTGATGATTAGAATAATACGTATATATGATTTCGGTCTTCATCATCCTCTGAAGAATAAAATCAATCTTTTTTTTATCTCGCATCAAACTTGGTCCAATAATGGAACTTTCAACCACATATAACTAACACATCAGAGATCTGCATGGCCTACCATAAAAGGCCTCCAAGGGAGAAATTCTGATCACAAACTTGTAACTATTTCTATAAGAAAACTCTTCCAACCTCAGATGATCATCCAAATACCTAATAAATCCTATAACACAAGCGTGATTCTTATCCTCAAGAATCTGTATAGCTCTTTTTGACTATATATCCGATTGTGGATGGAATTCCATCCTCAAAGGGCATGAGATCCCAGTACCTCCTGAAGGTCCCTCAAAAAATGATAACTGAACCAATGATCCATATCATAGACTATAGAATATGGAATTCCATGCAACTGAAGAATCTTTTTCACATAGATACATCCCAACTACTCAAATTTGGTTGTATTATGTATTGGTCTAAACTGAGTCGATTTAGTCAGCCCATCGTCCACATCACATAACACATTATTCTTTCAATGGGTATGTAGAAACCCAACCAAATTATTTATAAATATATCATCCCACTTCCATGTAGGCATTGGGAGTGGATGAAGAAAACACGAAGGCTTCTGGTGCTCATCTTTACCTTCTGGCATGTATAGTGTTGACATACAAACTCAGCAATTCCCTGTATAATACCAGGCCACAAGAACTTCCATCGCATGTCATATAACATCTTTGTGGTTCTTGGGTGCACTGCCCACTGTGAATAATGAAAATATCCCATAACAAATCTAATAAAAAAATACGATACCACAAAGCATTTCTGATATCATATAAAGCTCTCTTTGGAGAACGACCAATCAAGCATTGTATCCCCACCATTAAGAATGTCTGTAATGCTACAGAACTCATCATTAAGATGTATATCCTGAAAAATAATTTCAAGAAGATTGTATTTCAACTGAATGGTAAAAAATGATACCATGATACATTTTTCATAAACTCCAATATGCAACTTTGAAAAGAGATCCATCAAATTAAACTCTTCCGAATATTCATTCTCTGCTTGGGTCAAAAGTTTCCTGCTCAAAGCACCTATGATGACATTCACTTTCCCCTGGGTATATGCGATGTTGAAGTCAAAGTATTGCAAGTATTACACCTAATTCCCCTGGAATAGATTCAAATATTCTTGAGATAATATATAACTCATTATCTTATGGTCAGGATACATAGTAGACCTTTCTTCATAATGTTATTTACACCATTCTTAATTTCATGCATGATAGATACATGTTCAAGGTTAGGGGTCAGATAATTATTCTTGTGCAGCATAAGTTGAAAATATACATTGGTAATAACTTTATTACCTTGAATAATAACCCAATCCAAACCTAAACTTGATGCATCACAAAAGACCACATAGCCCTTCTTAGCCTCTCAACAAGTCAACACTAGTTTATTTGTAAAAATACATTTTAGTTAAACAAAATAACTTTGATGATTTTAAATCCAATAAATCATTACTTAAATTAGAATTATAGTAGTCATTAACATGGAAATCATTGATAAGTCCTTAATGTACCAATGATAATACCCCGCTAAACCCATGATTCTTTGAATCTAAAAATCATTTCCTGGTTGTTCCCATGTTATAACAACTTTTACCTTCTCAGAATCATCTAAAATAAAATGTTCTAACACCAAGTTCCCAAAGAAATTATCTTCTCAAATCAAGAAATCACATTTATAATTATTGAAATAAAGTCAATTAATTATCAAAAAATTCAAAACTATTCTCAGATAAAGCACATGATCCCCCTCAAACATATATTAAAAAAGGATTTCATCCACAAACACTACCAAAAAGGTATCAAGATAGTCATGGAATGATTTTCATTAAAGACATGAAAACTCAAAGAGAATTGGTTAGACCAAAGGGAATAACAAGGAAATCATAATGAACATACATTATTCTAAAGGCAGTTTTATGATTATCCTGTTCCTTTATCATTATCTAATGGTAACCTGGTCAAAGAAAAATCTTTGAGAACCTATTTTCCCCTTTCAACTGATTAAATAGACCATCAATTTGTGGAAATATATACTTGTTCTTTATGGTCACTCAATTAATCTTTTGGTAATAAACACAATGGTGAAGTTATCCGTCATTATTTATAGTAATGAGAACTGGTGATCCCGTAGTGACACACTCATTCATATAATGATTTTCTCATGAACATCGTCCAATTGGGACTTCAGATCATTTATTTCATCTGGTGCCATGCAGTAAGAGGGAATTAAAAATGGATGAGCACCGACCATTAAGTAAATGGAAAACTCAACCTCCCTAATTGATGGAAAAATAGATATGTGAGGAGGAAACACATTATGAAACATGATGAAAACTTGAGGGAGATCATCGCTAAAGTATTCTCAGTCCATATAAAATAAAAACATAGATATCAGTTCTCTAACTCTAGATAAGAAGGTCTGGATATGCTCAAACTTTGGTCCCATTCTCCTTGAAAGACATGGCACACACCATTGGGTGTATTAATGGAAACCCTTCAAAGATAACAGTCAATATGGGCTTTATTGGCAAGGATCCAATCTATCTTAGAAGAAACATTAAAAGACTTCATGTCGAGAACCACAAAACTATATGGATGCTCTACAACTAATAAAGGGAAGACACAAGAGGGAATATAGAGACCCTTATCTCACTTCATACCAAGGGGTGTAGTAATATAAAATACATATGATAAAATCTCCATAGGAAGATTTAGTATATTAATAAAATAGGTTGAAATAAATGATTGAGATGGACCAACATCAAATAGAGCAGTCACTAATGATAAAGCGATAGTAGTTGTACCTATCACGATAATTAGACCAATATCTACTTCCTTTGGGGACTCTTACACTAAGTGAAGTAGCTTCATTATGGATGCATGTGGATAGAATCCCTTTTCTCATGAAGCATCTAATTGGAACATAGTTTTAGGAGGAGCTGAGGATATTGTTTCACTACACGGAGTAAAATAAACAGGGTAGAATCTCTGTAAGTTCCCTAAGCATCTATAGGAGAAACAATTCTTCAACGCCTTAGTAAAAACCCTTTTTGAATTTCCTAGCATGGAACACAAGATAAAAAATAAACAGACCCCTTCCGAGTACTACTAGAGGTCTAGAATTTCTTTTTTGTTGAAAATTATACAGGAATCCTCATGCTTCAACTTTCCCTTAAACGAAATCAAGCAACCCTAGGAGAGAACGAAACACCAGAAACCCTAAATTTCATTCCATATCCCTTTCAACAATAATCACTCTATCTAGAACATAATAATATAAAGGAATCTCTAGAAATAACACATGATAATGAACATTCATATGAAGTCCCAACTCAGTCCTTTTAGCCTTCATCTTCTCATGTGATACAATCTCACGTGGGAGATTCGGGAGTTGCATACTCTTTCAGGGCCCTGTTAGCAGATTCAAGTTTAGAAAAATTATTACCCTTGGACCATAACATAAAATCTAGATAGAGATGGTTGGGGAAAATATATTTTAAATTTTTACACATTAATCCATCATTCTTCTTCACTGTCACCATAGTGTCCAACTTTCTCTTACCAGGTCCTTCCATAAAAAATGCGTCACACTTCACTTTAATTCTATCAAGTGTGTCCAACAACCCAAAAAAACACTCCATCATGATCAACCATTCCTCATCATCTTGTGGATAATTTGAGACTTTGAACGGTGATATATTCTGGTAAAAAAACTCTTTAGAACAATCCTTGAGAATTTCCCAATATGGTTCCACAACTGGAGCCTAAACGAGAATTAGAGGTGGTGCATGTCCAATAGCTATGATAGTGCTCACGATCACCACAAAAAGATTCAAATCTACAAGAGGATTTACTTCATGAGATTCAGTATGATGTTCCTCCAAGATCCAATTATCAGGTCTTCTCAAATTCATGATGCAACACAACATTAACATATAACAAGGAAGATGTCAGATAAACACTCTAACAAGGTAGTAGGGAAAATTAATCCAAACTGATAGAACAAGAAAAATTTGGATTTCACACTATAAAAAAGGAAAACACTATAAATGTTCCACAAGAAATATTTCCCTAAACACCACGTGGGAACATAAAATTCATTATATTGAAATATATTTATAAACTCATTTTTAACATCCCTCTAAGTGTTGACAAGATTTCACAAATGCATACTATCTTCAAGAAAAAAATTATAACAAGGCTTTGATACCAATTTTTCACAAACCAACATGGGTATTATAGTATCGTGATAAATGATCTTGTCCTAACATATCTTGAATTTCATTCCTGATCCTCATGTGCCAATGAATAGAACCTAACATCATATAAACTAAAACTAGGAAACATTTTTCAATAGACATTGTAGAAGTAATCGATACAATAGATAATTGATATCAGAAGAAACTCCATAATTAGTAATGTACCCAAAGTAGAAAATGAATAAAAAATCCTCATGTACTATAACCAAGTACTAGAAAATAAGAAAAAAATACCCAAGTTGCAACTCAGATGTAGTTCACCAAGTCCACATTTGAATAACTAGAACCAACTCCAAGTGGTCATTTTCCTTTTCTCGAACCTGGAAGAAGATAATCTATATACCTCTAAAGGAATAAGTAGGGTTTTATCCAAATACTATTAGGATTTCACTAAAATATTCTATAATAATATTTCAATATCAAATTAACCATGAAAGTTGTATCAATTTTAAAAAACAAATTGGTTTGGAATTTTGTAATCATATTTAAAAAAAATATTTTCATATCAAAAGATGGAAGTAAATTAGAAATTCATGATTCGCATTTCAATAGATCAAATTACCTTTAAATAAAGGGTTTTTTACACAAATATAACTTTTCACATATAGCTTAAATAAATAATTTTTCATAAAACAGTTTATATAAACTCCCAATTCATGTAAAATAGTTTAAAACAATTAAATATATACATTTGAAATACAAAAAAGTGAGAAACATGTTCATATTACTAATTAGATCTGATATATCTTGGTTATAGGGACCCAGCACTTTGAAATAAAAAGTATGTACAGACTCCCCTTTGGGGCTGAGGCCAAATATGACTCATCTCTATTGCCTTAGTTATGAGATGTGCTGATATGATGTTTTAGATTGTTTTAATTCATATAGTGTTTTCGAAAAAACACAACATCTACCTAAGTAATGAGTTTGATTTGTAGAAAAACATAATGGACAATTTATTTCAAGAATGATAAAATAATATTCATCCCATTCTCCAATTCAAATATATTAATTTTCCCTTTAAAAACCATAATAATTTTTTAATTAAAAACATGTCGTTTCAACAAGATAAAACACTAAGGATTCTATAAAAATATTTTAATACCATTTTCATAAATAATTATTTGAACCCAATTCATGAAATTTCATAATCCAATTTCACTCATTAAATTTATCAATTTAATTTTCCAACAAATTCTATCAATTCTATAACAAACCCTCAATTTAATGGAATTAGGGTTTTCATAATTTCTATCAAATTATTTTCGAAAATTATATTAAAAAAATTATATGAATCAGTTTCCATCAAATCCAAAAATTACTTTATAATTTTTAAATTTCCAAAAATTTCCACAAACACACCCCAATTTAATTGAAATAGGGGGTTTTCCACTTTTATGCAAAAAACCAATTTCTCTCAAAATTGCTAATTCAATGGAATTTTATTTTTCCAAAAAAAAAATTGAAACCTATTTAGTCAAAACCAAAAAATTCCAATTAATCCAAATGATTTAAATTAAACAAATCAATATCTGGTTTAAAAATATTTTTCATTTTAAAGTAACAACCTACAATGCAGTCACATGATCTTGAAGCGCCAAACCCTGATCAGGATTTGCTGAGGTAGAAAGAAAACAATGGAATCTAAGGAAATGAGTAACAAAACTAGGTTTATAACACCAAATAGTGGGTATTAAAAGCATAATTTAACCCAAGGATCCACAGAACACTAATAAAGAAGAGAGAGATTGTGGGATAAAAAGAATGGGAGGAGGAAACCTACTGGAGGAGGATCAACCGTTGTTCGCATATATATGGATGACTTCTGGTAGGGGTATGAGGGGCCAATAACATTTCTTCGAGGATTCAAGGAAGAGAGAAAAATTTTAGTATTGCAGTAGGTTTGTTGGGGACTTGAATGGTGGGTTCAATAGTTTTTTTTATATCAAAAATCAGAATTATGAAAAACCCGTCAGCACAATTTCGTAGGCATATTCACACGATTTAGTCAAACTATGCACAAGTTGTGTGCCTATTTTAAATAGGTCACATGGTTTCTACAAGGAGGTTTCACTTTTTGTTAAACCATGTGAAATATGTGCGAAGCCCACTTCTTAGTTTCCATAATTTGTATTGAGGGGTGACAATTTGGAAAACTGTGCGCCTACCATGCACTAGACTAGAAATTTCAAAAAAAAATGAAAATATTTAGCCTAAAAACCACTAAACAAGCACAAAAAATGGTTTATAAAAATAGGGTTTTAGGAATACATTAAAACATTAACATTCTATTAAAATAAATAATATAGAGGATATACTAAGAGCTAGTGTTTTTTATGGATCCTAGATGATGATCTATCATAAGATAGAGATTTATTATAATAGTTGAAAGAACTATTCAATAGAAAGGGATCTATTTGAGAATATTTATGGTTTCCATTGATGATATCTATTTTTCTAGTATTTTTCAATGGATTTTTAGGTCCTTGGACTATATAATGTAAAACTCACATAAAAGAAGGATTATATGATTTGTGAGAGGATATAGGTGAATCCAAATCAGTAAAATTTTATCTTGGTTAGAAATGTAAAAATTTAGATTTTAATGATGAAGATCATGTGTTCTTGGGTTTTATTATATAAATTTAATGTAGAAATTTGTCTATGATGATATGATATCTCTCATTTTTATCATCACATTTTGTATTTACAAAGAGTTTCATATTGGTGGAATATTTGTTGGTACTTCCCCAATATTTGGACTAGATCCATGATGTATTCACTATATTTATGTACGGTTGATATCTCCATAATTAACCAAGGAAATATTTTAAGGTTATATTTATGTAAAAGATGTTCCAAATATCATGGATAGGTAAATTAATATTTAATATATTTTTAGAGGGTATTTTTTGGTGAATTATTCAATTTGATTATTTTCTCATGAGGAAAATTGTCATAGAGGAATGACTGTGGGAATATAAGTCATATACATTCCCTCAGAATTCATTATTTTAATATTTTATATTTCCAAATGAATATTTTTTTTCAATTTTATTTACTTAAATAGTAATCTATATTTGATTTTTCTTTAGTGTTTGTGTCATTAATGTTTGAGAGGTATCTCATGGGGAGTTATTGGAGTGGTAGATGATGTTTTCCTTTTATATAGGTTTTAATTCCAGAGATCAAGAACAATAATAGAGGTATCTACTATAATAGATAATAAATTCTCATCCAATTACATTTATCATTTTTGTTGTTAAATCTATTTTCAAATGGAATGTGGAGAGGAATTAATTTCATTGATGAGATTTTATTTGGGTGTAGGGAATCCTGGAATATCACTCAGTGTTATGTTGTAGAGTTATATCAAGATAGAAGAGTATTTATATATTTATTTTTTTCACAATATGAAGAATGATTTCTTGGATTCAATTGTATTGATGAATAATTAAAAAAGTGTAAAGTGAATATACCATGAATAAACACTTATGTAATGTTTTTTACTCTTAAATTTTCTTTCTCAATTTCATTATCATGGTGTGATGTGTTTATTTATGACACAATTTTGTTTTTGGACGTTTATAGATTACATTGGGAAGTCTCTTTCACGGTATGAGAACTACTATCATAGTGTGAGATCTGGAGGTTTATTTTTAGTGATTTTCCCTTTGCTGACTCGTCGTGATTTGATGGTTTTATTACACCCTGTCATGTTTAATGGATTATCCATGATTTTTAGAGGGCTATACATCATATAATAAATATATTTTTTATATTCTGATCTCCCTTAGTAAAAGACAATTTTGGGGGTGGACTAATCATTGAAAAGGGTATATAAATTAGATTTTTAGGGCAGTTTAAAGATATATTTATTAATTATCCCATAAAAACCATACCATAAAATATAACACCAAAATGATATAATTTCAATAACATATATAAATTTAGAATAATATATTAATTTTTCTTATTTTCATAATTTCATCCCAAATCCATGGGAAATTAGAAGTATATACATTGTTTAATTTTATCTACCTTTATTGAATTCACCCCTAGGGTTTTATAGATATTGAATTGTTATATAAAATTATTATATATTCTCTTAATAGTTATATCACTATTTTACTTACTAGTAATTTGTGGATTTATTGGTTGTTTGGTTTGGGTGATTTTGGTGTTTTTTTATGGGGAATGTTTTTATAATGGTAGTTCATGATTTCAACTTACATGTTTTTTCTTTATGATAATATATTTTAATTTATTCATGAATTATTGATGTGTTATTTCAATTGATGTAGGGGATACATTTAAACAAAAGTTTTTTTATATTATGGATGTTAGCGAACTTTTTTCCCTTTGATGAATTAAATTATTTGTGTTATTAATCATAATACAATAGACTAAGGGGACTTTATGGAATATGGTGACTTTAATATGATGGGGTTTTCAATAAAATATAATTTATCATTATTAAATGATTTTTTAGTGATGAATGTTTGGTTACATCTATAAATAATGTGATCTTTTTTTACTTCTTTATTAGAATCATCCTTCTAAATGGTTAATTAGAAAATGCTTTTAAAGAAACAATTGTGTCACATCGGGAATTGTTTATTATCACTAATGTGAGAGATTTTCAATTTAATATGAATATATATATATATATGATAAAGTTATAAATTTTGAATGTCACTTTTTAAAGGATTTATAGAATAATGTTGTCAGTATTATTTTTTCATTTTTTTCATTTTCATGGTCTTGAAAATGGATAGAGATGGTTCTTTTTAGAGTATTGTAATAAGCTGTATAGAAGGTGTTACGACTAATTTTCCATGGTTGGAATTTTTAAGATTGGTAATTTATTTTTAAATGGTGGATGAACTAAAATATTATATAAACATGATGTCATATATGGTTGGATCAAATGATATGGTATTGTGTTGTTGTTTTTGGGGTTATTGGTATGGGATATGTCATTATTTATGTAGTTTTTTTTTGTATGTTATAGGTATGTGTTGTAAAAATTGGTAAATAATTATGGATTTTTTTCTATTAGTATTTTTGTAATGATCATATGAAACATAAAAATGTATTTTGGGATAACTGGTTAAACATTCTACTAATTCTTAAAAACAAATAGTTTCACCATTACTTGTAACTAAAAATTGTGACTATTGTTTAGTTGTAAAATTGGAAAATTTATTCAATATAAGATTCATTCATTGAAAATTATTGGAGTCTCCACTAGAAATTTACACCCTATATATTATGTTCATCTCATTAAATAAGGTTTAGACATTTGGTTATGTTCTCTACAATAGAGTTTTAAAATAATACAACCTCTAATAAACATATGATAGCGCCAATTTCAATCATTGAATGTTGTTCTTACATTACAAGACAAAATTTTCTTCCCAAAATGAATATTTATAATTTATTTAGTGATTCTAGAGTATATATTTTTAAATTTTAGTGGATATTTTACAACTCAATGGATGATTGAGTTATTTAAGTTGTTCTTATGACCTTTTTCATGAACTAGGGATGACATGGAAAAATGTGATTGGTCCAATTATAAAATATAATAGAAGATACCACACCATGGCATCCAACCATGAAAAAATATTTGGACATAATTTTATAATCCCTTCAAAAGATAAATATGGTATATAATTATATATTTAGAAGAAAATTACAAAATATTTATCATATGAGCCTAAGAAAGTATAAATTTCACTACATGATATTGAATGAACTAAATAGGAGATACTAATATAGGAAAGAATTGTCTGGTATTTGAAATAGTATCACACTCTGATAAATGATATGTATCTATGGACTAAATATTTATGATAAGGTGTGCAGAAAAAAAATTATAAACTCAATCCATGCGGAAGGATTATATAAAAAATTCTAGGAGATTGAATTAAATATATATTATTTATAAACTCAATTTACATATTCATATCTATGCAAAGATAATACATATTTTTTTATACCCATTATTTTAATGAAATTTTAAAAAAATATGACCTATTTTATTTCGATATGATTTCCCAATTTTAAAGAAGAATCAATAGAAGAATGAATATATGTAAAAATTCAATATAATTAACAAAAATACTAAATTATCATGGGAGTTAAATATTTCAAATATAGATCATGATTTAAGGAATTGAAACACATGAACCATATACTTAATTGGACTGGTAGAATTGAATTGTTGCGACTCATTATAAGGAATCATTATATTGAAATTCTATTATATTACATATCACAATGTAGTGTTCCAAGAGACACGAACAACGAATTATTATGTATTTATAATGTACGTTTCTAAAAAATCTATAACATATTGGGTGTGTAGTATTAACCCAGAGTACATTGGCACACTATTAGTTTATACTCTATAGACTAGTGCTATGTGGGCATCCAATTAAAATCCATTTAATCTTCTTTTAATTTATGTATATCTATATCATATGTGTGCTTGAATAATAATAAGATTGTGTTATTATTTCTCACATGAGAAAATGATCAGGTGAAAAATAAGAAAAATATAATACACTAATTCACCAACCCCATCTAAGGGTGAATTAGAACTGTGGGAACAAGAAGATGTATCAGAGCCTCTAGGTTCTTTTTAAGGGGGGGATGAGTTCTGGAAAAATGACCAGAACCCTGCAATTTATTCAAACAAAAGGTGCATACAAGTTACATGAGTCGAAATGATGGAAATTTTCTATAATATCTAATAAAAAAAGGAATCAAATCCATTGGGTGATCACTCCTCCAAGTGTTCTCATGAGAGACTCCCATGTTAGCGAGATCATCAGCGATCTTCTTTTCTTCACAGAAGGTGAGTGTAGCGATGAAGTTGAGACTGTTGAGCGAGTTGAGGCAGTTAATCCATCAGGGGGTGAGAGTCCATGCAAGGTGAGTCACACCCTTCCATATGGATTGCACAATGGTAGAAGAGTATCTATAGTTCCAGATGTTTCTCCAGTTGAAAAGTTTTGAAAATTTTATGGCATGAATGATACCTAAAATTTTGTCCTCCAGAGAAGAAGCAATGTTGCAGATTCCATAGAAACATCTGAGAATCTGATCAATATGGTTTCTGAAAATACCTCTGCATCCTGAAGGTCCAGGGTTTCCTTTCAAGGATCCATCAACATTGATTTTAATCGATCTAGGAGGAGGATCCTGCCAGAAGACTTCAATAGTGTATTTCGGTTTTAGATATATTCCAGTTACTCCAATCCGGTGGAGGGTTTCAGAGCCTCTAGTTTCATGTATTATGAATACATCTAGAATAATATTACTGATATAGAGAACAAAATTAATAAAAATTCATACCATTAATTCATGTAAATCAATTTTATATATGGTTGAATCACATGCGATGTAACTTTTGATCATTCACACACTATGTCTTCACCAAATAATTAGATATAATTCATAATGTTGGACCTCAGATAAAATAAATTTCTAAACCTAATAAGAAGGATTTTTATGATAAGATAATTGCTCAAAAAAAATATATATATATAATTAATGAATTTTATATATATTTATATTCTTGGATTTCAAAGCAGTAATATAAAAATAGGATAGTGCGGAAAATAATTTTTATAAGGAATGTAATGTAAATAATGGAAAATTACAGTTCTTGAAAATTAATTTCAATGAAATATTAAAGGGAAAAAATGAAAATATCTTTTCCCAAATAATCCATATCATCTATTTTTGTTATCCATTTGAGTATTATCTATCTAATGATGTAAATGGATATTATTAAAATAATAGAAAAAAGAGATTAATCCATGTACAATTCCATGATTTCCTCCCTTGAGGAGTATGATATCCAATATATCATTCTTGATAGATTCATAGTATGTTAATGGACAATATAATATAAGTGTAACCAAAAGAAAATTCACACAATTTTCAAAATATAATTCATACAAACCCATGGATAATCAATTGATTCATATATTTGGGATCAAGGATTACGATTCTAGTTATGAATTTATATCACTAGTGATAAACATATTCAATTGAGGAATAACAAAAATAGAAGGAAATGACATGTTTATTATATTAATTATAGATTGGAAAATAAAAATAATTTTTCTTGTAGAAGAAAATTTATTTGTAGTTAAAATTGAATCAAAAAAAAATAAGAGGGTTTCTACCATGAGGTATCATTAAATAATAAAGTCCGAATATAAATGAAATGTACTAGATAATCAGTTGAGTAAATATGAAAATAAAGATTAATATTTACATTATAAGGATATTATAGATATCATTTATGATGTGAAAAATTTTATAATAGAAAGAATTGATGGAAAACTTTTTTGTGATGAAAATGATAATAAACCCAATGTTGTCATTAATATAAAGGTTTATTTAACGAATCTATTTAATATTTGGGAATTTAACATATGAAAAAAATAAAAAATATACTCACATATAAAGAGTAAATATTTTATTATGATAAAGATGAATTTTAATTTACCTTGTTATATAATGTAGTAGGAAAACTCTCAGGTTATAAAGATTTATCTATCCAATTGGTGGATTTAATTGTCGATATTGAAGGAAAAGTTAAAATAAAATATGATCTCAACAAAAATTTGTAATAAATAATGAAGGGGTTTGGATAAATCATAAAAAATAATTTTTATCTTGAAATACTAATCTCAATGCTTTAACAAAGAAAATCTTATTTAGAAAAATCAAAAAATTGTTTATTTTCAATGCTAAGTATTTCATAGAGGCAATAGAAGAGATATAATAAGTATTTGAAATATAATTAATGAATAAAGGCATATACCCAAGGTATTGGTTGTAATTGGATGTGATGATAAGATTCTAAATATATTGATATGGCTATAAATATAATGGAAAATGAGATATTAGTGAAATATATCAACCATTAAGGGAAAAATTCTAGTCAAAAAAACCACTCCAACGCTAGAAATATTTTTTGTATATGTGATTGAATGACCATTCATTTGATAAAATTCCAATTCTATGACATTCATGGACATATAATGACCTATTATATGGAAGGATAAAGTTATTTAATAGGTGAATCTTTAAGGAATTATCAAAAATAGAAGATAAAATATTCTATACGATGAAGAAAAAATTCACATTATATTTATTGATATAAATAATCCAATTCTTGTTATAGGGAAAATAATATCTAGAAATGAGAATGTTATATATACTATAATAGAATAAAAAGGAGTAATTTATAAGAATAATTATATAAAATTATATTATAAAAAAATATTCAATACATTAGATGATGAAGAGAATAATCTTATATCCTATCATGAAGAAAATGTGGAGAGGAAAAATTATTTATCAACTCAAAATTTAATATCATATAAGGGGAAGAGGATGGATGAGAAGGATATCATGGATGATAATTCTATAAATTAATTGAAATACAAGATAACCCTTATTCTTGGTAGTTTGTGTTAATCCCACATCACTAAAAACATAAATTTACTTATAAATGAAATTATTTCTGTTAATATAATTATAATATTTGGAAATGATATAGAATGAAAATTTAAATGAAGATTAAAGATGATGGTATGTGTAGATAATGTAATGTATATATAATTTCTTTTTACAATAATCAGTTTACATAACATTTTTAGTGTGGGTCAAATATTTGACTTCCGATATCATGTCATATCCAGTTATAAAGTCTACTCTATCAGTGTCCAAACTAAGGACTCTTATTTGAAGGAATGGATATTCAATTAAAATATATATCAAGTTGTTTATAATCCAAACACCTATATTCATATGAAAAATGTTAAAAATAGTCATTTGTGTCAGAGGATAAAAAATTTTATTGGAAAATATATGCCAGTTAATTATAAATGAATATTTAAAATCAGTATTGAAAATAAGAAATGATATCAAGATAGTACCCATGCTGATTTTTTTGAGGGGAAATTAGCTATGAATTGATATCAAATGATTAAAGAGAGGAACTAAAATAATATTTATGAGTTCCACACCATTTTGAGGGAATCATGATATTTCTCAATATATATAGTGACAAGTAAATAATAATGTTCATAAATGATTATATTAGAATGAGTTGAATCATATTTATGTAGTATATGATAGTAGTGGTTGGTGAAATTTTGATATTACATAAAATTTTTATAATGGAAATTTGAATAATGTTCCAGATTTTTTGATCATATAATGTAACATATCACACCTCTCAAGACATGTAAAATAAATTATTGATGCAAAAAGGGTGGTAGAAATATGAAATCAAAGGGGGAAAATCAAAAAAAATGTAACTTATCGAAAGTGGAATCTATCATCACTCCTGGTAGAAATTTGTTCGTATATCTATATAAAAAATATTATATCATTATGTATCTATTTATAAATGTTGACCATGTAAGATATGTATCGTTTTTGAAAGACAACATTGAATCACATTAGAGTTTGAACAATATGAAATATTCTAAACAATGAAGGAAAAATAGAATATATGATTATGTAGTGGATGAAGGTATATTATTAGGATAATCATTTATGTTTATCACTTATATAAATCTGAAAAATTTATGGAAAATATTGTAGAGAGATATGATATTAATATTGTTAATGAAAAATACTTGATTAGATATATAATTCCATATATGGGTATTTCTAGTTATGGAGAAGGACTCAATTTGAATCTATGAAGAGCTGAATATCTATAATGTGATAAGGAATTATATATAGAATCAGTTAATAGAGAAAATGATAAATTGTGTCTTCCAGTTACTCTAATAATTAGTAGATAAGATGAGGATGATATTTTAAATACAATTTTTCATGAAACTAGATATGAAAATCATTGAAGAATAATATCTATAAATAAAGAAAATATTATTCTCTCAAATGGAACTAGCATCATTTTTTGTTTTAGTGAATGATGCGTATATGTTCAAGATCATTGATGAAGCATAATATAAAATTGGGAAAATCATAACTTGGACCATTCAGATATAATGGTGGAAGATAATTTCATAGTATAATAAATGATTCCTAAAATAAAACTAATGGGTGATAAATTTATATCCAAATCAAAGAAAATATTTTTGTGAAACCATTATGAAAAAATGAAATGAATTTATGTGGAATAATATGTTTCACCATTGACAATGAAATAGTGGAAAAGTACCATTCTTATGGTTGTTATCCAAGGAAAATATTAAATTCACTAAATGGATATAGAGACAAGATTTTTAAATAATATTATCATAAAAGTGGTTTTAAATTATTCAACTATTGGGTTTTATAATTAAGGATAACGAATAGTGTGTTTTTTGGTATAATAAAGCCTTGTATGGCTTGAAACAAGAGCCTTGGGCCTTGAGTTGTTGGTCAAATTCACTTTGATTGAAGATTAAAAATATATTAAGATGACTTGATAAATATCATTGGATGAATTTAACTAAAGGAGATTAATGTTTGTCTCTAGTATGTTCTGATCAAATCACATTTTTAATGGATCATGAAGGATTTTTTAGAGGATATTTCATGGTTTATGAGAATAATGATTGAAATTTATATGATTTGAGGGGATCGCATTTATCCCTCAGATAAATGTAAACTAGAAAAAAGTTGTACACTTTTTTAGGATAAATACAAAATGGTTGATCTGATGAAATTTTTTATATCAGATAATAAGATGGTTTCAACCCAAATAATTGTTAGAATCAATCTAGGAAATCATAAAAAAGGATAACTATTGATCTAAAGGAATACTATAGGATAATTCTATATTTATTGTATCATACAATGACAATACATTGTATGTAATTCACATCATTAATCAATGAATGCAACCAATAATTCCTAGTATATGATAATATTTGTCTTCTAAAGCTGATATTACAGTACATTATGGTGACACTTGATTACGGTTTAATATATTACGTGAGTATTGAGAAAGATTTATCTTTCTTTATAGTATAGAATACAAAAATGAAACATTGAATATAAAATTCACTATATGAGGACCATTATGACATGGTATAATTCATAAAATCAACACTATTTGAAATTATCAAGATGAGTATATTTAAATAAAAAAAATCTTTCATATTCATATTTCAAATGGAATAGAATCTGAATGATTTTTTAGGATGTGAAACTATACATGGAAATTCATTATTACCACTAAATTTCTATAAAGCTACCCAAAAATCTAGTACATCATTCCAAAATGAAGTATATCAAGATTTATCATTATTTAATTAAATAAAATATTGATTAGATATTATCATACTACATCTTATGGGTACTAATATACAAGAGGTGGCCATATTTACAAAACTGTTATCTAGATCAACAATGGAAAAGAAATTGTTGGATAATGTTTTTCACCCTACCATTTTATCTTGAGGATTACATAATTTCCAAACTCTCAATCATATATAATTCATAATTTTATAGTTGTTTTTTTTCAAGAACACATTGCATCATTGGATAGGAGGAGATACAATACATGGGGATTTTGTAACCCAGGAAAGGACAATTCAGATAAATCATTCACAACATTGTAGAAAAAAATTATCGAATTATTTCAAATTAGTATATTTGTATCATGTAGGCTTAGAGAAATTTTTAAAAGCATTATGTGTAGTTTCAAAAATAAAATATGTTTCATGGAAAATCGATTGATTTTTTTTGATAAAGTGGAATAAATATTTGTGAAACTTATGGAAAATTGTAAACATGTAGGGGGTCAAGTAATTGGATAAATTTATGTAACTCTTTATGGATTCATGGAGAATGGAAAATGAATTCAGGGCGATAAAATGTTGCAAAAAATACATTTTCATTTTATATTTGTTTTCAGTTGGTATTTTTTGGAAACACATGTAAAGAATCCTGATTTATTTTGATATGAGTAGAGAATCATTATAAATATTAGGAAAATGTAATCATTCATCCAAAACTACCGAAAGTGTTCTTTAAATATAGTAGAAAATGGAAAAATATAAAATTACCCCTCTATAAATGTTATTTGTGGAACATTGTTAGTATATTTTATGTTATGTTATCTTGGGAACATTTCATTGTCTCTTTGATGTAAGGATCGGAAAATTTACCAATCCCTAATAGGGAACTATTCATATGTTCTACCTAGGGGAAACCACAAGATATCATACTTTAAAATATTTTTTGTATGTTGTAAAATACAAAGATGAAATTAGAAGCATTGTGAAGAATAATTTTATAGATAGAAATAATTTTATATTTTTTATGCACACATATTGGGAGATCTTTCATGCCAAGAGTTATGCTTGAGTGATTTAAGGGAGTTTAGAGATCTTGTTTTAATTAAATGGTAAATATTTCATACCAATTATTATCAAATTTAAAACTATAAATGATGAAAAACGCCTTTGAATTAAATTAATTAAAAAGAAAAAGGGTTATTAGTTTAAAACCCAATGATTAATATAACTACAATTGAAGTACAAAAATTTAATAATAACATCATTCATTAATGAGTCCCAGGGTCAAAAAATAGGAAATATATATCTATGGTAACAAAAAATAAAATGGATATGATCTTATAGAAAATTGGGTCATTTTGATTAAATGTGCAACATGAAATTAAAATGTAAAATTCATTATGACATTTGTTTATTTAGAATATAGATATAATGGAGGAGGTGGTCAATCCATAAAAGAGTTAAATGTGTTCAATTACAAGGACTAAATTTATTATAGATTTTTTGAAAATTGAATTTATGTTTTAAATTTATCATAAGTGAATTGATGGCTTTAAAGAACCATGATGTGGGTTAGAGGTGGAAATTTAGTAAAACATATTATCTAGAAAACCCATTCAAAAATATAATATGATAATTAACCTGATAAGTTACATAAAAGTAATTAATGAAAAATTACATATTTTTTTTTGAAATAGATAGTATGATAATTTTCAGTTTCAGAGAATGATTTGATAAAGGAATTAATTTCAATCTATAATACCCTTAGTTGGACTAGTGTTATTCAATTTTTTAGATTAATTTTTATAAATCATCATACCACATCTCTATAATGTTATATATTTCAAAGTATTTCACAAAGACATTAGAATAATAAGTTCTCCTAGATTGGTACTACAACAATCCCTAACCTTTCTAAAATACATATTATATAGTGTTAACTCCTTGGTATTTAAACACACTATCGTCACATATTTCATATATATGACATTTTTTCAACAATGTAAAACAAAAATGAGATCAAATTAATTTACAAATGTTCATGTGATATGTTATCTGATTGTTGAAAATTTCATGTTATTCAGTCTAACCTAAGAACATGATGGTGTGATAAATATGAACAATTAAACCTTATAAATTCATACCCCCACTTAAGGGGATATTTGGAATGTCTATAAAACAATATGGTACTATAATTTCTAGTGATATGGAATATATTATTTGTATTAATTATTAAGAAAATGAATATGGATTGGAATTGACTTACTACTGGATGCTTATAGAATATTAATAATTAAATTAGATGTAATAATTTTTTGTTTAAGATGATATATATTTTAATTTAATTGGTATTTTAATGGATTAATGAATATAATATTTCAAAAAATGTAAATATAGAAATGGATAAATGATGTTATCATATATGTAATTCTTAAGAGATGTTTTTTATGTTTTCTATGAAGGTGGGGAAGTTATTTCAATTAGTGATTCTTTATGATGGTTACAATGTGGTTGTGGTAAAAATTTGTTCATGATAGATGTGTCTATTATATTAATATTTGTTCTATTTATGTTGGGATTTTTTATGGATGTATTATAATTTTCTTTTATTTATATTTCATATTCACATATCCAACTATGAGAATCTTCTTGATAGAATTTTATTAGGTTACTAGGTCTCTTACCAAAATATAATGGATTTTAAGGGAATATATTATTGACTTATCTATATCACCCATTATCTCTTCTATAACTATAATATTATGTATAATATATGATTCAATGCATGTTATGAAATATAAAAATATTAATACATGTAATGATGATGATAATTATGGGACAATTATTTTGAATATATTTGTGTTCTTTCGTGGAATGTGGATAGTATGAGTTTGGTGTCTTCATGTTCAAAGATAAAATGAGAGAAATGTGATATGTGGATTATATCCTTTTACATTATATGTGGATTTTGATACATGGTGATGTTCTTATGTTATATATATTTAATAAGTTGAATTTGTATATGATAATATTCCTATAGAATGGATGAGAGCTCCATGATGTTTTTGTATGGGTGTGAGAGGGACTTCTCAATTGGGATTTCATGTGACGATCTATCTATGATATATTCTATGATATTGTATTACTATACATGGATGTGTTATTGGGTGAGTGATTAATTTTGTGGTTATGAGATTCTTGGCCAAGTATGTGATATATAGTTCTTCTATTTATTCCTATCATCATTAGTATTCTTCTTCAACATTTTTAAGAGTGGTCATGTAAAGTATCATACTTAATAAATATGTGTACTAAACTCTATTTTTAAATCTATTTTACTAGATACAACGATAAATTTTGAAACTCATCATTATAGTTGAAGCTTGAAGACTACGAGTTGTGGATGAAAAACTTTCTAGGACAACTTTTTTATTTTAACTTAGAGGATTCTACAAGTATTAAATTTATTTCATTAGAGATATTATGGTATATTGGTTCTATATTTTATGTGGTGTGTATTTAGGGTTTCATATCCATTTTCCAGGATTTTATGAGGAGAATTAATATCATTTATATTATTTGTACCCTCGGTGTAAGCCACCGGTTCATGGTCTATTAAAGATGGGACTTAGGGGACACTCTCATCATTAATAACATCCTAAAATGTGTTCTCAGAGGGGGAGATTAATGATAGTCCCAAATCTACTTGAAAATTAATATATTATTGGAATGAAATGATTTTTATTCCTAATAAATGTGATGAATATTTCAATCAGGTGAATATATTGACATATCTACAAGAAACTTTTAATGAATGAAGAATAAAGTCAAACCGTGAATGTCATATAATGTTAAAAAATAGGTTATAAGGAATGTTTAATTATTATTTTTCATTTTTCATAATGAAACAATAAATTTATTTTCCATCCTTATAATAGGTTTTTTCATGATTATTTTGATTTTCAATGCATGTAACATATCAAACATTATCAATTTCACCCAAAAAATAACTAAATTACTTAAAAAAATATTTTATATTTATTTTTCATTCAAAGTGAAAAATATTTTTTTTTGTCATTTTAATGTTTTATAATGCCGGGTAATCATATATCAGTTTTATAATTTTTTTAATGAATATCATTGATGGAATTATTCAAGGGTTGTTTTATTCAAGTATGAATTAGATATGAATTAATTCAAATAATTATAAACATTTATTACATTCTAGAACATTCTATTGAGTATTATAGGTATAAACATTCAAATGATGAATTGATAAAAAATAATTTTGGAGCTTCTTCCACATAAATACCCATATAATGAAATATATAAAATCTATGTTTATCCCATTTTTGGAATATTAGAAAATACAACCTATCCTAATGATATGTAAAAATTAATACATATTTAAAATTAAAAAAATTACATGGGGATAAAAACTATTCATTACGATTGAAGAAATTGATATCAAAATAGATCCTTCAATGGTAGCCTAATTATGTAAAAAATAAATTGTAATTCTCATTTAGAGAAATATTTCTATTAAAGTTTTTAAATAAAATCCATATATTAAAATAATAGGAAAATATCCGGAGATAAAATACACATCGGAACATTATTTTATTAAATCCATTCATTAGTAAAGGGGACTGGTATAATCCCATTGTTATATATGATGAAAAACATAAATAGTTCAAAAAAAATATCCTGAATTGATGGATAATAACTATTCAATGAGCATCATAGTGATAAATAGGATAAAATGATCATAAAAAAATCTATATGTATCTATTTTGAGGGGAAAAACATGGAAATGGAAAAATCATTCATTGGTCTGTAGATTCTTGAAAAGCTAAAAATTATTTCTTAAAAAAAATTAGTCGGTTTTTTAAAGATAAACCACATGATCAAAAAATATCACCGTAATTATAATAGTTACATCTTTAAGAAACATAAAATTTTAATTTTATATAAATTGAGTGATCTTCTAGGTTTTAAAAATATAATTTATTAGTGTAATATCATAATGTTATGGTATTTCATAATTTCTTGTGGTAATCATTCGATGTAGGAAAAATTATTTTCCTAATTTATATAAAAGTATTATAATTAATATATTTAAATAAGATATGTGTCAAAATTATCCAATATGTAAGAATGAATTTTTTTATATTTTGAATAAGACTGATAATTCAAAATTAAGACATCCAAAAAATTTGAAGACTAATTTCTATAACCCTCAAACAAATACTCTATAATTTTTTGTTATATTACTACAACATTCATAACATTGAAAAAAAAATTATCACATTAAATGATTCATAGAATTATATGTGTAATTTATTTAGAAACTAATTTCAAAATAAATTTATGAAACATAAATCATATATTTACTTAATGCATCAATTATAAATTCCCAATACATATTTATTTTCTACTGATAATATATATCATAATAACTATGTTTTTATGTGTTTTATATAATTAAAAAAAGGTTGTACAATAAATATCATTAATGTTAACATATATTCATCATGTAGTGTAGGGGTAAAAAACATCACATAATATAAATGGCATGACCTACCACAATAATGAAACCCTCATGGTGATTAATGGAAGAGGAAGGTGATCCTCAAATCCAACCTCTTATAGGCCACATTTCAGAGATTACCACTTAGTGTATAATCACACATGTATTATAAGAATTAATTTTTTTTTATCAAAGTAAGATAATGAAAAAATCATCATGAAAATCAATAGTTAAAAGTGAAAGTGAAATACCCAAATCCATGTAATGTAATACAGATTCAATATAAAAATGTAATGTTCCAAAAGAATATTCATATTCTAGTGAGTCTATAACAACTCTACGAGACAATATAGATATTTCTTGCCCAATATTTATACCTCCCTATAAAGGATTAACATGGATTTATATATATTGTGTTGAGAATAAATGTATACATAGTAAGATCCTCCCTGATACATCTTGTTAAATTATTGATGAAAAATTAACTCACCTTAGTGAAAACATAGAATAACCCATATCCATGTTAATGAGTTCAATAATCACCTAGCATCATGAAGGAACACTCACCCAATATCATGTCCAATGATAATTACAAAATATCAATGAGAATATATAAAATTTTAACCACATAACAACATCTTGTAAAACAATAAATTTTATGATATATTAGTCTATATATAAATTTTATTTCTTTTATATCTTGCATTACTTCCAACAATGAGTTTAAATAATCAATGATATACTATTGAAATATCATTATTTAATTTGATAGTAATCTCCTAAACATTGTGTTGGTGTGTATGAGTAAGAAAATATTTATTAAGAAAATTATATGGATTACTCATGTATAAAGTGAATTAATTTTTTATAAAATCGTTAGAAAATAAAATAAAATTCATTTGAATGTAAAAGTTAAATTTTTTAAAAAAAATTGTTTTTATGCACACAATGTCTTTTTATAACTATAAATTAAATTAATATTTATTATTTAATTATTTTAAATTAATTTACATACTATATATTTAATATTTTTAATAATTTGTCTATAGTTTTTATATTAATGATATTAGAATAAACCCTACTTTATTATTAAAATTTTATTTTTCTAAATATTTTTTTTCACCATAGTTGCATACATATTTTAAAATAAATTTCTTAAATATATTATAAAATTATTTTATAATATGAACTTCATTTTTACATCATAATGTAAATATTATATAATTGTTAATTTTTTATAATTTTCACAAAACCATAATAATTTGACGAATATTGGAAAATATTTATTTTTACGAAAAATTATATTTTCTTTTAAATAATTTATAAATTTATATTCTGTTAAAATATTTTTAAATATATAAATAGTTTATTTACATTATAATTAATTCAATATAGTTTATTTTATTCAATTTATTATTGATACTTGATATAATAACATTTTATACTTAATAAAAAATTTTCATTGGAAAATATATTTTCAAAGTGTTTTGAGAATCTAATTTTTAATAAAACTATACCAATTATATGATTTGAAATGGTAAAATTAAGTCCATATTTTAATTCAAAATAATTAATAAAATATAATTGGGACCATTGATTTTTTTTTCATTATGAACAATGACCGTAGAAAATATTTATTACCTCAATAAAAGAGGTAAATTTCAGTTCAAACCATGGGGTAAAACATTAAAAACATATTATTTTATCATATGGTATTATTTTTTTCAAAAAAATATTTTTATTTAGTTAAATAGTTTATTTTTAGTCAATATTATCTATTTGGGATATGTAGCCTAACTTTTGGGAAGATATCATATAATTTATAAAAATTAAAGACTATTTTTTGTCGTTTAATTTAATGGAATAGTTGGAAGAGTAAATTTACATTCCCTTTACCCAAAAATATAAAAAAATTAATTTTTATAATTTAACCAAAAAAATTAATGGAAACCAATTAATTACATTATTTCATGGAAAAATTATTTTTACTCTTAAAGCATTTATCTTCCTAAAAATTAATTTTTTCATTTTTTTTATAATAAATGTAATTTATACCACTAATGGAAATTACAACTGATAAAATATATTATAAAAATATAATCAATATCTAAAATATTTTTAAGGGGGGTGCATTTATTTTAAGTCATAAAAACATTATTATAGTAAATTTTATATTTATAAAGGTTAAGGTTTAAATGGGTTAAATTTAGTTAAACTAAATGATATGGAATTAAATGTATCAAAACCTTCCTAAATATAATTGGATGATTTTATTTCAACCATAAAACATCTTATAAAATATTTTAGGGTTCCATAGAACCACTTAATGTGATTATGATATATATTATTTAATCTTTCAGATAATTCCAAGTGTTTCCCTTCCCTCTCTGATAAAAGGATGCCACATCTCCCCTCTTATCCACATTACATGAGACTTATAGATCTAAAAATTCATACCACAATACCTTTATAAATTATTCCCCATCATACCTCATCATTATTTCTTTCCAAAATACCATCCTTTTAGGGATTAATGTGTACTTCAATAGAGGTTTCTCAATGAAGATGTTTAACACTTAACTGGGTGTTTTAAAATTTATTTCTTCTTATACATCATATAAATATATTTTATCTATTTTAAATTAATGGCTTAATTTTTTAATTTAAAAAAATATTATTTTTATGATGGAACAACCATTATCCACCTCCTTTTATTCATTTGAAAGTAATAATTTCACTTACACATTTGTGTGGACAAGCACCTCAATGAAGCTATTCAATTTAGTTTCAATTTTTATTTTACCTGGATGGTAATAAATTTTATTTAACAAATATATAAAATATATATTATATAAAAAATTATCCTTTAATAATTAATAATTATTTTCCTTTCTTTTGTCTGATTAGTCAAAATATGAAATCTCCATTCATTTGTACATATGACCTACTATATCCATGAATTACATATTTCATTTTTCAATATAATTATTTTATGGATGTATATATTTATATTTATAATGTATATATATAAGATATTTTTATCATGTTTAACATTCTTTAGATGGTGGAAACATGGTAAAATTACATGTAATGGAACTATATAATTGAAATTCTACAGAAAAATGAAATAGGTAACACCTGGAAATGATTATTTTAATAAATAATTATTACTCTATTTATTCTCAAATTTAATAGGTGGATCAAATATAAAATTATATATTTTTAAATGATTCTATAATATAATTTTAATAACTTTTTATTAATTTTAAATGTGGATATTATTCTTTTAATGATATTTAAATTAGAGGTATGTGTTTTATTATATAATCTTATTATTTTCAAGGATTGTTTATGATTATGTTTCTAATTATGAAATTTCAAGATATAACTCATAATAATTTCCCTTAAAAATATTATACATTAGTTATTTTTGAAGATTACAAGTTTTCATTTCATTTTCCTCTCTTTAATTACATTAGACACCAAAAGAATATTTTTAATGGAATAAAATATTATTTCTCTATTTGGTCAAAATTACTTTTAATCCTAGGACTATACTTTTTAAAAATGGTTTCAAGAATTTTATTTATATTTTACATTTTTTTAATTTAATTTTTAACCATGTGTTAATTTTTTTGAAAAATAAAAATAATCTTCATGTCATTTTTTTAATGATGTAATTTTCAAATTTTTTTAAAAATTATAAAGGAATATTAGTTTTAATTTAAATGGTAGGAATGAAATTTTAAACCATAATTACTGCACAATGTTTTGAGTATTCTTATATATGTTTCCATGGTAATTTTCAATGAAAATGTTTTGCGTAATTTTTATGATTTTTTAGATTATAATGATGTTATCTCAAAATGAAAAGTTTATTTTTATCCAAAAATATTACATGTTATATTTTAATTAATTTTTTATCCTAGGTGAAATACTTTGATGATTATTTTTCCTTTTATGAGGATATTATCCCATGATTCCATCCTTACTATTTATTAAGATGGTCTTTGATTTTAATGACGATATATCGATGAGTCCATTTATTTTCTATGGGTTATGCTATGTTGAATTATTGAAATATTTATGAAACCATTCTATTTTACATGGGTTTTGATATATAATGAATATTTTATGATCATTTGGAACATATATGAATGGATTTAGAGAATCTGATGGGTTTCCTATTAATTATATATATCTCAAATTCATCAGGTAAATATGGATATCTCATGAGATAATAAATACTTGAATAGTGAATGAACCCATCTTCATAAGGGACTATATTCACTATGATAGCCGTTGGAGTGAAAGTTGATAATGGATTTTAAGGATATGGAATTAAACCTAAAACACTATGATATTCATGAAAGTAATCTTTTTTTTATTTAAATGATTTCATATTTTTATAATTATACAGAGACATGTTATAGAACACCAAATATGGATCTAAGTGATCCAGTTAATCTCACACCCTACACACCACTTTGGTGATGTGATGAACTACATATTAATTTTTATATAGGGAATGGAAAGGTGTTGGAGTGATGTGATGAGGTTTCAATCAGCTAATTTGGGGTAGCTGGTGGTGATATAGTTGGATTTCTCCAACTCTATAACATGGTGTTTTTAAATTATTCATTATTTTTCCTATTCTGATGGACTTTTACTTGTGTTCATTCTAATTACATGATTTGTCTAGTTTTCATTGTCTTATATCAATATTGTGGAATTTATTTTATTATTTTTAATTATGTTGTTTCAATATAACTGTACACACACACATATATATATATATATCCCATATTTTATTCTTTAATATGAGAAAAATAATTCTATATAAAAATTGTTTAATACCCGGAGGATAGTCAACATCCTACGGGGAACTAGAATTCCTTTTAGGTATGTTGTAGATTAGGTCTCACTTGGGAAAGATGTGGTATGGTCTGGGAATGTTGCACTATGGTTTCAATATTTCTAACATTTTTTCTCTATGTTTACATGGGATACGACATGGTACTCATTTTAACAGACTTAAATGACAAAATACCCATTTAATATTATTTATATCTAGGTCAAATTTCTTTCAAATTCATGGATCCTAAGGGATTTCAAGTTTCATTTTGACTACTCTGAACTTCTTTATTCTCGGATCAAAGAACCAATGATCGGGTCATTTTTTAGTCCAATGAGTAAATCTCCCCTAATGTACTTTCTTATGATATGCCCCTATATCCTCCTTGGTTGTTGATATATCTTCATCTTATTAATGGATATAATCTCAATTTTTATAGAACCTTATTCTTGGTTGGTTTCCTTTATTTCATATGCATTGATTCTTCACTGGCAGTTCACATTTCCAGTGTTGAGTTGGTTTGATCACTGTTTAATTCCATGTGGTTCCATAATGCTTCATCAACAAAATTGCAATCATCATTTGTTGATTTATTTGGTATTCTATTAAAATTAGTTTTCCTTTATTCAAATTGATTTGGTTTTTATGTAATATTTAAAAGTTGTGTGTTTTTGGAATAAAACCCCATTTTATGTCATTTTAGGAGGTGGAATAATTAGGGAAAAATGGATTGTAATGAATTTTTTTTTGCTAAAATGATTTTCCTTGATTTTTGAAAAATGGATTGAAATGAAAGATGATTGGAATAGAATGATTTTGATGAAAACATATGTTTTGGTTTTTAAATGAAATGGAATGAAGAATATTGAAACCTGGAAATAATAATTTTTAAAGAAAAAATGAATTAAGATGATTAATTTCCCAGGTTTCATTTTTTGTTTTATTTCATGTACATATAGTCTGGGTAGTTAATAGGTAACTAAGAATGAACTCATAGAGATGACCCTCCATAACTGGATTGAATATGAAAAAACCGAATGATACATATAGTGGAATTATTTCATCCTAAATAGGGAGTTGAGTCCCAAGAGTTTGAGTGATTGGGAGTGTACATAAATTTATTCCAGATTACATTTTCATAATCTGAGGAGCCTATTACAAGAAAATAACATCTCGTGGGGATTATTATGTTTTATTATGACATTATTTCTTTTAGGATTATATGCCACTAATTATTTAACTACCTTATTCATCTCAATTTCTTTATTTAAATGTCTTATATTAATTATTCATTTAATTTTTTTTAATATATCTTCCATGTTTTGATCATGAAATAATGCGTTATTGAAAAAGTGAAAATTCATTTTTAGGCCTTTTGTTGTTTAAATTTATAGTATAATTGGTTTACTTTTTTATGGAATTCTTTATGGAACACATGGTTAGGACATACTAGAATATTTATCTCACTCCCAACATCTTCATTGGGATTTTGTAGGTTATCTTATGCCAAGTTCAACAAAAATCATAGATCCTATTTAGGAACTAATGTGATGGAGGTGACTAAGAGAGATTTTATCCACATGTTTCATGGGTTTATATTTTAGATTTATCATAGAATACAATGTGTCTTTTAATGATGTACTCTTTGGGAAATGATTTACCAATCTTATCTGAAACTTTCTCCCTTTGATGTAATGATCTCACTAAAAAGTTTATTTTATATTTATTCTTTTTTTAGGAAAAATCATTCCATCAGGATTCATGTATGATTTGAGGTGCCTGTAGTTAACCCATGGGGATCAATAACGCCTTTCACACTATGTCAGTGTAGGGACAATTATCAGGGTAGTATGTTATCTGAGATGGTTCATGAAAAAAAATTACACCATATAATAAGGACACATCTATTACTCATGTTCTAAAATAAATTCCATTAATATATCATTCCGAAAAAAATGAATGAAGGGAATGACATGCATCAATGGCACCCTATTCCAAGGACCATGAATCAAAACTATCCACTTTACAAGCCTCACATTATCCATATATCCCTTATATATTATATGAGTGACCTAACTCAAACCTATATGATCCATACACGGATGTGGTGAGATTACAATTACACACCAAACCTTCTAATTATAGTATATTTTGTGGTGATTATAACAAAATAGTTATATTTCATATGATGGGAGGCCATAGACAAATTACATTTTACATAATGTAGACCACTACATGTGAAATTATATTATATGAATGATAATTAAAACTAACTACACTATATATATTTCATGTGAATAATATTAAGATCATTGGGTGATACTATATCCTCCAATCACTACAATACATTTCCAACACCTCATCCTCGAAGGTTAACACTATGAATCAACTCTAAACAGCCTGTAACATATCTATATCCACCATAAAAACCTATGAATTCTATATATTCTTCAAATACACCCCCTTTTGGGCATAAGAACCTTTTGGGAGATTATAAGTACACTAAGTAGTATTCCATAAAATGACATAGGAAAGAAAAACCAATTGTTCAATTAAAACCTCATGAGTATAGAATTAGTTAGGTGAATGAAAAAAGAATTAAAATGCTGATATTCCTTACTAATTGAATTGTCAAGAATATAGATATTTCATGTTTATCATAGTTATAATCCATTGTGGTTCATTTATCAAATTAATATATTAATGATCAAAGTACCAAAATCCCACAATTACTAAATTTGATAGATATTATGTACTTAATACCACAAAAACCCCAAAGGGTTTCTTAGTGAGATAAATAAATCAGTGAATTTGATTTTCAAATCCCTTCTAATCTAAAATAAATACAATAATTCATAAATAAAGACCTTCTCATTTATAAATATTGTAAGTATGAAAAGGGGTATCATACCCTCTCATTTAGAATCACATATATCGGTACATAAAAAATGAATCCCATGTGAATAAAAAATAATGAAAAAAATTGTTTTCCATGGTATTCAGTGCCTATACTATCATAATAATACATATGTGCTTTAATGGAAAGAACCTTGATCATAGAATACAATTGTGCTCTATAAATTCTAACTCTTGGTGAAAAAACATCATAAAAAATTAATCCAATCAACCTAACTCTAGTAACCCATGAATCATTGATTGAAAAATGTTAAGGGACCTAATATACACTAGTTTATTAGTCATTGGTGGTGAGAGAAACTGACCCCATTGATAGACGGCCCACACATTATATATGTGAGGGTGTACCGAAACTTATCTTTAGTGTATGTGGGACTCACACATCATTGGTGATGAGTGAGAACATAACGAAGAAAATCTAAAGTACTAGTTACTTGTAAATTTGGAATATTGATGATATTTAGGATTAAGGTATATACTATACTTGAACCTAATCACAACATTCAATGAGTCAATTACAAACCCCATGCATGCATTGATTGTCATACCATGCAATTGTGGGAATTTATATATAGTACAATAATAAAACTACATGTATCATATTTAAAATGTTCATATAATGGACAAAATAATACTCCATATTGATTTTCATCAATGAATATTGATGATTAGATATATAATTTTTCAAAATGGATACCCGCTACAAGAATAAAAAATAACACCCTAGAAGGTGATAGGAAAGTCATATGGATGCCTCATACAACATAATGTGAAAAAAGAGGTAGGATGGGAATTCATCGAACAATTATATGTGATATAATTATTCCATAGTTCTTTGAAACATGGTTTCCATGAACAATCCCAATATTTAAATATATATATATTTCTACTGAAATGACAATTTTTTTATAGCTTTTGATTCACGCAACCCCAAGTCTAAATTAATAAAAATATAGTAAAATGTATTAATATAGACATTTAATTAGAATGTATTAATTGGAAAAAATAAATTATGAAAAAATTTATTGATAATATAAATTCATTGTATATTAATTTATTACAAATAATAACAAAAGAATATGAAGGCAAAAAAATAATGTTTTCTAAAAAATTATTTTTATGTACACAATGTGATTTTATCTTCATAGATTGAATTAATAACTATTTATTAATGATTTAAATAAAATTTATATATATATAATTAAAATTTTAACTTTGATTTATTATTTTTTTAGTCATTATATAGGAATTAATCTATTTTCATGCTTCAAATGTATTTTTTTAAAAAAGTTTTTGTTGCATTCTGAAAAAAAAAATTGAAATGAATTTCTACCACTTATAGAAATAGAATATTGAAAAATGGATTCAATATTTTGAATCATGATGATAAAATTATGTATTTCTTTATTTTCTGGTAAATATTAATATTAACCTCAGTGATTTTTTGTTACTCTAGTAAGGCTAAAACAACTTAAATTAGGATAAATATTTGGGATAATTCAATAAAATAACTCTACCACTTGGATTTACCCTATTGGATGATTGGAGTTCATACATGTACACATAAATAATTAATATATATTCAATTGGTTCAATACTTATATTATTTTTACCATTATATCATTTTATAAAAAGAATAAATATAAAATATCACTCTCTTAATTTTAGTATCTATTATTATTTTTACATTAGGAAAAAACGTGGCTAATTTTGGTTCTAAACGGTTATATAAAAGATATTTTTTATATAAATCATGTTATTTTATTTTTAATTTTTACTTATTTTATAATTAACTTAAATATTTATTAATCATTGACATAATATACCATCAATTAATAGAAAATTGAAATAAATGAAAAGAAATTAAAAAATTAACTTAATTTGAGAGAGTTATTATATTATAAGAATTTGGTAGATATATGTTAAATATTGTTGATTAATGAAATTATTATATTATAATTCCATCTTTCTCTTGGAATCTTTAATTTCAATCTAAATCAATGGTTCCGAAAAATTATATTAATGATATTTTGTAATAAATAATATTTTTTAAACAATTTAAAATTATATAAAAATATTATATGTCATCAAGTTAATGGAAAATGGATTAATATATAAACTGTGGTATATTTAAGAGTCATATCCCTAATTCTATAAATAATATTACCTTTTAAAAGTGAAATAGTTGATACCGTTGTTATGGTACAAAATGATTAATAAAGGGGTTAATCTAAATAACAAGGTTTAAAATGATAGCCAAAAATCTCTAAATAAATTTGGATGATGTTTTTCTGAACCTAGCCTCTTTTATTTAAAATCAAAATTAAATTGGAATAATTTTATTAGAATTAATTTATTATATTTTAATGTTTTATAAACTTACAATTGTGTCATCTCCCTCCTATATTAAAAGAAACCCCACTATTCTCTTATTTACATCACATTGATCCCCCTAACTTGACCAAAAACAGAAAAATTGTCTTATAAATTTCATTATACACATTCCTGATGTTCTTGTCTTTTTAAAATACATAAAAAAATGATCCTTAAGAGGATATCTAAATTAGATTTTCCAAATAAGTTGAAATCTCATTAACCGATCAATTTTAATTTTACGTCTTTTTTTCCTCCTATAAATTTTGTGGTAAATATCATGAAATTATAAAATAATTTACCTTAATATATGGAAATTTTATTATTATTATGAAACCATATTTATTCACCCTCTATATCAATAAAGGTAATTGAATGTATTCCTTATGCGTATGGAATGCTTACCATCTCCAAGTAGAGATACAATTTATTTTTCATTTATATATTTAATGGATGGGTCTAATAATGGATTTACTTTTTTTGTATGATATTTTTGAAATAATTGTGAATATATAATGGTAGTATATTATTTTTGTTCTTACATTTTTCCTTTGAAAAAGGATAACGTCGCTCATGCGTACATGTGGACTACCACCTCCACGGAGCAATTTGATTAGTTTTTACATTTCAGATCTACATGGATGGAAATAGGAATGGATTTTAGAAATATATATGATATATATAATTTAATAATGATTCTATAAAAGAGGATTTTTTTTAAATTTAATTTTTTTCAATAATGAAAAATTGAATACAATGTTCATGCAAATGTATGACCTACCCTCTCCATAAAAAGTGTCCTTAGTTTTCTATAAAATCCATTAAGGGGTGATTGAAAATATATATAATTAATATATATTATTTTTATATAATTATTTAATTTATATATTTAATTTAACAATTATAAATGTACAAGTACTGGGACTTTCTAACTGAAACATGGATGAAAAATGAAGTAGTTATCACCTAGAGAAGTGATTTTAATAACTAATTGTTAATAAAAAAGTCAGAATATGATATATATATATATATATATATATAAAATAAATGGTGTAATATATATGATTATGGATCTATAATACATTTATAATATATATATATATATTATTTACGAGGATCAAACAAGTATGATGATAGAAGAGACTTAAGGCATGTGATTTATGATTCAATCCCATTTTAGTCAGGATTGTTTATACTCGAATTTCTATTGAGTGAATTATAAGATCTGTAACTAAAAAATCCATTTAATTTTTAGTATAAACTATTTATTTCTATATATTACATGTTTTCCTTTCATTTTAATCTATTTTTGAACTAAAAAATACCCAAATAACATTTTTATGGAAAACTGTCTTTATTTATGCCTTCCCTCAAAAGTACGTTTTCATCTAATCCTTAATTTTTTGTAAATGTTTTAAAGAATTTTTTAATATTCTCTAATTATTTTATTAAATTATTTTTTCCCAAGATTATAATTTTAAAAAATTGATTAAATAGAATATTTTTTAATTTTATGAATGATTTACTTTTTATTTTTTATGAAAAGTGTGAAAGAAACGATTTCTTTTAACTTATAATACATGAACATAATTTCACACCCTAATTACCCCTCAATGATTTTTAGATTTCATTATTATTATACAATTTCTTTTTAATGAATTTATTTTCCATGATATTTTAAATAATTGATTTAAAAAATAAATGGGTATTTTCCTCTTGAAATATTCCAATGATTCTATTAAAGGAATTTTCATTGATTAAAATATCATTTGAGGTGATAAATGTTATATTGTGGATATGATCTAATGAAACCATCCTTATTCTTTCTCTTTATTTAATACGATCATAATTGAAATGTCTCGGTCTAACTAACTATGAAAAAATTAGTTTTACCAATCACCAAATAGTGCCAAGCATGCCTCCCTGTATACCAGTGGATGACGATTTGTAATGAGTGTATAAATATAGTATAGTGTGGAATGTTACCCTCAAGATCAGAGTATCAAATTACTATAATAGGTAATAAATTAATCCAAAAACAATGGAATCATTATAAATTTATGAAAAATAGTGGAAGGTAAAAATGAAAACAGAATGAAAATTTCCACTATTAGTAATGTACAACTATAGATGCATGTCTGGATAATTGTACAAGGTACATGAAGTAAAATACACTATGTAGTATAATAAAATTTATAAATATAAAAAATAGAACAAGAGTACCCAAAGGTTAAATCCTTGAGAATCCCGAGAATCAGCTTAGACCTATGCTCCTAACTCCCTAGTAATGGCGTAACAACACAACCATAATCTAAAAGGACCTACAAACATCAAATTAACTTTAGTACCCCAGTGCAATAGTGCCCTGAGTAGGGTGTGAGATATACTCAATAGGCCACCACCAACGGTGTCTTAGATAAATATATCTTGTGAATATAATATAAACAAGTGTGAAATTATAATGATAAATCGAATATGACAAAAAATACAGAAGTCTAGATTCCACATTGGATACCCAACCAATAATATCGGCTTCAGCATTAGATTGATATATATGAGTATTAGGATGTATTTGTATAATGAATTGTGTGTAATGTTAATTCATAATAAAACATGGATCAAGAGATGGACCAATACCCAAGAATGTGATTTGGCTTGGTGGACACATCCCTGAAAAAAAACTATACATTATTAGTATTTAATATAAAATTCAAAATTGGTATTTAATAAAAGTCTCCTTAAGCCCGTCTTGGGAAATTCATAAATAGAATATGATGTATAATTCTAAGGCACTATAAATACTCGATTCCATATGATTCATTCTAAGGAGACCCATAAATGGAATCCCAGGTTTCACATTCATCATGGAGTGATGACGAGAACAAACCATTGATTCCCTCCCTGGTATCACACAAAGGGGGATGGGTATCACTCATGGCCCAATATACCCATCTAGCCATCGATCCGACCCATGGATTCTTTCTAAGGGAATTAGTATCACTCATAAGGAGGTAGTGTAAATGAATGATGATCCCGTACATGGAATACCAAGTATCGCTCATGATGCAATCACCATTTATTAGAAACTCAAATTATAAAGCACTATGTTCCCATCCGAGGAGATCCATGAATGGAATACCATGTATGACTCTCTTCATTCTTGATTCTTTTATTCATTTAAACATTTACTTTCAACAATACAGAAGGCCATTTCTCTAAGTATGGAATATCAAATATCACATGTACTTAATGTTGGTAGGCCCATCTGTTATTTCCATTAAAGAATAACAATAGTCTTGAACATAATCATGTCATAATATAATAATAATACACTAAAAGAGTTTATTTCTCATAAATAATTCATTTAAATCATTAATTGGTCCCTTATATTATTAATGAATACAATGCATTAAAAAAATTAATAAGGCCAGGTGGAATACTGATTGTAGAAAACATGATACCTGAAAATGTATTATATGGGTAATGATAAGAATCCTACCACACACGAGTCATCAAATTAATTTAATAAGATATGTTTCCAACTCGTAAGGTAGTGGTTCAGTCATTATGGGTTATGATATTGGAGGGATAACACATTCCATATTCCAATTAATCAACATGTTATATTTTATATGACAGTCCACCATAATGAGGTGTTTTATTAGAAAACAATTAATTAATTAAATTAATTCAAGAGAAACATCCTTAAATTTTGTTAAAAATTGTCATCTATGACACTCAATGTTTCCAATATAACATATAAGGGTAAAAAAATATGTAATTTGGTTCTCCACAACTAATTTCATAATGACGATTTGTCACAGAGAAATACTGGTGCACAAAATTTTTTTTTACATTATAAATGGAAATATATTAATGGGAAATTCTATAGACCAACTACCTAATTCTTAGGATGACCCAAAAATCCAATGTCTATGATTTATTTTGTCTTGTTCAACGCGAATCGAAGAAAATAAAATTCAACATAAATATTGGAAAATTTATCTCACATTATGTTAGAATTTAACTTGGTGAGGGAAAAAATAAAGGTAATTAAATGTATTTTTTTTCTCACCAAGGGATACCCAATGATACTGATTATTGTTGAATAAAATATTAGATTTTATAGATATATCTATACTAAGGAAGGGAGGAGAAGCTTGAGTATGAGAGTTTATTGTGTGAAAATGAGGAGAAAGAAAATAGGGGGAATAAATTAAAAGGATGGTATAGGGAAAGGGTAATTATAAACTTTTAAAATTAGAATAATGTTTTGTGCTATGATTGGATATACTATTTTCTAACTGTGTATCAGCCACTATGCAAGAAGGAAGATGACATGGTTTATTCTCATGGTTGGGAAAACCCTGTGCAAACCGCCAATTTCCACTACATCAAACAAACATAAATTAGGTGCAAGGACAATTAGATCACATCGCATTGTTAGACCAAACCATGTGTGACCTCCATAACCAATTCATATTTCATATAGTTTCTGTAGGGTTCCACACAGTTTCTGACAACCCATGTGCACCTGTCATCCTTCTCCAGATTTGAGTTTTCAGGGTCCAACAATCTAGAAACTTAAAGGAACATCTGAGGCACCACTTAGACCATAAAAATTTATGAATATAGAAAATATTAGTTTTAAAAATCTTATAACATCATTTATAATATTGTTTTAAAGTTAGTCCCCTCTACTAAATTGAAAATTCATGTTCCTTTATAAAATTCCATCTTGTCCAAAAACACGAGATATTTTAATTTTTCCACTTTAGAAGTTCTTATCCCTGAGAAGCCTTGGGTAATTGATAAAAATATCACCTGAAAAACTCAAGAATTGACTTTCATTAAAGAGTATTTTTCAACTTCCAAATGTCCAACTCACATTCTAAGCATAACAGTATTCATATGGTCAATGACCCGTTAAAACTCAATCCAACGGTTTTTTTCCGAGATGAAATGTTGAGATGATGCTTACCTAAAACTATTATACATGAAACATGATTACTTAGTGTTCTCCTTCACGACATAGTTTATGTAACTCCCTAGAATATGTTATATAATTTTAAAACCCAAATCATAGCTATATATCTCCAACATTGGAATTGTCTATAAAAGTTTTCCTATTACTTTCAAATGACACAACCGATTCCCAATTTGATCAAAGGTTCAATTAAATATTGTCCAAATTTAGTCTTATCTCATTGACATTTCAATGAAAACCCCTAGATTAAATTCAAGTTGCACCCATCTCATCCTAAATATGTGCCCAAAAGTGGTTCCTCACCGACCACATTAAACAGAATAAGAAGAAACAAGTCAATCCATGCATGGAAAAATATTCTCAAAATGCTAGACCTAGTCTTGTAGCATGTATCAGCTCGAAACATGACACCTTTTCTTAAGAATAATGTATTTTATTTGATCACATAATCCAAATCCCACAGCCTACTACCAGTGAAATATTATTCCAAACATTAATTTAAGCCAACATGCCTCAACATAAACATGGTCGTAAAAATTATTTAACACATTTAGATCGTTACCCTTTCAAACATCCTATCTGATCCCGGCTGAGGTCTGGGGTAACCTCAAATTAATTATCTAGGATATAATGATCTCATTCAAGGTATTCCATACACCGTATCTTATATGTGATACATCATTACATGGTCGAAACATCGACATATCAGGAACCTTGACTGATACAAAAGAGGAATCCACCTAGTGATCAAGTAATGGGGAACAATTTGTATACATGATTCTTACCAAGGAGTTCCTAATCAAGAACCCAAGTATCAATCAAGACTAAACATGATTAAATTACTATGATTCTGGTGAAAAACTCTTACAGAGACTCTTTATTGAAATAGAAGAGCATTTTAATCTAACTCGGAGTATAACCGATGCTTCCTTAGTTTATCCTAAACGATATCAAGAGAGTATAAATGATCTTCAATATGGAATGAAAACCCCAATATTATTTAAATGATTCTAAAATAAGTCCCAAGGAACTTTGACAACATCAAAACAAAGAACTTGGTTCATTTTCTAGCCAACCAAACCTAACTACCTGAACGAAGAGCAGTCCAACAACTACAGGGAGACTTCTTTTAAAGGAATTTAACTTCACCACCCAGTACATCATTATTAACCAATCACAATTCCTTTTACAGATATGGAACCCATTGATCTCTCAATTACAGAAATAAATTTCCATCCCCAACCAATATTATTTTCAAAGGTTTCATACTCATCCAACCATACCATTGGGAAGCTACGACACAAGAACCAAAATATCAAAATCTGATTGTCCTTAAGGGAAATTAAAATTTGAACTTCCCATTTCCAAATGGTTCTTCAAGGTTTTTTCCTTCTATTTGGAAGGAAACATATTTTTCAATATTGATGGGACACTCCCCTACTTCAGAATTGTTTTATAATCATATTTACTGAAAAAAGTGGTCGCATATCGTGGAACATACTCGATCAACCCCATAACATGGGTTCTACACACTCAAGCTTGGAGTTGTTCACAAAGGAGTCCACTATCAAAGTATCCTCACATAGATCTACCAGGAATACATCCATTGGTCATAATGATAATAGACTAGGGATGCCAAGTAGACTGAAGCACGATAATATTCATGACCTAAGTCCACTGTCAAAGGATCATTACTTAACACTGTCCAATTATGTTTTAAAGTAATATAATAATTATTTAGTAACATTTAATAAAAAAAATTACTTTTGAATAAAATTTCTATCTTTTTTTAGTATAGGTTTATTTTGGGTTTTAATAAAGGGTTATTTCAAAAATGTGTTTTAAAGTGCATAATGTTTCTCTATATTAATTAATTTAATAACCCTTAATGAATAGTTTTTTAAATGAAAATTAATGATCATATATCAATAAAGTTTAATTTATATTCATACTATAATTATTATTTTGTATATATTTAATATAAAATTTTTTTATTCATAAAAAAAATACAATTCTCAAAAAAACATTCTTTTCGTCACATTTGTAATATTTTGTTTTAATTTTTTCCCCAATTTTAAAAAAATTATTAGAAAAAAAAATTAATTTTATTTAAATCATCATGTAATAATTTTTTTTTGGTTTATTTTTTTTGTATTTTCTAAAAATATTAATTTTTTGATGAATAATAAAAAGTACAAAATTTTAATTGAAAATTCGTTTTTATTTCAATTATTATTAAATTTAAATTATATTAAAATTTGTTTTAAATTTAAATTCAATAAATTATATATTTATTAATAATATTTAGTTCATTTTAATCCAATTCATAACTAAAATATATATAAAAACATGGTAATCTTTTAATCATTTTCTCTTTGAAATGCGAAAATCTCATCGCATATGGATGGTTAATTTTAAATTATAATATTAAACTTATGTGAATTGAATTTGAAAACATGGATTCCATATTTGGAATAAAAATAATATAAAGTTTATAATATTTAAATATTATTTTTTGATCAAAATAAATAGTGAAAACATTAAAATTAATTACCATGGTAAAGGTAAAAATTTGTTTACCAAGGGTTAAACTAAAACGATAATAGTTTATTTGACCTGAAAATTTTCTAAAATATATTATATTTCCATATTTAAACCATATAATGTATATGTCTTGATAAGAATCTAGTTTTCATCCATGAGGCATGAAATAAACTTTGGTTCTAATTTTTCTTTTAAAAAACATACAAGTGTGCCACTCACCTCACTTATAAACGGTCACCCCCTGTCCTCTATTATTCAAAAATTGAAACCCATTTTCTTTATTAAATACCTTACCAAATCACATTTAAACTTCCCTCATATCATAATAAAAGTTTTATTTATGTAATAATCTCAACCTATGATGGATTTTGGAAAATATACGGAGGTTACCTAAATAAGAGGTAACATTCTTCAACAAGCACTTTTATTTTATTTCTCCCTCCACCTACATAAATTATTATTAAAAAATAATTATATAATAAAATTTTTATATTCCATATACTTAGATTTATTTATTATAAGTTCATGAACAAAAACCGTCTCAACTTCCATCAAATGGGTTATGAAATCATCGTTCATATATATGGCAGACTATCGCCTCGTGAACCATTGTCATTCATTTTTCTATTTCCACCTATCACAGTTTGGTATGATGATGGATATAGTGTATATATGTGATATTTATAAAATAATTATGACTTTTTAGTTTTTATATAATATATAAATTTTTTGGCATTCCTTTCCATACTACATACGATAATGTCTCTCTTATGTATAGTGGACTACTTACTCGCAAAGCGATGCGATTCATCTACACTAATGCATTACATGTAAGATAATAAGGATAATTTTTTCAAATATATATGATATAAACATCATACATATTATATTATAGATAAATTTATCATTTTTAGTGGATGATATATCATTTTATTTATTACCATTTCACTCACTGAATGATGATAATGTCATTGTTGTTGATGTGGACTACCGCCTTCACGAATCGATGTGACTCTCAATTTTCATCACCAAACAACATGGATGACATGTATAAATTTATTTTATGAAAAAATACGTCTTTTATTATAATTTTATCATTATGTCAATATAAAATATTATTTACTTACATTCAATAATGATTATTAAAAAATGGAAACGTTATACAAGCGTATGTACGACATACCATCTCTATGCTAGGACATACTTAATTTATCAAAAAGATCTTTCATTATTGGAATAAAAACAATAACTTATGTTTATATATGATAATTATTTCATTATAGTTATTTTTTATACTATTTAATCATGATCAAATCAAGAGGTCCAAAAATAACAAAACAAAACATATATAGAAAATAAATCAGTTATTACCTAAAACATGATTTTAACAATGAATTGTTAATCAGTTGGTAATAAATGGTCATAAGTAAACAATATATGGTATGATATACAATTATCATTATTTAATATATATAGACAATAAACTTATTTTTATTTTATAGTAGGATCAATTTTGTATGAAGGAACTAGATACTTAAAGTAAGGAATTTCTATCTCACTTTTATATTTCAGTGAGACACAAGACATATTCACCATGTATTTATTTTTTGTGGTTTATATACAAAAAATAAATTTATTTTATGATTACTGTACTTAAATTTTTGGATATTTATATATCCATTTAATTATCTCTCTTTTATGGGATTTACAGTTCAAAAGTTACCAATGTAGTAAAAACAATTTGTCTAATTTTTTCTTCTTTGATACATATGTTATGTTATAAAAAAATCTTATTCAATGTGGTGTTTATATATAGAAAATTTTAAATTTAATATCATGAATTAATTTATTCTCATGATATTGTAAGTTTTTTTTAAATTCATTCTTTCAGTGGAATTAAAATTCAAAGTTACCAAAGTGGTCCGGGTTTTATCATTCAATCTCATCGCTTATTGGGTATGCTCATGATTATGCTGCCAATGGTGAAATCGTAAGATCAATCTCCTAATGAAATAATAAATTTTATTCTGCTATGTTTATGTTTGATATTTTCAATTAATATTACCATTTTTCAACTCCTTTGTACTTAACATAATTGAGAATATGTTTTTAATAATAATTTTCTTCATTTATCTATTTACTTTGAAAAAAAATTTCTCCTAATATCATTTTTTCTAAAAATGTTTTAAATTTTACTTAAAAAATTATAGTAATGATTTATTAAAAACATTTTCACCAATGTTTTCCTTTTTAATTTTTTAAAGTAATCTTCATGTTATCTTCCAAACAATTCTCATTTGGATTTTACTAAAATTGTGAAAAGAATATTTATTTTCAACATTAAGGACATGAATAATATTTCCCACTATCAGGACTGGTCAATGATTTCAAGATTCCATTCCATGTTTTAATTTTTTTTTCAATGAAAAATTTTCCTTAATATATGTTAATTTTTTTATATTATAAATAAATTACTTCAAAATGAAATGGATTTCGGAAAGGTTTAATTTTTTAAAATGTTTTTTTTTCAAACTCGAGAGGTTATTTTCCTCAAGAAATAATTTGAATTATTTTTAAATAATCCTTTATAATTTTTTAAGGTTATTTGAAAAAAAAATATTTATTATTTTTTAATTTTAAAATTGTTTTTGAATGAAATGTGGTATTCCTAAAGAAATATTCCATGTTCCATTTCAAAAATAATTTTCCATCTGAGATGACATCCTTAGACGTTACTTTTACTTTAATAAGGATATGATCCAAGTATAATATTATTATTATTTGTTTTAATGGTTTATTTTTAGGATGAAATTATTTTTATAAAACCCTTTTCTCATCCATGGGTTATACCATGATGAAAATCTTATGAAACTCGCTTCTATTAAGAGGCTATACTATGATGAAATAATGATTATGAAGCCTATCACTTTTACACATGTTATGACATGATGAAATTTTTATGAAAACCATTTCATTTCATGGGTTATTACATGATTAGTATATTATAACATTATGGAACACATAAATATATTTTTAATTATCAGATGGGTGGGACCTATACCCCCCCCCCCCCTTAGTAAATTGGGAAATGATTTATATCTCATTGGATATACAAGAGAAGAATGGGGAGTGAACAAGGTCCAGTAATGTAATATTTCCATTATGATGGTATTGGGAGTGAAACTTGACTTCTATGATTATTTAGGGAGTGAACCCTTTACAATATGATATCCTTATAAGTAATCTTTGACTAATATGTAAATTATTTTCCATGCTTATGTGTTTGAATCAATTCCATGTATTATGCCAATGTAATTCTCTAATAGATCATGTTATTAGATTCCCTTAAGATTAATGTATTATGAATTTATAATATTTATTGCATGAATCACGATTTTGATCTTTGATATGTTGGGTATGGTTTTCAAGTGTCACACTCATGTTCTCATACCATTTTGTTTATGTTAGGATTATTTATCTCCCTTGATTACCCTTACTGAGAAACTGAGCTAACACTTTATTATGATTCCATTCTTCATGTAATAAGGAAAATTTTATAGGTCATGTGTTAGAATAGTACTAAATGGGTAGATATTTATTCGATACATTAAATATCATACATGAAATTAGAAGAAGGTGTATCTTTTCTCAACATTCACAAAACTATTATGGTCCCCAGACATCTGTTTTTATAATTTATTGAATATTTATATATAATTATGTAATATAAATATGTGGAAAGCCTTGGTAACTATAGTTGGTATAAAAAAAGGAATGAATTTGATCATTGGGAGATCTCATGCATGAGTGTCAGATAAAGCATTGATCTCTACCTAAGAGCTTCTTAAAGAAAGAGAGTCTATTGGGGATGGTATTCTTTCCCACACATGCGGTGTAGAAAACAATGGATTTCCTTGATAGGTATCAATTATAGTCTAATGAATATAATTTCATACTGCAATTATTTGGATCAGAGGAAAGGTTTAATTAACCTTTGGAAACCAGAATGTTAAATGTTTAGTGAGATCTCTATGGATATTTCTAATGATATATCTAGGGATGTCTCAATGGATAATTCTAAAGATGATTCAATATTGAGGAAAATATCCTAGAATTTTGGTAATGGATAGATCAATTGGTTTCCATGATATTATATCCCAATATAGATACTAAAAGTTGTGTGTCTCCGGTATAGATATACCTAGGTGTAATAACATCAAAAAGGGCTCATTGAGTTGGACATGATCATCACCTGGTGCATGAAAACAGGCCTTTCTGTACACCTGTATTGACACTCATGGGGGATATCATTTGGAGATTCTCAAACTATTGATGATCTATCATACAATATTGTAATAGATGATGACTATAAATGACCTCGGTTAAACCTAATATGTCATAGATTTAACAGAAGGTGTCTTGACTTAGTCCTATTAGAAACGATGTTTTTCATACGTTGGTATTTCCATTATTATTATCATTTCTTATAGTATATTATTTGGTTCTATTCAATGTAATGATCCAAACGAAACTGGGTTAACATTTATTGTGATGGATAATTTTTTGGTGAGTATATAAATGGGATGATGACTGGAGAGAATGATATTGAGACTATTCCTAATAAGTTATCATAGTATATGATTAACAACGTAAACCACTACTAACTATTGGACACACAAAATAAGATAATGATAGAGTTAAGAGAGAGTTTGGGTAATGGATACCATGGAGGAAAGAATATTCAATTTCCTATATGTTGAGAATGTGGTAAGAAACCCCAAAGATAATGTCTTAGAGGGATGAGATTATGCTTTGTGTGTGGAAAAGGGCAAAAATAATGTAACTTAAAAGGAAAAATGAATTTTTTAGTTAAAATAATGAACTTTTATAATGGTATCCCTAATATATCATCAAATATTGATTATTTTAAATGTATAAATTATGAAAATTATTCAAATCAATTTCCTAAGGGGAAATATCATGATGAGTATCCGCAAAGTTGTATGAGTAATGGGTTTTTGTTGATGATGAAGATACTACAGATGAAATATAGAAGGAAATAGTTATTAAGAATAATATAATGAAGCCTAATTAATGTATTAATAATGAATTATATTCATTGAAGTGTTTATGTATTGGAATTCATGAATTATGAAATATATGTGGACTATTTAGTATAAGTATTTTATTATGGATTACAATAATATTTTGAATGGTTCTAATGACAAAAAATAAGTGATTTACTAGTAAGGTGACATTCATGTCCAACAAACTATTAAGGAATGTATAACCCTTCATATGTTCTTGATGTTGTGATAATAATTTCTGGATAAATAGATGACTAATATATATAAAGTAAATTGATAGTACTGTTTTCCATGGAATTTATGAATGATTCTTTGAAAAAGTGCTTTATGATACCATTGATGCAGTTTATAAAATTATTTTATTGGAAGGAATATATCCCATAATATATTTTTTTAGAGGAATTAAAAAAGAATGTATGTTTTCAATAAGGTTTTGTTGTGACTGTGGTTATTACTATGTTTCAATAAAATATATGACTATGTTATTTACATATTTGGTATGTGGCTATCAATAGTTAAATTTTTATATTAGGGGAATTATTGTAAATTTTATTTTGATAAATTTAGTGACCCTATTTATAAATTATTTATTTTGGAAGGGTTAAAAGTCTACCATTTATAGAATGGTATAAGTTAAATTTTGGATATAGTTTTGGAGATTAATTTATTATTTCACCATATGAATATTTATGCATAACTTGTACTAACCATTCTGTTTTTTATTATAGTAATAGATAGAATGAATGAGTTATCATTCTTTGATGGATCTTATTTTGTGCTTCATAAATGAAAAATTCATACATTAGAGTAATAGATGAAGTGTAAATTGTCCAAATAAAAGCCAAACGATGATATTATGCTTACGAAATGGAATGAAAAAAAGTATATCGTATCATGAAAATTACCAAACATTTGGAAAAAGATCTTGAAATAATTTTTTTCCTGTTATAACCATTTTTTCTAATATCATGGACTATTTTCACTCCTTGTTAGTTTATAGAATTTTCATCATTAACCTTCTATGAACAAATGAATTTTCTTAGGATCAATGATCACCATCACTCTCTATAATTATTTACACTTTTCTTCTATGTACAAATATTCACTTCTGACAAATGTTCCCTCATGTGGAAACCTAGTTATTATTTACTTTAGGTGACCATTATGTTTCCAAATTTCTTTTTTTAATGGAATTTTTATAATTTATTGAAACGATGTGGGCTTATATGAAGATATTTTAAAATGGGAAACCATTGATTATATAGATGAATTTCTATGGTGAAATTAATTTTAATGGGAGTAGATTGTATCATCCTAGGATTTTATAAATTTTTTATAATTAATTTAAATGTTAATGTAGATTTCATCATACGAAACACTGATTTGATATTTTTTTCACTTAAAAAGGAGTTTCTTTGTTAGTGTGCTTGACATGCAATAGATAGTTTCAATGAACCATGAAATTATATTGTTAAAAATATGACTATTATACCCTAAACATTAAATAGGTAGGTATGAATAATATTAACTTTTTAATGAAATATACATATGAATTTCCTATGTAACATAAATTTATTTATAAATTCTTAGAAAATAATCAATAAATATTTAGTAAAGTAATAATATTCTTTAAAAACAAGATTTCATCAAAAAATATTTTTTGTTGATTCCAATGAAAAAAATTATTATAATAAATTTATAGATATTTTAGAAAATTTATTTGATAAAATGAACTAAATTTTTTAAATCACCATATAAAAATTAAATAATGGTGAATTGTTTTGATTTTTTTTTGAAATAAATATATTTGTTAGTGAATAGTGAAAAATTAAAATTTTGTAAAATGATCATTTATTTTCAATAAATTAGGTTATTAAAATGACCAATTATTTTTTAAAGTAAATTATGGATTATTTTATAATATTTAATCCAATTAATTAATATTTAATCACTTTTATATTGTATTATACTCTATGTTTATTTTTGGGTTTAAAAAAGAGTTTCCCTGAAAACAATTTTAAGTGCATAATTTCCATCCATTTTAATTAATTAAAATAATATCTAATGATATATTTTTTAAATGAAAATTATAGATCATATAAAAATAAAATTTAATTAATATATATATTAGGATTATTATTAGCCAAATATTTAATAATAAATAATATTTCATTTAAAAAACACACTTCTCGAAAACCCACTTTTTCATCACATATGCATGTTTTATTTTTAATTTAATTTTTTCCACTTTTAGAAATTTTATTTGAAAAAATAAAATTATTTTAAAAATCTTAATGTAGAAAAAAATCACTGAATTTTTCATTATTTTATGAAAAGAATAATTTTGGGATAAATAGTAAAAATATTCTGAATTTTAATTGAAGTTACCTTTTCGTTTAAATTATTTATAAATTTAAATTATATTTTAAATTGGTTCTAAATTGAAATTAGTTCAATTTTATATTTATTAATCAAATTTATTTCATTTTAATCAATTTAAAATTTAAATTATGTATAAAAATTTGGTAAACTTTTGAACATTTTCTCTTTGAAAACCTGCTTTCTTATCGCGTCTTTAAGATTAATTTTAAATTAAATTTTCCCGCATATATAAATTGAATTTGGAAAAATGGATTTCAAATTTTTAATAATAATATAATATATTTTATAATAAGTTCAAATTAATTTTTTACCAAATTTAATAGTTAAAATAGTAAAACAAAAATTATCAAGGTTAATGTAAAAATGGATTTATCGGTAGTTGAACTAAATAGATAATGATTAAAATGACATTAAACATGTATTAAATGAATTTTATGGAAATATGTATACACTATCATGTCTAATACTCTATAATAATCCATTTTATAGCCTTTTTGAATGATAAAAACTTGGTTACACCTTCTTCTTTTAAAAAATTACAACTCTTCCAGTCACCACACTTATAAAAGACACCCCATATCCTCTCTTATTAAAACATTTAAATACTTTTATTTTGGACAATATATTCCCATATTACTTACCAAATTCCATTCTAATATATTAAAAACCTTATTTTTATATAAAAACCCTAGGAAGACTTTTGGTGAAAACCTAAGGAAGTTACCTAAGGAAGAGTTACCATTCTTCAACAAGAGATTTTATTTTATTTATTCTCCCATGTCCTTAAATTATTATTAAATAATATTTATATAGTAACATAAGTATATTCCATACAATTTGATTTTTTATTTTTAAGGTAATTACATAAAAACACCTCAACTTCAATCAAATTCTTTAGGAAATCATTGTTTATGTGTACGGTGGATTACCGCCTCGTGAACTGATGTCATTCATTTTTTCCCATTACCACCTCTCAAAATTGGGTATGATGATGTATATAAAGTATATATTTGATCTTTATGACAATATTATACCTTTTTAGTTATAATATAATATATAAATTTTTTTTACTTTCCATTCTATAGGGGATACAATACTGTCGCTCGTGTGTGTGGCGGACTACCAGCTCATGAAGCGATGTGATTTGTTTTCAATAACCCTTTACATGGAAGATAATAAAAACGAAGTTAATAAATATATATGATATAAATTACATAATTATTATAATAATTAAATTATTATCATTCTTAAAATATATTATATCATTTTATCTAATACCTTTTCTCTGGATGAAATATGATAACATCGTTCATGTATGGGTAGACTACCGCCTTCACGAAGCGATGTGCTCTCTCTTTCCTTTACCACTTCACAGGGATGATATGTATAAGTTTATTTAAATAAATAATATTTTATTTAATATATTATTATCATTATTTAAATAAATTTATTACTTACCTTCCTTCCATAATGGTCATTAAAAATTGAAAATTTTACTCATGCATACGTACGGTCCAACGTCTCTATGATTTTAACGTTCATCATTTCTAAAAACCTTATTTTAGGAATTATATTAAAAATATAATTGGCATAAAAATATGTTAATTATTTCAGGATTATTATTCTTGACATTATGGAACCATGATTAAATTATGAGGTTCAAAAATAAAAAAGTGAAACATATACAAAAACAAACTGGTTATTTCTTAAAATGTTATTTTAACAAATAATTGTTAAAAAATGGGTAATAAATAGTAATAATTGAATTATATATGCTATCATATATATATATATATATTTATGGTTATTGTTTTATTCAAAAAAAAATTATGGTTATTTAATATATTTATAATAAATTTATATTTATTATATATGAGTTGTGAATGTGATTGATGGAAGTCGAGACTTTAGGTAAGGGATTTCTGTATCACTTTTATATTTCAATGATACAAATGCCATATTAACCATGTTTTTCTTTTATATGTTGTATATAATTCCAAAAATTATATTTTATAATGTTTTCATTAATTTTTTTTGGATTTAAATATCCATTTTATTATATCTTTTTCACAGGGTTATGGTTTAAAATTTTCCAAGGAGTAAGGGATTTCTTCCCAATTTTCTTCTCTGAAACATATGTTATGTTACAGACCTATATTCTTTTATACATTGTATATATGCAGAACCATTAACGTGTAATACCATGAATTCATTTTTCATCATGATATTATATGTTTTATTTATCTTTATTATTTCATGGGGATTGCGATTTAATGTAACCAAAGTGGTACGGTTTTTATGTTATAATCTCATCATTTATCGGGATTGTCAATGATTATAATTCCAATGATGAAATCTTATGATATATCTCTCAATAAACACATTTATTTTCGTATACTAATGTTATTCATGCTATTTTTGAGTAATATTACCATTTTTACACTCATTTATACTTAAAATAAATTGGAATATGTTTTTAAGAAAAATAGTCTTTATTTCTATCTTTAACAGAAAACACTTTTTCCTCCAAACCATGTTTTGTAAAAAAATTAATTTTCTAGGGAAATATCACAATTAATTATTAAATAAAGTTTTACCTGTGTTGTAATTTTAAAAAAATGTTTTCAAATAAATCAATAGGTCTTTTTCTAAATAACGACCCTTTGGATTTTACTAAAAATGTTAAAAGAATCTATATATTTAACATGCATAACTTCAATAGTATTTATCACTATCATGACTGTTCAATAATTTATTTATTCCCTAGCATATTTAAAAGTTTATTGTCAAATAATATTTTTTTATTTAATATTTTTCTTTCTTTTTATTTTAAATAAATTATTTCTAAATGAAAATGATTTTGAAAATGTTTCATGTTATAAAAAGTTTTGTTCAAATCAGAAAGAATATTTTTAAAAATAATTTTTATAAATGACTTATAAAGTTCCATCCCTTTCTTTTCAAGGTTATTTTAAAATAAAATGGGTTTGGAAAAAAATTATGAATTTTTTTCATTGAAAGTTATTTTCAATGAAATTTATTTTCGAAAAAATTTATTTTTCCCTAGAAATATTCAAGGTACCATTTAAAAATAATTTTTTATCAAAGATGAAATCCATTGATGTCACTTTTTATTTATTGGAGATATGATCCAAAGATAATATTCTTATTATTTCAATAAATAGTATATTATTATTATATAAAGGTTTCTAGGAAACCAATTTCTCTTCCACATTTTATACAATGATGAAATTATTTAGAAAAATACTTCTTTTCATGGTTCATACTATGATGAAATAGTGATATGAAAACTTTCTATTTTCCAAGGTTTATAACACTGAAATTTTCATGAAACACATTTCATTTCATTTTTTATGATATGAGGAATATTTTATAATCTTTTTGGATACATAAATATGTTTTTCATTATGATATGAGTGGGACCTATATCTCCCTCCAATGAATTAGATAAATATGTATATCTCCAGATATGGACATGACTGAAATGATAAGTGAACTCTATTCAATAAGTGAATTTTTCTTTTATGATGGTCTTGGGGTGATCCATGACTACTATGATTTTTTAGGGAGTGAACCCATTCCATTATGATATCCCTTGAAGTGATCCTTGAGTACTATGGAAATGATTTTCTATTCTTATGTGTATTCAACAGTTCAATGTTTTATGCCAATGGTGTTCTTGGAACAAAGATTTTTCAAGGATAGAAATGGATTATTTTTCAATCTGGATCGGGTTGATCAAGGAGTGTGTAAGCTAAGTGATGTTATGGTTTAAACAGCTTCACTGTTTAAGGTGGCACCATTTACCGATGTTTTCTAAATGTTTAGAGCTCAAAATCAGGATTAAGGAGAAAGATTCATGAAAAGTTGTTCTCCCAGAATTAATATTCATGATAAAGTAAAGGAATATAGTTTCATGGATTATGGATTTTCATGATGTTATGGAGCTTCACTAAGGAACATGGAATCTTTTTTTGAAGGTTTAAAGGTTCTCAAATGATTTTTCATGATGAATGGTTGAGGTGAGAAGAAAATAATGTAAGATTTCAGGATTATGGGATGCTTTGGGAATGAGATATTTTAAAATGCGCTTCACAAAGAAAGGGATCAAAAAATTTTGAATGGAGAGATTCAGGAACATTCCACGGTGAGATTCAAAACCTAGTGAAAGAGGAAATGCCTAAAAATAGTTAGGTGGTGCGTCATTTGAGCGACAAAGAGAATTTGGAAAAATGGAGAAATACTCTGATTTTGAGAAGGTGCATTGTGAAGTTTTTTTTTGATTTAGAACTCCTCATGAACTCAAATTTTACAAAAAAATATGTTTTAGAGATAATTGAAATTTAGTCATTTTGAAAAATGGTGTTTCGAAAAGACTGGGAGCTTCAGGAAGGTTTCAATTTAAATATATTCTAGGAGCCTTGAGAATCATTGGAGCTTTGTGATAGGTTAGGGTTTTGTGAAGGTTGAATCATCATTGAAACATAAATGGGCTTTCAAGAAGGCTGTGAGCTTTGTGAATAGTAGTGTTGAAGATCTGGTTTTAGTGAATAGTGTTTCCAAGTGAATCACTTTTGAAATATGGTAAATGTAGAGCCACATTCTAATTATTGACAAAGATATAAATACCAAATATATTGAAGAAACCTTTAAGTAAATACAGTGAGTAAGACTTTACCCAAGTCAGTGATAAAGGGGGAGTTGATGGAAGTGATCTGAGGGAGATAGTGTGTTATCTCTAAAATTTTTGTAAAGGTAGTGTGTTGGTAATAGAGTGATCATGACCATATAATTGTAATACACAATACAAATTAAATATTAGTAGATTCAGGGATGATTAGAACATTGTCGGTGTATGATCCTTAGAATATCCCTTAGTGGTGAACTCATTAAAACAGTTGTATTATGTTTCTTTCCAGCATTTGGGAGATGATAATTGAAAAATTCCCTCTAAAAAGATTAACAGAGCCATACCAATGAGGGTACAAGATTCATCTCATTTAAAGAGACATTCGACACCTAGAGTGACCCCTCTATTATCATAGTGTTCTACTGTTCTATAAATGGAATAAGTGCCTAGTTATTGGTCATAAATCAGTCTTATATTGTTATGGATAATTTATTGGATGCTATTGGAGTTACACTTTTTAATGGATGAAACGTTTAGATATGGATGAATAGAAAGAGGTCTCATTTGAGATCACTTGTAATTGAAGTTCTCCATGACATAACTCCAGGGATTTAGGTTAGTGATGAAACATTCCTTTCTTTAATAGAAAAAATAGGACAATTATTGATATAGACACCAAAGATCATAATTATCTTACCATATCACTATTTGATCAAATCTATTTGAAGGTGATGAGTTTCATTTTATCCATGTCAATGTGGAAAATCTAGAAAAAATATATAAAAGTAATAATAATTAGAAGGAGGCCAAAAATTCATGTTTTTCAAAATAAGGTTTACGATCTAAAATAGAATCCAAATAATAATGTTGATGGTTTACTTAATCGCATTATTGATTTTATTGGATATCTTTAAGGACATAGGGAAGAAATTAAAGATATAAAAATTATGCAGAAAATCTTAAGAATGATCCTACCTTTGTACAGTCCAGAAGATTCATCCATTGAGGAAAGAGATCTTTCTAAGCTCTCTCTTGATGATTTTCTCAGTAGTCTAGTGGCTTTTGAAATAAGAGTCAACCTAGAAGACATAAAAATTTGAGTAAGCAAGGAAACTTAATTCAAATACATAGAAAAAATTTACATTTCCAAAGTTAGTAATGATGGATATGATGAGGAAGATGAACAAATCTCCTTTTTTACAAAACAATCATGGGAGGAAAAGGGATATTTGATAGAAATATTCTTTTGGATTATTTTTAATGTGGTAAAATAGGTCACATTGTCTCTCAGTGATCATGGAAAATTGATTGGGTTGATAGTGAAGAAGAAATCATGAAAAAACCTCAAAAAAGGTTCCCATAAAAGTAATACATCAAATTTGGAAAGAAATTATTGATAAAGAGTTTCGTCTTCAAATAGAAATAAGATAATAATGAATTTTTAGAGGATTTAGAATTCATGTTTAAATCTAATATTGAATCTTCCATGTTGGACAATATTGCAAAGATATAACCTTTGAAAAATTAAGATAATAAGTAGAATGTTACTATTGATCTAAAGGTAGATGTTGAGGGTTACTTTGATGATCTTGAAATTCAAAAAACGAAAAATATAAATATTTGAACTTTGATGAAAGAGTCATCATAGTATGTGGATATTCTTAAAGTAGATATTGATTGACTCTATAGAGATACAAAATAACATTTTAAAACACTTGAAAGCTCAAAATAGGTTGTGGAGTTTAAACATATAATTGAATAGTTAGGTAAATTAATCAATGAACATACATCGATGTTCGAGGAAAATGGTATGATAGTTGATTTCATTAAAGAAGAATTCATATCTTTAAGGAGTAAGCTATAAAATGAATCAAAATCAATAGAAACAAAGAGGAAATTATTTTATGGATGGTTTTCAAATGTATGGCCTTTGGAAAGAGTTAAACGTGGTTTAAAAGGTGTATAGAATGCTTTGAATTATCAAATCTATAAATTTATTCATAAATGTAGAATTAGATGTGATGTAGAAATGTCATAGACTAGACACAGGATGAACCAACGAAAATGGAACTAGAATGTCAGAGATACCACAATGTTTTCTGACGTACTAACAAAAACATCTTCAAACCATAAATATAAGAGAGATAAAAATAATACTCAATTATCTAGAGAAGATCACCAGTAAAATTCTTTTTAAAAAGAAGGGAAACTGTGGAGAAATTGAAATGAGAAGATATCTCCTCTTATAAAATGTTAATTTTATGACTTTTTAGGCCATATCATGTCTTACTAGGAAGTGTAAAGGAGCTATCTAGATAGGGAAGCACATGAAATTAAAAAAAGGAGAATGAGACTATATCCTTCATCATATGAAGGGAATAATTTCTATGTATACTTTTTCATTGTTTTAACTTTATCCATAAATCATGTAACATCCCAATATTTTAAAAGGAAACACTATAATCTTAAATTGACTAGTAAATTCTCTATGACCTTTAAAACCAAATCATTAAATGTAATTTTGAAACTTATGTGTTTTGAATTTTGGAAAATGGATATACATAGTTTCGATCAATAAGTTATTTAATGTATGATTGGATCAAGTTATTTTTCTGGTGAATAGTAACCTACCCTTATGAATTGTAATATGACCCCTATGAATAGTAAATCAGTCAAATGAATTGTAACATCACCAATGAATTTATAATAAAAGAAATATTATAAGTGACAATATGATCATTATATAAGTATTGGTATTTTTTATAAGTTATAAATATTTAATTAAAATATTATGATTAATTAAATAATTTAAATTAAAATATATTTTTCAGAAAATGAAATCATAAATTATTAGTTTACTATCTTATGGATATAATATAATTTTATAAGACCTTGACTAATTATTCAAGGTGTTATAAAATGAGGTATAGTTTTAAAATTATTATTTTTCAAATAAAGTATGACTTTATATAAAAATAAAATGTAACATCTTACGAAAATTATTTTGATAAAATAATGTTCATTTTTAATTCTAAATGTCAAAAAAAAGGTTAGGGTGATTTTTTGGATTTTTTCTGATATACTTGAATTTTTATGAATTGTGAAATACAGTAATTTACCATACATATATATTATATGCCAAATACATTGTTCCTGAAATCGTAACTGATGTAAGAAACCTTGGTTTGAACTCATATTATCTCTTTACCATTTTGGGTTTCATTAATCAAGACTATTCATGGTATTGAGAAAAAATATTAAACTAATTATTAAGTTTTGGTTTTGGTAGATCATCTGGTTGATGAAACTCATGTTTGTTAAAAAAATTCTCAATAAAAATTAGATATGGATGGAAAATTTAGTACTAATGACCCATTAAGTATAGAATTTGTGGAAGTTTATATATGATATAACCTGTAGAATTTTTGATAACAATGTATTTCTGTAATGTATGATAGTTATAATAATTGATTTATTGAAAAAAAATAAAGCATTAAGTGTTTGGAATTCTAATGATTGATTTTCACTCCGTCAAAACATCAAAAAGAATTAGAAACCCATAAATTAAGATCATTAATCAAGAAACCTAAAACCATTTATATATATAATCATGATTTATAGTGAGGTGTACCATACAGTGATGGGTTCCGACATCTTATTCAAGTATATGATCTTGGTAAACATCACTAATAGGTATCCAATGTAATACCTTTTCCATGGTGTATTCAAGGGCTATATTGAATCACCCATAACATGAGAAAGAGTCACATTCACTTAACAAAATTCTATTGCCTCTCATTGAAAATAAAGATAATAAAAGATGTTCAAGAAGAGGAAGAATCAGTAGGAAGTATGGTAGGCTCAAACCACACCATCTTGATGGTGTATTGAAACTTATATAAAAAAATGGATTCCCCCTAAAATTAACTCATATATTTATAATATATTAGTTAAATATTCATATAACCATGAATTTATTTCATTAAGGCTCCAAACCTCCCACACATTTTATCTTTTGAAACATCTTTATTAATGATATCATTTGATGGATGATTTCTAAATGATAACTCTTATCACTTAGATAACAATATATCATAGGATATGTTCTATGATATATCCAAGGTATTTAAGACCTATGATAATATATATATATATATATATTGATATATTTATATCATAAGGAATGATATACCTAAAAAGCACATTCAAAGAAAGGATATCGTATCATATGATATCTTAAATCCTTATAGATGATATGGAAAACTCTACAAACAATTTGTGAGTATTTTGGGAATATCTCCTTCAATATAACACTTACACTAAATCAGAATAGGCTTATTACCATTTTGAATTATACTGTGTCTGTTAAAATAACATGGGACACCATATCTAATAATAATTTTTGATATATTCCAAAACAATTTTGGAAAGCTATCATAAACTTCACCTTGCATCACATCATATTCAATACCTTATGAACATATGCAACATCCCAAATATAATCATTCAGTCCAAGATGAAATTACTCCTGACATCAAGTGTGCCTCCTCATATTCTTGAGACGGCTGATTAGGAACTAGATTCTATAGAGGAACCATGGTAAGAATATACCCATAGTTATAGTAGCAATGAAAATAATTAATAAAACATGTAAATAGTATAGAATCAGAGTAATAAAAATATAATAAGATACCAACTATATTAATTAATGTGAAAAAAATAATCAACAATCAAAGATAGAAAAAAATACATTGAATGTCCGCCTATATGATCTCGTACAAGATATAAAAGAATAAAAGATCATGATACTATAAAAAACCAATCTTCATGTCATCATGATCTATATAATCATAGAGTGTTTTCCTAATATATTATCAAAAATGGACCTAGACCCAACATTCTCCTATAAAAAGTGATGGCTACTCAAGTAACCATGTTTCATGGCCTCTCGGAAAAGCTATGAGTACAACTCTGTAGGACAACACCAACATTGTCTAACATCCAAATAGTAAAATGTAGGGTATGTAAATGTGATAAGCTCTATATAAATTAAAAAATAAAAATAAAAATTTCTAATCATAAAAAAATATCCCCAAGGAAACACAATAAATAATAATTATATATCAATTGTTCATTCACTTACCAAGTCTCCACAAACCTTGTCCATGCCAACTTCAGCTCCATGTTAAAAGAAAATTCATAACATATGTTATAAGCAATCAAAAACTAGACATAATTATAGTGAAAATAATTCTTGACATCATGTTAAAAAACTAATTAGAATCCCATTAGAATAAAGTGATTCATATTCTCAACAACCACTAAGAATTTAGTAATTTTGATACTCGACATCCACTAGGCCTTTATTAAAAATGTTACTTGTAATTCATTAGCCATTGAGTGAATCACATGGAATCCTTGAGGCATCATTATATCCTTACCCTATGATCAGGCCCACCATTATGTTCCTCACAAGTCGTGTGCAGTCTCACTCTAAGGGATAACCATGTCACAAAGCTCCAATTTTTCTGAGAACTGATAACAATACCTCTAAATGCATGGTAGCACAAATAATAGGGTAGAGCAAAGTAAAAGAGAATACCATTTCATCATGAGTATTAAATAGTAACATAAAAATACATGTGATCATCATAAAACATGGTGAACAAGATACAGAGGAATACACATGGGAAAAATTATCATAAAGGGTCTCATGGTCTACACACACACCCACATGTGATCACTATCAAGAGTAGTCCACATGATATACCAATACAGGTATCATAACAAGTGAAATAAGAATACACAATAAAAAATAGTGTAGCGTGTCATAATGTGTCCTTGAAAATACACATGTCATCAAGAAAAAACATTTTATAATATTTTATATAAGTATAATCAAGAAGAAATCATCATACAAGGTCTCATGGGCTACACATGCACACACCCTAAGGCTCAATATAGATTTCTTCACTCATTAATTATCAGGCCTCGACCATCAGTGGATGACTTCAAGCATGTGAAAAAATGTCCATCATAGAATTTTTCAACATCTCTAATTACATAAGGTATAAATAATTTAATTAAGTAAGACATTAAGATAAATAATTAATTAAGAATGAGTCTTATCTCTATTAATTTGTAAAGGGTTGAGGTTATTAACTAATTCTTAATTTAAAATGTCATAACATAACTCTATATTACGGGTCATTCACATAAGGTCTCTAACCTACTACCATATGCTAATAAACCATGAATAATACCATAGGTTAGATTATGTGAGATCTCCTTCATTAAACATAACTAACTCCAAACTAAGAAAATCCTAACAACATTGGTTGAGTCCATCCAAGACTATTATACCTCCATTAACCACTAAAAGGTTATTTCCATTCCCTAGTATTACAGTTAATTAATTATAACTAAATTCTAATTAATTTAATTATTTATAAAGGGGTATCATTCAAGGTAAAAAGTTACACATATAAAATGACTTACAAGATTTCACTTCCCAGTCAGAACTACAACCAACCATCCATGGAAGTCCCATAACAAACATTTAACTTCATTCATGGAAAAATACCTATTGCATGAAAAAAAATAACCACCAATTTAAAATAATTATTCTAGAACTATTTTATGAAAGAAAATCAAGTGATTTCCCACAATAAAATTCCATTCAACAACACATTTTCATCATCACGAGATATCCTCTAGCCATTCCATTCTAAAGCACCAAAAATCTTAGAAAATTACATCACGATATGATGGAATTTTCATCCATTTCTCAATTTTAAAACAATCCAATGATCTATTGAAGTGAATAGGCCCACTAGAGTTTTGAGACATCTAAGTATTGAAAAGTATTTAACTTTCCATGATGATCATCAATAATGAATATCACATAGTTCTTATAAAAAACAAGTAAGAATAAATAAATAAGAAAAACTAATATACAATATCCCCTTGATTTTCATGGGATCTTCCAAGATACAATGTCAATCAATGGGATCTCTTTGGGGGAGGATAGGAGTGGTTCACAATCAAATTTCTCCCAAAAATTTATGTAAAGACTTATAAAATAAAGGGGGAATAAGTTGTGAGAAGACCTGAAAAACAATTTATTAAAGCATAAAAGGCCCACACTATCCACTAGATGATGATCCCTTTTAGAAAGAAATGGTTCTTACTAGACCACCAAAGAGTAATTGTAGAAGAATAGTCTAGATGGTGACTCCTACTATAAATTTGGGAACCTACCCACCCCACCAGCTAGCTAGTGGAAGCTATAACAAGCCCAATAGCTCCAAGCCTACTTCGTTGAGAACTCAAAGACCAATCCACCCCCATAGTTCATCACCTAGTATTCTAAACAATCCTTACAGAAAAAAATAATCCATTTTCCTCTCAAATTAAAGACACTTAATAACACAGTATTTTACCATATTCTTATGAAACTTCTTTTAGATAACCTCTAAAATACTTTTAGAGAAGATCCATGAGTAAAACTCAATCACTATTTATTAAAAAAATTGAATCCTAGTTGGGTATTATATCATTGACAACAAATATGAATCAGTGAATCAATAAATGTAATAAAATAGTATCCTAGATCAAATAATTAGTGTTACTCAAGCTATAAATTGGTCTGACATAATCTTCATTAAAATCATGTATCTCTATACATGTATCCATCACATGAATCATATACAAACATGAATTTTCAATTGATCCCTTGTTTTAAAGAATTTATTGACCATGAGACCCAAATTATGTAAATCCCATATAGCCTCTACATACGTTCTATATTCTAAGATTATATACCAACTAAGACAATGAATACAACACATTTCACTCACCTTTATGGATGCTCACATCTCATTCCCCTCACCCAATAGATAACACATCATATTTACTATTTATATACATACATACACTTCATTAGTATATCTCAATCAAGGGGTACTATTTCATACTCTTTATATGATAGGAAAAATCCTATCTTATTTAAGCTCCAACTAAAAAAATGATCAGAAACACACCCAACCACCACTGATTTTTTAAGCTTCAAGGTTTTTGAAAGAATTTTATAAAAATATAGGTGTCATCATGATAGGTATCTCACCAATATCTGGTATAGGAGACTGGAAAAATGAATCATGAAACTTTATTTTACCAAATACATTGTGTATAACATTCCATGTGGTATACATCACAAGTTTTCTAGTGAACAAAACCTATTTTGTGACTTAGGATAATATTCCATACACCAATATAATAATCATACTCATGTTAACCATAAAATTTAATCACATAAAATAACACTCGTTGACAAACATCAATTAGATATAACTCAAAATCATAACTTGAGAGGTCAGTTATGTTTCATTACACTAGTTATTTATTTATTATATATATATATATATATATGTGTGTGTGTGTGTGTGTATTTATATATATAGATAATGATAAGGAATGATAAGGTGTATATTTCCTTTTAACATAACCTGATATATTTTTTATTCTTAAACTATTTTAATAATAAATAACAAAACCATAAATAAGCTCATATCTAATATATCACATTTGATAGGCTAACTAATTATTCATATGTTTACCAAACTTTTTAGATTTTTCTAAACTCATCACATATCTATGAAATTCCTATCACACCTCTATGTGCCTATCTCATGGATCCCACCCACGAAATCTCTTTAGTGTGTAACATTAAAGAATAAATATAGATTAAATAATGATGACACTTAGAAATCATATTCATAATTTTCAACTCCATGAAAAAAGTGTTTAAATCCTTTTAATTCACTATAAACATTATTATAGTGTTAATAACTTTTTTTCTCTACATATAACCCATTATATGTTTATAATAATCATTCTTGGAACCCTTTCTATCAAAAATTTTGCACTTAAATAATTTCAGTAACTAATTTAACACTTTACATTACTTCTATACTAACACATACTAAAAAAATTTGTGATGTAAATATATATTCACCTTGTTATGGTGACTATATATATCTCTTTATATTTCCATTTACTTGTAAATCATAATAACTTATTGGATGTTTAGTGACATTCACTTAGAATCTTAGCTAATGTAATCATTAGTTTTGTTAATTTTGAGATTCTTTATATCCAAAACAAACTTTTACTAGCCTCTTAAAAACAATATTCTATTTAGAATATATTGAAATGATTCCAAAAAAACCTATGTAATAAAATAACATTTATTTCATTTTACTAGTAATATTTAAAAAATAAAAGTTATTTCCTTAACACAGAAGTTATTTTATGTGTTTGGATCACTTTTAATAAAAAAAGTATTTATTATTTGAAATATGACTCTAATAGTGGGGAAATACCAATTCCTCGTACATTAACAAACATATGGATAAACACCATTGTCCTAGATAAAGCATTTTTATACATTTTATTCTTCTAAAATCTATTATATAGGTCAATGAATGACAAAAAATGAGTATTTAATTAAAAATTACATTTTTTTCATAACAACTCATTGCGTATAAATATCATCTCTTAGATTATAAGATAAAAAAAAATATGAAAACACATATACTTTAATTAGATCCATCTGAGCCTCATAAATAATTTTTTATTCCGTTCTTTGATTTAGTAACCCTTTGATTCATCAGTTGAATTCAAACTGCAATGTCCATCGATTCTTACATTGATTTTTAATTTCTATATATTTAAAACATTTGTAAAGTAAACATTTTACTATCATATACCCTTAAAACCCAAATAATTTATTTCTAGGACATCAATACATGACATAGATATTACATGAAGTTTCAAAAACACGTTAAGGTATTTTTACCAATTATATCCTATAGAATTATTCATTCCCTTCCTGATTATAGCAGGCCAATGTAAACATTGTTGGATTTTCTAAGAAACAATTTTAGACATCCCAACTTATTTTTATTCTTTTGGTTTGAACTCTTATCATCTTGTACTATCGATACAGTTTCAAAACATGCATGTATAATTTGTAGTTTATCTATCCTCAACACTTTGAGAAAACGGGATAAATATTTCGTGAAATCATTTTTATTATTGAATCATTTCTAAAAATGACAATATAATGAATTCCATATCCCGGATAATCCTAAATAATATCTTTAATTTACCCAAGTTATTATCACACATGATCACATTAAGTACATGAGTAGAGACTAAATTATTTATGTCATTTATCATGCAATGCTTTTAAAACCTTAATTAAATCAAAATATGATTCTCATAAAAATCTAGATTCAATTATAAAAAAATCAATAGTTTATCTAATGCAAAAACCCATGATTTTTGTATCCATTTACATTAAAATAAATCTAGTGTGTTTAATATATTTTAATACACGAAACACTAAATAAATACCATGATATATTTTATAGACATAAAATATTACAATTAAAGATAAATATTGATATATCACAATAATGATATATGAAGCATCATTAAGAATACACCGATAGGAATAAAACCACCACAAAATAAAAATCCATGAACATGGAATCCATATCCTTTTGGTTTAAAATGAAGATCATGCCTCTGATTATTACTACAGGTTGAAGGAAAGCCATTATAAATACAATATATATTTTGAATAATAAGTAAATGAATATTATAAATAAATTTTAGTGATTCATGTACAACTATATATTAGAATGTAACATGACTGTTATACATATGGATACTAGACATATAGTCTATAGACATATAAACATTGGGTATATATAGTAATTAGAAATATGATCACTGAATATACTTTTATCCAATAGGTACATTGATGTTAGGTAATTATTGGTAACAAATAAAAAATAATATAATCTATATATAATAAATAATTCTTGTATGAAATAAACAAATATTAATGTTTTATTATAAAAATGTGTATTTCTATTCGTTATATATTATTTTCAAATAATTATTTTATATAGTAAAAGAAAATTTTGAATAATAATATGCTAAAAAAATTAATTATTCGGAGGATAAATAATCCCATGTGAATAAATTCAAAAGGGATAATTTTTAAACAATATTGTTTTTTTAATTATTTTGTGTATTTTTTTATTTATAAATAAATTAATCCCAATTGAAGTGGGGTTTTAAGGAATTATATTTTCTATATATATGATAAAATATATTTTCATTCATACAATGATTATTATTTATTATGGATTGAGAATAAATCTATTTTTATGATTAATTTTTTTTAATATGTTTTTATACGTTATACAATAGTTATTTCCAAAATACATCGTATCAATTTTAAAAATTGAATCCAAAACATTACATTTATATTAAAAATAATCATATATAAATTATCTAATAGGATTAATTTAATTTGTATACCTAAAAATAAGTTACCACGGTAAATGTTAGACTCTATGGTAAGGGCTAAAACAAGTTCAAAGGGTTTACATAAGGGCCAATGACCAAAAATATCACAAATATATATATATATATATTATTTTATACGGTATTTATTGTACAAAAATTATCCAATATTCTGTATTTATTTACTAATTTCCACTTTCCTTTTTGAAATGACAACCAGATACATTATGTAATGGGTATTCACAAAAATACCAATCAAACTCTCCTATAAAAGGAAACCTCTTATACCCATATCAACCCACACATTTAGATAACATTTACCTTCAATAAATACATAAATTATGTCATTAACAATAAAATCTAGCATTTCATAACCCCTAGTCACAAGACTAAGTTCCAAACTCCTCATTTCCAAGAGGCACTCTAGAGAAGATTCAAGCTTTCAATGTAATATTTTTCTCCCATTAATAATTATTGTATATATTCTTCATCCAAATATTATGGAATCTATTTTATAACTTTAAGAACATGTTTTTAAAATCATTGATCTTCTTTTAAACTAATATTTTGACTATACAATAACTTTCTCTTTCTCAATCAGTCATTATTACATGTTCTGGTTTTTTTAACACCTACATTAACAATGTTATAACTTTTATGTCATGAATTAATATGAAATAATAAATAATAGAAATATGTTGTAATAAAAATTAATTTAATATGTTTTCATAATTTTGGGATGGTAATATTCCGATGTATATTCATTAATAAAGAAATTTCTTTCTATCGAATCGAAACTTTAAAAAAAAGATATTTTTAAGAATTCCATCATAACCATCACTATAAGTTAAATTAAATAACCATGTGAATCATGAAATAAATTATAAAACATATGAAATACTAATATAAAATTTTTTGGGGTTATAAATCCATGACCAAGGTGAAATGACTGGATCCACTAAACTGAAACATGTGTGAAAAAATAGAATAACTAACTCCTGAATATTAATTTAAACTATAGACAATAAATATATAGGAAATAATTAATTTTAAATGAATTTTGTTGACTAAAATAAAAATTAATAAGTTTATTATTCATTTTAATAATGAACCTATATTTATTATATATGGAGTTAGAGCTTGTCAGACCAAGAATAAGTCTGGGTATGGGTATATTTTCTAATCTCACCTTGAAATTGAGGTTGTTTATATTCAATTTAAATTAAGGGAACTTTTTATTTGTCTCTAAAACCCATATATTTTATTAAATTATGGTTATTTTTTTGTGTTCACATGTCTTTGTACCATTTCACTTCCCTTTAGTCCAAAAAAGAAACTAAAAGGATTCTTATAAGTGGAACCAAACATATATTGTTTTGGTTGGAATTTATTCTTCTCTATCATAAATTTTTTAAAATAATTCCATTATACATACTTATAATATTTCTAAAAATAATTTATTATTTTCCTTGAATTTCATTAAATATTAATTAAATAAATCTCTTATTTAAATTTTTTTGCAGTGGTCATTTTCTATAAACTTTTTAAAAACATATTTACAAAAGAAATTTTCCCTCTGTCTTCGTTATTTTTATTTGAGAATTCTAGTATCCTTATTTCCATGGTTTCCTAAAATAATACATATTCTCATTGTTATATTAAATAGTTACTTTGAAATAAATTTTATTATAAACATAAGGGGTATTTCATCATATTTTTTAAAGTAATATTATAATACTGTTATAAAGAGTTTTTCATATATGTCAACATTCGTTAATATTATTATGATTAAATGTGGATATTATCTATTGATACCATCCACATTATTTATCTAGATAACTAATAATTGTTTTTATAAAATGTTTCATGAACCTTGTTTCTTTATTACATGTTAATTAAACTATGATGTAATTATGAATGTTTTAATTTTTTTATAGAACTCATATTTATTATCTTCATTATGTTCGAGGTGGTCCAAGAATTATATATCATTATAATTTATTATTTAAACCTATATATCTCATCTGATAACATTTAATAGACTCAATAGTGAACTTAATCCCCTTTCGGACTTGCTCCACTGTGTTTATGGTAATAGGGAGTAAACATAATGCAATATAGAACTATATCCACTATGTGATAATGATATTGGTAGTGAAACTTAACATAATGGATGATTTTTTATTCTTATATATATGACACATTCTTATTATTAAGTTATGTTTTCATTGATTGTGATTATTGAATCGTGTTTCCACACTCTTGTGAGCCATGAAGTTTTCTAGGTAAAAAGTCTTGTGGAATGAACCATGGTTTTTGTTCTACATTTTGTTGAGTATTACTATATTATGTTATGTATAGGTATAATTATTATGTTATCATACCCATATAATAATTTATGATATTTGATTTTTACCTCTTTTTCTTACCCTTACAGATCATTTAATCTCACCCTTACTTATGTTTACATTCCCTAAGTTATGAATAAGAGTATTATTTCTGATATGTCTATAATGGTGTCATCTAGGAAGAATAAATTTGATAGATATTAAATAACATTTTTAACATTAGTTTTTTTGTGTATCTAGTCTCCAAAGACCCTAAATCTAAAGGTTCTTGGGTGTGTTTTATTGTGAAATGTAATAAATATACATGTAAAATAATTAAATACATTTATATGTTATGTTTAGTGTGTATTAGATGGTATTATAGTGAGGTTTAGTTATTTTGGGGGATTATGTTATGAAGAATAAGGGGTTAGAACCTAAAAAAACCTATGTTGAACCAAAATTTATGTATGATAAACCTTAAATGTCATAGGATGAAATGAAGACATCATAAATTTGTAAACCTTTGGATTGATTTTCATTATCATATAATTTATCAATAGGATTATTTCCTGATAATAATATTATTATTATTTCATTTTTTCAATTAATAGAACCAAGATGAATCGATTTAACAGTGTGTATGATGGGAAATGAAATGGTATTTTTAATTGGAAAGCAAATGAAATGGGATATGAAATGGAAACTTTTGTTCCTATGCTCACATAAATCTTTAAAGATATGAAAAATAACATGAATCATATCAAACTCTAAAATTCCTAATGGAAAGAAAAAAATCCATTGAGTCCTTTATATTGCAACATCCACCCTCCTTTAGTGGGTTCTTTAATCCACTAATTATATAGGAAAAGATCATAATAACATAAAATATATTTCCCAATATCTAATTCTTAGAGCATGAAAAGGTTGTTTTATCCATTTATTATTTGGAATGGGATTCAAATAAATGGTAAAATCACATTAATAGTATGATTTATGAGGAATAATCTGACTCTATAGAATGGGTAGAGTTTAAGAATGTCTTTTTAATGAATATTATCCATGAAAACATTGCTCTAAAATATAGAGATAAATCGTGGAGAAGAATCAAATGGTAGATGGATCCAATGATAACTATGAATAAAATACCACAAGCCATTAAAAGTACACTTCTTATAATAAAATTTAATCTAAAAATAAAATTGATCGCTTTTTTAGTATATTAAAACCATGTCTTAGAAAATAATTATCTCTAGAGGACTTTGGTAGCTAAAACTAAATTGATTTTTGTTTTCTCATGTTTGAAAAGGAAATATGTAGACTCTAATTATTCTTTGGGTTTTTATAGGAAAATAAAAATGGGGTTATGATGATACTAAAGTTATAAAACTAATGGTGGAATAAAAATTAATCTTTAATTATACCAAAAATATGAGAGGGAGCATGGTTGAAATTTACTAAAAGGTATGAGGAATAGATTCAAGTTTGGAATAAGATTCCATCTAGTAAATGTATTATCATGAGATAAAAAGAGTCCAACCAATGAGATGGATGAAAATAAAACTGAATATAATGCACCACCCACACAATAATAATTCAATTTTAAGGAGTATAGATATTATAGTAGGTAGTGAAACAATCAAGTTTTAATTATGGAAATCAACATCAACAACCTCTTAATATCAGGGGGAAATGGAAATAACATGCAATCACAACTATAGAGGCTTGTCGCAAAAACAACATAGTGAAAGGTAAACAAATACTCCATTTAATAATTGAACTTTTTTATCCAATTAATGTTCTACCCACTCATTCATATCTAGAATTTTTTTAAAGAACCTCAAATCACCAACCCAACCACTATATACTGAATTACAAATGAAAAATCCCAATGATGAAATGATTACATCCTAAGTATGAAAATATTCTTTAATTGAAGTTAATGGGAATGTACTTACGAATTTTTTTATTCTTTGTATATTTTAATTTTATACGATTTTAGACATGGATTGTATCTCTCTACAAAGATACTATATCAATTTCTAGGATTGGGAAATAAAATTTCAAACTACAAATCTACTCATTATCATATATTAATAAAATATTGATAATGAAATCCTTATTGAAGTTACATTCTTAGACTTACCCTATATCAAGAGGTTGATTTTTTCATCGAACTCATACACAGTACTATTCCTATATCAATTACTCTTAATAGAATAACCCTAATTGGGTTCTAGGAATGTAAGAAATAACTCCATGATAATCTAGATAAGTATTTGATATGTATAATTTCTTTATCATGGGATGAACTAATCATATTTATTAATAAAAATTTTGGATCGATGCATCTATTTATTTATTATCTTAAACATAAGAAAATCATGATCAAGAACAAGTGCCCTTTACACACTATTTATTACTTTTTCAATCAATCGTGAGGAGTTCCATACTTCTTATAGATTAAAATTATATATTGAAATAATAAATTAAGGTTAAAAAGAGAGTATTTATCCCTAACAACCTTATATAAAATATATTGAGCTTATGAATTCATAGTGATTCCATTGAGATGTACAAATTCACCGATTATCATCATGGATATAATGAGTATATTATTTATACATTACCTTGATAAATTTATGGTTTTATTCATGTATAATATTTTCAAATATTCAATGGGAAAGGAAGAGCATGAAGATCATTTTGAGGATTGATCTGAAGACCATGAGTATAGAGAAACTATATTATAAAATATTCATTTGGGAATTCTAGATATATAAAGTATCATTCATGGTTCATGTAATAATAAGAGAGGGAATATTTATGGATCCTTCAAAGATGTCAGTAATTTAAAAAATGATTGGGAAAAAACTATAATTTAAACACATAATTTTGTTGGATTGTTTTGATATTATCGACACTTGGTGAAGAATATCTCATGATTATCAAATCATCTAACTGAGTATACCTTGAAGGGATTTATGTTGATTTAGACAATTAAATGGGAATAAAATTCCAATAATTTTAAGAAAAGGTATGTAATTTCACCTGTACTCTCTCTAAATTTTAGTGTATAAGTATTTTTTATATATAGAGATGCCACAAATAATATATTTTGATGTGTTCTCATAAAATAATAGTATCGTAAATAGGATATTCCTCTCAAAAATTTAAGGTTCATGACAAAAATTACTTAATTCATGATATGAACTAACCAATTTTATTATTTTCATTAAATATATGAAGGCACTATCTGTATGATTAAAATTTTGATATATATGCTGATTAAAAGATATTAAAATACATATTAACATATTATTATTTGAATATCATTATAAGGAGATTGTTGGATTTGATTATGTAGTATCAATTCTCAATATATGACCACCATGGGTTGGAAAACTAGGTGGATATTCCTTTCAGTAGAAAGTATCATGGTATACTATCTGTGATGAGGATTTAAATATACCAAATAATCATTTATTTGAAAAGGATGATCCTTGAAATCATAAGGGAAAGAGAGAAACCCTATCTTTCCTAAGTGATTGATCAACCATCCATAAATATGATGATGAAAGTGGCATAAAAGGATGATGTGGAGTTACAGATGAATATATGGAATATTACAAAATTCAACCATGAAAATTATAGAATTATAATATTTAGTAAACCAATATGTTCTCTATAAAGAGTATATTTTTAAAATGAGTTCTTGGATAATGCATATAACTTATCTTTCTCTATCCATCATGGATGCACAATTATGTATAGAGATCTCAAGAATCATTTTTGGTGGGACAATATAAAGGTGGATATTAAAGAATATATATTTCATTTCTAGTTGTTGCAATAATTTAAGGTACAATGAAAGAAATTTTAGGCGATGATGAAACCATTACTCGTACCCGTATAAAAAAGAGATAACATGACCATGTATTTCATTTTATGTCTTTCCAAGACTTCTAAATGTAATAAGACAATTTGGGTTATTGTTGATTTCCAAATGTATTTAGTGTTTTTTATTTCTATTCATGTTTATTTATCCCACTATCAACTTTTCAAGACCTGGATAAAAGAAGTGGTAATGTTTCATGTACTACCACTCTAAATTGTATATGATAGAGATCCATTGTTTACATTAATTCTATTAAGTGGTATTTAATAATAATTAGATACAAATCTCATCATCAGTACAATTTATCATCATCAGGTTGATGGTCACTCTGAAAGGACCATTAAAACTTTGGAAGATATTCATAGAAAATGTTTTTATGGATTTTAATGGATGTTCGGATCAAAATATTCCACTGATAATTTTATAATATAAAAATATACTATACTATATAATTCAAATGGAACCATATAATTTATTTATTAGAATAGATTCCAAACATGAATATGTCAGGATGAAGTTTAATAGTTTAAGTGGTTTGAACCAGATGTTGCTCAATATATTTTAGACAAATTTAAAACCATTTAGTGACAAACTAAAACTAAAAAAACTCAATAGAAGATATGTATAAATAATAATTAGAGATATTTGGTTTTTTAAGTTTTAGAAATAATATTAAATCAAATATCACCATATAATAAGGTTACGAGATTCGAGAAGAATGGAAATTTTAGCCCTAGATATATTAGTCCATTTAAAATTCGTAATCATGTGGTGATAATAGATTGTCATCATAAACATCAACCAAGCTTCTCTAAAGTTAATGATGTGTTCTATGTATCACGTTTGAGGATGTAAAAACCTCATCCATCACACGTACATAACTTGTAAGTTGTATAGAAGAACCATGATCTCTCTAATGAGGAACATTGATTGAAATATTGGATTAGAGGGATAAATTTTAGGAAATAAGGTCACTAAATTGATTAGTTTTTTTTAGGAATCATTTGTTTAAGGAAGGAATGTGGGAGACACAAAAGGTAATAAGGAAAACTTATTCTCATTTTTCTTCAGCGTAATGAAATTTTGAGTTATAAATTATTTTAATGGGTGTATAATTTAACACGTCTTGATTTCAGTATGTATTTCCCTTTAAATAAATCAATTTTTTTCAATTGATTGTAATAATCTCTACAATAAACTAAAACAACACATGATATATTTTATTTTAATAAAATATTATAATACCATATGAACATTACTACATTATGGTAATGTAATATGAAACATCATTAATAGTATTACAAGATCAATAAAACAACATGAAAATAAAAAAGGCAAGGAACACGATATAATTAACCTCATTGTTTTCATTTAAGATAATAACTCTAATTATAACTATAGAAACAAGAAAAAACATTATAAATGCAACATATATTTTGAGAAATATGCAAAAAAAAATGGATGAATGGATTTTAGTGAAGCATATATGGATATATATATATATGAATGTAATATCTCTGTTACAGATATGCCATTGAACATATAGTTATTTGATATATATATATATATATATATATTATGATATTTAGATATTCTTATATCAAATACTTCCACTTATTTTCTTAATTTTTATAACAAATGAAAATTGATATAATTCACATACAATAAATGATTCTTAGAAGAAATAAAAAGATGGCTATATTTTGTTATAAAAATATTTATTTTTATTAGTTATTTATTATTTTAAAATAATGATATCATAGGATAAATGAAATATTCTAATATTTATGCATTTATAAAATTCTGTGGTCATATGATCAATAATGTAATGTGATTAAATTCAAAATGGTTAATTTTTATAGAAATATTTTTCATTATTTGGATATTTTTGAATTAATAAGTAAATGTTTCATTATTGAGTAATTATTTTAATGAACTATATCATTTATATAAATAATTAAATAAATTTCCATTCATTTAGTGGTTATTTCTTTTGTGGAATAAGAATAAATCTATTTTTAGGCATAAAAAATATTTTTCATAAGGAAATTTTTATGAGTTAGAAATTTATTGTTTAAAACATATTTTTTTCAGTTAAAAAATTTAATTTAATAAAATGGATTTCATAGTTTTAATTATCATGTCCAAAATATTAATGAGTTCAATTTCATTTTTTTATCATAAAAATTAATTTTCCTAGGAAAAAGTTAGCCACCATAGTAAAGACTAAAATAAGGTAAAAAGGTTTAATTAAGTGGAAAATACCTAAAATATTGAAAATCCATATATTTATATGTGTGTATGATGGCCTTCTTGAAATTCCATATTCTTATCTACATTATTATTTTTTCAATTGTCTCTACTTTACTCATTTAAATAACAACCTTAAAGGTTATATAATATGTATTTGTGAAAATGTCACACAAACTCACCTACAGAATGATCCCACCTCTACCCACCTAAACTAACATCATTTGTTATATTTTATCTTGAATAAATACCAAAATTACTTCTATAAAAATAAAAAACCTTGTTTGGGAACCCTTATTCTTTAAAATAAGTCCCAAACCCCCCCTTTTCAAAATCATCTCTAAGAGGATATTCAAGTATACAATATATGTATTATCTTCTCCTTAATAATTATTCTACATATTTTTCATCCAATTCTCTTGAATTTGATTTATTAATTTCATCAAATATTTTTTAAATCATTAATATTATATAAAATTTCTATTACTATTTTAAAATAGTTTGTACCCACCCATTTATTCATTATAACATGTTCTTGTTTTGATCAGTTTTACCACCTGCCAAATGATGTTAAAATATTTACATGATAAATGAATAAGGAAACATAAGTATTGGTAATTAGATATAATGATGATGAATTTAATATATTTTAATAGTTATGTTATGGTAATATATATATATATATATTCATTAATAAAATCAATTCTTCTTAATTACTCAAAACTCAAAAAATGATATTTTTAATTGTTCCATGTGAATCATGACCATATGTTCCATGAAAAGAAAATGGGACTCTAGAATTATATAAAATACATATCATAGATCATAATTAAAGTTTTTAATTTTGTAATCCCATGATCAAATGTAAAATACCATAACCACCAAACTAAAACATTTTTTTGAAAAAAATAGAATTACTTACACACAAATATTAATTTTAAAAAATGATATGTGAGTAACAAGAAATTTTAAATTAATGGTATTATGTAAAAAATTATGAATAATTTTTTCAGGAATATTAATAACAATCCTAAATTTAATATAAATGGATTTATAACAGGTCTGTCCAAGAGGAATTCATAGGTAATTATCACAACTCCAATTTTCCATGTATTTTTTGGACATTTTATGGATTATTTTAGAGACCATGCACTAAGATGAAATGTGATTCCAAGGAATGGTGAGCCTTGAAAAAAATAGTTGAAATATATTAAATATATTAACACCGCATTTATGCTGTTTTTATAATGAAGTGGAAAATTTCCTTAAAGGGAACCCGAATAAGAAATCATAGGGAACTATTGAGTTAATCATAAGGGATTTACCCTAGGAACAACATATCCTTTTTTGGAATGGGATGTTTGAGAAAAATATATCATAGTAACAAATAAATAAAATTAATAAAGAAGTAAATTTATTTTATTTATATATGAAATAGAAACCGCTGTCCGCTATAAATTCAAGGTTAAAAAGAAGTCTTAGTGTTGACTTCTAAACCATGGAGACCTAGAGAGACCATTAGAGAGAATTTTGGCTGATGACCTTAGATCAAAACCAGATCAAGGACTGGTTTGGAAATGGAACTTATGGACTACACCAATGATAGTGACAAAGGAATTTTTATCATCATGGATCAATCCAAACTCCAGGTATCAAATTATTTTTTTATAAATTCCATCCCATTCATTTATCCTGGTCAAACGCAAATCAATTCCATGAATAAGAATTAATTCACACATCGAAGGTAGATAAAAATGAAGGATTTATTCTTTTTCATTATTTTTTTCCTTTTAATTTTTTTATTTATATTAAAATAAATTGATTCTAACTGAACAAATTCCGAGTTTCATTCCTCTCATTTTACACCTTATGTTATTCTCCCCTGCCGTATTCTTCACGCATTCATCAAGGGTAATTTCTTTTGCCCATGTTTAGATGAATACCTGGTACTCGATCATTTTTTGATCATTAGTTAGTGAAATAGATCGATAATGATGGTGTTGTTTGTGATAAAGGGTACAATTAAGGTGTGGTGAAGATAAAGGATTATCAAAGGTGGATCAGAATTGGTTTTTAGTATCTATTTAGCCCAGTTTCAATGGTACCTCTACAGATAACAAGAGTGGGTGTTTCATGAGTATATTTGAAGCCCAGACCACTAATCCCCAAATATGGGAGTGAAATAGAACCCTCTATCTAATATCTCTAATGAGGAAGGAAGTAGTAGTGATGTGGTGGATAACATGAAGGGAAACCGTGAATTCTGGAAAATCCTACAAAACATGGTGTGTAATCCGACATTACCCACCATGTGGGACCCCCTTTGATTGTGTTTTTACTTAAATTATTCAGTATGGACCAATATTGTTTGATTAGAGTCCCATTTCCCATTACCCTAAGGGTATAATGCAGTAGTACATCCACATCTCAGGATTGTGATACCCACGAGAGGATGTGTCAAGGATAGAGTTCATTGTGTCCCTTTATGAGACTAGAGTGTGATCCTCTATCATATTTGTACCCTAGGGGGTTTGTGGAATAGGGGTGACATACTTGATCCAGGAATTGATCCATCATCATGAAATTATTATTAGTAGAGTTATTTGTATCATTGGAGTATGATCACTTATGCAGGGGGTTGATTCAAATTGTGTATGTGGTGTCCCCCGATGGTCTTGGGTCGGACTTCCTATCTATGTATCGGGATTTTCTGAGACACGTGAACATTCATAAGTAGGGGCCAATGATCATGACCTATTGTTTAGAGACCAGAATCTTGACGTAGATGGACATTACATTACTTTTGCAGAATACTTAATACATAACAAAAACCAACACACAAGGACCGTAATAGTTTAGTGTCTTTGGAAACTCGGAACATAATCTTCTAATCATGGTGAAAGATCTTAAACATATCCCACAAAGATCTTCCCCTTTTTGTTTTCTTACCTAAAACCTTTCTTTAAATCCTGGGGAAAAGAAAACATATAGAGGGTGAGATCAAATGCTCAGTAAGGGTAAGCATGGATAAAATAAAACAAATCATAAACATTTGAACTTAAAAACATGAACATAATGTTTAAACATCAAAAACTTGAGCAATGACATAAAACATGGTAGTATATAAGGCATAGATCATAAAGAAACATTAATCATGATAAAATAACAATTTAATAAAACATGTGATTGTGGGAACCATTAAGCACATGATATGATTTCCATAGTAGCCAAGGCATTGTTGCCAAGACCATCTTAGTGGACAAAGTCCCTTACTGAACTGGGTTTACTTGCCGTTCCAGCCCTGTATTACTGAATCGGATTTACTTTCTGTTCTAGCCATGTATATCTGATGAGATATAAATCTTTACCTAATGCATTTTATGGAGATATAAGTCCCACCCATCTCATAATTAAATCATTCTTACTTGTTCCACAACATAAACATAAATCATTCATCATAACCCAAAGAATAAAAATGGGTTTTCATAAACATCATCCCATCATAACATAATCCATATAAAACAAATGGATATCATTTCATCATAAGAAAAGTGAAACCATGTAAATCATATAGAAATTATACTTGAAACATACACATATGAAATAATTTCATCTTAGATAGAAAAATGGTTTTGATAAAACACCTGAAATGAATTCGTGAGTAAAATATCCTTTCTTCTTCAAAATCAATTTCTTTTCAAAAAACGTCATTCAATTTTAAAAGAAAAGGATTTTGTTGAAAATAATCATGAAATCTTGTAGAGTAAGATTCTTGAAAATAAGGTGTTATGAAACGTAAAAATCCGTTCATGTTGTATAAGTTTAAAAAACATTCTTCTCGTACTTTTCCCATAAAAGTCAAAAAGTACCTCATAAAAGAAAGATTCAATACATACCATGTAGTAAAAGTCAAAAATGGGTAAAAATAACATTAAAAATACATGAAAACATTTTTATAAAACTTGGACATAGAGGATAAATATAACCCCACTAAATATTTACGTATAAGAAATCTCAGATAGAAAAAAATTGAGATTGCAACATTATCCCTTACCTTAGGTTCGATATGCTTAGTATGGATCCAAAACTCCTATATAATGATTTAAATAATGTCATTTACTTATTACATAATCATATTCATTTTTATGATATCATATATGTCTCACTTATTACTTTATATTACCTGTTCCTTTGTAAATTCCATGTCAAAGCAGCATTTTGGGTAAAATCATTTCATTTATCGTATGTGTTTCAACTTGTCGTTCTTGATATTATTACTTATATCCTAATTTAAATAATTCCAGAATGTAAAACATGATTTATATATAATATATATTCACCGTATACATATATATTATAGTTCGATAAAAGGAATGAAATACACCGTTCATGGAGACGGTAGGCCGTACATACACATGAACGTTGTTTTCGTTTCCTTGTCGAATTGAATGAAAAAAATAGATGAAATAAATATATATATACATAAATCCAGTAGAATTATTATTTCATATATTTCACTATTATTCATTATATAAACTTTATGATCATTCATGTATGGTTAACATGGATAATGAATCTCATCGCGTTGTGGAGACGGTAGTCCGTACGTACGCACAAGAGATGATATCGTTCCCATAATTATTGAATAGAATTGGAGTGGATGGTATAATATATAATAATCCATATGATGTTATAATAACCATATATAGTTATTCTTTACACCATTATACCCATCCATGTAAGGTGTTGGTGGAAAAACAGATTACACCACGGCGTGGAGACGGTATTTTGTACGTACGCACGCACGGTGATTTTGTTTTCCGTAGGATGGATGGAAGGTGAAATAGGGTTGTTTCATATTTATAATAAAATATCAATATATTATGGATACTTATGTTATTACTTCATAATTAAACAACTAAAGAAGAGGGAGTAGAAGAAGAATGTAACTTGAAGAAAACGGTAGAAAGTATTACCTCTTTCCCGAAGTGCCTCCTTTAAACTTTCTCTTAGGGTACTAGATTTGGTCTTTTGAGAAGACCAGTACCTCTAGTAGGTTTCTAAGGAAGTGGGGAAGTGAAATTGGCAGGGGTTGGCCGATATTGAAGGCTCAAATTGGTGCTAGGAGGAGAGGGAGGAGGTTCCATTTTATAAGGGAGGAGAGGGGCACCTTTGGAAATATAAGAAATATTAGTTTATATTAAATCCCAACCCCACATAAGAACTTCAAAAATGACTCATATCAGAATATTACATGCTATAGGGTTGTAATCTCATCAACCAATAAAATTTAGACATGTTAGGAATTTATTTTAAACATTATCAACTTGATTTATCCTTATTTATCAATTTTATTTTATTTGTGGTAATAATATTCTAAATTTTAAATTATTTTAAATAATTACATATGTGTTGTGAATTTTCCATAATTTGACACTTTATGACATTGTAGACCATATAAATTTAAATTTAGAATTTTTAAATATTTTTGTTATTTTTAAACAATTTTATAATATGTTATTTTTATAAAATAACAATAGTGTCAATTTTTACACTATTCATTTATTTGAATTTAAATAAACAATATACAGAAGATATGTTCTAAATAAAAGATTTAATAGATTCATAACATTTCATATATATATATATATAATTAGTGGAGCACATTAAATAGTTCATATAATATTTATTTTAATATTTTTAAAACCATTTATTTGATATTTCGCTTAATAAAATAATTTCAACATCACTGTTATGTCACCTTTAATGATAATTATTTAATCCCTACAGATTCTAAAGATATTAATATGATGTAGATAATTTTATTATCTTTCTGGAGACTATTTATATCTGAAGACTCGTGATTTTTATCACTAAACTAAAATTATTATACTTTTAAGATTTAAGAAAGTGACATGTTGTCACTTTCTTTGGTTTTAATAATAATTAAATTATTTTTGTGGAAAAAAGTCCATTAAATGAATCTAATCCGACCCTTAGGTTATATGGGTCGACTTTTAGTCATCCAATAGGATTTTGGCTGGTGTTAGGGTAATTTTATAATCTTATATTTACCCTTAATTACGCGATTTACCTTTAACTATGGTAAATAAAATTTACCGTAGTTACTATTCATAATGCCCAAAAAATAAAAAAGTAGCTTATTAACATAATTTGGACCCACTAATTCCAAATATGGAATCCATTTTTCCAAATTCAATACACAAAAGTTCCATAAATTAAATTAAAATTAACCCCGTTGTCGAAAGAAAACGGGTTTTTGTTTCAAACATTGCAAAAGATTGAATTGATTTACCCTACGAATTCAGGGTAAAATCAAGGCTAATGACATAAATTATATTAAATGGTAAAAATATATTCTATTTATACTTTAAAACCATTAAATATTATAATTTAACCATATAAATTATTACGATGAAAAAAGATGTTTTTAATTAAAATATAGCTTGTTTTTACTATTCAATAAAATATGAAAGTTATCAGAAAAATATCAAAACTTTATCCAATGTAAATTTTTATATCCTGATTCAAAATAAGAAGTTTATTTTGTAAAATTTAACTTATAAAAATGTCAAAAACTAGATTTAATGTGGGTGCGCCATTAAAAGGCGGCAGAACTGCATCATTTGAAATATACTTATTTTACATGAAAAATTTATTTTGTTTACATACCATGTTCTAGAAAATGTGTAAGATGAAATAATAATGTTATAAAATTCAAAATTTAGTTAATAATATTCATAAAGGCTATTTCATAATAATATTATAACCATGTATCATTGTTTAGTGAAACCTGATATTGCGTACAACACACGCTATCGAGGAAAGTCGTGATTGCGTGTAATGCAAGCCAAGTCAGTGTTGCATGTTGTGCAAGAATCCTTCGTTGTTTCATATAACAGAATCCAACTATATTTCATTTATACATTGAATATATATATATATATACACACTCAATGTTGCGTAGAATGACTATTATAAAACGAACTTGAAATTGTGTGTAACATAATCTAAGAATATTGTTGCGTATACTTCAAGATAATACAGTGTGGCGTATAACACAAGATAATATTTTTGTAGCATAAAACACATGATATCAAATTAATTAAAAAGAATACTTATCATAAAATATTGGGTTGTTACATTATACCCCCCTTAAAATGAATTTCTCCCTCGAAATTCATCGGGGTTATACATGGTTTTCTACTTGAAAGTTTCTTTAATTGCAACACACATCGTAAAATGAAATAAAAAAACTTAACTTTAAAAACTAAAGTATGAAACATAATGGTTTCCCAAATTAACTAATCACTTGGTTTCCACATAGGAGAACAGAGGTGAAAATATGGATATGGAAGAGAAATCTAACCATCAAGTTCTGATGGAGGGTGGTAGAGAACATGGCTATGAAAAATCCAACAATCACAAAGCCATAAATTTGTGATGATCTAGGGTACTATCTGATTCTTCGGATATGAGGGCACTAGGAAAACATTTTCAAGATCATTTCTCTAAAGTTGATGAATTAAAATAAATACTTACATGATTTTTTCACAATCTTACTACTGTTCGTGCCTTGAAAAATTTACACTTCATCTCTTAAAGTAATGAAGTTGAATTTGTTATTCGTGAAGTGTTAGCAGATCATTTGATAGAATGATACATCATTCCATCTGTTTTTATCACAAAAAGTTTAGCACAATTTATTAAATATACATAAGTCCATCTATATGATTCCAAAAATGGACTTATACTTCATCTATCATACCTCTTAATAAAATAAAACTAGTTTCTACTAACCAGGGACATCCTGTAGGCCAGTGGTAGGCGATAAAGGCCTGTCGCACTTCGGTTGTGGGTTCGATTCCCACACCCTTGTCCGACATGACGGGTTTTTGCCCGTCCTACAGGTTTTCCTTTTTCTAAAATTTCATCATTATGACATTCCATCAATAATATCGAAAAAAAGTTTTAGCCTAAAACAATACTAACTTGTGTCCAACATAATACATTCCAATCTTTTGGATTATCCAAAATACATATGTCCAATCTCATAGTATAAAGAAAACAATTACTAGAAATTTCATCTATCGAGCATGTGAATACCATCATTTATCCCCGATATATCTTGTTGATCACATTACAATCATTTGAATACCTTAATTATGTATTCTCTTGAAAAATAAAGACCCAATTAACCTTAGTGAAAACATGAATGCTGTCAAAAGTTAACTCTTTCCACATACTAAATTCCCAAAAATTCTATATACTCAAACTATGATATCACATTGTCCTTATATAATTCATGAGCTCATTAATATTATCAAATATTTCATTATCTCCTTAGCACTTCTTTATGCGCATATTAGGTTCTTTCGAAAAATATCTGAATAACCTTTCATGTTTACTGGTACCATTCATCATACGCTTTCAAAACATAAGGAAAGACAACAGTTTATTAATCCTTAGATGTCTCTTTATTCCATAGTACCATGAGATTACTTATACAACATTACTCTTGATAAACATGTAATCATTCCACTTCCTTCTTAAACCATTGACCGAGCTTCAAAAATTCTTTCATCTCACATATAATTTGTAGTCTCTTCATCATCATCCACATAAATACTACCCATATGACCATGCTTATTCTCTTTATGAGATTTTCCCTTAGGCCATTGGTTTGCGTAATGCACTTGCATTCCACATTTAAAACACTTAACCGTTATTGATGTCTTAGCAATACCATTATCCTTGTCTATGGTGTTAACTGAACCTTTTGCTTTACAATTACGGGCTTTGTGTCCTTCTTTTCCACACTCAAAGCATCTTCCAGTTCCTTTGAAACATTCTCCTTGATGCCTCTTCCCACATGACTTACATGAGGGAAATTGAACTTTCTTTCCTCTATGATCATCATGAAAAACCATCTTTCTCTTATAAGATGAGTCAGGAAACTTACCAATGTTGAGATTATTGATCATATTATGATATTACTGATTAGGAATAATAACAATGTTTCGCCTTCCAAATCCCATTTCATTTGCTTGATCATGAAGAATATCATTCCATTGTCCATCATATTCTCCATTATCGTGAATCTTCTTGTTTCCATCCTTTTTCTAAAACCCAAAAAAAATAGTGTGAGATGAAAAAATCGTGATAGGTAAAAAAACATAATAAAGGGGGAGTAACTTCAATATCTAACATCTTAGGTTTAATTCTAAGATCGTTACTGTAATTCTAGGACTACAACCTATACTTATACTTATCCTTAGGGACATCCCTAGACATACCTTAGAAATATATCTAGGGATCTCACTAAAGTTTTCGCATCCTAGTTGCCAAAGGTTAAATAAAACTTTCCTCTGATACCAACTATAGAGACCCAAAACTTTACGTACATGGACATTACATTACTTTTTCCGAATACTCAATACATAACAAAAACCAACACACAAGGACCGTAATAGTTTAATGTCTTTGGAAACTCAGAACATAATATTCTAATCATGGTGAATGATCTTCAACATCTCCCATAAAGATCTTCCCCTTTTTGTTTTCTTACCTAAAACCTTTCTTTAAATACTGGGGAAAAGAAAACATATAAAGGGTGAGCTCAAATTCTCAGAAAGGGTAAGCATGGATAAAATAAAACAAATCATATAAATTTGTACTTAAAAACCTGAACATAATGTTTAAATATCAAAAACTTGAGCAATGACATAAAACATGGGAGTACATAAGGCATAGATCATAAAGAAACATTAATCATGATAAAATAGCATGGGAATAAAACATGTGATTGTGAAAACCATTAAGAACATGATATGATTTCCATAGTAGCCAAGGCCTTGCTACCAAGACCATCTTAGTTGACAAAGTCCCTTACTGAACCGAGTTTACTTGTTGTTCCAGCCCTTTATTACTAAACCGGGTCTACCTGTTGTTCTTACCATGTCTATCTCAAGAGATATAAATCTTTAACCAATGCATTGGAGGGAGATATAGGTCCCACCCATATCATAATGAAATCATTATTACTTGTGCCACAACATAAACATAAATCATTCATCATAACCCAAAGAATAAAAATGGGATTCATAAACATCATCCCATCATAACATAATCCATATAAAACAAATGGATATCATTTAATCATAAGAAAAGTGAAACCATGTAAATCATAGAGACATTATACTTGAAACATACACATATGAAATAATGTCATCTTAGATGAAAAAATGGTTTTCATAAAACACTTGATATGAATTCTTGAGGAAAATATCCTTTCTTCTTCAAAATCAATTTCTTTTCACAAAACATCATGCAATTTTAAAAGAAAAGTATTTTATTGAAAATAATCATCAAATCTGGAAGAGTAAGCTTCTTGAAAATATGGCGTTATAAAACCATAAAAATTTGTTCATGCCGTATAAGTTAAAAAAACATTCTTCTTGTACTTTTGCCAAAAAAGTCAAAAAGTACCACGTAAAAGAAAGATTCCATACATAGAATGTACTAAAAGTCAAAAATGGGTAAAAAGAAATTTAAACATACATGAATATTTTTTTATAAAACTTTGACATAGATGATAAATATAACCCTAGTAAATACTTTCGTATAAGAAATCTCAGATAGAAAACAATTGAGATTGCAACATTATCCCCTACCTTATGTCTCATATGCTTTGTATGGATACCAAAATCCTGTATAATGATTTAAATAATGTCATTGACTTATTACATAATCATATTCATTGTTATGATATCATATATGTTTCACTTATGACTTTATATTACCCGTTCTTTTGTAAATTCCATGTTAAAGCAGCGTTTTGGGTAAAATCATTTCATTTATCGTATGTGTTTCGACTTGTCGTTCTTGATATTATTACTTATATACTGATTTACATAATTCTATAATATAAAAAATGATTTATATATAATATATATTCATCATATAAATATATATTATAGATCCATAAATGGAATGAAATACACCGTTCATTGAGACGGTAGGCCGTACGTACGCATGAACGTTGTTTTCGTTTCCTTATTGAATTGCATGAAACGAAATAGATGACATACATATATATATACATAAATAAATTAGCATTATTATTTCATATATTTCATTATTATTAATTATATAATCTTTATGATCATTCATGTATGGTTAACATGGAGAATGAATCTCATCACATCGTGGAGATGGTAGTCCGTACGTACGTACGAGCGATGATATCATTCCCATAATTACTGAAAATAATTGGAGTGGATGGTATAATATATCAGAATCAGTATGATGTTATAATAACCATATATAGTTATTCTTTACACCATTATACCCATCCATGTAAGGTGTTGGTGGAAAAAAAAGATTATACCACGGCGTGGAGACGGTATTACGTACGTACGCACGCGTGGTGATTTTGTTTTCCGTAGGATGGATAGAATGTGAAATAAGGTTGTTTCATATTTATAATAACATATCAGTATATGAGGGATACTGATGTTATTACTTCATAATGAAACAACTAAAGAAGAGGGAGTAGAAGAAGAATGGAACTTGAAGAAAATGGTAGAAGGTATTACCTCTTTCTCGAAGTGCCTTCTTTAAACATTCTCTTAGGTCACTAGAGATAGTATTTTGAGAATACCAGTACCTCTAGTAGGTTTTTAAGGAAGTGGGAAAGTGAAATGGTCAGGTTTTGGCCGAACTTGAAGGCTCAAATTGGAGTGAGTAGGAGAGGGAGGCGGTACCCTTTTATAAGGGAGGAGAGGGGCACCTTTGGAAATATAAGAAATATTAGTTTATATTAAATTCCAACCCCACTTAAAAACTTCCAAAATCACTCATATCCTAAGATTAGATGATATAGAGTTGTAATCTCATAAACCAAAAAAAAATTATACATGTTTGGAATTTATTTTAAACATTATCAACTTGATTTATCCTTATTTATCAATTTAATTTTATTTGTGGTAATAATATTTTAAATTTTAAATTATTATAAATAACTACATATGTGTTGTAAATTTTCCATAATTTGACACATTATGAAATTTTAGACCATATAAATTTAAATTTATAATTTTTAAATATTTTTGTGATTTTTAAACAATTTTATAATATGTTATTTTTATAAAATAACAATAGTGTCAATTTTGACACTATTCATTTATTTGAATTTAAATAAACAATATACAGAAGATATGTTCGAAATAAAAATTTAATAGATTCATAACATGTCATATCTATATATAAACTTAGTGGATCAGATTAAGTAGTTCATATAATATTTATTTTAATATTTTTAAAACCATTTATTTGATATTTATCTTAATAAAATAATTTCAACATCACTATTATGTCACCTTTAATGATACTTATTTAATCCCTAAAAATTCTAAATAAATTCATATGATGTAGATAATTTTATTAGATTTCTGGAGAATATTTATATCCGAAGTTTCAAGAAGTTTATCACTAAACTAAAATTATTATACTTATAATATTTAATAAAGTGACATGTTATCACTTTCTTTGGTTTTAATAATAATTAAATTATTTTCATGGACAAAAGTACATTAAATTAATCTAATCCGACCCTTAGGTAATATGGGTCAACATTTAGTCATCCAATAGAATTTTGGAAAGTGTTAGGGTAATTTTATAATATTATATTTACCACTACTTACCCGATTTACCTTTTACTATGGTAAATAAAATTTACAGTAGTTATTATTCATAATGCCCAAAAAATAAAAGTAGCTAATTAACATAATTTGGACCCACTAATTCCAAATATTGAATCCATTTTTCCAAATTCAATACACAAAAGTTTCAGAAATTAAATTTAAATTAATCCCGTTGTCGAAAGAAATTGGGTTTTTGTTTAAAACATTGCAAAAGATTGAATTGATTTAACCTACGAATTTAAGGTAAAATCAATGATAATGACATGAATTATATTAAATGGTAAAAATATATTCTATTTATACTTTAAAACCATTCAATATTATAATTTAACCATATAAATTATTATGATGAATACAGTTGTTTTAATTAAAATATAGCGTGTTTTTACTCTTCATTAAAATATGAAAGTTATCAGAAAAATATCAAAACTTTATCCAATGTAAATTTTTATATCCTGATTCAAAAGAAGATGTTTATTTTGTAAAATTTAACTTATAAACATGTCAAAAACTAGATTTAATGTGGATGCTCCATTAAAAGGCTGCAAAACTGCATTTTTTGAAAAATACTTATTTTACCAGAAAAATTTATTTTGTTCACATACCATGTTCTAGAAAATGTGTAAGATGAAATAATAATGTTATAACATTCAAAATTTAGTTAATACTATTCATAACGGCTAGTTCATAGTAATATTATAACCATACATCATTCTTTAGTGAAACCTGATATTGCGTACAACGCACGCTATCAAGGAAAGTCGTGATTGCGTGTAATGCAAGCCAAGTCAGGGTTGCGTGTTGTGAAAGAATCATTCGTTGTTTCGTATAACATAATCCAACCATATTTCATTTATACATTGAATATATATATATATACACACTCAATGTTGCGTAGAATGACTATTATAAAATGAACTTGAAGTTGTGTGTGACACAATCTAAGAATAGTGTTACGTATACTTCAAGATAATACAGTGTGGCGTATAGAACAAGATAATATTATTTTAGAATAAAACACATGACATAAAATAAATTAAAAAGAATACATATCATAAAACATCGGGTTGTTACATATTGGATGAGTTCCCATGGTGATGGTATGGATTCTGGAAGGGATTATCCTAAAATGAGAGTTGCTTCGACTAGAATCTTGTGTTTGATAGTGGTTCATGACCACCTGGTGGCACAATTTCCTCCTGTGTATATATGGGTTTATGTTGTTATGAATTTTTTAATATATCATTATTTTGATATTTCCATTATTGATGCTTCATGTTTAGTGTTTCTAGGGTTTTTAATTGGGTATTGTCATACTCACCAATGTATGGGATCTTCACATACATGTTGTGTCTTATACAGAAGAAGACTCATTTGATAGTGTCCTATGAGGATAGATAGTTGGTGGATCAAAGATTGAGATTAATGCACAGAAGTGTTATTAAGGGTTTTTACATTTGATCATTGTCCTCTCCCTTATAAATGGTTGGAATCTTTTATATTTTTTGCTGGGATAATATTAAACCCCTTTTTTCTCTCAATACTTTTCTATCATAATTTGATTATGGCATCATAGTTGTATACATGGATTTGATTTAGTTGTTTTATATTTCATCTTTTAGGGGATGAGATATGTGTGTTTGTGAGAGAGAGAGGGAGAGAGATTGCAAGTTTAGTTACATTAGGATAATGCCTCCAATGTGCGGGATATGACTACTGAGTATTGGTTGCTAGCCCCTAGCCAATTGGAAGTGGGATTGGGGTAGTAATGGTTTAGACCTTGGTGGATCGGTTCATAACAGAGTGGTATCAAATGATATTAGTTATGTCATAGGATTGGAGTCTATGAGATTTTTTTGTACCTATAATGTCATGTATTCCAACTTAGGAGTTCAAGATAGGGACTCTAGTGCTGGTGTGGCAGCCGATGTATCCATACACAATGACCCTGATCACTTACCTTTCAACTCGATATATGTAGAATTTTATTGTAGGTAAAGCATTGGTACATGCATCATTACAGAATGTTTTTTGGTTTCTATATCCTTCTTGATTCATCTCCCTCTAAATACTGTTTTACTGTGGTATATATTGATAAATTCAATATGCCTTCATGAAGACATCGGGCCAGGATTCCACTGTATGAACATGAGGATAATCCAGTGAGTGATGAGGATTTAGTTCTGGGTTTTCTATCAGATATAGAACCTCTGGATGGTTTCTAGCTATACTGACATTCATTGAGTAGCATCCAACACCAGCAGTGCTAGGTGAGGATTCATGAAATCTGAGTGTGATGCATTAGTTCTTGAGGTAGTGACCTCCTAGGTCTCAAGGTGATCCAAACACCCAAGTGGTCGAGGACTTTCTAGAGGAAGTCACTCGAGCTTTAATCCTTTTGAGGACACATGCATGTTAGATGGAGGTCGTTCTGGTGAGTTTTCTTCTAGGCTCTACTGGCTGATGGTGGATTTTAGTGACTCAGTCTAATAATGAGATAAATATATTCTGGTTAGACATTGAGCATCGCTATAGAGAGGTATTTTATCGAGCCACATTGTGATCAGTTTTCATAGTGGATATTTTTCATATATAGCAGTTCTGTTTTACCACAGAGGATTAATCAATGAGGTTTACTGATCTCTCACGATACTCTCTGGATATGGTATAAGATCCTTTTATAAAATTACAAACAATTGAGTAGGGATTACAGTAGGATATCATATTTTGAGTGGTATACCTAACAATTCCCACCTATGGTGGGGTTCATGAGTAGTCCTTGGTGATAGAGTGATTCTTTGTAGATCGAGCACTAAAATTGGGTGTTGGTTGGGGGAACCCATGAGTTTAGACCTTTGTAGTAGGTTTCTGATGAAAGTATCAATGATCTAAGAATGTTAGATTCCTCAAGAGGTGATTCGAGTACATAGGGTCAGTAGTGTAGGGCTCTCAAGATGGCTCAAATCAGCAAAGAGAGAGGTTTTGTTTCTCTTGTTATGGTTGGGTTCATCTATCTCAAGATTGTCATACCCATATTAAAGTAGATCAAAATATAGTAGAGAGACTTCTGAGGCAGAGGCAGAGGCAGGAGTAGGGTGGTTTGTAGGGTGGTGGATGTGGAATAGTGTACATCCAAGAAACACGGGGTGGAATTATGTTTTTCCTATTATAACCACCACCCCATGGTGGTCCACTCTAGGATCATGGAGCCTTTGGTCAGGGATGAGGCAAGTTTTAGGCTCTGGAGGCTTATGACATTTAGGATTCAGGGATGTATGTGGTATAATCGATGTATTTTATACCTTAGTTGTAGTATATATATACACATATATTAATTATTCCATTCATTCAACATATATGGTTCAAGACATATATATTCCATTTGAACCTTTGGATTTACCCTTGTTGTTTGAGATTTTGATGTATAATGACTTAGATATTACACACATCTTTATATAATGCAATCTGACACTTGGAAGTGATATATTTATAAGGGATCTATCTTTGAAAATGATTAGGCATTATATCATCAACATAATTATGGATTCTATAACCAATGTTCATGCCAAGATCAGTTATTTTAGGTGGGGGATGTTGTGTTTCCATAGTGATGGTAAGAGGTTTTCCTATGTGTGTCGAAATAAAAACACAGCAATGCAGGGTGAGCTCAATGATAGGACGGTATATCTAATTACTCATCAGTTGGATAGCATGACTCATTAGTGTATTGGATTATATGGGATACCAATTCCCTTCAGTAGTGTCGGATTATGAGGATGTCATTCCTGAGGATGTTCCAAGATTACATCCCTTCCGTGAACTGGAATTATTCTATGACTAACACATAGGGATGACCCCAATATCTACACTATTATATCAAATTACATCTGTAGAGATTTGTGAGATGAGGGAAAAGTTGTAGGACTTGTAATAGAAGGGATTTGTGAGATCTAGTGTTTCACCCTAGGAAGACCCATCGTTGTTTTCCAAAAATTCATAATGAAGCTTGAGGTTATGTGTGAACTACCAGTTCTTGATCTAACTGACTATGACGAATAATTATCCACTACTTTGAATAAAAAACTTCATAGATAGTTTTCGAGGGGTGTGATGGTTCTCAAATATTGACCTCAAATAATACTATAACTCGTTATGAATATAGGAGGAGGTTATACCGAATTTGGAATTCAGATGTTTCGATGGTCACTATGAGTACTTGGCGATGTTATTCAGCATGATAAACACCCCAGAACTATTCATTGGACTCATGAACCAGACAATTCAGCCTTACATAGACTGGTTTGATTTCATCTATATCAATGAAAACCTAGTGTACTCGACGTTTGAGTATAATCATGTGAGACATATGAGGATGGTCCTGGAAACACATCAAGATAACAAAATTTATGGGAAGCTCTCAAAGTGTCGGTTTTGGATTTAAGATGTCCACTTCCTGGGATATGTTATCTTATAGGTCGGAGTGGTAGTGGTATTCAAAAGAATTTAATCGTTTGAAACATCTTTATTATTCACAGATTTTGAGGGTAGAGTTCTAAATAATAACACTTTTCACTTAGTTTTCAATCTATAGTGGGATATATTCTATAATATATCCAATGTACAGAAGCCTTATGATTTACATTTGTCATAAGAAATAATATACCTAATAATAAAATTCATGAAAGGATATTGAGCCATATGATTTCATATAACGTTACATACCAAATTGATAAGTACACATCAAATGTGTAAGTATTTATGGAATATCTCCTAAATCCAGATCGTTGAATATTCATTTTGATAATTTCATAATAGTGTTGGGTTTTATTAAAATTCTATTTGAGACTTGTGTCTATAAAAAGTTTAGTGGGAGTGTTTTTATTTTCTTACTGATATTTTTTGAAGATATATTAATAATGGAAAAAGATATATCATCCTTAAAATTAGTTAAGACATGGTTGAAAAAATTATTTTCTATGATGGACTTAAGTGAAGAGTCCTATATTCAAGGAATAAATATTTTTTATGATATATCTAAGAGTCTTCTTGGGATAACTAAAAGTACATAAATTTATATGCTTATAAAATGATATAATATGGAACAATCGTAGATGGAATTTTATTCCTCTATCTCATGGTGTATATATATATATGTAAAATGTGTCCTCAAACACATGAGGGAAAGGAAAGGTTGAATCCCTTATACATCAGTGATTATGTATATCATGTATGTCATTAAATGTATAAGGCATAATTTTTCCAATGCCTTGATCATGGTAGGGATATATCAAGAAGACCCAAGGGAGCCACATTGGTTATATTTGAAAACTATCATAAATTACCATAATATTACAAAGGATATGTTCTTCGATTTTAGGGGAGATGAGGAATTAGTTGTTAGGGTATACACAAACACAAGTTTTCAAGCAAATTAGAATGATCTAAAATCTTAAGTAGGGTGATTATTTATAATTCATGGAGGAGTTTTCATCAAGATATTTTTTAAAGAGCAACTGGTTATCAATTCTATAGAAAATTATAAGAATAATGCATTCTTTGATATAGCTAAATAATAAGTGAGGACTCACTACATCATCATGGAGCTTGGTGTGGTACCTAGTAGTACATTTTATAGTACTCAATGTTGTCACAATACTATAGTAATTGTTCTAGCTATCGAGCATGGTTCATATCAATGGATGAAGTATATACATAAAATTTATCACATCTTTAGATATTTTAATGATTTTGATGAAGTTTCAGTTATCTAAGTATCTATAGAGGAAAATTTAGTGTCCCTATTAAAAAAATATATACCTTATTAAAAACATGCATATCATGTGAGAGATAATAGTTTATGAGTTTTTATTAGTTGTCTTTAGTGAATGTTATATTCTTTTGGATTTGGTTCCCTAAAACCAATAGACTTCATAATTTCAATTACAGTAATATATTTGCGTGTTTGTGTACTTACGTACATTTATTTATTTACAGATTTATTATTATAACATAATTATTTTTCTTTTAGGTAAAATTAATGTGATAATATCTTTAGAATATGTGCCACAAAAATTTCTTATTGGTAGTTCCTTTATATAATCATAAATAAATATTCTATGACAATATTTTAAAATCAATATATCATATAATCTAGGTACATCTATTTGATAGGACATATATGATGCTATATAATCAGTTGTTGGGGTCTCATAAGCTTTAACACTTCCCCTCATGACATTCTCACACGGGGATCTCCAAGAAGGGAGTTCAGTGGGATATACCTACAAATATAAATTTAATAGGTTTTATGTGACATTGGATATTTCTATTATCAAACATGTGTGTTGGTCATTATAGTTGATGTACTTATTAATGTGTACCATGAATATCTTACTTTAATATATGGAAGAAATCCATGATGAAATATTCTCACTTTGAGGTAGATATGTTAGGTGCTCCATAAGTGATAAGGAATTAATTTGAATGGACCAGAAAAGGATTTGTACCTTTTGTATTAAGGGAAGATGATTTCATCGGACCTTTCATTTAAATAGAACTATTTATCTAAAAACATAGGAAATGTATTGTATAGAGAATTTCATTTTGTAAAGTCCAAGAAAGTTAAATGGATCATATAGGGTGATGGAACAGGTATTCATCATGATTAGTGAGATATACATTAATAGAGGGATTATTTTACACAATAGAACTGATAGAAAGGTTTTCATAGTTTATTTATTAACTTCTTTCTCATTGGGTTCCTTGACATGTTTCTAGGAATAGATCTAGGAAATAAAATATTTTTATTTATTTCCACTAAGGAAGCGAATATATGGGACACACACTAAGGGTTTCCAAAATTTCATTAAATAAAATTGAGTTTATGTTTAAGAATAAATTTATTCCTTAATTTATGAAATTGTATTTTTTTATGTAAAAGTAGATTATAAAAATTCAATCACAACATATCCATGTTTAAAATATCTAGATAAAATTTTATCTATTTTTTATTTATCCACTAGGTAATGAATATACTATTTATTTATCCATGATATTAGTACATGTAGTAAAATAAATCATTAATCATGTTACAAGATTGCTAAAAATAAATATTTATTCACAATATTAGTAAATTTAATGTTTCTTAAATAATATTGATTATGTTTATTTAACTAATGGAAGTTTCAAATTTTATTTTATTAATTTTAATTAAATATTAACGTAATTATTAAAAAAATTATTTTCTAATGAAAACATGTAATTGATAGAATAATAATTTAATTTTTATATATGTCATGGGGAATCTGAAAATACATATGAGGATAAAGGTCATTATTTAATTATTATTATTTAACCCTAAGTGTAAGATCTCAACATTATCGAAAGATGACCCTAACACATTTTTAGGTAATGTTTTTCCATGTTTTTTATCATATCTTGTTTTGGTATCATCTTGGGTGATTTTGGGAGAAATGTTTCTGCTTTTTGAGGGGTTTTCGGTAATGTATGGTGCGCACATGGTTTTCCCGAACCATGATCCTTTCCCCAGAAAACTATGCAACCTCAAAAATATAGGGATTACATGGTTTTTCAAACCATGTCCCCTCTTAGGAGTATACGTGAACCCCCCCCCCCCCCCCCCCAAGAGAGGTACATGTTTAGGACACATAGTTTTTCAAACTGTGTTCCCTTTGCTCGGAAATTTTTTACTCTTGTTTAATTATTCTGAAAATTGGTTTTCAAATTCATGAACCCCCAGACAACACCCAATGTCAACCCAAATCAGCCTGAACTCATTCCTATGATTTTTCAGGATTTTGGATGAATTCCTATGTCTCTCGAAAACTATTCTTGATGAATAAATGTCTAGATTGATAGATCTACACCTATTTGGAATTTAGATCAAGATCTCATTCTTCATTGTGATCTTGGTTTTCCCACTTAATTTGGGTTTTCAATTGGGGAGCATTCATCAACTATTTTAAGGTAGGTGGTATAAATCCAATTCCCATTGTCTTGAATTCTAATTTCATTTATGAGTTGTGAAATCTCAGTTGGAATGTTTTACATTTGAATCTTGAATTGAATAATGAATTTTTTTTATTAATTTCTGGAATTGTTCAATTCGTTAATTGATTTTCCATGTGATTACAAAATGATTTGAATATTTTCCAGCGGAATTTTGGTAATTTTTGTTATGAAATTTTTGTAATTTTATTAATTAATTTTTTAGTTAATTAGTGGAATGTTTGACTATATAATTGATGGAAAATTGAGATTGTTTAATTTTCCAATTACTGTGATTTTGAATTAATTGAGAATGATAATTATGAGATGGTTGACTTGAACTTATTAGGTAAATGGCCATTATAATTTAATTGTTTTAAAAATTTTGAATGGTGAATTTCTCATATTGTTCCATGTGATTTTTATGTATGCAGTCATGACTTTTTATAATTTCCATGGTATATCCTAATGTGAAATTTGATAATAAGGTTAACATTTGTTAAACATGATTGATTTGATATATGTGATATATGTGTGATTGATTTTTATACGATTGTTGAATGAGGATTGAGGCTATAAATACCCATATAAAATAGTGAGTGTGGGATATGGAACAAGGCTCCAAATACCCATGTGTGATAAATGAGTGTTAGACATGGACTGATGCTCTGAATACCCATATAAGATAGTGAGTGTGGGATAGGGATTGAGGATCCAAATACCCATATGTGGTAGTGATTGTGGTATAGGGACTAAGGCTCCGAATAACCATGTGACATTGAGGTGTGGAATAGGGATGGAGGTCCCAAATAACCCAAGGGTTTTAGACACTATGTTATACTCCCATGGGATTGGTATTGGATTATGGTTCCAAATTAATATGGTGTGAAATGGAATTAAATTGATAATGAAAAACCATGTGTTATAATGAATTTTGAATTCCCTATATAATCTGGTTTAAACTCTAGCATGGGCCGAAGCAGGTATTTAGGGTTCAGTTGTCCTCAGAAACCCACGAGTTTATGAGGTTGATTAAAGAATACTAAAATTTGATAAATGTTTACCTTATGAATTGTAATTTATTATTTATTCAACTACATAAAATTTTATTTCATATAAAATGTTTTATAAGTTCTTTGTTTTGGATTTTAAATTTTTACTCACACCCCACTCGGGAAACTTTATCAATAACCAAGTAGACATCATGTTTGTAGGATATGATACAGACAAGAGCCCTATATAAGATTGTTGGGATAGGAGGAATAATTGATGAGGAAACCATATGTGGTATTGGTACCTACTTGGGAGTGTCTATGTTTCATTATTTTGGATTTTCATCTGTCACTTGACACGTATATGTACTGACATATCTACTATTTTATTAGGATATTGTATTCATGTTTTATTCATTATGTGATACAGGTTTTTTCAGGTAATTTTATTCCATTTTTTTATTCTTATTTATTTTCATTGTTCCACTCTAATAAAGACGATTTAGTCCCCCCATGGTATCTATATTAGACCCTCTCTACAGGTTAGAAACTTCTAGCATATAGGGATGTGCTCTTGAGTTCAAGTAATCGACCATCTTGGGGCATCAATTGGTGGTACCCTGGTCAGGATGTTACACTATGTATATATTGTAAAATATTTACTTTTACATGGATGGTTGTGTTAACACAGTGAATATATTTTATTGAATTTAATCCATCCCACATGGAAAATTCCAATTTCCTCTTTCTGTCAATAACCTATAAAGAGAATAAGAGAAGATTATTATGATTACCCATCGATGATGTGATGAAATTTATTTTACTATGTTGGAACCCAAAGTTTATATAAATTTGTTTAATATTTCTAAATTATGTGTGGATACACCTATATTAATTCTTTCAATCATTCTCCTTTATAACAACCCTAAAAGTGCATCAATAAAACATTGATCAAAAGAGAATATGTCAGATATGCTAATTCTTTATTAAATTAATTAAAAATTAACTATGAATGATTATATCTATGAAATATGGGGTGTGTTTGTCATGTTCTTCATATATATCAATTTATATTGATATAAAATCAAAATTGGGTAACCAACCAATGGTTCCACTATTCTTTAAAACCTCTTTGCAGTTCCCACCATAACATTATTTCTAAATTTCACTCATATAGTTTCTCCACTAGAGTTAGATCTATGGTTCTTCCTATATAGTACAAAGATACATTTTTTGTATTTTATACCCAACGACCAACTAAATTTATAAAATTGATTAAAATAATTTAAATAAATATCTGATCACATAATTTTTTTCATTTATGTAACATCAATGTGATGATGTTCGTTGTATATTTTCTATATCAAAAAGGTTTTAACTACTCCATGTTATAATGAAAACATAGTAATAATATAAAAGTATTCTTAAATAAATATGACATATAGTGAATATAGTGTTTGAATATCATCTATTGATGGTTCATATTACATTGATACTTCTCATTAATTTTATGTTTTGTTATATCCAATAAGGGAAATCATAAGGACTAACCCAAAATAGGGATTTAATATGTTGTATGTGTCATTGTATTTCTATATGTGTGATAATTTTCATTGATCCTTAGTCTTGGAATTACTATTTATGTGTTTCATGAATCCTATACTTTGATGTATGGATAAAAACAAGGATTATATATATTTGTGTTGTGGTAGCATATCTTGGGTGCATCATAAGTAATATATTAGTAATAGAATAATTCAAGAAATGTTTTCTTCATTTTATGTGAATAGAAGAAGATATATATGGCCATTTGAGTGAATTTAAAGTGTCTAATGAACTTCATGGCCATGTTAGTTTATAGACAGGATCATTTTAGAAAGTCAAAAAAAAGTGAAATTAAGCATGTTGTTTGAGTATACAGGTATTCATCCTAATTGATGAGATATTGAAATATAAAAGGATCACATTGCATAGTATTGTTTATAGTATGTTTTTTTAGTTTTAATATTAAATTATTTCTCTATGGGTGACTTGAAATGTTCTTAGTGTTTGATCCTGAACATTATATAAAATCTCTTATTACCATTGAGAAGGGGTATTTGAGGTTCACTCACTAAGTGTATCCAGTATCTCATTAAATTCTATGGAATTTAATAATAAGAATAAATTTATTCTTAGATTATGGAAGAGTATATTATCAATTAAAGTAGACAACATAAATTCAATAATTTGATATTCGTGTTTAGAATATATGGACCAATTTTCATTTTTATAATTATTATAATGATAATAGATAAATATTTATTTATTCACTAATTTAGGGGATATATTAATATAAATATCTATTAAGGTTATGTGAATATTTTAAAAAATAGGTTTTTACATGTTTATTGAAAATAATATTTTATGGTAGGATATGAATTTAATTTTTGATTTGTTGGAAATGATCTATTTTATTTAATATTACTTAAATAATTAATATATTATTTATTTAACAAATTGTATTATTAACATATCACAAGATATAATATTATTATTATAATTTTTTATGTGGTGAATAACATAGATTAAATAATAGATAAGGTAATTTTTGTAATTATCATTATTTAACCCAGATTATATATTCTAAATTATGTCATTTTTTAACATGAGGTGTTGATACAACATAGATTCATCCTCTAGTATTCTATCAATCCCTAGAGAGAAAACCTCCCTTATTCTCTCTTACGGATCTTGAGAGGGAGAAAGAAATCATCGTTGTAATCAATAATGAATTTTATGAAGCACTTGATTCCTCTATACAAGCATTTAGAATAAAAAAATCGTCAATAGATTCATGGTGAATGTTTGGATATATATATATATATATAGTGGAATATTCACATAGATTCTCCACCAAAACAACATCATTGAAATAGAGGAAAAAGTATTTTATCTTGGAGGATTCCAAGAATGATGTAATACTATATTTAAATTAATTAGAAATTAAATTTCCATGATCCTATTTTGATATTCTGAGGTAGGATATCATGTTATTCAAATTTTTTCCTTTGATATCAGTGAAAACCAAAATTCAGCACCCACTTGATGCTTTTGTCATGCCACATAATAGTCAGGTGAAATCTATGTAGTCACATTATAATTTATAATTATTTTAATTTAATTTGATCAATTTCATGAATTTCATTGCTTATACTCTCATTCCGGGTCTTATGATTGAGATGGAGCATTAATCATAGATCATTTTGTCATGTATAGTACAAAACATCTAAGGAATATTCAATTATCCCATTCATATGTTCTAGGATTGCTGGGTACATGAAACCATTACACATTTTTTAATAGTAAATTATATGTCTAGTGAGGGGTTTTCATTGCATAAGGAACACATTGCGTAAATCAAGGAGAGTCGTGTTTGTGAGTATTCAGCATCGTTACATGTTGTGTCTTGACTTCTAACATGGAATATATGTTAATAGGTACTACAAAGCACGTAATTGGAATATACACACTATGTAAACCCATAAAACCCATACATACCATAATTTATGACATATCATGTGTGTTGGTATAAAAACTATTTACATTTCACATATTTAATGTTAGTCATGAAATGCTATGAGACACATGTTACATGATATATAGCTGCATGTACACATTGTTTGACATGTGTCGCTGTTATCCTAGTACATATTGAGATATTTTTGGTGTGTTATGTGGGTCAGCACGGGGAATTAATTAATATTATATAAAATAAACCACTACATGATGTGTAACGATCATATTACTCACAACTTATGTCACTTGATTTTCAATTGGTGCACACCACATTTATTTATAGCATTATTTATTGTCATACATGCCTCATAAACTAGGTCGTTCGACCACACAGAACTAAATTTTGTGTATAATATGACATTTCATGTGGGATTATATATCATATAAGAATATGGTACATGATACAGACCATACATTGTGTTTTTTAATCAATATATCGAGTGATTTTATTTTCTATGTTAGTTTAGAATTCTAAAGATAAGATTTATTATGTCATAGTTAGTACATATTGTGTGGCCTATAAAGAACATTCCATGAATTTAAATTATTTAAAATTTTAAATATAATATATATAATTTATTTAAATAATTATTGATGGGATTATTATTGTAATGGCCCGGACCTCTCTGGTCCATTACTTTGTGAAAATGTGGTGTTAGAGGTGTTCTGGTAGGTCAAGGTGACTTATCCCCAACACTCTTCCAAATTTCTAGTTCTGTGAACAGTGTTTCCAGTTTTATGAACAATATTGGTAGGCGAAAAGTGTTTCTATTGGTGAGTTTCAGTGAATAGTGTTTCTATCGGTGAGGTTCTATCGGTGGACTTCTATTGGTAGACTTGAATATTGTTTCTATCGGTGAGGTTCTATCGGTGGACTTCTATCGGTAGACTTGAATAGTGTTTCTATCGGTGAGGTTCTATCGGTGGACTTCTATCAGTAGACTTGAATAGTGTTTCTATCGGTGAGGTTCTATCGGTGGACTTCTATTAGTAGACTTGTACAGTGTTTCCAGATCGGTAGACTTGTACAGTGTTTCTAGATCGGTAGACTTTCCTTTGCCAAATTTTGAGTATGTGAATAGTGTTTCCAGCTTCTTACAGTTCTGCCCCATTTGATATTTCATTTGATGTAAAATACATTTAAATCCTTGTTTTTAAGGATTCTTAAGCTGATTAAAAGTCCATAAATCCTATATTAATTATCCCTATAGCTCGGGATGTTTTTACTTGGTCAAACCGTGTGGGTTAATGCGATCCGTTTTTAATGGAGAATTAACCGGATCTTAAACCGTTGCCTCGTTAAATCTTCAAAAAGTAACCAGATATCATTCTCTCTTGTTCTATCCCATTGTTCTCAGCTAAGAGACACTAGAAGCTTTCAATCATTCTCGTAGGAGTTTCACAATCAAACCCTAATCCTCTTATTGGTTCCGCTATATTTTGGATGCAACTGAGCTGTGTCAGTCAATATTCCATATAAGGTATGTTTTATTGTCATTCCTTTGGGTATAATCTTATAATGTTTCTCCTTTCCATATTATACCATTTTATTTCCAAGATTCTAATGGTTTTTTATTGGGATTGGTTGGTACTATCGTACTGTGGCATCCTCTGGTGGATGCAGTTGTCGTGAGAGGAGGATTGTGACCCATTGTGTGGATAAAGGAAGTCAAGAACTCTTCGAGGTAGGGGATCCGTGGCTTCTCTAATTGTATATGTGAAATCATAGAATTATCATGATTTAGCCCTTTGGATCACAATAAAATTGACCCAATTAAATACTTGAACCGGATTAAAAGAATTGGTTGATCGCAGGTTGTTGCTTTGTATTGTGATAATGGTTTGCCTCATGTTTTGATAGATAGAGTGATATCTATGATTTCTTTGATTATTTGTTCGTTCTTGATGGAAATTGATAATGAACGTAAAGCCAGAATTAATTGTTAATTAATTGGCTAAAGATAAAGAGGCATGTAAATGAGTCTGGTTGTTTTCGTTGTTGTAGTTGTTCTAATTTGATGTTAATCAAGTTAGGGAAGTAAGAATGGTTGTTTAATTGTGATAGATTACTGATTAGGTCTCTCGTAATTGGAACCTACGAATAAAAAATATGCTAATTCAATATGGATTAAAGAATATATTGTGTGAAATTTCTTAAAGGGTTCTGATTTGCCCTCTTGATTGGTAAAGTGTCAAGATCCCATTGATGTGATGTTATTATTTCCTGCTGCTTGTGCTGTGATGTGAGCATGGATGGCTGTTGTGATATGTGGAGGCATGGGGACTTGTGGTTATGGCAGCAGATGATGCCTAGAGTGGCAAGATGCATCAGTTAATGCATGTGGGTGTTAGGGAGGACACTAGGGATGATGGAATGGGATGGATGTGGTTTTTGGTTATTTGGTGGTTTGATTGGTTGTTTATCTGCTTTACTTTTCCCCACTGCTCAAGGCAGCTAGTTTTTCTTACCCTTCTTCCAAAATATGTGAAGACACGCGGGGTATGCCACGTGCTTTCCGTGTTTAGCCTCTCGAGGGAGAATGGGTCTATGCTCTTTCTATAGGCGGCAAAGACTCGATGGGCAGTATAACTACTCACCTTGTTGAGCCCCCATGTGTTTAGTAGCATAGGTAGTTTTTCTAGAATTCTTGGGAATGTGGGAAGGTAATTTTGTAATGAATAATTGAATAAATGATGTTAACTCATGGGGTTGGAGTTGATGAAACATAATGAAAAGGTTGTAATTTTGAAGGTACAGTGGATATTGGGTGTGATTATAATGAAGTTTAATGATAAATTATTCATGGTTAATTAATGTTTAAAGAATTAATTAATGTACAGTGGAACTGATAAAATGAGAATGGATTAATCTAATAAAGCTCTTCAAATTTTTGTGTGCTTATAGGATACCTAGTCTTAGAAGTAGCAGCATGGAGTCTGAGAAACGTTAGCTACAGTTATATCTAAGACTAGGTAATGCCCATAGTTTGGATGTGGGTTATATATATATTCTGTACTTTTTGTGTTTCTATAAACTACTCCACCCTATTGGTAAGGGAAAATAACACCCCGAGGATTCTGAGCCCTGGGGGTGTTTTCCCCAACATTCTGATAGGAGGTCGAATGGACGACTACCCCCTTTGGCCCCGCTCTCTTCTCTTGGTAGATACATGTGACAACAGGCACAATAGTTAGTTTCCCCATATATGTGTGTAGAGGGTTGTAATGGCTTGTGGTTATTTCACACACATATAGTCTGGATATAGTATCCTATGGACTACTATAGGTGTAACGTGTATAGGCTGTGATGGCTTGAGGATCTCTACTCGGTGTAAGGGCTATAATGGCTTGAGGTTTAATACCCGATGTATGAAACACGTTATGCGGGTTGTGGTGGCTCCCGGAACATACCTGGTTACTTTTGGTTGTGAGGATGGTGTGGTGATTCTCCCAGGTGTCTATGGGAAAGCCTTTGTGGTGCACGAGGTGAAGATTGTGGACCTTAGACCAGGTGTATACGGGCAAGCCTTTGGAGAGAGATGCACAGGACGTATGTCGTTGGGGAAAATCGGAAAACCAGTGGGGAAGTAGTAGCGGGGTACCCTTGATATTTTTCATTATATGTTATATTCTTGTATGCGTTACCTGGCGAGAGTGGTCATGGTGAGGTTGGGAACTTATTAAACCTGTTTAAGTGACGAGTTAGTTTCACTTGTTGTTCACTGGGCTTTAGCATGATTTCTTTACTTTTGCATGAGGGGCATGGGTGGGATCCTACTGAGTATATTGTTATACTCACCCTATGTATATATAAACTGTTTTTCAGGTCACTTGGATCAGGTTGGAGATCAAGCTGGTTAATACTAGCTTGTGGTTGGAGGAGCTGTTCGGGCTTGTGGTCACTGTCGTTTTACTTTCTTTTGGGTACTTTTAGTTTTCCCTTTCAGTTGTAGTACTTTTTCATGGCATTTCATATATTTACTTTGGTTCCTTTTAAATTTCAGTTCTGAGTTGGAGTTGGTTGGTGTCTATCTTATATCTCTCATCTGCATGTGTTCTCTTAGAGGTTAATGCCTCCCATTTGTGTGTTTATTATACCCTCGGTGCTAGTCGCCAACCCGGGGCCTACTGGAGGTGGGACTCTGTGGTCATTATCTCTCTTCTCACATTGCCGACCTAGGAGGGGTACACTTTGTGGGGAGGGGGTCATGATAGAGTGGTATCAGAGGTCTAGTTGAGGGATAGGATGGAGTTTGGAGTTAGGCACACGTGAGATTGCATGGGTTGGTAGGGCAACAATGTCATTCATGATTATCAAGTGAGGTAAACACTGGAGACCAGCTGAGACATAGGCGTTTAGGGCCTCCTATGATCTGACGTATGGACCTTTAAGTTTACAATGGGTACTAAACAAAGTGATACTAGTTGCAGGGTAGAAACCTAGGAAAGGATCATGCATCATTCTTCCTTGTTCCTATGTTTGAATGGGTAGACCTTTGGATAGGTTAACCTAAAATTAATAAAAGAAAACAATTAATTTATTAATGTTGAGTCTTCTATATTCCAGGCTTAGGAGCTCTAACAGTTGTTATTTTACAGGTATGGATCGAGGTCGACGTCCTCGTCAGGTTTGCGCAGAAGATGTCCAGCAGGTTGTTCCAGCAGATCGTCGCCGAGTAGAGGTTGACGACGATGACACATGGAGGAAGACACTACGAGTGTTTCAGTGCCATAGTCTAAAGAAGTTCGAGGGAGCCATTTCAGATGAGGTCACAGAAGACTGGTTGGAGGAGGTCGAGATAGGCTTCAGTTCGATTCGTTCTCGGAAGGAACACTGTATGTCCTTGGTTGTGACGATGTTGTGTGGAGAAGCAAGGCAGTGGTGGTTATTGTTCCTCATGGATTATGAGGAGTCTGTGATCTCATGGGAGGATTTTCGAGATAGGTTTCGAGTTGAGTTTCTTTCATCAACTTCGAAGGCATCCAGTCTTCATCAGCTTCTTACCCTTCGACAGGGGACCTCCAGTGTTTGAGTGTTTGGAATCCGTTTCTAGAACCTTTTACGATATGCTTCAGACCTGTTACCAGATGAGGGGGCCAGGGAGAGGCATTTCGAGGAGGCTTTGCATCCAGAGATCCAGGTTCAGGTCACCCCATTTATGATGAATACATATCTTGAGGTGTCGGTGAGGGTAGAGGTTGTTGAGAGGACTTTGGTCAGGACCGGATCATCACAAGAGGGGAATCGTCATGATTCCTCATGAAGCAGAGCTTTGGTCTGGGGTTCCCGGTTTTCATGGAAAAAGTGTTTCCGTTCACCTGGGGGTAGGTCCCAGCCCTTCCCATCTCGTTTCTCTGGAGGTAGAAACTCTCAGTCCTATGCCAAGGGATCAGGCACTTGTTTTTCTTGTGGTGGTCGTGGTCATCAGCAGCGGGAGTGCCCGACTTTTTAGAGCAGTCATCCTACACCGGGCACTCCGCTCCAGGTTCCTCCATTGAGGCATTTCTAGACGAGGCAACAGCAGCAGGTTGCACCAGCTTTAGATCACCAGAGGGTAGATGGAGCAGGTAGAGGAGAGCCCCATGATTCTCCCCATCCTCAGAGAGTAGAGCGCGGCTGTGGTGGTGGTCATCATCAGGGTCAGAGAGGCCGTGGAGGAGGTCATGGTCAGCTTCATGCTCTAGCGTTGCTAGCCCTAGGCGAGCCAGATTTCGTTCGAGGTACCCTTTGCTTTTTTTCTACCTTTGTGTATGCCTTGTTTGATTCAGGAGAAACACACTCCTTCATATCACCTACCTGTGTCCATGCTTTGGGACTTGAGGTAGAGAGGATTCCAGTGCCCTTGGCGTTGACTACGCTAGTTAGAGGTTGAGCCTACTTGTTTGAAGTATGTAGAGACTGTGAGATATTGTTGGGGAAACACTACTCTTGGGGAGATTTCCTATGTTTACGAATACAACCATATGATGTCATTCTCGTCATGGATTGGTTATATTTGGTGCAGGCTATTATGGATTTCTACAGGAAGAAGGTCGTTTTCTTTGATGCATATGGAGAGAAAGTGGTGTTTGTTGGTGAGCGAGATCCTCATATGGGTCATAGACGAGTTCCAACCTTATCATCCATGATGGCTGAGATGATGTTGAGTTCTTCAAAGGTTCAACAGTTGGCGTTTCCTAGGGTCGTAGAGGAGTACCCTGATGTCTTTCCAGAAGAGGTTGTAGCATTACCCCCTCGATGAGAGATCGAGTTTGGGATCGAGCTATAGCCAGGAGCGTCTCCTATCTCTATGTATCCATATAGGATGGCCCCTTATGAGTTACGAGAGCTACGTATACAGCTTGATGGTCTGTTGCAGTGTGGTTTTGTTCGGCCAAGTGTGTCACTGTGGGGTGCACCAGTTTTGTTTGTGAAAAAGGCTGACGGAAGTTTGCGGTTGTGCGTCGATTATCGTCGATTAAACAAATTGACAATAAAGAACCGCTATCCTCTCCCACAAATTGATGACTTATTCGATCAACTGAAGGGTGCAAGTTGGTTTTCAAAGATTGACTTACGGTCAGGATATCATCAGATGCGTGTAAAGGATGAGGATATCCCGAAGACTGCTTTCCATTGTCGTCATGGGCATTATGAGTTTGTTGTAATGCCATTCGGTGTGAAAAATTCTCCAGCTGTTTTCATGGGGTTGATGAATGTTGTGTTCCGTGAATTCCTGGACAAGTTTTTTGTGGTTTTCATCAACGAAATCCTTGTGTACTCCACATCTGAAGAGGAGCATGCAGAGCATCTACGAGCCATTTTGGGAGTTCTTCGCCAACATTAGTTGTTTGGGAAGTTGTCGAAGTGTGAGTTTTGGGCTCGAGAAGTTCGTTTCTTGGGGCATGTTGTGTCCCAATAAGAATTATATGTGGATCTGTAGAAGATAGAAGCAGTGGTGTCTTCGGCAGCCCCCAATACCGTGTCAGAGGTGCGAAGTTTCCTTGGTCTCAAAGGCAATTATAGGAGGTTTGTAGCCAATTTCTCCCGAGCTGCGACTCCTTTGATAGCTTTGACCAGGAAGGATCAAGCGTTCATATGGACTGATCAATGTCAGGAAGCTTTCAAGTATCTAAAGGAGAAGTTGGTAAGTGCTCTAGTCATTTGTCTTCCAGTGGAGGGAGTCCAGTTTGATGTTTTTTGTGATGCTTCACATCTGGGGCTAGTCTGTGTTCTCATGCAGCAGAGGTCAGTTGTTTATTATGGGTCTCTGCTGTTGCATCCCCATGAACGCAACTATGCCACCCATGATCTTGAGTTGGTAGCCGTGGTGTTTTCTCTGAAGTTGTGGAGACATTACCTCATTGGTGAGCACTTTGTGGTTTTCACCGATCATAAGAGTTTGAGGTATGTTTTCTCCCAATGTGACTTGAACTTGCGGTAGCGTCGATGGATGGAGTTCTTGCAGGAATACGACTTTGAAATATCATATACACATGGAAAATGGAATGTTGTTGCTGATGCACTGAGCCGAAAGTCACGTAATGATGATGTGTGTGAATCTGGTGATTCCTAGAGAGTAATGGAAGAGTTATCAGCTTTGCATCTTGATATGGGAGAAGTTGGGGGGTAGAGATTTTCTTTTCCAGATGATGGTGCAGTCATCCCTATTGCAGATTGTGGAAGAGTCTTAGTTGGGTGATCTAGAGGTTGAAGTTTGGAGAGACAGAGTTGTTTGTGGTGAGGCCCCTGATGGTTGGTCGGAGGATGAACAACACCGAGTGTCGTATCATGGCAGGCTTTTTGTTCCCTTGGTGATGCGCAAGATGGTTCTCCGAGAGTTTCACAGTTCTCCCTTGGCAGTACATCCGGGTGTGAAAAATATGTAACGATCCTTGAGGAGTCAGTTTTGGTGGCTTGGGCTGAAGCGTGCGGTTGCAGAGTGTGTGTCTCGATGTTTAGTCTTCCAGAAGGTGAAGATCGAACACTGTGTTCCCGGTGGTCTTCTCCAGCAATTAGAGATTCCTCATTGGAATTGGGAGGACATATCAATGGACTTTATTACAGGTTTACCTCGAGCTCCAGGAGGACATGATGCTATATGGGTGGTAGTGGATCTTTTAACAACATTGGCCCACTTCATAGCGATCAAGGATTCGAGCTTAGTGGAAGTTTTGTCGAGACAGTATCTAGAGGAGGTGGTGAGACTTCATGGAGTACCTAGGGCGATTATTTCTAATCAAGATCCTCATTTTACCTCCTGGTTGTGGAGAGGTCTCTAGCATGATTTTGGCCCTCAACTATGCCTTAGCACTGCTTTTCATCCTCAAACGGATGGTCAGACAGAGCGAACCATCCAGACACTTGAAGACTTGTTGTGCTCTTGTGTTCTTGATTTTGGAGGTTCATGGATGAAGCACTTACCCTTGGTAGAGTTCGCTTACTACAATAGTTTTCACTATACCATCGGTATGGCACCGTTTGAAGCCTTGTATGGCCGGACATTCTGTTCTCTATTGTGCTGGACTGGGGTCGGAGAGTCAGAAATTCTTGGACCAAAACTAGTGCATAAAACAATAGATATGGTTCAGGAGATTTGTGTGCGGATGAATACAGCACAAAATCATCAGAAATCATATGCTGATCAAAGAAGGAGACCCTTAGAGTTTAATGTTATGGATAATGTTTTCTAAAGGTGACTCCCCGTCGTGGGAAGCGAAGGTTTGGTTGTGGAAGTAAGCTTTCTCCCTGGTTTTTTGGGCCTTTCGAGGTGTTAGCTCGTGTTGGAGCTATGGTGTATCGAGTAGCACTTCCCCCTCAGATGATTCAGATACATGATTTTTTCCATGTATCACAGCTCCGTCATTATCTTCATAATGAATCTCATGTTATCGATTGGGGAGAGATCGATATTGATGATGATGCAACATTCGAGGAGCGACCTGTAGAGATCTAAGACCCCAAGGAGAAGGTGTTGCGTGGGAATTCTATCCTCATAGTTCGTGTCTTGTGGCGACATGGTGGCATCGAGGAGAGTACCTGGGAGCGTGATTCATAGATATGTGCTCAGTACCCAGAGTTGTTTAATGTTTAACTCTTTTCATGTAATGATGTTTCCTTTGTGGTTATACCTTTCATGTTTTATTTATGAACTTCTTTTGTTCCTTTTTGTGGCTTTCTCTCTTTTGAGAGGTATCTCGATGGGTGGTTGTTCGGGCCCCATTTTTTTTCTCATTAGGTTGGTTTTGAATTCTCGAGGATGAGAATGTTTTGAGAGGTATCTAATGTAATGGACCGGACCTCTCCGGTCCATTACATTGTGAAAATGTGGTGTTGGAGGTGTTCTGGGAGGTCAAGGTGACTTATCCCCAACACTTTTCCAAATTTCCAGTTCTGTGAACAGTGTTTCAAGTTTTATGAACTGTATCGGAAGGTGAATAGTGTTTCTATTGGTGAGGTTCTATCGGTGGACTTCTATCAGTAGACTCGAACAGTGTTTCTATCGGCGAGGTTCTATCGGTGGACTTCAATCGGTAGACTTGAACAATGTCTCTATCAGTGATCTTCTATCGGTGGACTTCTATCGGTAGGCTTGATCAATGTTTCTATCGGTGAGGTTCTATCGGTGGACTTCTATCGGTAAACTTGTACAGTGTTTCCAGATCGGTAGACTTGTACAGTGTTTCCAGATCGGTAGACTTGCCTTTGCCAAATTTTGAGTATGTGAATAGTGTTTCGAGCTTCTTACAGTTTTGCCCCATTTGACATTTCTTTTGATGTAAAATACATTTAAAGCCTTATTTTTAAGGACTCTTAAGCCAACTAAAAGTCCATAAATCCAATATTAATTATCCCTACAGCTCAGGATGTTTTTACTTGGTCAAACCGTGTGGGTTAATGCGATCCGTTTTTAATGGAGAATTAACCGGATCATAAACTGTCACCTCGATAAATCTTCATAAAAGAACCAGATATCATTCTCCCTTGTTCTTTCCCTTTTTTCTCAGCTAAGAGACACTAGAACCTTACAATCATTCCCATAGGAGTTTCACAGTCAAACCCTAATCCTCCTATTGGTTCCGCTCTATTTTGGATGCAACTGAGCTGTGTCGATCAATCTTCCCTATAAGGTATGTTTTATCGTCGTTCCTTGGGGGATCATCTTATAATGTTTCTCCCTTCCATATTATACCATGTAATTTCTGAGATTCTAATGTGTTTTTCTTGGGGTTGGTTGGTACTGTCGTACCGGGGCATCCTCTGGTGGATGCAGTTGTCGTGAGAGGAGGATTGTGACCCATTGTGTGGATAATGGACGTCAAGAACTCTTCGAGGTAGGGGATTCGTGGCTTCTCTACTTGTATATGTGCAATCGTAGAATTAGCATGATTTAGCCCTTTAGATCATAATGAAATTGACCTAATTAAATAATTGAACCAGATTAAAAGAATTGGTTGATCGCATGTTTTTTCTTTGTACCGTGATAATGGTTTGCCTCATGTTTTTCTAGATAGAGTGATATCTATGATTTCTTTGATTAGTTTTTCGTTCTTGATGGAAATTGGTAATGAACGTAAATCCAGAATTAATTGGATAAAGATAAAGAGGCATGTAAATGAATTTGGTTGTTGTCGTTGTTGTGGTTGTTCTAATTTGATGTTAATCAAGTTAGGGAAGTAAGAATGGTTGTTTAATTATGATAGCTTACTGATTAGGTCTCCCGTAATTGGAACCTATGAATATAAAATCTGCTAATTCAATATGGATTAAAGAACATATTGTGTGAGAATTTATTAAAGGGTTCTGAGTTACCCTCTTGATTGTTAAAGGGTCAAGAGCCCATTGATGTGTTTTTGTGCTTTCTTGCTGCTTATGCTGTGATGTGAGCATGGATGGCTGTTGTGATATGTGGAGGCATGAGGACTTGTGGTTGTGGCAGTAGATGACACCTAGAGTGGCGAGATGCATCAGTTTATTCATGTGGGTGTCAGGGAGGACACCAGGGATGATGGAATGGGATGGATGTGGTTGTTGGATGTTTCGTGGTTTGATTGGTTGTTTATCTGCTTTACTTTTCTCTACTTCTCAAGGCAGCTGGTTTTTCTTACCCTTCTTCCGAAAGAGGCGAAGACACGCGGGGTATGCCACATGATTTCCGTTTTTAGCCTCTCGAGGGAGAATGGGTCTTTGCTCTTTCTATAGGCGGAAAAGACTCGATGGGTAGTATAACTACACACCGTGTTGATCCCCCTTGTGTTTAGTAGCGTAGGTTGTTTTTTTAGAATGCTTGGGAATTTGGGAAGGTAATTATATAATGAATAATTGAATAAATGATGTTAACTCATGGGGTTGGAGTTGCTGAAACATAATGACAAGGTAGTAATTTGGAAGGTACAGTGGATATTGGGTGTGATGATAATGAAGTTTAATGTTAAATTATTCATGGTTAATTAATGTTTAAATAATTAATTAACGTACAGTGGAAGTGATAAAATTAGAATGGAGTAATCTAATAAATCTCTTCAAATGTTTGTGTGCTTATAGGATACCTAGTCTTAGAAGTAGCATCCTGGAGTCTGAGAGACGTTAGCTGCAGTTGTATCTAAGACTAGGTAATTCCCATAGTGTGGATGTGAGTTAAATATATATTTTGTACTTTTTGTTTTTCTATACGCTACTCCACCCTGTCGGTAAGGGAAACTGACACCCCAGGGATTCTGAGCCCTGGGGGTATTTTCCCCAACATTCTGATTGGAAGTCGAATGGCTGACTACCCCCTTTGGTCCCACTCTCTTCTCTTGGTAGATACATATTCCAATAGGCACAATAGTCATTTTCCACATATATGTGTGTAGAGGGCTGTGATGGATTGTGGTTATTTCACACACATATATTCTGGATATAGCATCCTATGGACTACTATAGGTTTAATGTGTAGAGGCTATGATGGCTTGAGGATCCCTACTCGGTGTATGGGATATAATGACTTGAGGTTTAATAACCGATGTATGATACACGTTGTGCGGGTTGTGGTGGCTCCCGGAACATACCTAGTTACTTTTGGTTGTGAGGATGGTGTGGTGCTTCACCCAGGTGTCTGCGGGAAAGCCTTTGTGGTGCACGAGGTGAAGATTGTGGAGCTTAGTCCAGGTGTCTGTGGGCAAGCCTTTGGAGAGAGATGCATAAGACGTATGTTGTTGGGGAAAAGCGGGAAACCAGTGGGGAAGTAGTAGTGGGGTACCCTTTATGTTTTTCATTATATGCTATATTCTTTTATGCGTTACTTGGGGAGAGTGGCCATGGTGAGGTTGGGAACATAGTATACCTGTTTAGGTGACGAGTTAGTTTCACTTGTTGTTCACTGGTCTTTAGCATGATTTCTTTACTTTTTCACAAGAGGCTTGGGGAGGATCCTACTGAGTATATTGTTATACTCACCCTATGTATATATAAACTGTTTTTCAGGTCATTTGGAGCAGGTTGGAGATCAAGCCGATTACTACTAACTTGTGGTTGGAGGAGCTGTTCGGGCTAGTGGTCTCTTACATTTTACATTCTTTTGGGTACTTTTAGTTTTCCCATTCAGTTGTATTACTTTTTCATGGCATTTCATATATGTACTTGGGTTCCTTTTATATTTCAGTTCCGAGATGGAGTTGGTTGGTGTCTGTCTTATCTCTCTTCTGCATGTGTTCTCTTAGAGGGTAATGCCTCCCATATGTGTGTTTATTATACCCTCAGTGCTAGTCGCCAACCAAGGGCCTACTGGAAGCGGGACTCGGGGGTCATTATCTCTCTTCTCACATTTCCGGCCTCGGAGGGGTACACTTTGTGGGGAGGGGTCGTGATAATTATTATGTCTTAAAGAGTATAAGTTGGATAGAATTTAAGATGAAGAATTAATTTATTAATTTTTTTAATTCAAGTAAATTTATCTTATATAAAATGACTTGAAATGAATATTATAAATACAAAATGTATTTTTCATTACATGTTTTGAATGATCATGAATTTTGATTGGCCTTCATATGTTTCAGGTTTATTTATTTAATTTTATTATGTATTACTTGGTCTTAAATAATATTTATAATTAAATTAAATATGATTATCTATGAATCATCCCTTCCTCCTTTATTATTTCTATTCCCACATGTTCAAGGATTATTTTATCTAACATTAACCTCTTGGTTCCCATAACAATCATGTGAGTACACATTGGTAGAGAATGGAGTGACCTACTAGAGGATACAGCTCCAGACATGATCCAAGATGAATCTAACCAATGAGATACGAGGTTGTTAGGCGAAATCTATAACTCATTCCAAGCTAAGTTTCACGGATTCTTTTCCACCAGGGTTAAGGTTGGTTTATTATTTATTGATAAACCAACCATCAGATAAAATATCATTCTCACATCATAGTTTTTTTATTTTTTAGTGTATGATAATTTCATTATTTATGTCATTTTTGGTTTATTTGGATGATTAAACATGATCATATAACATAAATAAAATTTACAATCATAGAGAGGTAAAATAGAATTAAATTTATAAGATATTTTTATGCATAAGTGAAATAAAATCCCTCAACAAAAATATTAATTCATAAACAAAACATCTATTTTATGAGTTAGGAAGAATACATAGTTAAACTGTCGATATGGACATAGTCAAGGGAACTTTCAAATATCAAGCTGTCTTAGAAAACAAGGGTTAGAAAAATAAAATTACCATTAAGGATAATGAACATATTATACTTGATAAAATTTTGAGTAAAGTGTTGTAGAAATTTGAGAATTTGATTTCAAGATTGCGATTTCACCCAATATATAGAGGAACTACAAGTTAATTAAATCTAAATGTATGGAAAACCTAAATTCCTTAAAGTAATTTTCATTATTTTTACTATGTTTTGAAAAGTGAAATATTTATCCCTACAACTATAATATCTTATTGATTTTATATTCTGAATCAAACCTAAGAGTTGTTTGGATTTAATAAAAAAAATTAGAGTTCCATAAATCAAGGTAAAGTACTAGAATATTATTTTATTTATTTTAAATAATGTCAAGTAACTCAACTACATTAATTTCCCTTTTATCTTTCTTGGATTAAGAGAATATCCTCGTTAGTGAAAACTACCATGAGTGGTACAGGTGTCTACATATTTTATTATGATGAGATGGGAAGTTTTATATACTTGGATCCCCTATTATGAATGATCCCTCTGAGGAGGAAAGTGGTGTGGTGAAAAATTAAATTTGAAAAGTTTTTAATGATTCATTTTTTTTAATACCTCATGTTATCATCGCTCACATGTCAAATTAAAAATTCTCATGGACACATGGATGCTTACTCAATGTTTTATCATCTCTATGATCTCTATCATAATAAAATAGAAAAATAATGTTATGATATTTTCAAGGAACTCTTTATTGGGATTCCATGCTTATTTAAATGGTTAAAAAGAAATGTAATAATTTTATAATCATTAAAATATTTTTTCAGGGAAATAATACCTTACGAAACCATATACAAAACTATTTTTTGATATCTTCCAAGTTTCTTTAGGAAATCTATCATTAACTTCTCCATGTATCACAACAAAGGGAATACCTTTTGAATGCCCATCTAATAATCATTTTTGGATAAACTCTAAAAATAATTGAGAAGTTATTTGAGTAAACCACAATCCCCATCCAGTCAACGAAAATATGCAACCCCGTGAGCCTTTATAACATTGAAAAAAATATAAATAGCTGAATCCATAAATGTAACTAAATAGTGGAATATATTAATGAATCAGTGTTACTCATTCTATAAAGATACCCGAAGTGATATCCATCGAACACATGTATCCTTATTCGTGTTTCTCTGAGATTCATAATATCCAACCATTTGTTTTCATATTATACCTTTGGTCAAGATATTAAGTGATCAGGGGACATAGAGTATATTAGTACAATATAAACAAATCCTAAGTTCATAATTCTTTTAGTATACATTTACCAAGTCGATGAATAAATCACAGGTCATCCACCATTATGTATGAACACTTCACATTCCCCTCACCTGAATAAATAAGACCATCATGTATACTATCTAGGTTTGGTCACACACTTATTCATCCTATCTCAATTGAGTTCCCAAAATTCATACTCTTTATATGAGAGGAAAAATATTATCTTTGTTGAGCCAAAACTGATAATAATATCAAAAACATACCCAACTACCCCTTAGTATCGAAGCATTAATGATTTCATACTAATGTTATCAATGTATGAAGGTTTTCATGCTAAGTATCTCACTAAAATAAGCTGGTAAGGACTCCAAATATGAGTAATTCGCCCCTTTTGTAAAAAATACAATGTTTATGAAACTCCATGTGGTATACTTCATGGGTCATCTAGAGCACAAAAAAATATTTTATGCCTCATGAGAATATTTCATAAGTCAATAAAATAATCATACTCATTTTAAACATAGCACTTCATCACAATTTATAATACTCTATGATCAACATTATTTTGAAATAACTTAAAATCATAAATTGAGAGGCCAATTATCATTTCACTCCCTGATAAGAATATCAACATATACATATATACAACAAAACTTAAAGAATGATAAAAATTAATGTTGACTTTTTTTGAAAAGGATATATTTTTTATTCTTAAACCCTTGAAATAACACAAAAAAAATGTATATGAACCTATCTAAAATATCATATATGATAGAATTTTAATTTATACTTTTTTTGTTAAACATTAAAGGGTTTTTTTAAACTCATTATTTCTCTATGTAATTCTTACCACAAATCTTTCTGATCATCTAATAAAATTCCCCCAATAAATATTAAGTGAGTAACATCTAATATGTAATAATGATTAAATTATGGTGGGTTTTAGGAATCATATTTCAAATGTTCAACTCTGTGAAACTATTGAAAATCTTTAACTCCATATTAGATAATTTTATGATGCTAATAAATTCTATTGTCTACATAAAACTCTTTTTATGTATATCATCACAATTCTAGAACCCATTTCTATCCAAATTTCCCTTGAATTTTTTGGTCAATATTGTAACTATTTACATTATTATTTTAACAATATGTCATAAACTTCTTTATGATATAGTGATATTGAATTTTTAAGAACCCATATCTTCTTTTCAGGTATTTTTTTCCTTTTTTGGTTCTTTTTGAGGAAAAGAGGAAAATCTAGAAATTTTCAAAGTACACGTTGTGTACTTTGATGCCGCGAAAGGCCATGTACGGGTTGTGTCCAAGCCACAAACATGGTGTCTAGGGTGTTTTGGAGGCCGATTAAAGCAGGGTATGGAAAAGAATAGTACACGCTGTGTACCCCATAAGTACACGCCGTGTATTTTCATTTTTTTCATTAAATGGATCGGGGTCGCGCCTAATTGACAAAAACACCTTCATCTAAAGGTTCTTCGATCGAGATCATCCGTATGACCACGAACATCCTCCGAGCTCCTGAGCCTCCGCCTATTTTCCGAATCGACTACCATCAATTGAGTTGGAACCGCAGTGGTGAGCTCTTCCTTCTTATTTAGTTTCATTCCATGGTTTTCCATCTTTCTCAATATATCGCTCGTCAAACACTTTGTGTTTTTTTGTATATCTATGCCATTATAAGGAGAATCAAGCCTCGTGGTTAAAGTATATTGATCTCCTAGCATCAAGGTAGGTGGTTTGTGCCTTACCTTTAGAAGTCTTTGAGTTTTATTTGCAAATTCCACCAATACCCGTGAACTGGGTTTTGCGTGTTTACCTTTTTTCCCTTGTTGTTTTCATGCCATGCTTTCATGCTTGTGTAGAGGTAATTTGATCATGTTTGAGGATAATTGCTATGCTTGGATGTTTTTCCCATGACTTGTTCTGTTTATGACTTTGGTTCTTGTTAACCTTTGTCCATTATACCAGTTTCCATGCCTTGTGACCATAGGATGGAATGATATTCTTGGCATGCTTGTTATGTTGTATACTGGTTATCCAAGTAGCTCTATAGGTTTTCTTTGGCCTCATAGAATTATTATGCCCTGACTGGAATGGGACCATGAGAACCTGGGGCTATAGACAATAAGGGATAGACTGAGTGAGATCCCCAGAGAGTCTTGAATATTAAAGGATATACGGGGATAGACCGAGTGAGCTTCCTCAAAGAGTCTTGGACATTGTAGAACACATGGGATAGAATGAGTGAACTTCCCATAGAGTCTTGGATATTATAGAATACATAAGGGTAGACCGAGTGAGCTTCCTCAGAGAGTCTTTACTTGTTTGAATTTCCTTAAACCATTCCAGGCTAGAGGAGGAACTGACTGAGCGAGCTTCCTCAGAGAGTCTGTGATAGACCTGATACTATAGGAGGACTAACCGAGTGAGCTACTTCAGAGAGTTTTTAGACCTTGGAGCTATAAGAGGGTCAAACCCCATGATCTTCCTCAGTGAGTCCTTGACTACCCTAGACTATAAGGGGAATTGACCGAGTGAGTTTCCCCAGAGAGTCTTATAATTTCGTATGACCAAACCAGAGGGGTTAGGATGAGTGCACTGCCCAGAGGGTTTTTGGTACTTCTTGGATAGGACCAGAGGGGTTGGCTACGATTACTTCCCAAAGGGGTTCCTGTTGTGGTTAACTGTTTGCCTCACGTATTCTTGTTGTTCTTTGGATTGATTACTGTTACATATCATCTTGTTACTGCTTACGGATTACTGTCTGCTATTTAATGTTTCTGTTTTCTGCTTACTGTACTATTACCTTTCATATACTCACGGACTGCTAGGCACAGATCTTCTGGTGGTTTCCTACAGAGATTTAGTCTCACAACCTGGTTGGGCCACGCTTTTAGGCCCAAACAGACTATGTTGTTGCAGGTATAGACAAGGGAAAGCGCCCTTCGACTTCGAGTTCATGATTGCCTTGGAGAAGGAGAGCATGGGACCAAGCTTGGGCTTGCGATGTTGATGAGCTGTTTATCTATTTTTCTGTTGTACCTTGGTTTAGTATTGTATTCAGCATTGTGACTTGTTTGGTTGCTTTCCTAGACATATGTATCGTGCATTATTTCATATATACATGTGTGCTATAGTTTTTTATTGTTATAGTCTTTCGTTGTTTACTTTTGTTGGATATTTACTGGTTTCACTATTTTATGTTTTGTTTACTTCTGATGTGTACTCTACCAATGAGGGCATAGTTTCCCCACTATCACACCCATGGCCCTCACTGCTAGTCGGCAGCCTTTGGATTTTGGGAAAATGTTCTTGAGGCCATGTGATCAACTGGGTACGAGGCGCCCCTGGGTGGCTTCTATAACCAGGATGTTACAAAGTGGTATCCACGAAATTATTTTCTCTTGATTTTCCGTTTGGAGCCTTTAGCCCGGGATAGGATGGATTCAGTACATGGTAATAAGTTGTGCCCAAGAGTAGCTAACCCGTGTATAGGGAAAATCCAATCTACCTCGTTTATTGTAGTTTTCTGATTTTTAGATTTTACAGTTGATATGATTTCACCGAGACTGATTCACATGCCTTGTGTTGTTATTGTTGTGCTATTGCAGTTTAATTTTTGTCACAACCCGATGGGATCAGGGTATTCCATCTCATGCATCATATAGGCACTTGTTATAAATCACATGCCATGCATTCTTGACAAGTTATCTAGGATGAATTAGTGATTTCATGTTGTTATGATAGATATTGTGTAAATTATGCATGTTGTTGTGATAGATGCTTGATAGAATTCTTACAGTTGATAGAAAAATTGTTTGTTTTGTACCTTTACTTAAATGGAAGCTAAATTTTGATTCTTGAGGTGTTATGGGAACTCATGAATTGGAGTTTGGTGGATCATTGACCTGTTTCCTTTGTATTTGATATGTAGGAGATGTCAAGCTTTGATTCGCGGGGAGTATGGGCCCTCATGGATCGGAATTTGGAACTTCCATGTTTGTTGTTCAGTGTTTTCTGGGATTGGTGCAGTTTTGGAGCTACTGCCCGAAAAAACCCAGAATACACAGTGTGTATTTTATGACTACATGTCGTGTAGTTTTAAACCATGTCACTGACTGTGTGAGTAGAAACATGGGGTGGTGAAAAAGTTTTCAGGAACACGCCTTGTACGGTCGTTACACGTCGTGTAGTAGTGAGCCGTGTACCCGGTCATGTCACTAACAACAAGGGTCAGGGGAAGCTTTTTTATTACATGCCATGTTTGGTATGAAAACGCCATGTAGCCTTGTTCTAGGTACCTGGCCATGTCACAAACAACACGGGTCGGTGTTATATTCTCCTATACACATCGTGTTTGTTCGGAACATGTCGTGTAGCCGACTGTGTAAATAACAACACGGGTCTCTGAAACCTTGTCTAGTACACACTGTGTCCATATTGAACACACTGTGTAGTATAGGGTTGAGAGGATCATGTGAGTTATCCATGTAAGGAGACTCGTGCAAGGGAATAGTGTTCAAGTACATGCTGTGTGTGGGAACAACACGCCGTGTATTCTGGGGTGTTACATGACCAGATGTGGCAGAAGTACACACCCATGTGAATAGATTTAAGTAACACTCCATGCAGTTTTTATACACATCGTGTAGTCATGTTTTGAAAAACATGAGTGTTTCTCTCTCATGTTCCCATTTTGTACTCTTGTGTTCTCTGTCTTTGATAATCCTGATTTAAGGTGTGCTTTTGATCTTTCAGAGCTATGCCTCCGAGACGTCCTCCGGTTGTAGGTAAACTGCCAGATGGTGATCCGACACCAGATATGGTCGATCAAGGACCTCATGTAGATCCTCCTATTCTACCAGCCTTAGCACCAGCAGTTATACCCGTTGTAGGTGCCGATGCGCAGTTCAGGGAGGACTTCCTGAGGATGATGCAGACCTTTCAGGGAGCACTGCCTCCTTCCCTGTCGATGGCTGAGTTGACGCGGGTTTTCCAACAGCATCATCCTCTTACATTCTTTGTGGATGGAGTACCCTATGCTACAGAGTCGTGGTTAGAGTCCACACAGACAATATTTGAGCATATGGAGATACCACCAGAGAAAAGGGTAAATCTTGCAACTTATATACTCTGAGACACTGCCAAGAGGTGGTGGGAAGTTATCTCACAGTCAGGGAGTCATCATAGTATGACTTGGGATGAGTTTCAATGCACCTTCTAGGATTTCTTCTATCTGGAGATCTTGAGGGCCGACCGAGCCCAGGAGTTTATGAGTCTCAAGCAGGGTACTCTTTCTGTTATGGAGTACTCATCTCGCTTTATCGAGCTGCAACGCTTCATGCTGATTCTAGCAAGTGATGAGTTGTTACTTGCTAGGAATTTTGAGGACAGTCTTAGGCAGGAGATCCATTCCCAGGTCAATATCTTTAGGTTGACTTTGATATCCTCTATCATCAACCAGACGATGATCACTGAGCTCAATCGGAGAGATTCTGGAGCAGTGGGCTAGGGCAGTTCGACATCCAAAGTCAGTGTTCCTCCTACTAATTGCAAGAAGCATCATAGATAGTCTGCTTGAGGAGATCAGAGTATGCGGGTTGTATCATCAGGATGCCAGGTTGTATGCTACTAGTGTGGTAGGAGTGGTCATACTAGGCCTCAGTGCTAGAGAGACCCGATGGAGTGCCGATCTTGCGGAAAGATGGGCCATCTTCAACGTTTTTGTCACATCTTCTCACCTACAGCTGGTGGTAGGAGTTATTCTATGACCCCTCATTTAGGGAATGCATCGCCTGTTTCTCACCAGTATAGGAAATGGAGTTCTTCTGGTAGTGTGGCCCGAGGTGGAGGTCGCGGACGTGGTGTTCAGTCACCAGGTCACCAACGATAGTAGAGTGGATCAGCTCAGAGTGGTCAGCAAGGGGCACAGGGCCGCGGTACAGGCCAGACTTTCACCATGGAGCAGACCTATCCGGATCAGGATCCCGACCATTCCACAGTTCGAGGTACGCTCTTAGTAGCCTCAATTTTATCTTCAGCCCTTTTTGATACAGGTGGTTTGCATAGATTTATCTCTATTGCTTTCATGGAGAGCCTTGGGCTCTGTATCTTTACGTCTGTCGACATTTTGACTCTTGATACACTATTGGGGACGAGGACATCTAGCATGCGTCAGTGCATAGATTTCCCTCTCGAGGTTGTAGCGTGTCACTTCTTATGGAATCTCTACGTGATAGAGATGACAAGCTATGATGTCATTCTCGGGATGGACTGGGTGGTTCCCTTCCAGGAAGTCGTCGATTGCTATCGTCGCAGAGTGAGTTTCGTATCACCTAAGGGTGGATCCTTTCTTCATAGAGGCGAGTGGGTTGTCCAGGCAGGTAGAGTTGGACCAGAGCATCATGGGCTAGGAGTACTTACAACCCATATTTCCATTCTTTATCTGGATGACCAGGGGACTTCACAGTTCGACTTTCCTCCTGTGGTGGATCGTTTCAGGGATGTCTTTCCATAGGACTTTTCAGGTTTTCTTCTGGAGCGTGAGGTATACTTCTCGATTGAGCTCATTCCAGGAGTGGCACCAGTGTCCATTCCTCCTTATAAGATGGCTACACCAGAGTTGTCGGAGGTCAAGAAGCAGTTGGAGAAGTTGCAGGGAATGGGTTTCATCTGACCCAGTAATTCTCCTTGGGGTTCTCTTGTCCTATTTGCGAAGAAGACAAACGGCACCCTTAGGCTTTGTGTGGATTATCGAAAGCTGAACCAGCTGACGCTCAAGAACTGATATCCCTTTCCAAGGATCGATGACCTCTTTGATCATCTTCGAGGATCCCGGGTGTTCTCAAAGATTGATTTGAGGTCCGGTTATCATCAGTTGCATGTTAGATCATCAGATATACCTCTTACAGCCTTCAGGAGTAGGTTTGGTATATACGAGTATACGTTAATTCCATTCGGTCTCACGAATGCACCAGATGTTTTTATGGCACTAATGAACTGAGTGTTCCATCCATACTTGGATTCCTTCATAGTGGTTTTTGTGGATGACATCTTGGTGTACTCTCACAGTCGACACGACCATGCTACCCATGTTGAGATCGTTGTGAGTACACTGAGATAGCATCAGTTATATTCTAAGCTCTCGAATTGCCACTTTTGAATGGATTTGATTCACTTCTTGGGTCACGTTATCTCAGAGATAGGAGTATTAGTAGATCAAGAGAATGTGAGAGCTATAGTTTCCTGGGAGCATCCGAAGAATGTCTTTGAGGTGCGGATTTTTCTAGGGATGGCTGGATACTATAGGAATTTCATACAGGACTTTTCATGCCTATCAGCACCACTGACAGGCCTGACAAAGAAAGGGGTGAAGTTCTTATGGTCTGATTCCTCTGAGTAATCCTTTCAAAAGATGAAAGGGTGGTTAACGGTAGCACTGATACAAGTCTTTCCAGAGTTGGGAAAGATCTTTACAGTCTACTGTGATGCTTCAGGTGTCGGACTGGGAGCTGTGCTTATGCAGGGAGATGGAGTCGTTGTGTATGGGTCTCAGCAGTTGAGGCCACGCGAGAGGAACTACCCGACGCATGATCTGGAGTTGGCATCTTTTGTTCATGTCTTACGCTGTTGAAGACATTATCTTTAGCGAGATCACTTTGTGGTTTTCACAGACCACTACAGTCTCAAGTACATCTTCACTCAGCGTGATCTGAATCTGAGACAGCATAGGTGGTTCGAGTATATTCATTCCTTCGACTTTGATCTTTCCTATATGTTGGGAAAGGGAAACATAGTGGATGATGTGTTCAGTAGGAGAACATAGATTCAGGAAGTTCAGGAGGCTACCAGTGAGTGGAATCTTATGGTTCTATTCTCTGAGATACATTTGGAGGTTCACGACAGACAAGGACAAACTTTTCTACCTTCTGTAGTTGTTACCTCTACCCTTCTTGATCGGGTACGGATGAGGCAGCTTTCAGAATCAGAAGGCCTAGTCTTGTGGGAGAGTGTGTTTGGAGAGGACCCTCTTTATGGATGGACAGTGGGTGAGGATGAGATCTTGCATTTCTAGGGACGCATATGGGTGCCATTAGACATACGTGAGGAGCTGATGTGGGATTTTCATTCTTCAGTTTGGGCAGTTCATCCTGGCGTCACCAATATGTATCATGATCTACACCGCCAGTACTAGTGGTCAGGTATTAAGAGATATGTTGCTAGGTTCATCATGAGATGTTTTACTTGTCAGCAAGTGAAAGAGGAGAATCAGCAACCAGTTGGTCTTTTACAGAAGTTACCCATTCATTAGTGGAAGTGGAATGATGTCGCGATGGACTTCGTGATCGGGTTACCAAGGTCACCTCGAAGGAGTGATGCTATTTGGGTTGTCGTCGATAGGCTAACGAATGTTTCTCATTTCTTGCCAATCAAGGAGACCTTTAGTGTTGATGATTTGGGGTGGTTGTACATCCGAGATATTGTACGTCTGCATGGATTTACACACTCCATTTTTTCAGACAGGGATGCATGTTTTACTTCTCAGTTCTGGCAGGGGCTTCAGAAGGATTTAGGTACACAGGTACTTTTGAGTACAACATACCATCCCCAGAAAGATGGTCATTATGAGCATACGATCCAAGATCTTGACGATATTCTTCGAGCTTTCATTATAGATATTTCTGGTTCTTGGTAGAAGCATATTCCTCTTGTGGAGTTTTCCTATAAAAATAGTTTTCAGGTGACTATTCAGATGGCACCTTACGAGGCTTTGTACGGTAGGCCATTACGATCACCATTGTGTTGGCTGGAGGCTGGAGCGGCAACTTTGTTGGGACCTCATCTTGTTCAAGAGACCTCAGAGAAGATAGAGTTGATTTGGAAGAGGATATCTACAACACAGTCTTGACAGAAGTCTTTTGCTGATCAACAGAGATGACCATTGGAGTTCGAGGTCAGGGATCAGGTTTTCCTGCGTGTCGCACCGATGTTGGGACACAAGAGGATTTAGAGATAGGGTAAGCTTTCACCACTGTACTTCGGGCCATTTGAGGTGCTGGAGAGAGTTGGTCTGGTTCCCTGTCGGTTGCAGTTACCTTAGAGGTACTAGACTATGCATGACGTCTTCCACATTTCTCAACTCCAACGTTACTTTTCAGACCCGTCTCATGTCTTTCAACCTGAGGAGGTTGATCTCGATGCAGATGCGTCATTTGAGGGGCATCCTATCCAGATTTTCGATCGCAGTACGAAGGTTCTCCGTGGCCAGTTTGTTCCTCTGGTACAGGTGCTATAGAAGCACGGGTGAGTATAGGACAAGACCTAGGAGGGGGAGGCCGATGTACGATCGCAGTGGCTGGAGTTGTTCGGGGTTTCTTCTACTATGCCTCTCTAGGTAAATATGGGGAATAATTTATTTACAGGGGGAAGTTTATAAGAACCTGGATCTTCTTTTCAGGTATGTTTTTCCTTTTTTGGTCATTTTTGAGAAAAAGAGGAAAAATATGTAAATTTTCAAAGTACACGCCGTGTACTTTATTTGTACATGTCGTGTACTTCGATGCCGCACAAGGCCGTGTGCTAGCTATGTCTAGGCCACACACATTGTGTGTAGGGTTATTTTGGAGTCCTCTTAAAGTAGAGTACTGAAAAGCATAGTACATGCCATGTACCCAAGAAGTACACGCCGTGTATTTTTTTTTCATTAAACGGACTGGGGTCTCGCTTAATCGACAGAAACACCTTCTTCTCAAGGATCTTTGACCGAGAGCATCTGTATGGACACGAATATCCTCCAATCTCTCGAGCTCCATCTATTTTCCGAATTAACCATTGTCGATTGCGTTGGTACCGCAGCGGTGAGCTCTTCCTTCTTCCTCAGTTTCATTCCATGATTTTCCCTCTTTCTCAAGATATCATGGGTCGAACAATTTGTGAGTATTTGTAGATTTACGTCGTTCTAAGGAGAATTAATCCTTTTGGTTCATGTATATTGATCTCCTAGCATCAAGGTAGGTGGTGTGTGCCTTACCTTTAGATGTCTTTGAGTTTTATTTGAAAATTCCACCAATACCCATGAACGGGGTATCGCGTGTTTACCTTTTTTCCCTTGTTGTTTTCTTTCCTTGCTTGCATGCTTGTGTAGAGGTAATCTGATCATTTTTTAGCATAATTGTTATTCCTGGATGTTTTTCCCATACATGATCTATTTACGACCTTTGGGTCTTGTTATCCATTGGTCGTTATACCTATTTTCATTCCTTGTTACCGTAAAATGGAATGATATTCTTAACATGCTTGTTATGTTATAGACTGGTTAGCCAAGTAGCTCTTTAGGTGTTCTTTGGACTTATAGCATTATTATGCACTGATTGGCATGGGACCGTGAGAAACTTGTGCTATAGACTATAAGGTATAGACTGAGTGAGCCTCCCAGAGGGTCTTGAATATTATAAGCTATATGGGGATAGACCGAGTGAGCTTCCTCAGAGAGTCTTGGGAAATGTAGACCACATGGGATAGACCGAGTGAGCTTCCCAGAGAGTCTTGGATATTATAAACTATAGGAGGGTAGACTATGTGAGCTTCATCAGAGTATCTTTAATTGTTTGAATTTCCATAAATCATTCCAGGCTAGAGGAGGAATTGACCGATCGAGCTTCCTCAGAGAGTCTGTGATAGAACTCAGACTATATGAGGATTGACCGAGTGAGCTTCCTCATAGAGTTTCTAGACCTTGGGACTATAATAGGGTTAGACCACGTGATATTCCTTAGAGAGTCCCTGACTACCCAAGAATATAAGGTTAATTTACCTAATGAGCTTCCTTAGAGAGTGTTATAATTTAGTTTGACCAAACCAGAGGGGTTAGGCTGAGTGCACTGCCTAGAGGGTTGTTGGTACTTCTTGGATAGGACCGGAGGGGTTGGATGTGAGTACTTCCCAGAGGGGTTCCTATTGTGGTTAGTTGTTTCCCTCACTACTACTTGTTGTTATTTGGATTAATTACTGTTGCATACCATCTTGTTACTGCTTACGGATTACTTCCTACTGTTTAATGTTACTGTTTACTACTTACTGTACTATTACATGCCATATACTCACTGACTGTTAGGAATAGATCTTTGGGTAGCTTCCTACTGGGATTTAGTCTCACACCCTGTTTGGGACATGATTTTGGGCCCAAACAGACTATGTTATTGTAGTTATAGTCAAGGGAAAGCGCACTTTGACTTCTGCTACTGGATTGCTTTGGAGAAGGAGAGCATGTGACTAAGATTAGGTTTGCGATGCTAAGGAGATGTTTATATGTTTTTCTTTTGTACTTTGGTTTATTATTGTATTTAGCATTGTGACTTGTTGGGCTGCTTTCCTAGACATATGTATCATGCATCATTTCATATATACATTTGTGCTCCAGTTGTTTATTGTTATAGTCTTCCATTATTTACTGTTTTTGGATATTTACTGCTTCCACTATTGTATGTTTTGATTACATCCATTATGTACTCTGTCAATGAGGGCATAGTTTCCCCACTATCACACCCAAGGCCCTCGCTTCTAGTCAGTAGCCTCTGGCATTTGGGGAAATACGCTTGATGCCATGTGACCAACCGGGTATAGGGCGCCTCTGGGTGGCTTTCAGAACCGGGAGGTTACAAACTTCATTATAGAAACAAAATTTAAATCTTTATCTTTCTTTTTACCGACATATACTAAACCTTTTAGGATTTTGAGATAAATTCACTTTACTTTTTGACTAGAATAATATATTATTTGTTAACTCTAAAATCATCTGAGCTCAAACATATATTTTCTAGCCTCTTATGAGTTATATTACCTCTAGAATATCTCTCTGATTTACACAAATTAATTTATGTAAGGAAATTAATCTTATTTCCCTTGTTAGGATATTTAAGAAACAAAATATAATTTCTATTTTATATATGGTATTCTATGTGTTTGGTGTTCTATTCTGAATAGAATACTTTATTCTCTAAAATATCCCACCGATGATAGTGGAATCTAAATTCATAAAATTTTTATAAATATTTGTATAATACATTTTATTCTAGATAAAAAAATAACCTTATTTTTCTTTTTAATACATCTTATAGAATCTGATGAATCATAAACCATGCGTATAGAATCCAATATCTTATTTTTTTTATAATAACTCCTTATTTGCAAATAAATTCTATTATCATATAATAAAAATTAGATAATTACACACATCCTTTACTAAGATCCAGATAATCTTGGTATATTCCTTTTTATTATAGTATTTTATGTAGAAATTATATTCTTAATCACTTATATGAAAACTATAAGATTTATCAACTCGTCTATTTATTTTAAACTCCTTTATATTTACAACATTTATAAAAGATACATTTGTTATAACATGCCCTTCAAAGTTGAACAAATATTTTCTATAATAGTAATATTGATCATGGAAATTATATAGAGTTTCACAAACCATATTTGGTATGTAAGAAAATCCCAGCATAAGAAAATAAATAACTTCCTTATCATTAACTCTAGGTATCAATGAACATGTATAACTATTTGAAGAAACATTGTTGGACTTTGAAACAAAATTTTCTTTTTCTAGTTTAAACTTTTACCAACTTGTACTCTTATAATAGAATTAAAAACTAAACATCATATTCCTAGTACTTCTTTTCTTATCAATTTAATAAAATATGGTAAACCATTCTTGAAATCCGTAAAATTATTTGATCATTTCTATAAATTACAAATTATTGAATTCCATGATACGAATAAATATTAAAGGTTATATTCAGTCCCACCAAGTCAATAACATACCCTGTCATATTATTTATATATGATTGTAGATTGATGTTCCATAGAAAATCATTATTCTAATGATTTTGAAGTATGATGACACCCACCAAATGAGAATAAGATAATTTGGGGTCAAGTATACACCAAAAGAAAAAGTATTATTTTCCTATAAAGGAGTAGAATGAAGAAGCATGGCTACCTGGGATAAATATACTAGACCATGCGAATTGCATGACCTTCAGAAAGAATCATGGTTCTATAACCCTTAGAACATCACATGAATTGAATATTAACTTTAAATATTCTTTTCACTAATCTGAGAATCCCCTTAGACAAGCCCTCCTAATTACATGAATCCCCTCAAATGATTCTTCTTGATCATGTAACATATTAATAGAAAAAACTTGAAATTGTTAAGGATTTCATGTGGTAGAGGAAGAAAATGATGAGAACCTTATGTGAAGACTGTTATAGTGATCTTAATTCAAAGGGATCACACGTTTCATTTGATCAATTCATTAATCACAAAAAATCCCCCAAACATGTCCACACAGTCATAAAAATACCATTAGGAATGTTTTGATTGATCATGTAGTGCCCTGATAGATAACCAATGGATAAATGATTTACAATTACCAAAGGTTTCATGCAATATAAAAGACATATGATGGGATTATTACATAATAGAATATGTGATATTTTTACTATGAAGGTTTTATGTACTTCATGTGATCAGTTCCTAGATCACACGAAGGCCCTCTAACAAGTGAACTAATCTCATGAAGGCTCTCAAACATGTCGTCCTAATCTCATGAAGTTTATCAGTTATGTTAGTTTCTTCATGTGTATTTCATTTGAAAATACATTGTTTCAACAAATATGGTAATGAAAGATTGATTATGTGTCCATTTTTTATCATGAAATAAAAGGATGGAGTCATTGTTAACATGAAGCTTTATCATGCAAAGCACATTACATATTATCGACTTGTGAGAATTCTTCCTCAACCAACTCAATCAAAGATATGAAACATAATTACTATGAAAATAAACATAGATATGGGGTGATAATTTATATAAACCCCCATGACACATAAGACACACTCATGGATGTAAGAGTGGACTTTCTAAAATAGAGGACTAAACGATCACCAGACTCTTCCACCAGATAAGATCAGTGATTGAATTAATGGATTACATAGTTTGTTTATATGCTTCGTAGGATTAGCTCATTGATCACGTGAATGATCTCTAACATGTTAGATAGATCATGCAAAATACCTTTGGTGTACTTACTTGATCATGTGATGCCTTGGTAGGAAAATACTTGATGAACATTGAGGCATTTACATGATGAATGGTGAAAATGATAGAAGCTTTATGCAAAGTAAGACACTAATTCTTGTAAAAATGGTTCTAGAATTTCATATGATATATTCATTGATCATGTTATGAACTTTATAAATGCCATCTGGATCATGAGACACCATTTTGGACATGTCATCCAGATTATGTGAGGCCTTGTGGGCATGTTAGAAAGATCATGTGATGACACCCATAAATGTTGCCATGATCTCACAAAGGCTCTTAAACATGTCATCTGGATCATGAAAATACACTTGGACATGTCACCCACATCATACAGTGACACCCAAATATTTCAGCCTCATCTTGTGAATGTTTTCAAATGTGTTAGTCAGATCACATAAAGACACTCGGACATATCAGTGGGTTCATGATACTTTCCTAAAAAAATATAGGTAGATCACATGATGACCTCTGGTCAAGTAATCATTGCTCATTTTCATCCCATATATGTGTCTTCCTAATCACACAACATCCCTCAGACATTTCCATGAGTTCTCTCAACAACCCTAAAAAATTTCAGGAAAATCACATAATAACCTTTTTCCATGGCATCCTGATTCATGTGAATCACATGGACAAATTTAACAGATCATTTGATAGCTTGTAGAGATGTTAGTGATTTTACTCAATATCCGTTAGAAATTTCAGCCAGGTCATACGAAGACAACCCTTACACATGTCATCCTTGTTAGGTAGACATCCTCATACTTGTAAATCATGTTAGATAAATATCCTCAAAAATGTCATCCAGTCATCCTCATACATGTCTTTCGTATCAAGTAGACATCGTCAGAAAATTCAGGAAGACACACTTTGATGTATTAGCATTTTTAAGTAGGCATAAATTGACATGTACCCTTGAGCCATGTGAACCCTTGACCTTCAGTCTTTTTTAGAGGATTCCCCCTTTATAAAGAGTGTTCCTGTAATGGGCTAGTTTTATGCACTCATGAAACCCTATTCACATCATGGTGTCCTTTTTCAATCTAGGAATACACAAAAATAACTGTCGTGACCCACTCTATTTCTCAATAAAGGGATAAATTTTGGATATGTGGCATGGGAATCCACCATACTGTAAGTCCCTTGACATTCCATTTACTCTTGCATATAAGAACCACCTTTTGTGGGACTGTCATCTTTCCTCATCCATCAGAAGATTAGGATTCCAAGTTAACTATAATGACACTGATTATAACTATAAATAGGATACATATGATGCATTCATGTGTCCCTCTCTCTATATCAAACATGAATACCATACCTTCCCTTGTGGGTTCATATACATCACAAATTTTCTACTCATATCCCATCAGAGATGCGTCAACAAATAAGTCCCACACCTATAAGTAGTGTTCTTGAACCCTTTAAAACTCTTATTTCTAACAATCAGCATGTATTTCATGATCTTATGTATTTTAAATGATCGTTTTACTATAATAATCAAAAATCCCTGATTAGGAAAACCTCAATAAGTAAGATCCACCCAAATTCAATATTTAATCCATTGTGACATGTTTGATCTTAAGCATATCTTGATTCTCACATCGATCATAGCTCACATGGGCTAAGGGGATTAAGGGGATCACACCAACAATGTGATACAACTACCTCTACACTTGGGCCCATATCTTGGTATAAGTCCCTAGAATTATTAAACCCTATAAAATATCCTCAAAAGTGTTAATTAATCTTCCTCACCCATCAGTGGGTTTGGGACATACTAAACAATGATGTCTCTAATTCCTATTATAAGTAGAATATCTATTACAAATTGTTAATGCTCGAGATCCATTCCTAATACTTCAATTCCATAATAATATATCCTTTACACATGAAATTAAACTATATTAAATGGTCCTAAAAACAATATGGTTTTGGAATCTGATTCTCATGGGATACAAAGGTTGCATATTGAATGTTCAATCAAAATCCTAGAACACCAATTGCCTTCTGGAATTATAGTAAACATCAGAGTGCTTATTCATAAGGCTTAAAAACATTAGAAATTCTCCACTTTTAATAAATAATATGAAACATATGGAGAGACTTGGATACATACAGATGGTATAATTAATAGAAACCCATATCACATGTACATGGATTCAACTCCCAATCATTTTATTTGGTTAACTAGTCTTGCATTGAGATTTTTGAAAGATTCACAAACATATCATAAATATATATGAGATTCCTATAGTTTGAAATAATTCCCCCAAAAAAGGTGTGATGAGTGAGACCTCTCATCCTCTTGGCCAATGTGATTTCTTAAGCATCGTTGGTTTGGAAACCCCAATGATCACCTACATTTGGAAAGTACGATCATAACTCGTTATAGATGTGGGAGTCATTTGGAGTTTTTGTTAGAGACAAAAATGTTCAACCTTAAGAGAATCTAAATTGAATGCTCGTCACGTCATCTTTATTTCAAAAAAATGGTGAACCCGATGTTAAATACTTCTATAATTAACTGTAATATGGGTTCCTATTTATAGGACATTTTAAATTTTCCATAAAATGAAATGGTCAATTCAATAATGAAAATAAAAAAATGGAATCACCATGTATAGATGTTTAAGAATGTATAATACTCAAAATGATGTACTAATTAGTGAACATGTTTTTTGTATTCCTTGTGATTAGAGAAAATATGGTCACAAAACTCACATTAATTTGAATGTGTGGAATCATCATGAAATAGTTCTAGAATCTCAATTGTGAAAACAACCTCCACAGATCAAAAAACAACATCACCCACTCAATGCATTCAACATCTGGTGGAGAACGTAATGTTCATTAAATACCACCAATATGGTATGATCCCAACCACCTATGTGACATGAATGAATTTTTAATAAATGAATCCTATAATATCACATTGTTCATGGAAGTCTATGAAAAACATGATGATTCCTATCACCCCGTCTAGCTACTTTGATATATTATCCCTAGAGTGCAATAATTATCATGTTCCTTGAATTATGAAATTTCATCAAGAACATGAAAATAGATCCATCTCAGTTTAAGACCGACCAAAAAGAGATCTTATCAACCGAAACCACCAAATATATCCTTATAATGTCCCTTAGTCACCTGCTAAAGGCACTACCCGACCGGTCACCACCATGGACACTCATACCTAGGAACCAAGGAGATCCCGTCAAGTGTAGAATGTTATAGATCAAGGAGAGTAAGATCATATCCCTACTTCTATTGATGAATACCTCTAGCATATTCTTCTAATATCTAGCAAGAAATCTCACATAACTTCTCACCCATATCAAGCCTGCACACGCATCTTGGTAGTGATCATGGGGAGTAACATATAACCAACCACACACATAAAGGCCATAGACATATTATTTTGTCAAAAGGAGGATAGGAGTGGGCATAAATTCTAAATGTAATTGAAGAAATATTCAAGTATATCTTGGAGACCAAGTAAATGGAAGCCTGCACATACTCCAATAAAGATCCACTATATTTTGGGAACCACATATGATCTCCACCAAAATATTTCAGCACTGTTACAAATATATTGAGACAAACATATCCCTATCCAATCATCAAGAGATGCGCATCCCTGTGATCAACATAAACATGTGTATACTTCATATAAAGTGCATATTCATTCCCCTTATAGGAGGATTATATGAATGATCCAATAAATAATGATACCTAGGACTGATCTCACATTACCATTCTAATTAGGTCCATTAACCTAGTTTGGTAATCATTTCAGGACATGAAGACTTCATTTTCCAATAAAGTCAATGAAATATACCAAATCTGAAGTAATCTGTCACATATCCCCACTCCAATTGAGGATTGTCATAATTATTTGGAAATTATCTCAAGATAGAAAAATTTCCCAACTAATGAAGCTACTCAGAATGTTCTAACAGCTTATAGGAGCTGGGTGAACATTCCTACTCCCACCAATGAAAGATTTCCCCATCATCTTTCAGATGCTATAGGGGAGGAGGCTCATTTCCCTTCTACCATTCCAGAGGTAGGTCGAGATATTCCAATGGGAAATGTATATCGGAACTGGGATCTTACCTATACTTCAACAGGGGTTAACCAGTATATTTTTCCAACCATGAAAAGGAAGGATCATATCCCCCCCCCCCCCCGATGATATAGAAGCTCACTAGTATATTCTAATAGATACTGAGTACTGGTCTTATATCCCTACCAAAATAGAAATTCATTATCATAACCGGTGAATTCCATGTTATAGGATCATACTCCTAATCAACTCAAAAATTTAGTTTATCGTATTTTTGGTATGATGTTGGATGAGGTTAATATTTCTATTTTTCCCAATTTCATTGTACTTGAGTCTGTACAATGCATATCTATAATACCTAAAGGGTCTTATGACTCATCTTATGATGTATACTATGATAACTACCATGATAGGCCTCCCCAAAGTAGTATATAGATGAATTACAAGGAATCTACACCTAACATCCACCATGGACAACTTCCTCACAGTGATATCTACCCAAAAAAATAAATACTCCACATTTCATGATTTTATTGTATAGAGAAGTTTTTGATACATAGGTGTTAACCATATATAGTTCATAGTAAACTACTAGAAAAAAATCACCTAGGTCAACAAGTGACCCAGAGAAGCGATTTCTATGTTATGATTAGGTGGAGGAATATGAACCGGACGGAGTATGAGAAGACATGGATCTATAGAGGGAGAGAGAGAGAGACAACATTCTGGCTATGTTTTGGCTAATCTCTACTTCTGATTACGAAGTTCTAGTTGATATAAAAGGGGAGTGTGCACCCTATATTCACTAAAAAATATGGGAAACCTTTTAGTTATAAAAATATAGATGCCTCCCATATCAAAGATATGAGGGTAACCTCAATTCCACAAACATGCACAATTTTCATTTTGACGTAGCCACTTTCCCTATAGATCATGACCCAAGATTGGGAAGGTATAACTAAATCCTATAACACCCTTTTCTCCATAATTTCAAATATCATCAATAATTAATCACTGAATACCCATAAGACATCCATATCTAAGAAAGGGTTGAGTGTAGAGTGTTTCTATAGAATCCCTGGCTTAACATACATTGATATTACATCCTTTTAGATGAATATTTTTTACATTTCAAAAATACATGACTAAGGACTGTAATAGTTTATTATCTTTGGAAACTGGGAAACAAAACCTCTTATCCTAATGAAATATCTTCAAAATATCCCATAAAGATATATAACTTTATTACATCTACCTAAAAAAATTCTTCATGAACTAGATAAAGGAGACATAAGAAAGCGGTGAGCTCAGATGCTCAGTAAGGGTAAATAAAGGAAATGTGTAAGCATAAAATGATCCAAAAGGGTATGCAACTTGAGCATAATATTTGAAGATCATACCATACAAATTAAAGATCATAATAAATATTGGAAGTTCATAATACATAGATTATAAGAGAATTAATGGTATAATTCATGAAAGCGTATTATAGGAACAAGGCATGAAATTTGGGGAATTCACATTGGTTTATCACATTATTGGCATGTATCAGTCGAAAAACGTGCACTCATTAAGTTAAGGAGAAGAAATCAGGCCCCAACATCATCATTTGTACCTGAAACTAGGTCCATGGATAACATCGTGAACATGTAATCAGGTTCACACATAACTTTATCGACGTGAAACCAAGTACATGAATAACATTTTGAAGGTGTAATCAGGTTCATGCATAACCTAATGGAAATTAAATGACGTATATTCCCAACATTTTAAACATGTAATCAGGGTCATGTAAAAAACTGTGAACATGTAATCAGGTTTGTGAATAAGCTTATGGACATGTAACCAGGTCTATGCAAAACATTGTGAACATGTAATATACTTCACTCATAACATTTTGAACATGAAATCAGGTTCTTGCATAAAATACATACTCATGGGTCATCCATCATTACCCAATTAATTAGAGGGAGATATTGGTCCCACCCATCTCATAATAAAAAGCATCGTACATGTGCCCCAGGATAATTAAAACTTTCATCATATCATGACCCATAAAAAGAGATGGGATTTAAAAACATCAAATCCTAACCCAAGAAATTAAATGGGTATTAGTAAAATTTCATCACAACATAACCTATGTAAAAAAGATAGGTTTCATAATCATTTCATCAAAGCATAAACCATGAAAAGGATTGGGATTCAAAAGCATATAACCTGTGGAAGAGATACTGATTTAGTAAATGTATAACCCGAGAAAGGGAAGTGGGTCTCATAAAATACATGACCTAAAAACTAACCAATTCATATAAAGAATATTAATTTACCCATTAGATGATTTCATATAAGTTCATGAGTAAAATCAACATATTTCATATTTGATGTAAAATATTTTTGAAATATCGTTAAAAAACATTTCTTGAGTAAAATATCTTTTCTTCCTTGAAAAAGGATCTTTGATACATAAAACCATTTAAAAATTATTTTATTAGAACATAACTTGAAAATTTATAAATAATACATGAAAATATTTTGAAAACACTTTTCCTCAAAAACATATAAAATAAGATTCAAAAAAATTTAAAAACCTTTTTCTTTGAAAAAACATTGAAAACTTATAACTAAATCTTGAAAAACTTTTGAAAAATATTTCTTGGAAAATAATTTGATAACTTATAAATAAGTCTCCAAAACATTTTGAAAAAAAAATTCCTTGAATTTTAATTTTAAAAATTATTTTTTAAAAAATTCAACTCTTGTAAAAAAAATATAAAGGAAGCATCAAAGAAATGATGGAGGATAAATCCAGACATGTCGTATGAGGTAAAATGAACATTACTTTTTCATGGTAAAAAGGATATAAAAATGCCTTGTTCAGAAAGTGAAAAGAATATTATTTTAAAGAGATTATTAAATGAAAAAAGGGTAAAACTTACTTTTATAGTTTATCAAATGATGTAATAATATTCTGGGAATCCAATTTTAGAAATCATGTATTGAAGTAACCTAGATTTCTGACCAATGAGAGGGTAAAATTGGGACTTCTTAAAAAAAATTATTAACTAAATTATGTACCAAAGAGTATAAATATGGTACCAATATATTATTTTATCCTGAATAACAACAGAAAAATAAAATTCATGAATTTATGAGGTATATGGATCATAATATTTCATTAAACAAAGCATAAACAAAAATAATCTCAAAAAACAATGAGATTGTCTTAATAAATTCTTATAACAAGATCACATGGGATCATACACTCCATGTAAGAAATTAAATTACATGAAGCATAAAATAACATGAAAATATTCATTTTCATGATATAACATGTAAATTTAATGTATATACACATTGAAGAAATATTTTAGGTGCATAACAAAACATTAGTCTCAAAGAAGGCCAATTGAGACAAAACTATTTTACCGATTTGGTAACTTTTGAAATTTATAACCCATGAGAGAAGGATAATAAAATAAGAATTTTAATACCCATATAATTAATAATATTATACATATAATATAATCATGTTTAGTAGATACTCCACTAAAAAGTAAAAGATAAGTGAACCTAACATGTATCTCACAGAAATTAATGGTGAGATGAAATCCCCTTACATTGTGCCTTGACGCTCTTAGTACTCACCCAAGATTCATGTATAATTAATATAATTTTATTATAAATATGTTATAGAATAATTTTCTTATATTTAATACAATATATGGTTTTATTATGACCATATATTACCCACTTTGTAATGATTCTATGTTAAGGTTTGACTTCGAGTAATATTCGCCTTGTTCTTCGCAAGCATGTTAATTTGTTATATATTTGGTCCTTATATTTATATCATGATTTTTATAATGTAAATAGTCCTATAAATTTCCTTTATATCCAGTATATTTATATTATAATAATCTATGTAATAAATAATTTTGAAATGGAATACACCATTCATGGAGACGGTAAGTCGTACGTAAGCATGAACGTTGTTTCCGTTTTAATTGTCGTATTGAACAAAATGACATATAAGTGTATATGAATATAATATCATCATATTAGAATTATAATTATATATATATTATAACTTCACTAAACCCGTCCTTAATACATTTCATCTAGTGTGTGAATGAATCACATCACTTTGAGGGGGCAGTTGTCTACACTTCCTCAAATAAAATTATTACATTCACACCAAATGGAGAGTAAAACGATATGGGTTGTAAAAGGATTAAATAAAATTAAATACATAATAAATATAATATATGACATATATAAATATAGTGACCATCATAATGTCCACTATGAATAGTGGTAAAGGAAAAATTAACAGTCATCATTTCGTGAGGTAGTAGTTCATCGTACACAGAAAGAGTCTGTTTGTTACCCATTAGATAGAGGTGTTTATAATTGTAGGTGGAAACCATAGAATAAAAAAACATAGTATATTTATTTTATTGGTATTTATATACCATCATGGGAAAAAATAAATTTTAAGGGTGGAGAAAAAATAAAATAACGGGCTTAAGAGAAGGCATTGCCTTTAAATCGAGTAACCCATATTTTTTTATGCCAAAAGTCCTCCTAGGATTTTCTTCTAGCTAAGGGAAGGTCTCTAGGATTAATATAGGATTTATTTTAATTGTATTGGGTAGGTATTTTCTAAACATAAGTGGTAGAGGTGTGAGTAATAGATAGATGTGGTGGCATTTTATAGGGAAGGAAGTTGACTCAATTGGAATTTTTAGAAACAAGTTAGGTGTACACAAGTTCATACAAAAAAAAGTCATAACAAACCAAAACAATTATTAATGGAACGTTTATTGATGATATATAGAATTAAAATGGTTTTTGGACAAGTGGACAGATCATTTGGGCCCTTAATATTATCGTTTACTCCCTAATTACGATTAATTTTTCCTTAATCACTATGATTAATTTTAATCACTTTTACTAATCATTTTTGTCAACATTCAACATGTTATTATTAAAATATAAATATTAAATTGAACATAATGGTGTATTTTGGTTTTTTTAAATTCAAATCACATAAGTGGAAAAATTAATATGAATGCCAATCCCATAGATGGGATGAAAAAACAGGGTTTTAAAGTAGAAAAATGTTCAAATGTTTGTTTTGATTATATTTTAAATTTAAAAGTGAAACTAATTATAATGAATTAAATTGTATTAATAGATGTATTATTTAACTAATTTGACCTTAAAATAAATTTATAATATCATTTGACAATAATAATTAATAAACAAAAAATATTTTTTAACTAAAAAGCATTATATTTCGCTTTACATCAAAAAATGAAGTTTCTCAGAAAAATCCCAAAAAAATTTACCCTAAGATAATTCTTTCATTCTAAATTCTCAAATTACTTTTATCTTATCAAATTAAATTTTTATATTTCTCTAAAAGTAATTTTTTCATAGAATTTTATGAAGTGTAGTTCATTTGAGAAAATAGTATTTTTAAACATATGAGGACTTTACTAAAAATTATATCTTTCATTATCAATATGTTTTATTTATATAAAAATATTATAAACAATATTTCAAATATTTTTATTAATATTTATATTACTATGTTTAACAATTAGGTAATAATTTTCCTGATTAGATAATTTTAACAATAAGACGACATTTTGTAGAAAACATCGATGTTGCATGTAACATATGACAAGTCGATGTTGCATGTAGTGCTAGAAAATTAGGTATTGTGAATATCATAATATAAGTTGGTATTATGTATAGCTCAAGAAAATTCAGTATTGCGTGTAGTGCAATACAATTCGGTATTGTGTGTAGCGAAACCCAAGTCGGTATTGCGTATAGCGCAAGCCAAGTCTATATTGCATGTAGCACAAACGAAGTCATTATTATGTGTGAAAGGAATGTTTGAATTCATTTTTTAAATATAAATAAATATATATTACCTATTTCTAGGGTCACATGAAATGAAAAATATCAGGAATCTAAATTAGTTCAAAAAAATATATTTCACAAAATCATGATGTGTTACATTTTACCCCTTGAAAATGAATTTCCACCATGAAATTAGTCTGTGTTATGAAAGATTTAATACATGAATGATCCATTCATAGAAACCAACATCATAAAAATAAATACAATAATATCCCTTAAAAGGGAATATTAGAAGCATAATGGTTACCCAAAGTCACATATAACTAGGTTTCCTCGTAGTAGGACATTGGTTGGGAGTGAAAATTGGACTTAGAGGAATAATGTAAATACTTGAAGGGAGCGATTGAGGTCATTAATAACAAACAAGCTAATGATTAAAGACAATTATATGGCCTCAAAGTCATAAATATTTAATGATTTAAAAAACCATTGGTTCAACGGAAATTAAGGTATTAGGACAATACATTTTTTATCATTATTCCATCATTTATTAGTACTATTTAATTTCCAAGAATATAAGAAAATATACCCACTTGGTGTTAGAACTTTTCTTATACAAAATCACAACATTTGGTGATTCCTTGATATATTTTCACTTAATCTATTATCCTATGAAATGAATTATAATTATCTTTTTCCTTGAAGTACTAACAGATCGTGCGATTCATGATAAGTCAACACATCTATCTTCAGTTACATCAACTCAAATTGGTTATCCAAAATGTATAAGTATTCATGTATTGAGATAGTAAATTAATCTCAAAAACATTATTTTAATATGGAAGAAAAAATTTCATAAATGTTTAACCTTATAACCCTTCAAAAATATAATTCCCCCATTCTTCCTTAAATATGCTCTAATCTTATTCCAAACACATTTTTATTGGATACATGGGTTCATCCTTATACTGATAAATATTAAATGTGATTTTATTATTCAAAAATCCATGTATATGGATATAATCACCTAAAAATCACTAAAGGATGAAAAAAGAGATTATCATAGGGTTTATTCATACAAAAACACTTGAACATGGGGGGAAGAATTAGTTTTCCCCTAATTTTAATTATTCACTTCATCAATTGTGATTTCATAAGCTTTCCCTTTATCCTTTTTCCTCAATGGTTATTGTGTCTTATCATCCATATTAGCCCTCAGATTGGGGAAATGATTCATGTAATTCCCAAACTCCATGCACTTGAAACCCTGAATTGTGGGGGGGGGGGGGGGTTGTCCTATTGAGCTTTCTCTCCACTCATTTCATTTGATTTTTTCTTCTCGTCACTTCTACATTCTTTTTCTCGGTGGACATGCTTTTCACACTTGAAACACCTTCTTGTTTCTTTCTAGCACTCTCCATAATTCCATTTACCATATTTTTGGCTTGTAGGTGTTTGAAAAGTTTTCTTATCTCTGTTTTTTTAAGATTCTATTTTAACTTCGTGTTCCTATTATTATTAAAACAATTAAATTGATAAGTACCTTCAACCTCCATTTCAAATTTGATCTCACAATGAAAAATATCATCATATCTAGTAACATATCTTATAGCCAATTTCCTTTTAAGACTTGTATTTAAGCCACTGAAAACCAAATCATCATTACCTTCACGTTGGATGATAATACCTTAAGTGTACCTCACAAGACTTGTGAAATTAGCCTCATAGGTCCCGATTGATTCATCATCCATTTACTTCAACTTAAGGAACTTCTTTTAAATCTTCGTACGAAGAACATAAGTAATGTACTTATTGAATAATAAGTTATTGAACTCATCCCAATACAAGGATTCAATTTCATCTTGCTTCCTCATATTCTTGATTAGTGTCCACCACTATTCTACTTCATCTTCTAACTAATAAATTTCCAGAATTAATTTCTCTTGATGTGAACACCTAAGTTTCAAGAATATATTTTTAGTGGAAATAATCCTATGTTTCGTAATAAGTGGATCCGATGACCCGCTGAAAAAAGGTGGATGATGCCTCATGAAGGACTCAACAGAACATATTCCCTCCATTTCCAAATTAGAAACTCTGCATGATTCATATATTAAGAAATCTGTCAGATTATATAAATGAGTTTTTGTATTCCATCCCCATAGTGTAAATATATTTTGGACAAAATTCTTTTCATTTTCCATTACAATAACCATTGATGTGGTTCCTTTAGGTTCTACTAATTGAATGAAACCAAAGTCATATAGTAAGAAACAATTATCATAATGGGGAACCACATAATCATTAAAATCCCCTTATAGGATGTTTAATGCATGAAAACTTCCTTAATATATGACACCTTAGGTTTATCCTGGGTTATTCATAGACAAATTCTTTTTAAATCACTCATGATGTTTTTGTGAAGAGTTTGTGAATTCCAAAATTATATAACCTCATAGAGTCAAACTAGGTGTGTCGTAAGGCCTATTTTCATTTACCCGATTACCATATGTTAGGCTCAAAACATCTTGTCAGAGTTGTTACTTCTAGGTACATCTATGCCAGAGCAACATTCACTTGTAGTATCCAGACATGGATTTATTTTAAAGAAACAACTCACTCTATCATTTACCAAAATTCCAGGTCATTTATCTAAATATTAACTCATTCTTATACTTATCCATAGAGACATCCCTAAACATATTCATTGAAATATATCTATTGTTCTCACTAATTTTTTCTCTTCCTAGTTTCCAAAGGTTGACTAAACCATTCCTATGATACCAACTATAGCGAACCAGGATTATGAAACATGGATATTACATAATTTTAGGTGAATATTTAGTACATTGAAAAAATTCATGCCCAAGGACCATAATAGTTTAGTGTCATTGGAAACATGGAAACTAACTCTTTTATCCTGGTGAAATATCTTAGAAATCTACCATAAAGATCAACTCATTTAGTACTTCTTCCTAAAACCTCTCTTCATTACATGGAGAAAGGAATCCTAAGAAAGGGGTGAGCTCAGATGCTTAGTAAGGGTAAATAAAGAAAATGTGTAATCATAACAACAACAAAAGGTATGGAACATGATAATAACATTTTAAGATCATACCATGCATATTATAGATCCTAATAATGATTGGAAGTTTAGAATATATAGATTATAAAATAATTATGGCCATAAGTCATGAAATTATATCATAGAAATAAGGAATGGAATTTGGGGAATGCACAATGTTTTATAATGATGTGAAAATTTATAAATAGAAATAGGATCTGTCGTTATGTTAAGGACATGAAATTGGGCTCCAACATCAACATTTGGACATGAAACCTGGTCCATGCATAACATTCTGAACATGTAATCAGGTTCATGCATGATTTTATAGATGTGAAACCATGTCCATGAATAATTTAATGAACATGTAATCTGTTTCACAGATAACCTAATTGAAATGAAACCACGTCTGTGCATAAAATTATGAACATGTGTTCACACATAACATTGTGAACATGTAATCAGGTTCACACATAACATTGTGAATATTTAATCAGGTTCACGCATAAACCTATGGACATGCAACTAGGTCCAGACATAACATTGTGAACATGTAATAAAGTTTACTCATAACATTATGAACATGTAATCAAGTTCACGCATAAACTTATGGACATCCAACCGGGTCTATACATAGCATTGTGAATATTTCATCAGGTTCACATATAACATTTATACTCATGATTCATCCATTTTTACCTAATTCATAAGAGTGAGATATAGGTACCACCCATCTCATAATAAAATACTTCATACATGCGACACTAGATAATTAAAACATTCATCAAATCATGACCCAAAAAAAATATGGATTTTATAAACATCAAATCAAAACCCATGGAATTAAATGTGCATCAATAAATATTCATTACATCATAACCTATGGAAAATTGATATGTTTCATAATCATTTCATCAAATAATAACCCAAAAAATTTTTGGTTTTCAAAAGCCTATAACCCATGGAATATAAATGGATTTAATTAAATTATAACTCTTGAAAGAGAAACATGCTTCATCAAGACCCTGACATTATGCACAACCCATTCATAAAAAGGATATTAATTGAAACATTACATCATTCCATATAAGGGAATGAATAACATCAACAAATTTCATTTTAGATGGAAAATAATTTTTAAATATCTTTCAAAAACATCTCTTGAGGAAAATATCCTTTCTTATTTGAAAAGGTTTTTTGATACATAAAACCATTTAAAAAACCATTTATTATAAAATAACTTGAAAATTTAGACAGATGATTTGAAATCATTTTGAAATAATTTTTCCCCAGTAATATATAAAATAATATTCAAATCATTTTAGAAACCTTTTTATTTTAAAAATCTTTGAAAATATATATATAAATCTTAGAAATGTTTTGAAAACCCTTTTTTTCAAAATACTTTGCAAACTTATAAATAATTCTCAAAAACATATTGAAAACAATTTTTCATGAAATTTAATTTTAAAAAAATTATTTAAAAATAACCTTTTGAAAAAAATTAATAGGAAGAATTAAAGAAATGCTGGTGGATAAATCTAGACATGTCATACAAGGTAAAAAGAACATTACTTTTTAATCGTAAAAAGGCTATAAAAATTTCTCGTTCAGAATACGATAAGAATATTCCATTGAAAATTATGGTAAAATAAAACAAGGGTAAAAATTAATTTGAAAGATTATAAGATAATGGTATAATATTATTGGAATCCCTTTTTAGAAAATATGTTTTGAAGGAACATAAATTTCTAACAAAAGAGAGGGTAAAGTCAAGATTTCTTTAAAAAACTTTATTAAATATCTTATATAAAAAAGAGTAGTTATATGATATCAATACATGATTGTATAATTAATAACCATAGGATAATAAAATTCATTAATTTAATTGAGATATTGATTCAAATATTTCATCAATGTAATCATAAACATAAACAATCTTGAAAAGCGATGAGATTTTCTGCATAAACTCTTATAACTTGATAACTTGGGATCATAATATCCATTTTAGAAATGAAATTACATGAAGATAAAAATATCATGAAAAGATGTATTATCGTGATAAAACATTTAAAATGGAATTGTATACGCCTTGATGAAAGTGTTTAGTGGCATAACAAAACATGAGTCTCAAAGAAGGAAAATTGATACAAAACTATTTTACTAATTTGGTAACTTTTGAAACATAAATTCCATGACATAAGGATAATAAAATGTACATGTGAATACCAATATATTTATTTATATTATTCTTATAATACAATCATGTTCATAACATACACCACACAAAATAATGTATTTGCGAAGAAAACATGTATCTCACGAAAATTAAAAGTGAGATGAAATCCCCTTACCTTGTGTCTTGACTCTCTTCACCCTCATACGAGATTATTGTATAACAAATATAATTTTATTATAAATATTTTAATTATTCATATTCATATATATTAAATCATATTTGTTTTTATTATTAACTTATCTTACCCTCTTGTTAGCGATCCTATGTTAAGGTTTCACTTAGAGTAATATTTTCCTTGTTCTTCGCATGCATCTTAATTAGTTATATCTTCAATCCTTATATCTAAATCATGATTTCAAAAATTTAAATAATGATATAAATATAATTTATATCCATGGTATTTATATTGTAATACTCTATATCATAAATATGTTCAAAATGTAATACACCGTTCATGGAGATAGTAAGTTGTACATAGGCATGAACAATGTTTCAGTTTTGATTACGTATTGAAAAAAACCAAAAAAATGACATATAAGTGTATATTTATATGATATCATTACAACACAGTTATAATTATATGTATATATATATATATATCATATAATTTCACTGAACCCATCCTTAATACATTCCATGTAGTGTGTGAACGAATTGCATCACTTTGAGGGGAAGTAGTCCTCACATCCTCAAACGAAATTGTCGCATTTACACCAAAGGGAGTGTAAAAATATATGTGTTGTAAATAGAATATATAATATTAAATACATAGTAAATATAATATATGAAATATATTAATATATTTTCCATTATAATGGCCACCATTATATGTGGTAAAGGAAAAGTGAACAATCATCATTTCGTGAGGCAGTAGTTCGTCGTACACGGAAACAGTATGTTTGTTACCCATTAGATGGAGGTATGTGTTTGTTTAATTCTAACACTTAGAATAAAAACATCTTATTATATTTATTATACTATTTTTTTATTCAATCGTGTAAAATAACATTGTCATGGTGGTGGTGAAATAAAATAAAAAGAACGGACTTGAGGGAAGGTGTTACCTCTAAATTGGGTAACTCATTTTGGTTAGTTTCAACAGGCTTCCTTGGATAGAATTTTTCCAAAGGTAAGGCTTCTTGGAGTAAGGGATAATTTTTGGTAAGTAGTTTGGTAGGGATTGGATGAACATAAGAGGGTTGATAGGTGTGAGGAAAGGGTATATGTGGTGGCCTTTTTTGGGAAGGAAGAACTCACTTGGAATTTTCAGAAAAAAGTTAGGTGTACACATGTTCTTACCTAAAAAAGTCATACCAAACCAAAAACTCAATAATTAAAGGTTTATGGCCTAAATATGGACAGAAAATTCGTTTTGGACAAGTGGATATATCATTTGGGCCCTTCATTTTAGCGTCTAGTCCCTAATTAATCTTAATTTGGCCTTAATAACAGTGAATAATTTTAATAACAATTATTAATTTCTTTGGTAAAAAATTAAATTGTTTTTATTAGACTCTAAATATTATAATGAAAACAATGGTGTGTGTTGTCTTTTCCAAATTCAAATCATAGATGCGGTGAAATTAAGATTAATGTTAATCTTGCAGAAGGTATGAAACAATAGGTTTTTAAAGTAGAAAAGTGATCAAATGTTTGTAAACATTCTATATTCAATTTCAAAGTCAAATTTATTATAATGAATTACATAGTATTAATAGATATAATATTTATATAATGTGTCCTTAAAACAAAATTATTATGTAACACCCCAAGATTTCACATCACATTATCTTTTTAAAGAAATTCATTAGCTTATATTGCATGCAACAGCAACATGGATTGCGTTATAGGTAATATTGTGTTTTAGCGAAACAACACTTTAGTGTTATAATTATTTAAATGTTATACTTATAACATTTCCATTAAATATAATAATATGAATATACAAAAATAATTTTCAAATTTTATTCATAATTTTTCCTAATAAATAAAACATATTTATTATGAAATGTATAAGTTTTGGTAAAATAGTTATATGTTTAAAAATACTATTTTCTTAATGGAACTAATTTTTATAGTATTTTGTGAAAAATAATAAAATAAAATTCATTTTATTTTTTCTAGTTTTATTTTGTTTTCACTCTATCATTCATTTTGTTAATTAGTTAGTTAACTGCACACTGTCCATGCCATACGATGATTTGGAGAAGCCACATGGCTTCGACCATGCCATGCATGTGTGTCAGACGCTGTCAAACCAAAAATGTTCATTTATCGAAAAAATGTATAAATTTAACTAGACCTTTCCCGAACCTCAACAAATAATTTCAAAGAAAGTTAAAAATATAAAATAAAAATATTACAGAAGTTCTGGTGTGACAATTCTCCCTACCATGAAAACGTTCTGCCCTCACAAGGTCAACACAAATCCTGATCGGACAACCAAAATGGGTACTCCTAGTCAACCCATGACTTATACTCTTGGGTCTCATGTTCATAATTTCCATGATTCCAAAGGATATATACCAATGGAATAGAATTCCCATGAAGTACCTTCTCTTGGGAATCCACTATCTGCATTTGTTTCTTAAACACTGATAGATCAGATTCTATCTCTAATTCTTCCCAATTCAACACATGGGATGGATCTGAGTTATACAATAATTGGGATACATAAAATATGTTATGAATCAACATAAAATGTGAAGGTAATGCTAAATTTTATGCCACCATACATTGAATTAACGACACAATGAAATAACCCTTGAAACACAGAATTCCCTTGGGAGACAATGACAAATCAGAGGACGTCTCCCCACCATGAGGAAACTTCATATACTACTAACAAATACTAGCACAAAGCTTTCCCATTGATCCAACTAAAAAAGATACTGATCTAATTGCACAATCTCCAAGAATAAACATTCACTGTGATCCTTATTCTCTTAGTTTATATGGGAAAAGAACCTCATCAATGTCTACTCTTTAGTGGACTTCCTAAATTCATGCACTGGAACCTTTCAGCTCAAGTTGTCATCAACCACATTACCCTTTCAATCTTCTCTAGGTCTACTAAAATCTCTTTCTCCAATATCACATGATCGAGAAACTTCACTTACCTGATCCAGACAGTGAACTTTGAATGCTTCACATAAAGGGGATGATCCTGTAGAGTGCCCAATAGGATCCACAAATAGTGCCCATGTTATTTCTCAGATCCAGAGTAAACCAGGATGCCATCTACAAATACCACAAAAATGGAGTCGAGATACTGGTGGAAGAACCTATTCTAGAGTTCCATAAAATTTATAGGAAATTTTTACAATATTAATTTCATGAACAAATACTCAAAGTTGCCATACCTTCTGCGGAAATTTGTTTTTAGGATGTCTGCCTCTCCTACCCTAACTTGTTGGTAACCCGAACGGAATTTGATTTGGGGGAACTAATTTTACCCCATCAGTTGGTCAAAAAAATAATCAATCTGGGAAAAATGGTATTTATTCTTGATGGATACCTTATTCGACTTCTGGTAATCAATGTACAATAGGAGAGATCAATCATCCTTCTTCATGAATAGCATAAGAACGGCCCAAGGAGAGACACTCGGACGAAGGAATCCTTTGTATTCCAAATAGTCCAGTTGTATATTTAATTACATCAAATATGTTGGGGCTATACAATACTAGGGAATATATATTAGCTATTTTCCAAGAACCAAATTATTCGAGATCTCCAGGTCCTGCTCTGGGGGAATGACTGAAATATCTTCTAGAAATACTCTGGGGAACTCATCCACTACAGGAGGTAATCCGCCCTCATGAGCATGACCATCATCCTCTAGCATGAGCAATGATAAATAGGAGATAAGGATTCCAAATTATGGGATTGGAGGTCCCACACGACCCAACTGAGGATTCCATTCCCTAAAGAAAAGGTCCATATCCAAGACTAATAGATCTCATTCCATCTCAACTCCTGACACAGAAAGTACACCGGACGGGCACCTGAGACCTTCATCTTTCTTCTTACCCAATGGTGTCACCATCTCCAACACAAAATATGACAAATTAGTTGTAATATTCAACAGGTTCAAAAGACTGGAAAAATTAAAAGACAGAGATGCACTATTATCAAAAGGAATGACAGCTAAAGAATATCAAATCAGAATGGTACCTCAAACTGTCAAAGGCTCTACATCAGACCCAACTAGTGCCTAATAGATATCATGATGTTGTATAATCCCTGCCTAAGAAATACTTCTCACCTATGGACCTTCCCTAACCTGGCTCTGCCTAGAAGATGATCCATTCCTACTTCCATGCCCACCAAACCAAGATCCCGCAATCCTAGTTAGATCTGACAGAACTAGAACTCCCTTGGAATCCATAGATCATGACCCTCTGAAATGATCATGCCACCTTGAAAAAATTCAAAATATATCCCAAAATACCACATCAGTGATAAGGACTTGGAGGAGATTTACATGAAGCTCTGGTGTGCCCTTCCTTTCCACATTGATGGAACACAATAGACCCTATACCATAAGCAATAGATGAAGTCTTCCTGGAAGGATATCCTAAGCTATCACCACCATTATTCCCTTTCTCATCACACTTCCTCTTCTTTTGAGATAAAATATCACTACCAGACATTGACATAGCCCTAAAGGAACCAATTCTTCCCTTGTGATCAATCTACAATATACAAGATCGATCAACTACCTTAGAATTGGTTTTTAAATTAAACAAGAATGCCTAAGAATAGATCTCCAGTCGCAAACCCTTTTCAATCCTTCAAGTCTTTATCTATTCATTGGAGTCTATATTAGGTACATATCGGACTAACTCGGAAAATCGGTTGGCATAAACCATCACTAAATGGTCCCCATGAACAATATCTACAAACTTCTATGATCTAGCATATTTCAAGACCTCATGATAGTATTGGTCATTGAATATTTTCTTGAAGCCCTCCCAGCTCTTCTTCTAATCCTTTCCCACATGAAGCACGGAGTCCCACTACCATTGACTAGGACCCCCTTGTAAGAACGAGGCACATTTCTCTCTGAATTATTCGGGAGTATCCAGAAACATGGACATTCTATCTATCTTATCAAGCCATTCCACCGCTTCCTGAGGATATGTGCTACCTTGAAATGATGGGTATTTTTTCTTAAGAAACTCTTGGGATTTTTACTTCCAAGGGACAAATTCATCTTCTCTAGCAAGATCAAGAGAATGTGAATCTTCTTATCCTAAAGCCTGAATAGACTGGACTACAACTTTCATGATCCTCTAATCAAGAAGTGAGGGGTAACTCTCTCCAGCTACCTCCCATGGGTGCGAGGGAGCTCTCTAGTGAGGTATACTGCTATAAAGGAAATAGTCACAAGACAACATCATTAGTGCATAAGGTCTAAAAAATAAAATTTCACAAGTACAATAAATATAATTAAATCAAAAATGTAAAAGAAACACATTGACCAAACTACTTCACCCCCACCTGGTGTCCACATACAGTCTGTAACATACACATCCCACCTTTTGGAGAATCCAAACAAGCATCTGAACTGCCCATGGTGACTCGAGGTCTATCATGAGGTGTGTTGGCCAGGCACCTTAATCATAAATAGAACTCCAAGCCCGGAGAGTCCTAACTCCAATCTAACCAGACTCGTCCCAAATAAAATGACTCAAGGGATTAACCAAAACCATTGATACCATTTTTCATGAACCAAGTCAGGTATCCATCCAATCAACACTCGACCCAGCCTGCAGCAAGGCCCAAAGGGCGTTCCCAATCCCCATGGGCTAGAACAAGTTCCTGGTTATCAAAATTAATGTTTGGGAACAATTTAGAAGAATGTGTGTGTGTGTGTGTGTGTATAACAAACAAAAATAAAAAATAAACTAATGCTTTAAGTCACAGCCAAACAAGACTTTAACCAAAACCCATAATTTGAGTTACATGCTTAAACCAAAACCCAGACAACAACTACAAAGTATGTTGACCAAAAACCAGCTAAAAAACTACCACTTGGAAAGTGGACACCACACTCAAACCATCTCCACAATGTCATACAAAGAAGGCCATCTAGAAATCCAATCTGTCATCTCCAAAAACATTACCCTTACCTATATCAAACATTAACAAATCTACTTACACCTAAAGGAGTAAGTATGGTGTGAGCTGACACCTAGTTGGATGACCTTGAGAAAATATTCCACGCATAAAAATTAAATGATGAATACACTTGAAAGTTAAATAAATAAAAGGAAATAAATGCTTTTATAGTTTTAAAGGGAATATTTTTAATGAAAATAGTTTAAATGAAACCAACTATAAAGGAAAGTATCTTTAGTGAAAATAACATTAAAGGAAAATAAATATTTAAATAAAACACCTTTGCTTTTATAGTAACCCAAAAAATAAACCGTATGTCGATGGTGAGTGTAAAGTAGTCAAAGACCACCAAATATGGAAGAGTCCCTATGGGTACTAGCTAGTGAAAGGACCCTAGAAAATTGTGTCTCAGTGAAAAGTGGTTTGATTACCACAACCAACTGTGTTCTCATGCATGTGCCACTAGGGGGAGACCGCATCCCAAGGCCTAGTGGTCTCCAACCATCGGCCAAATGTTTAGTTAGAGTTGTAGTCAGAAAACTTTCTTAGTGAACCTAGGTTGAAGTGACATCTGAATCACAAGTACACTAGTCCAATTCCTCCCTCCAAGAATCTCAGGCTTCCTATTTGTTCTTAATAGGTTCCAAGTTAATATCACATGTCATATTCAAATAATCAAACCAAAAAAGTCACAACCTATACCCAATACCACCACTTGCACAAACAAATTTCATTTTTAAATAATTTTCACACCAAATACCTTTCAAAACTCATATATCACCCCTTTCAAAATCAAATAAACCACTAAGAAATTTTATTAAATAATTTCAAGTTCAAACTCATGAAATTACACACCAAAACCCGCTCAAATCCTCTTCTATGACCAAACACACACAACGCCACATCAAGAACACAATTCAAACCACATTCATAGATTAAGAATCAAACTACATAATTTAAAAAAATATTAAAAATTGACTAAATATAAGTCTTCATAAAAAACATACCCAAATCATATAAACACGCTTCTAAAAAATTGAACGCATATTAAACATAAAAAAATAGGTTCACACCAAGAAAATTAATTAAATAATATGTTAAATTAATTAAACAAGAAACTTAATTCATAAAATAATATTTATATATGGAACCACCTACCTATGTGTAGAAAACCTCAAAAACATTTATCACAAAACTTCCACTACAAGCTAATTACACCGAAAATAAACTCAATTAGACCATATATGATGAATTCGAACAAAATATATCAAAATTGTACCCTACACAACAAGAAACCCAAACCCGAAATCCTACCGAATGGAGGATGAAAACTACCAGAGTAGGATGCACCTATGGAAAGGGGTCTGAGAAGCTGTTCGTGCAAGGAGAGTGTCACCAGAGTGGAGCAGCATGAAAGGGAGGTCGCCAGAGTGTCTAATAGAGAAGGGGGAGGGGCGGTGCAAGGATCTGTGTAGGTAGTAGGGGCGGCAAGGGGTCATTCGGTATCTTTCAGGAAGGTTGGTGTGGAGCACCAGTGTGAAGAGAAGGAGGCAGCATAGTGCGTATGGTAGGGTAGGGGGTTGCAACGCAACATGAGCAGGGTTAGGGGGAGAAAAACCATGACGGAAAGAGTGGGGAGGATGATAGGATAGAGGAAAAAAAGAAAAAGAAAATAAAGCCTAAAAAATTAAATTAAATAATAATAATAATAATAATAATAATAAATTAATATGATATTATCCAAGATAATAATTGTAATATTCTTAAATAAAAAAATTATTGTTATTATCATTAAAACGATACTTAAATTCATTTTTTTATAGTTTTATTTTGATTTCAATATATCATTCATTTTGTTAATTAATTATTTACCCATTAACCAGGTAGGCCATGCCATGATTTGGTGAAGCCACGTAGCTTCAACCATGCCCTGCCCCATGCGTTGGACGCTATCAAACAAAAAATGCTCATTTTGAATGTCTCTTTCACACGCCTTCTAACCACATATTTTAATGAGCATTAAACATAATGTTACCGCTTCTATCAATTGAATTTCATAAAAATGAAAGTACATGGTTGTAATCAGTATAAAAAATGTGGCATAATATGATCAAACTAATTTTTGGTGAATAGTATATTTTGGATTTTATTTACTATGGTTAATGGTAAAGAGGGTCATTAAAGGTAAAAAAATATTATAATAATATAAATGACCCTAACACATGTTTAAATATTATTGGATTAGTATATTTTGACCATAATAAATCATACGAAAAAATATGATCCTTTTTAATCCACTTGGGGTAGATTATGACATTTATTATATTTTATTTAAAGAAGAGTTAAAATGTTATATTCGTATTTTAATAACTATATAATTTTAAATATGAGGGTATATAAGGGATATGGTCAATTATAAATATTAATTAAAAAGATAAAAATATTTTATATATAATGTTAATTTATTTATAATCTTATTAAATAAATAATTAAATTAAATTATGACACAATGATGATGCAGTACTTGATTTATTAATGAAAGAATCAATTAAATGATATAAATAATATTAAAATAAATAAAATTTTACTGAATTAATGACATAAAATAATTTTATTGATAACATATAAACTTTAATGACATGTTGTAATTTTTTTTAAAGTTATCATGTTGGTTTGATATTTTAAAAAATGAAAATATTGAATAGTGTCAAAATTGTCAAAAATGATACTTTAAAATAAATAATATTTTATTAAATGTTATAAAATTCATAAAAATATAATGTTCTGAAAAATAGTATGTATATTTTTAAATATATCATAAATGATCTGATTGGAGTTTTTTTTGGCATTTTATAATAACAATATTAACCCTATAGTGTAAAAAGGAAAGTAGACATGGCAAGAGTTAGACTGTTTAACTAGGTGTTAAACTCAAAAGATAAGGTTATTTTTGGAACCTATACCTATTTAAAAACATAATTTGAGATTATTGTGACCCATACTCATCTTATACATTAAATAACTCACAATAGAGCTATTTGAAACCAGTAATGAATTTATAATAAATTAATAGTTTGAGAGTTTCCCAGAGTGACCCTCCCATCTCTTATAAAAGGGAACCCCTCATCTTTTATTCACACCTATAAATCCATTTAGATCGAACAAAACATGACCAATTTTACTCCAAACTTCCCTCACTTCATCCTAGAATACATAATATGGTCATTAATTCTACCTTAGTAGTCCTTTTGTGCAAATCAAAAGGATATTCTCAAAGAAAAGGTGACTTTTTTACAAATTTAATTTAATTTATTTTATTCATATGCTTCCTATTCCTATGTTGTTTCCATATTAAATTAATAACTCGAGAATATAATATATTCTTATATTTTATTGTTGTTATGGTACAACCATATTTCTCTTTTTACCCATCCAACAAAATATAATATCATCATACGTACGTACGCACGGCTTACCATCTCCACGCTAGAGTGTAAACTATTTTTCATGTATACATTTTTTATATGGGCATGATGATTAATATAAAGGATTTAAATAATAAATATGACATAATTGTGTATCATTAAAATTCATAATTAAACCAATAACTTACCCTTTACCATTACATAGTGATATAGTCGCTCGTGTATACATACGACCTACCATCTCCATGACGTGATGAGATTCATCCTCCATTACAACCATTTGACAATGATTATAAAAAAGATATATAATGAATAATTATGAAATATATGATGTAATAATTATACTATAATTATATATATATATATATATACACATATATATACATGTGAGTTATTTACTTGCATCCATTCAATACGATAAGTAATCAGAAACAACGTTCTTACATACGTACGACATACCATCTCTATGAACAGTGTATTCCATTTCATATATCTATATTATATATATAAATATATATATTTATATGTATATACTGAATATATATATATATATGATATATAAATCATATTATACATTCTGGAATTAAGTTAATCATAATGTAAGTGAAAAGATCAAGAATAACAAGTCAAAACACATACAATAATCCAACTAATTATTATCCGTGAGTGTTTCTTTAACATGGAATTGTAAATAAATTATAAATATAAAGACATTAAAGAATCATATATGATATCATAAATATTTTTATGATTCTGGTTCTAGTTAATAATATATTTAAAACTACAATATAGGTGTTTTAGATACGTATGGAGAGTGCCAGACCTAAGTTAAGGGAATTTCGTTTCACTTTTAATTTTCATGATATGTATGTATTGTTCGCCACTTATTTCTCATGTGTGGTGTATGTAATTCCACTATGAAATTTTATCTAATAAATACATTTATCATTAATGGATTTAAATAGTCATTATAAGATATTGGGATTTCTATTTAAATATTCAATGTGGTATGGGATGCTTTAAATATTTAAATAATTAATACTTTCTCTATTTTAATATTCATGATATTATCATGAATATTTATTTATACTTTTATAAAGAATTATAGATAAAATTTTGTGTTTATTATTAATTTCATTCAGTTTTTTTTGAAAGGAAATTTTTTAAGGTTTTATGTAAGGAAGGCTTTAACTAAAACATCATTTTAAATGTTTTAAAATTTTATTTTCTAAATATTTCTCATCAAATTCCATATTTTCATAATGGTTGTAAAGATTTATTTATATGGACATGAATGTTTTAAAATGTTAATTGATTTAAAAAAATTTAAATTGCTTGGGGAAACTTTGATTCAAAAAACACTTTTTAATGTCTTCTTTTATAAGTGTGAGTCTTTTAAAGAAATGATTTCATTAAAAAAGAGGAATTTGTTGCAAGATATTTGTAACTATTTTTATAGAGTATTTTAATATATGTCCACATAAATTTTTGGATCTTATGGCTAAGGGAGGTTGATATATTATGATATCATTTAACATATTTTATTGAATGGTTTATGATCAGTTTGATTGTGGATGTTCTAATTAGTTACCATTATTGGTTTATGGTCGAAGTATTCATACTTAGTATACTAGTTTTGAATATGAATGATTATGTTTTTTATGTATCAAAATTTTAATAATAGGAATATATTAGACTTTGTAAGTGGTGGGTGGGCCTGCTAAGGAACCTCAATGAATCGGTAGGTCTCAGGAGACAAACTAGTGTATTTACACAAGGCGATGATGGTATGGTTATGTATGGTCTTGTAACAAGGCCTTTAAGGTATTTTTATGATGTCCAATCCTATTAATTCCCTCATTATGAGATTTCTTATTGATATTTCATCTGATTATTCACCAAGTATAATATCTATGTTAATGTTTAAATGGAATTGTCTATTTTATTTTTGTAACAAGGTGTATTGAGATTGACTTGGGGTAACCTAGTACACCAAAATAGTCTTTATTGTGCACTTGAATTGTCACTCCCAGAGGATATTCTTTGGATAATTCATATTTTATTTACTTCCCATTATGAAGGATTTAAATTTAAAGATTCGCCCAAAGTAACCAATGTTTTTTATTATAGGATTTACAATGCATAAATTTATTTTATGTGTTATACCATATTTATAGTTATAAAATGTTCATAAATTTATAAGGTAATATAATATATTCCATCAAATATAAATATCATCTTGAAGAAGGAATTATAACTCCATCAATTCACTTGATCCAAAGAGTAATTAGGATCATATATTTTAGGGTCTGTAGCCAATATTTTGAAAGAAATAGTCTCCCATGTATTCTCATAATATTAGGAAATAGTATAATGATTTAATAAGTCATGTAAAGAATTATCTTAGCCCTATGGCTTTGAAGGGGATAAATATTAGAAGAAGATGGCAGAGAAAAATATGGATAAAGGGAATAAGGGAAAGAATTATTTTACCACATGTGATAAATGTGGAAAGTATCTCCCTGATAAATTCTTGAAGGGAATGGGAGTTTTTATATGTGTGAAGAAAAATGACACTAATACTGTTATTGAAAGGGTAATAAAGAGGATTCCAGTGTACAATTCTTTAGCTACATGTATATGGGAAACTGTTCGAATCAATGTCCCAATCGTCAAAGGAATATACCTTGTATAATTCTATTGGATCAAATTATGATTATATAACAGATGAAGAGGAATAATTAATATTCCTATTGAAGAATTATGTAATTTGAATATTTTATAAGAAATTTAATGGTTATAAGAATTATAGAGTAAATAATTATTGTATCGCAGTACTATTTCATTAAGGATTTGAGATTTTACGGTACCAAGTGACACAATTTCAAATTAAGATTTTAGGAAAATATATGGTTGGGGGGAAGATAACCCTAAATATGTTTCTGATGTAGAGATAATGATGTCTGAATGATGAAAGTTTTGATTTGTATAAACTAAATTGGATACTATTGACAATCATGTAACTCATTAATGGTTTGTTTATTCCTTAATTGTTGGAGTTTATAACATTTTTGGATTTAATGGGTATATCCAATATTCTGTGTTTTACATAATGAATAAGGAAGTATGAACCTATTCAATATGTTTTTATGGTAATTTGGGTTATTAATAAATTTTAATTGAATACCTGATGATGGTATTTATATATTTGGTATGTGAAAAAAAGGGATCTGCATTATCTCATCTTGATTTGAGAAATTTATTGACATAAATTATAGATTTTTGGACGGTGAGTTTGGACAGAAATATTTTGGATAAGTCTAAAGGTTGGAATGGATTTAGGTGAACATTGGATTGTATTTTTTATGCTTAAAACATTTATTATGGTTGTTTATGAAATATTATAATAATATAGTTTTAGTAAAAGGACAACTCATAGATCGGGTGATAACCCATCACGTCTGACAAGGCCGCGAGACTGGAACCCGCAACCGAAGGGTGACAAGTTGTAACACCTATCACTGGCCTACATGATTTCCTAGTTTTTATAACATAGTTTTTTTAAATGTTATGATAGATAAAGTATAATTTCATTTGAGAATCCCTATATTATTAAGATAAGTAGAATATTTTTTAATTTTATTATCTTTTGGAGTGAAATATGAGTTTGGGGTAGAAATTTGTTAAAGGATGTTACTCTACTTTTTAATTAATTATGATTCTTTATGTTCTTATTCTATGACATGAATTAATTTTTTAACTCTAGGGAAATGATCTTAAAACTAAAGCAAATTCCTAGTACATTTTTTTTAATGAATCATATGGTCCCTTAGATCATCATCAACTTCATGCTTTGCAATGATTAACATTCTCTTAACCATGTTCTCTATCACTGTCCATCAGAATATGATGATTAGATTTTTCTTTCTTGTCAATGTTTTCCAACATAAGTCCCTTTTTTGAATTATTTCTGTTATCTTTAAAAGTTCAATTTATTTAAAATTAGACCATTTGTTAACCCTATTTCCAATATGGGTATTCCACAAAGGTATTTTCTAGTATTAACCTTTTATTTTTGATGTCCAATTTCAAATTGAGGGGACTCGATTTATTGAAGGAGGGGGGAATGTAACCCCCCAAAATTTCATAGTATCTTATCTTTTTAAAGAAATTAAATAGTTTATATTGAACCCAATATCGCATGGTCTTACATTACACGTAATATTGAGTTTTTGCGAAATAACACAATAGTATTATAATAATGAAATTTATATATTTATATATTATCCATTAAATTTATTAATATTAATAGTGATAAATAATTTTTAATTGTTATTTATAATTTCTTCACATAAATAAAAAATATTTTTAATGAAATGCATAAGATTCAAGGAAATAGTTATATGTTTAGAAATAATATTTTATTAAGGAACTACTTTTTATAGCATGTTGTGAAAAATAATTAAATTAATTTTAGACACTCATATAAATTTAATTTGGTAAAATATAAATTATTTTTGAATGCATAATATCAAAATTATATTAGGGTGAATATTTTTTTGTTTTTCTAAAAAGTTTGATTTTTTGATGAATAGTGAAATTACTGCATTTTTTATTAAAAATTGACTTTTTAATTTAAATAATTAATTTATTTTAAAGTCAGAATAGATAAATAATACACATATTAACGAAAATTAAGTCATTGGAACTATTTTATAAAATAATTATATATAATATTTATTGATCTTTTGAACGTCCTTTTTACATGCCTTCTAACTACATATAGGACTGAGAATTAAACATAATTTTACATCATCTATGCATTGAATTTAGAAATATATATATATATATGGTTGTAATAAGTATTAAAATATAGTCTAATGGAATCAAAATAGTATTTGGCGAAGAGTAACTTTTAATTTTTATTTACCATACTTAATGATAAATAGGGTAATTAAAGGTAAAAATAATATTATAATAATATAAAATTACCATAAAACTTGTTATAATCACATTAGATAAGTATATTTAAACCAAAATAATCCTTATATAGAAATAATGACCATTTTTAAGCCACTTGTGTCAGATTAGGACATTTATTATATTTTATATGAAGAATAGTTAAAAGTGTTATTTTAAAATTTTACTAACTATATAATTCTTAATATGAGGGTATATAAGTGATATGGTCAAGTATAAATAATAATTATAAATATAAAATTTTTATCCACATAATTTAATTTTTTTTATAATTTTAAGAAATAAATAATAAAATTAAATGATGACACGATGATGATATCATTCTTGATTTATTAAAGAAGGAATAATTAAATAGTATTAATAATATTAAAATAAATATAATTTGACTTAATTAATGACATAAAATAATTTTATAGAAAAATATACATTTTAGTGGCATGTTTTAATTATATTTTTGAATTTATCATGTTGTTTTGATATTTTTGAAAATTCAAATATTGAATAGTGTCAAAGTTGGCATAAATGGTACTTTAAAATAAATAATATTTTACTAAATGTTATAAAATTAATAAAACTATAAGGTTGAGATAAATAACTTTTATAGAGTTAAATATGTCAATAAAATTTGGGTTTTTGATGCATTTTATTGTTACTATATTAACCCTATAGTGTAAAAAGACAAGTAGACACAATAAGATTTAAACTATTTAACTAAGGGTTAAAACCAAAAGATAATGTTATTTTTGTGCTCTATACATGTCTAAAATCATTTTTTGAGATTATTTAGACTCATAACCATCTTATCCTTTAAATAACTCACTTTAGAGATATTTGAAAACAAAAATTAATTTATAATAAATTAATACTTTTAGAGTTTCCAAAATTTCCACTCCCCTCTCTTATAAAAGGGAACCCTTGCATCTCTTTTATTCACACCTCAAACACCTTTTAGTTCAGAAAACCCAATCCAAATTCTACTCCCAAATTCCCTCAATTCTTTCTAGAGTCCATACTTTGTTAATAAATCCATCCTATGGATTCCTTTCGTGAAAATAAAATGGAGTCACTCAAAGAAGAGGTAATTGTTTTACTAATTTAATTCAATTTCTTTTATTATTCTACTTCCTCTTCCTGTGTTGTTTCCATAATAAAGTCATAAATCTATATTATACTATATTTAGATATTTTTTTATTATTACTGTACAACCATAATCATACATTTACCCATCCTACAAAAAATAATATCACCATGTGTGCGTACATGCGGCTTAACGTCTCCACACCGTGGTGTAAACTATTTTTCATGTAAACATTATTTATATTGGTATGAAGATGAATATAAAGGATGTAAATAATAAATACGACATAATATTGTTTCTTTATAATTCATACTCTATCTAATTCCTTACCCTTTACCATTACAGAATGAAATCATCGCTCGTGCGTACGTACGACCTACCATCTCCACCATGCATTGAGATTCACCCCCCCATTACAACCATTTAAGAATTATTATAAAAATATATATATAATTAATAAGAATTAAATATATCCCATTATAATTAAAATATAATAAATATGTGTGTGTGTGTGTGTGTTATTTATTTTCATCAATTAAATATGATAAGAAAATAGAAACATCGTTCATGCGTACGTATGGCCTACCGTCTCCATGAATGGTGTATTCCATTTCATATATCAATCTTATATATATGCATATTTATATATATATTTATATAATGAATATATATATATGTGTGTGTGTGTGTGTTTATGATATATAAATAATGTTATATAGTTTGGAATTAATTAAAACGTGATCTAAGTAATATGATTAAGAGTAACAAGTCTAAACATGTACGACAAATAAAGAAATTATTACCCAAAATGTTGCTTTAAGATGGAATTATTAATAAATGAATAATATAAAGTCATAAAAGAATCTTATATGATATCATAAATATTATTTTGATTCAGGTAAAGGGTAATAATATATTTAAAACCACTATACAGGTGTTTTGGACATGTATGGATGGTATCGGACCTAAAGTAAGGGAACTCCGTCTCACTTTTAAATTTCATGTCATATAAATCTTGTTCACCACATATTTCATGTTTATGGTTTACGTAATTCACCTATTATATTTGATATGATGAATTAATTTATCTTCATGGTATTTAAAGATCCATCTGAATATACTAGGCTAATTATTTAAATGTTTAAAGTGGTATTGGATGCTCTGAATGTTTAAATAATTAATCCTTCCTCCATTTTAATATTCTTGATATTATCATATATATTTATTTATATGTATATAAAGGATTATAAAGAAAATTTTATTCCTAATTTTAATTTCATTCAAATGTTTTCAAAAGAAATAATTTTAGGATTTTATGTATGGGGGTCTTTAACTAAAACATCATTTAAATTTTTTTTTAAATTTATTATACTAAAAGTTTCCCATTAATGTCCATGTTTCCAAAATGGTATTAAGGATTTATTTACATGGAAATGAAGTTTTTAAAATGTTAATTCCCTTTAATAGTTTCAAAGTGGTATGGAACACATTGATTCAAAAATCTTTTTTCAAATGTCTTCTTTTATAAGTGTGAAACTTTTGAATAAATAATTGCAAATAAATTGAGGAATTTGTCACAAGTTATTTTTAATGATTTTAATAGATTATTTTCATCTGTATCAACATCATTTTCTGGATCATATGCTTAATTAAGTATGATCTCTTTTGATATCATATACCATATTTTATTGAATAGTTTATGATCAGTTTGATTGTGGATGTGCTAATTAGATACTATTCTTGGTTTATGGATAAAGTATTCATATTTAGTATACTATTTTTTATGATGAGTGATTATATCATTTATGTTTCACCATTTTCATATGAGGAATTTATTGGAGTTCATAAGTAAAGGGAAGGGGCCACTAGATCCCCTCAATGCATTAGTAGGTTTCATGAGACAAACTAGTGTTTTGGAAAGTGGACTTGATAGTATGGTAATGTATGGTCTTGGCATGAGGCCTTGATGGTTTGGTTATGATGTAAGGAATTATGAATTCCCTCATTATGGGTTTAGTTATTGATATTACATGTGATTATTTGACTAGTAGAATATCCATGTGAATGTTTAAATGGAATTATTTTATTTATTTGTTCTATATTATGTTTTATTTTATGTTTAAAAGTCATGTGTTTCAGTTTTATACTTCCCTTAAGGATTATAGTTATTTATGAATGCTTATACTATATAGTTTATCCTTACTGAGCATTTGAGATCACCCCGTTCTTATGTTTAATTATTACCCAGGATGCCGAGGAGTGTTTTATGTATCATATACAGAGTTAATCTAGGTTAATAATGGAATTATCAAAGGATTATCTATGTTTTATTCAATGTTCAAAATTGTAATATAATGTTCATGTTTGTAATCTTTTTTCCATGAATTATAAAGTAATAGGTCCTATAGGATATGATTCATTGTAATCATTCCAATGCATTAAAATAATTTAGAGGATCTGGAAATATGGGGTCTGAGCGTTACATATATTATCATGTAAAATAAAAAACTTATTAAAAAAAAGGTTATTTTTAACTAATAAACAGAATTTTCACTACACATCAAAAAATGATGTTTCTTAGAAAAATATAAAAAATTCACTGTAATCTAATTTTTACACTATAAATTAAAAAATGTAGTTTTTTTTATCAAATTAAATTTCTATATTTTCCTAAAAGTTATTTTATTATTTTTCATAGAAGGTTATGAAGTGTAGTTCATTTGAGAAAGTAATATTTTTAAACATATAAGGACTTTACTAAAAATTATATATTTTGTTATCAATATGTTTTATTTATATTAAACCATTATAAAAAATATTTTAAATGATTATATTTCTATTCATATTGCTATGTGTAACGGATATGCTATACATATCTCTATTAAATAATTTTTACAATAAGTGGATGTTTAGTAGTAAACATCGATGTTGTGTGTAACATATGCCAAGTAGATATTTCATTTAGTGCAAGCCAGGTCTGTATTGAATGTAGTGTCATCCAAGTTACTATTGTGTGTAGCACAAGCCAAGTTGGTAGTTTGCATAGCGCATGGCAAGTCGATATTTCATGTAGTGCATCCAAGTATGTATTGCGTATAGTGTAAGATAATTCAATATTGTGTGTGAAATGAATGTTTGACTTAGTATTTTTATTATACATATGTATATATATATATATGAACTATTTCAAGTGTCACGTGAAATAAAAAATATCAAAAATATAAATTAATTCGAAAAAAATATTTCACAAACTCTTGGGGTGTTATAGTTTCACCTCACCCCATCCCCAAGACAAAAAATCTCCTCAGACATAGTATCATGTAATGTCATAGTCAAAGGAGAGATGATGGGACTGAACAACATGCAAGACAATTGTTCAGTCCAATGAAGATTAATCACTTTGATAATGAAAAGACGCCATGAATGGAGACCAAGGGACACCAATAGGATCTTATGATAGGCCTTTCAAAAATATGGGAATACATCCCAAATAAAGAAGATGATGTTGCATATTACTTAATAGTATCTCGAAAAAGGTGACTCCCATCATAAAAATCCACTACATCTAGACATGCACGAATAAAATTTCTCTAAATCTGGAAGATCGAAATAGAAGCCGCCATGGCAGTCATTTGAGAGAGAACTCATCACATAGGGATGGGGGCATTTTTACCACCACCTCCTCCTCTAGGGTCATCAAAAAAAATATTTTCCTGAATAAATTTGCAGAGGCTCTAAATAAACCCCATCTTGTAGGGATGGTTGAATTTTATACCTCGATAAATTCATCAAACCATCAATAATTGGATCCAAGAGTATCTAAAATTGACTCAAATAAACCCCAGTCTATAAGGATAAAGGAATTTTTATCATTATCTCAAAAACTAAATAGTCTTTTCTAGGATATGGGAAAAGTATAAATGAATATAATTCTAGCTATTCCCCCCACTAGGAGACACACCCATTTCATTTGGGGCCAACATGGAAATCATGATCTAAAACTCCCTTGAAGTCAATATTCATAGGCCAAAATAGGGGTAAAGCTTGAAAAGGAAAATCAAACTATGCTAGGAATGTAATCCAAGATGAACCCAAAAGAACATGGTCTAACAGAAGTATCCCCATGTAACCCTCAGAGGAGAAGTTAACATTAAAGAACTACCATATTACATGGAGAGTGATAGGCTGACTATTGTAACCTAGTATTCATTAGGGAACATCATCCCCCTAAATAATAAAAATTATTTGGACCAATACACAAACATAGATGGTCAAAATTTTAAACAAGTAGAGGTAGGTTAAATTGATGCACAAACGGAGGTTTCACGTATGTGGAATTAGTGAAGGAACAAGAACCTAGAACCACCAAATGATGATTTTCCCCCTCCTCAATGGAATTTTTCAACAATAAATGTAATGGAATGGATAAATAAAACATGACACATAAAGGGATGAAATCCCATCAACATTAGAACTACTAGAAAAATTTAATAATGATAAAAAAAGTCATAGATCGATCAATGGGGAATTACTCATAGGAAATACTACTTCTAGGTATCACCTAAAAGAAGAATCATATGTCCCTCCTCCTAACCATAAGAGGAGAAGTAATCAGCCTCCATGAACAAAGTTTTAGAATTAGTCTAGTTTTAGAGATCTAGAAAATTGGTCTAAATAAACGCTAAGGTTGAAGTACCTATGACTTTCTTATAATATGATGACATCCTCCTCCATGTCATAGTGATCGTCCTACCCTGGAAAAAAGTGGAAATAATTATGATGGGATATCATAGAAACCATATCAAGTCTTACCCACTCCCCATTCACATGAAGTGGTATAGACATTGATACCTCTAGAAATACAGAACACCATCATGCCCCTTGATTATTATGAAAAAGCCTTCGAAGTGTGGTGTGCCCCCATACAGCCTAAAAGGAATCCATGTCCAGAATGGGTGGATGTCTCTTTACCCCCACCCTATTTTAGAAACCTTATATAATCAAATTTTGACAGCACATGAGACTAATAACAACATCTAAAACACTTCTTATCCTGATGTGGTCGTATGATGGGCCTTTGAGACTAACAAGTGGAAAAATAACTAAGATTCTTGGTATATAAACTGGTATTTCAAGCCTTTATTTAGTACATGAGATTTTTAGTAGGGTTTGTTACAAGGTATTAATTACTTCATTTCTAAATTCCATTATCAATTCATCTCCATGTTAATGAAAATAGAGATTTTAAACCTAAAAAATAGAAAACATCATGAAAATGATAGGGTATCTGAATTTATCACTAAATGGAAGGGTCTGATATACTCACATAGTACCCCACTATCACAAGAGAAATTGATGGATCGTTATGATGAGAACCTTGGAGAAAAAATAAAAAAACCATTGATCCTAATAAAATAACAAGGAATATTCTTTCAGTTAGTTGTAATGAAATAATACCGAGAAGATACCATTCATCTTACTTGGCCCAAATCTCATCCCACTCCCACAACATAGGGAAATATTACAAGAAGAGTAGAAACTATTATTGTCACCCTCAACCCAGTAATGGTTCCTACTAAAGCACCCATGAAGGCACCATATTTACTAGCACCTCCCACCATGTAAAATTAGAATAAAAAATACACTTAACCAAAGGTAAATTGCTATCAACACTACCCATAATTTTGAGGAAGAAAAGAACAAAGTATATTCCTTTTGAAATTAATAGGTTTATAGTTATTTCTTTATTGTCATGGTAAATAACCTCCTCAAGCTACCGAATCCTCATAAACCTAATGAGGTGGTCCAAAATGATCTCCCTAGATATTTACATTTTCATAGGATACAAGGTTACACCATCTAAGTCCAATTTGTCTCCAAATACATCCTTGAGGGAATGGTTGATTTTGGAGAGGTGATACTGGGAAAAATCCCAGACACAGGTGACCAGTGTGACCGCCACCCAACTGGAAGAAGAGGGATAATGGAATGAAATTCTATCTAGGCATGAATAGAAGTTTGATAATGGTATGACTCCAAACATAGTAGTACAACCTCATTCTACCCTCATATCTCAACATTATAAACCATTCAAGATTCAATAACCTAGGGACACACAATTTAATCATCCTCCCAGTGGTAGATGTAATCATCATATATAAGAAAATGCATAACAAAAGTAGTCATATCCAACAACCACATTGGATCTGACTCTTGTGGATTTTTTTTCCATTAAAATCCAGAGAATGGTCACTACCCCACAAAATGGGATACTCATCAAATTAAGATCTCATTTTTGGTTTATTCAACATTATTCACATATCAAACTTCTACATTAAGGAAAAATATGGCCATGAATATGACTTCCCTTTACCTAAGAGGGGATTCAATGGCCGACACCATAAAATTTTAGGTCCTAGGGGATGGTACGGTATTGGCCAAACCCAATATTCTAGTCACATACCCAAAGAATCCATATATGTGGTTAAGAACCATAGGAGAGTGATTCAATGAGCCCAACAGATTCCCAAATATGCATCATAGTCCATTAAGTCTTATTGGAACCCCATAGTTTTTAACGGCTTAATGGAAGGGTTGCAACTGTCTAATAACCCTAAACAGATTAGAGGACTAGTAAGACCTTTAACATTAGCATAATGCTCTCCCTTTACCTATATCAAAACACTAAGCCAATTTAAATTAGATATAGTAGCTCATATACTACATGGTAAGGAGAAACCTGCCTTGGGAAGCACATACCTAGAGCACAAAAATATTACAATATAAAATAGTTGGTGGTAGCCCTAGACAAGATCTCAATCATGGATTCTATCAATATTTCAAAAGAACTCAGAGAGGCATTTATCAAGGCCCTTTAGTGCCCCCAAGTTTTTGGAAAAAAAATGTCACCACAACAAAGTTTACTATGAAGAAACTACTGCATCATAATTTCATATCTCCATCTCATTAATAGAGAATGATTGAAATGATCTATCTAGGGATATATCAGACCCCTATATATTTATAGAATGCTTGAGGATGTCTACATTTGAAGGGATCTGGTTGATAATGGTTCTATGATAAACCTCAACCTAGTCCAAATCCATTGACATTTGGTATAGTGTGAGGAGTATTTTTCTCTAACTATGTTAATCAGTAAAGGGTACAATAATAAAAAAACAATGTAACCTTAATAAGATCAATATTAAAAATAAATATAGGGACCTCACATCTAATGTAGAGTTCATGGTTATCTAGTAAGACACAACATAATATGTCTTTATTAGAATATCGTGGCTTCATAACCACATGGAAGTGATATAAACATTCCTTCAAGTTCGTAAATAGTCCATCAATGGAAATTTAAACATCATATATAGTGATAATACCTACTTTGAATATTGTGAATACAAATACGCCAAGGAATGTTTCTTATAAAGGAAATAAAATAACCAATTATAGATGGTGACAAAAAATTTTACACTCCAGATGGATTAATAATTTCCCCTATAAATCCATGGATCATGATTAGATGAGATTATGTGATTCCCCTAAAATAGATCGAGGTAGTAGACTCAATCCCAGTGAGATTTTAGGAACCAAAAACTTTAGAGGACTGTGATTACGTGATAAATATCCTACCAGTTGAAATGGGTTCATCAAAGAATATCTAGATTAATATCCTATATATATCTAAAGATTCATTTGAACCATTAGAAGAAATTAAAAATTCTTCCAAGAAATTACCTATAACATGGGATATCCATGAATCTCCTACAATTTACAGCATCATAAAAGAAAACAAGCATCTCCAGAATCCCCTAAGAAGGACTCTGATAGTTCAAAATTTCAATGTCTCTCTATGTGACCTCTCGTTACATAAAAAGAATATAGATTCCCCAAAATTATCCACCATTTATGGAGATTACCTCATGGAGACTGATATGGAAGAGGAAGAGGATGGCCTTAGGAATTACCCTCTCGTAATTGAGTAAGTCATCACCACCACCATTGATGAGCTCATGCACGTGAATTAGGCAATATAAGAAGACCCACGGCCAATGTTGATTAGTGCCTCCATGCATCTCGAAAAATAGAATATGTATATTTCATTTCTAAAGTATCATCGATATGTGTTTTCTTATAATTATACAGAGACACTCTGGCAGAACTCCGATGTGGAAACTCTTCATCAAGGCTCTTCATATTACCACTAAGGTTTTAAGAAGGCATCTAAAATAATGAACCCCTCTCATTATACCAAGGTAAAATCTGAAGTTGATATATTGATAAAAGATAGCATTATGATTGGTATAGTACCAAAAATGGTTTTCCAACATCATTCCCATTAAGAAAAATAATGGGCATATCTGGGTTTGTATCAATTATAGGGACCTTAGTAGATAATTCCCAAAGGTTGATTTTTTAATACTTATCATGGAAAATTTGATCAATGAAATTGTAGGATTCCAAGACCATTACATTATGGAAGGGTATTCAGGTTATAACCAAATCAAAATGTCCCTTAGTATATGGAAAGAAAATTGTCTTTACTAACTTAGTCAAATAATGCTAGATACTAAGACATTAAATTCTAATATTAATAAAAATTCCCTTATTATCATATTTGTAGTGAAAAGGTTGATGTGTTACTTTTATGATCATGAATCCAACCTTTCCTCTCATATTGAACTTTTCAGGTTTATTCATGGTCACCCTATGTTAAATGAGTGTTTGTCCCAATGAGTGGTTATTCTGAAACAATATTAAATTCAATTCTCATAACAAAAGTAAATTAAAGGGAAGGTACTATCTAATTTCCTTGTGAGACATCGTACCTTGAGATCTGCTCTAGTATACATCAAACCTTCATATGAAGGATATTTTGATGGCCATGATACTCCCCAAACATGGGGGATGTATTTTGACAGAACATCCCAAAGTCTGATTAGAAAGGAAATAAAAACCCCCAATCTAAATTGGATTTTATTAAGTATTGTCTTTATTCCCACCATAATTGAAAATTTTCCCTATTCCTTCGCATTGTATGAGGGAACACTAATAATGAGGTGGAATACCAATCCCTTATCATAGGATTGAATCTCACCCTATAGCTGCAGATAGCCTACCTAAATTTCAGAGGTGGTTTGGAGCTAGTGATATAATAGATCAACAAATAATATGGCATCAAGAAGGAAGAATCCCCCCATTAGTTATTTGATGTGACTAATCAAAGAGTTATCTATTGAACCAACACTACATCACCTCCCTCAGTCACATAATTCTCATGTCGATGCACTAGATAATAAAGCCACAGTCCTCGATAATCTAGATTTGGATGAGGTAGTCTTTTGTATCACACACCAAAGGGTAGTATTACCATCCATTGCCTTTGACATCAAGTAAATTAATCAAATAAATGATTCCTCAGAGCATGATGAGTTGATATCCACCATGTGATGGTTGGATCGCATAATATAGTACCACTAAAATTGAACACACCCCTTGGATCAATCAAAAAGAAAATAGACTCAATGTCAGGTAGTGATGTTTACGCACTACTACAAAAACGGGCAAGGGAAGCGCCCCTTATATCAGCGCTAAGAAAAACTGCTGATAAAGGTTACCCTATGTCAGTGCTAAAATAGCGCTGATAAAAAGACCATTTATCAGCGCTAGAAAAGCACTGATAAAGGGTACTATTATCAGCACTGATAAAGGTAGTCATTATCAGCGCTTTTTTAGAACTGATAAAACCTTAGTGCATTTTTTTATAAAGTCAGTCGCACAATGCCCTTGTTTTATCACAACCTAAAGCTCTCGTAGTACTGGAGCTCTGTGACTCCCCTCTTCCACCCACTGAGATCATGTTGTCGGACCTCCACCGCCCTCGCTACTCATTGTCGGACCTCCGCCGCCCGCTGATTTCGCATTGCCGGACCTCCGCCGCCCTCGAGCTTCAGTTTTCCGGACCTCCGCCGCCCGCAACGCTTTCAAGCTTCAGTTTTCAGGACCTCCTTTAAGGCATGTTTTCCAAATCTTTTTTCAATATTGTTCTCCTCTCCCATTTGTATATCATTTTTTTAACATGCTTTTTTATTCTACGGGTGAGTATTAGGGATTGACCGATTGAAGAAAATGGACCATACTTGATGGAAAATGATGTAAAGGGGATGATTCACATGTGTTTACTAATTTTCATTATATTTCTCAGGAACATGGTTCTTGTTTACTTTTATTGTTGAAAATCATCATTGTTTTTTGGTGCGGTTGTTTGAGAAGTTTTTTATTAGTTTGGTTGTGATAGATTCCATTGGGGGAAAATGTGAGATGGTTGAGGTGGTAAATTGTGCAGTGGGGAAGCATCATCCTTTCCATTGTTAAAAAGATGTAATGAGTGGGTTATTTTGGGAGATGACATCGTTAGTTGATATGGGTTTTCCTTTTAGTTTCCCAGTGACATAGAATATAGTTGTTAATGATGAAATTGAAAAGGGTTTGGTGGGAATTGAATAACTTCATGGATACAAATGAAATGGTGGATATAAAACTATGCTCACCCACTACGCGATGAGTGTATCGGGTGGTTCCCTCTTCTAAAATTCAAATATGTGAGTTCCTTTATTGAGATATAAACATATGAACACTCTTAATTCAGGAAACATCCAACTCTTGGTGATAATCCTAGGTTGCCTTAGGTGACGAGAATATGAAGTCCCTATGTTATGGGAATATGAGATCTTCTTTATCTCCCAAATAATGTTCCCTTGATTATACCTCATGAGATTATAAATATATTCTTTAGGGGATATGCCTAAGAATCCCCTAAGTGATGATCATAAGATCTCTTATTCATCTCCTAGGTAATGATCCTATGATTATACCTCACATGAGGAGCATGAGATTCCTGAGGCGATGTGCCAAAGAATCCCCTATGTGATGAGCATACGATCTCTAAACACTTCCCTTAGTAGATGATCTTATGTTATTACTTGGTGTGATAAGAACACGATTCATTAGTTGATGAATATATAAATCCTTATGTGATATTAATATATTTTATTAACCCAATTGGTGTAGATTCCTCACATGAAAAATGTGATCCACCTTGTGTAATGAGCCCAAATATCCAATTCAAATGGGCCTTATTCTATGGGAACCATAAATATTAGGCCATACTATAAATGAAAACATTCCCACACATAGAGGACCATATTCACATAGTGGTCCATACTCCTATTAGTTGAAAAAACCCTATACCACATATAGTCATAATTTTTGTGAATCCAAAATACACTCATTAGGCTATATACCCTTTAGTTAGACCAAAAATGTCTTATCACACATATATACCATACTAACTTTCACTTGGTATCATTTGAAAAATCATCTATACAAATTTATGTTAAACTATATCAATTATTTATTATTAGTAGTACATTTCACATGGTTGTGATAAATACCCTCAATGCATTCACAAACCCATGACATGTTGGAGGATGGTTTTAGGGGGTCACTAGACTATAATATACTAACCAATAGAGGGGTCTAAATGGGTATAGGTCATGAAATAGTGTTATAAAAGAATTTTATTAGGAGATATGATGGGTTTTGATGTTAGGAACATTTGAGGATTTCAATTGTTTGGTTTAGAAAGTATTTCATTTGAATTCATTGGTATGTTTTGGGTGTACCTTTCCTTAGGTTTCAAATTATGCTCTTAGTGGTTCTTAATGGTTAGTGGTTGTAGTCTCTTATTTGGGTGAAGGGAAGTGTTCTTAGTATATTTCCATCTTATGATGTTCTTCATGGTTAGTGGTTGTAGTCTCTTATTTGGAGATGCATGATGTTCTTGGTGAGGGCCACTATCTAGCTAGTGGTGTCGTTGTATATGAGAAAGCATCGATGTAGTTGGAGATGTATGATGTTCTTCATTTGAGCAGGCTCATTCAGATTCCAAGTGGTTGTTTCTATACTATATCTTCTTTTTGGGATTCATGTGTTTCATGAATTCATATTTTATCCATTTGAAGTTGGTTAGACATGTTTTGATCATTTTGAATCACAAAATATCCCTATTAATGAAAATAATATATGGAATGGATGGTATCTTGTTGTGAATTAACCTTTTTCATTGAAATAAATTAGGTTTCCTTCTAGAAAACATGAAATCCACTAACGTATTCTCAAATACCATGTTTTTCCATATTTTTTGCGGTATTTTGATTCACTCCCCCTTTTGGTTTCCATTTCTTCTTGGCATGATCATCAGGAACAGTTTCACTTCCACTAACAATGAGTATTTAGGCATGATGAATAAATACTAATGGTTAGGCTCTATTAATCTCCATTTTTATAAGGAATTGGTTCTCTTCTACTGTATTTGGAATTCTTGTTTTGTGTTATTGAACCATAAATACTAATATTTGAGATTATAATAGGATGGAGATGAATAAAGATTGGATGGATGCTAATCGTTTACTAATAGAGTATGAGAATGGAGTGAAAGAGTTCATCATGTTTGCAAAGGATCACGCAAAGTATCCTTCTCAAATCCTTTTTCCATGTTTACGTTGTTGTTATTCTAGACTACTTACTCCAGAGGAGTTGGAAGAACATTTGATATGTCACGGAATAGATCGGAGTTGTAAATGTTGGAATAAACACGGATAAAAAGCGAATGTAGCTACTGGCTGGGATAAAACTGTGTTTTATGGATCGTCAGATATGAATACAATTATGGATAATGAAGAAGACCATATGGAGGATGTGATTACAGATGTCAATGATGATGAAGATCATATTGAGTAAATGACAAAGACAATTCAAGATGAACTCCGTGATTGCCCAAAATTGTTTGAGAAGTTAAAGAGTTGTGCAAAGACGCCATTGTATGCTGCTTGCACTAGGTATACAACATTGTTAGCTGTACTGAAGTTGTATAAATTGAAAGCAGGAAATAGATGGAGTGATGTCAGTTTTACGGAATTACTTGCTCTCTAGAATGATAGGCTCCCAGAAGATAATGAGCTCCCAAGCCGGACATATGAAGCTAGACGAATGCTACGCTTGATGGGAATGATTTCTAAAAGAATACATGCCAGCCCGAAAGACTGTATATTGTTTATCACAGAGAAAAAATCACTTATAGAATGCCCAAAGTGTGGTGCTTCTTGATACAAGAAAGATAAATCAAATCCTACGAAAGTTGTATGGTACTTTCCAATCATTCCATGGATTAGGCATCTATATGGAAGTGAAGAAACTGCAAGACAATTGTCGTGGCATTCAAATAAAAGAAAAAAAGATGGGTTATTACGTCATCCGGCCGACTCTCCTCAATAGAAGAAAATTGACCATATGTATCCTGAATTTGGAAAAGAGTTGAGAAACCTTCATCTTGCATTATCTACAGATGGAGTGAATCCTTTTGGTTTTCAAACCAGTACTCATAGTACATGGACTGTTATGTTGGTAAATTATAACTTTCCACCCTGGTTATGCATGAAGCGGAAATTAATCATGTTATCTATGCTTATATCAGGACCAAAACAACCAGGTAATGATATTGATGTTTATCTGGATCCTTTGATCGAGGATTTGAAGTAATTGTGGGACTCAGGTGTAATGTTGTATGATGCATATAAAAGTGAATACTTCACGTTGAGAGCGATGTTGTATGGGAAAATAAATGATTTCCCTTCTTATGAAAATTTTTCAGGCTATAGCATTAAAGGAACTCAAGGGTGTCTCGTGTGTGAAGAAGATACAGAATCAATTAGGTTGAAGCATTCATCAAAATATGTGTTTCTAGGACATCGTAGACTTCTACCTCGTCGGCATAAGTACCAATCTTGAATGACATCATTCAATGGAAGTTCAAAAAAAACGCGCAACACCATCTCCACTAACAGGTGATCAGCTATTTGAGAAATTAAAAGATCTAAACACTATTTTTGGTAAACCATTTTCGAATAACCTTACGAAAATCAGATGGAAAAAGAGATAAGTTTTTTTTTTGAATTACCATACTAGAATTGTTTGTATGTCAGACATTTTCTTGATGTGATGAATGTGGAAAAAAATGTATGTGATAGTGTTATCTGAACATTGCTAAATGCCCCTGGAAAAACAAAAGATGGAATTAAGGCAAGGTTAGACATGGTTGACATGGGAATATGAGATGAGTTGGCTCCCATGAAGGGTGAAAATCAAATTCTTCTTCCTCCAGTTTCTTATACTCTTTCTAGGGCGGAGAGATATCAGTTTTTCAACTTCTTCAATAATGTAAAGGTTCCAGAGGGGTACTCATCAAATATCAAGAAAATTGTGTCAATGAATGATTGAAGTTAAAAGGTTTGAAATCACATGATTTCCATGTTTTGATGCAAGATCTAATTCCTATAGCTTTACATTGCATTTTTTCCAAGAATGTTCGTCATACGTTAACCAAACTTTGTTTCTTTTTCAATGCTATATGTAGAAAAGTTTTAGACCCGGGGAAATTGCCAGCTATGGAAAAATAAATTGTCATCATATTATGTGAATTAGAAATGTTCTTCCCGCCAACATTCTTTGATATGATGGTTCTTTTGAGGATTCAAATGGTGAGAGAGATTCGACTTTGTGGTCCTGTGCACTATAGATGGATGTATCCTGTTGAACGGTATATGAAGAATTTGAAAGGGTATGTCAAAAATCGAAGTCGGCCAGAGGGTTGTATAGTGGAGCGATATATTGTTGAGGAAGACATTGAATTTTGTACTGAATACCTATCTGATGTGGAAAGCATTGGTCTCCCGAAATCTCATCACACTGGACGCATTGAGGGTGAGGGAATTTCTGGAAGAGAAGTTGTGACAATTAATATTACAGATCGGAAGTAGGCTCATCTTTATGTTTTGCATAATATTTGGGAGGTTCCTCCATATATTAAAACTCACAAAGAAATTCTTAGGCATTTGAATCCCTCAAGTGCTAAAAAATGGTTATCAGATACACATAATCACCAGTTTATAGGATGGTTTCAGGACCATATTTTTAAGCAGTTGGATGAAAATATGAATTCAATTTCAGAACGTCTTCAATGGCTAGCCGCTGGAACAAGTGTGTATGTATTATCTTATAGTGGTTATGTAATTAATGGTTATACATTCTATACAGATGAACATGATGAAGATAGTACCATGAAAAATAGTGGAGTTACACTAGTGGATGAAGTGATGCATGTTTCTAGTAGTAAGGAGAGAAATCCAATTTATGCAAATATGTCATACTTTGGCATTATCAAAATAATATGGGAGTTGGATTATACGACATTCCAATTATCGATTTTTCAATGCAAATGGGTTGATAACAACAGTGGTGTTAAAATAGATGAATTGGGATTTGTGAAAGTTGATTTTAGTAAAGAATGGTATAAAGGCGAACAGTTTGTAATGGAATCACAAGCAGTACAAGTTTTTTATGTTCCAGATCCCGCAAACCGAAAGTAGTCGATTGTTCTGTTATCGTCCAAAACTACTGAAGGTTCCGATGAAAATTAAGTTGAGGAAGATCCTTTTAGTGGTACGTCGCAATCATTTTGGAGCAGTCCCAATGCAGATGATGTTTTGTATGTTAGAGGAGACCATAATGAAGGGATTTCGATAGTCGATAGAGGTGTCAAATACCTTCAACCTTTGAAAAAAAGAAATAGAGTTCAGTAAACAGGTTATATTTTTTTGTAATATAGATCTTGTTATCTCATGTTATTATCTTATCATTACTGAATTTATGTAATCTTATTTAACTGTTCAACCACTTTTGTAGATAATGACTTCTGCACATTCTGATGCTCCTAACATTGAGGCTGAACAAGTCTCTCAAGCAGCTGCTGCTGCGGTTTCTGCTACTCCTGCAGCTCATGTTGCTGCAGCTGTTGCTCCTGCTACTCCTGCAGCTCATTCTGCTGCTTCTGTTACTCCTGCTGCGGCTCTGGTTGCTCCTAATGCTCCTCCTATTGCGGCTCCTGCTGCTGCTCCTCCTCCTGTTACTCCTCCTGTTGTGGCTCCTGCTGCTCTTAGTGTTAAGTTCCAACAAACATCAACACATGTCATTGATACCATTATAGATGAACATATAGATGATCTTGATATCAATGAAATGGTCGGGAATGAAGGACCAGTGTCGCAGAAATCACAGGTGCGTCGTAGTTTGACGGTGTTATCCAAAATTCTTAAGGAGAAAAGCAAAGGCATCAAATTTGAAGTCAGATGGAATGCACGAGGCCAACATGTGAATCCCAACAAGGCTATGTTTAGCAGCTACATTGGATTTGTCACTTGGTAACACGTGCCGATTGACATAGATTCATGGAACCATGTTGTGTCCAGGCTGAAGGTTGTGATCT